>CAOKZL010001594.1:0-600000 GCA_948472985.1 Iguana delicatissima
TTAAACATCTGAAGTGTCGTATGGAGGACGTAGTTTTAGGAATAGTAGGGGTACCAAAACACCTATATTGCCAATAAGCTGTATGATTTTAATAATATTTTAATAATGATGATTTTAATAAGAATTTATAGACATGACATGTTTACAGCTCAATCTTTTATCAATTTTTAAATCTATTTTATTAAGCTGTTTTTAAAATTACATTTATATGTAACAAATTATATCTTGCTGTTCTATTTTAACAATTGTTTATATTTTCACTTATGTGTAGAATATATATGATGTGTGTAGAGTGTTCATAATTATTTATTTGTGTGCAGAATGTGTATGACTATTTTATTGCCTCATGGTTTGTGGACCGCAATAAAGGCTTGACTGACTTAAGCATCCTGATTTTTGTTAATATTTTCCAATTTTTACTAGACCATTTAGAAATGTGATTAGTTATTTTTTCCATAATTGATTATAATTTCCTTGTATAATATTGTCTAATTTAGTTGACAAATTTACACTCAAACATCTCATATTTTTAACCCCTACTTTCAATCCTGAAATGGTTGTATTGTATTCTTTTTTGTTCTTACCAATCTGTATTCATAAACATTGTTTCTGATTTATTCATATTAAACGTAAGCCCTGATACATTGTAAAAAATTTGAAATATTTCTATTAATTTAATTATAGTTTGAAGAGGTTTCTGTGTTGCTATCAAGCCGTCAGCAGCGAATAAATTTATTTTCAGCTCCTCTTTACCTATTTTTTACCCTTCTATCTCCTTGTCCTCTCTAATTATATTTGCAAAAGGCCTTATTACCAACTTAGATAATAAAGGGGAAAGAGGGACCCTTGTTTCACTCCACTCTTAATTTTAATTTTTCTAGATTTCTCCCCATTTACAATAATTTCTGATTCAGCATATTTATATATTTCCATAATATTACTAAACTTATCACCTAAACCAACTTCTCTACAAGTTTTATGAAGATAACTATGATTTATGGAATCAAATGCCTTATATATATCTAATGTTATTAATACTAACTTGCTACTGTTTTGTTTGCCATGACATTAAACATATTACTAATTGGTTCTTGAATGTACCTTTCTTTTATAAGTCCATGCTGTCTTCTTTATGCTTCATTGGTGCAAAGTCATGTGGATACAAAAGCTGACTTTCCCATTGCCCCCCAAAGATCCACATATTCTACCACTTCCATGTAGAAGATCCTGATTACACATACCAGTAGACTATTTTTCTTTTGATCTATCCTGAACCCCCATTTTCCAAATTCAGTCCAGCAATCTACAGTAATCTCTATCTTTGTCTGAGCTCTCATATAGTATCTGTATAATCTCTCCTTGACTTGCTGCCCATCCATAAAGTGAGGAGAAGTGGTGCTATCATCTATCAATCACTTTATTTATACTCTGCTTTTCTCAGACTAAAACTTAAAGAAGCTTACAAAAAGACAGAAAATTACAATAAGAACACAGATAGTTAAAAATATGCAGAAGCTGAGATTAAAACAGTATTAAGGATTGCAAAATTGCTTTGCCACAAAAATTGCTTTTGAGTGTGATCACAAGCCACCATGGTGAGATGGATTAGTGTTGTCTGTATCTCAGCAGACATACTGCCATCCCACTCCTTTCTCTTTTCAGCTTGGTTTTTCATTGAATCATAGGAAAAGCTCTTGCAACATGAGCTACTGCAGAATGCTAGCTAACATCATAATATTCTGCATAAGGTGACCCACTTGCAAATTCACCCTTCAGTTGTGTTTAAGCTTCATTCCTGGGTTATATAACAACATATTGGTTTCATCAGATAATGGTTGAATCTACTCTCTGGCTGTTTTCTTCCTTTGTGTATGCAGTCTCTGATCTTTGCTTTACAGTTTTAAGCAGACATTGTTTTATTTTGCTTCTCTGTGTTCAAAAATACAAACGCTAATTAAAATGGGGAAAAATATATTTGTCTCGCATAATGTAGATATGTATTCCTGTAAACCAGGAATGAGCAACAGGCATGCCTTTCCTATTTAGTATTCCCAGCTCTTTCTACTGCAGAAAAATATTCATCAAAATAGGAGAATTTCTGCTCATAAAAGAGTCTAGGGCTGTCATTTCTCCTTTAAAATAAAGTGTCCACATGCATCTTTTTTTGGCTTGCAAAAAGAAGGCAGTTACGAAACTGGAAGAAATGGACTTTCTGTCATTTTCCTATCAGTTGTGGGTTGAGGGGCAGGTTCTGGTAAGCGCCAGGAATGGGAATTAGTTCCTAAAGCCCTGGAATTTATCCATTCATATTGTAGAAAAATAGTCGATATTTGAAAAAGTACCTCTACCTAAGGACTGAGATTTGTTGGAGAGGCTCTCCTCTGTGTCCCGTCACTGGGAGCCATATACTGTGTGAGGACATGGGAAATGGCCTTCTCAGCTGTAGTACACTGGTTGTGGAATGCCATCCCCTTAGAAGCATGACTGGCACTGGTGTTGGTCTCCTTTTGGAAGCAAGTTAAAATTTGGCTTTGTATAAAAACTTTTGCCGTGTTCTGACTTTACCCAGTGTGCACAGATCCATAATTTTATATTGTTTTCATGTCTTCTTTGTTATATGTGTTATTTTTATTGTAGTAAATTTTATTGTCTTATGTTTTAGATTTTCCCAATTAATTTTATTGTAAGTCATCTGGAGATCTTATCATATCTATCTAAAGAACTTGAATAGTAGATATGTAAAGAATATTATTTTCTCATTCTCATCAATGAGAGGGGCAGTTGACTGATGAGAGATGATACAACTTTGGCTGGGAATTTTTTTTTTTCATTAGAAGCAGCAATAGCTAAAAAAAAGCCTTTTGCACAAAACTGTGTTTTTATGCAGTAAATTCACAAAAGTTTCATCAAAAAGTTCCGAAATGCAGAAACAAACAAAAACCACCATAAAATCCATAACATGTACAAAACTCTCATAATGTCACTCAGAAGGAAGGATTTTTTTTTATTGTCCCATGTGAAAATACCTCAACCTGTGGATAAGCCTTGCTCTTGACTACCTGCTTCCTGTTGTACATTCCACATAATCTTGGATAATCAATTGTACACTGAAACGTGTGAGCATCCAAGGCAATCTTAGCCATCTGTAGTGTCCACCTACTATTCCCTTACACTCTGACTTCAGTCTTTCTCTGTTCCTCACAACCACCTTTCTTTTTTCCCTTTGTAAGTTCTCTGAACATAGCCTTCTTGTTCTCCTAGGCTTTGTTATATTTCTTCCCACTTTTCACCATTTCATAGGCTGCGCTATCCTTCAGCATTTTGCTCTAAAATTGTCCAGTTTTTCCTAGGCTATTTTTCCCCTGTGGTACTCAGCCCATCTTTATTTCTAGTTCCTTTGCATTTTTCCCTATGCAAACAGATATTTCACTTTTAAAAAAAAAAAAAAGGCAGTAGTATTTCAACAATATTGCATAATTTAAATAGTTATAAACATACGACCCTCGTTGGCTACTTTGAGGACAGGCTTGATCATGGCAAGCTAGCTCTCAATCCAAAAGAATCCCAACAGGTCCTGTTCTCACATCTGCAAGTCAGTCTTTGTATCTTTCTTACGAGCCAGCAGAGTGTAGTGGTTTGAGCATTGAACTACAACTCTGAAGACCAGGGTTCAAATACCAGCTCAGTCATGGAAGCCCACTACATGACCTTAGCCAAATCACACTTTCTCAACCTCAGAGGAGGGCAAAGGCAAATCCCCTTTGAACAAATCTTACCAAGAAAACTTGTGATAGGGTCATCTTAGGGTCACTATAAGTCAGAAGCTGCTTGAAAGCACAAAACACCTTATTTATATCTGACTTGAAAGTTGAGGGGCTAAATTTGGTACTTGATCCTCCACTTGCATATCTCTGTCCTATGATGTTCCAGCAGGTGAGTCAACAACTGTGGTGGTCACAGCAGGCTACACTGTGTGTTTTAAAATCTGTTATATCCTTGATGCTAGAAGTCCTTTCTTTATTTATTTACTAACCTGTTGTTCTGGGTTTTTGTTCTGTAGCATTCATTTTTTTGCCGACTAACAGAAGATAGGAAGTCAGAAAAATTCTTCAAAGTGTTTTATGATCGCATGAAAGTGGCCCAGCAAGAAATCAAGGCAACAGTCACAGTTAACACAAGCGATCTGGGAAATAAAAAGAAAGATGATGACTCAGACAGGGAGGTACCGCCTAGGAAAAGAGGTAATTTTAGAGTGCTGCATTAGTGTATGGTCCCATGAAAGTAAATAACTTCATCCTGTGATTAAGTATTTAATTGATGCAGTGGTTCTGGTCTACAGTGTGGAGGTTAAAAGTTCAATCCTATTGTGGAATCATTTTCCCTCTTCATACATTTGGGATATGACAATTGCTGAAACGTTGACTGGTATTCTTAATATTAATGTGCCAGTTAGCTAGAGCAGTTGGGCATGTTTCTTCTTTCCTTTTAACACTCGTTACTCAAAAGGCAGTAGGTCTAAAATTCCATAGCTAGAAGCAGGCTTCTGTATTATTAATTTGGGCAAGTGATGGACCAATATGTACGCTAACAATCTCACTGTTCCTTTTCTTCTTGTGTGCTTTGTTCTCGTGTACTAGCTATACATTTGATCCATCAGAACATATTGTCAATAGTATGGAATGGAAGGAATTTCATTCCAGTGATCCAGCAATGTCACTGACGTTGTTATATCAGGAGGCACATTAGGAGAACAAATGAGGAGAAAAAAGCATGGTCATAGTTAGGCCACAAATTTTTGAGAGCAAAGCTTAGCAATTTTTGTTCTGTTCTGCATTTTAAATAAACAAGCTTATGAATTAATACTAATTACCATGGATGAAATGAGTATTATAAGACATCAGCTGGGAATCCAAAGGCAAGAGATAGAAAGCAGTGGAGCCTGATAGTCAGCTTTGTTTTTACAATTTATCCCTGCCAAATTATGACTTACCTATATATTACTATTTTTTTAAAAAAAGGAAAAAAAGAAGAATAATTTAGATTTGAATATTAGGCCAAAATATTAACTTTGTCCTAAATTCTAACTGTGAATCAATGGATTTTATATATGTATTGGCTTGCCAAGTCCCCATTGATTATAGGGGTCTAATTTAGGTAGAACTAAGAATTGGATTTAACCTTATGTGTTATTGCTGATCAACATAATGAAACTTAATTGGGTCATGACTTCAGTCCCGATGGGTTTAATGCGTCTGCTCTTGATATGATAGCTCACTAGGAAGAAGTCTCACAAACTTGTAGGTACTGGCATCAGTTTTAATTTCTCAGTCCATTATTGGAAGGAGTTTCCCTTTGTGGAAAGAGAACAGCAGTCATGGATAGCTACAGTGAGTGGTTATCTAATCTATATACCAGCTTCAAAATGTATATGAATGAATACACATATATATGAAAACACAGGAAATAAGCCAGCTGCTTTATTAATTCATTATGCAAACTTCAGTGCATTTATTACAGAAGAGTGTCTTGGTGTATACAGCTTGCAGAAAATGGTGAGTTGATATGGTAAGCTGCCTTCATTGCCATTTTCTAATGGGTTTTGTCATTGTTTGTTGTAGCATTGCGGGAACCCATGGTCCAGATAACAGAGGAAGTGAGAGATCAGTTGGTTGAGGCCTCTGCTGCAACTAGGAAGGCATATAACACTTACAGAAGGGAAGCTGATCCCGATGACCATTATTCAGCTGGAGATGGAGCACAGTCCGCAGCAGACAAAAACAAAGATGAATTGGAGATGAGCCCTGTTATTACAATAATGCAGCCCATTCTGCGTTTCTTGCAGCTGCTGTGTGAAAACCATAATCGGGACCTGCAGGTAGGTTAACCTGCTTGACTCTTTTATAGTCTCTGCTGTCTTTGCAGCAGAAATGTAGACATTTTATTTAAACTGAAGTTTAAGATTAAGCCATATGTTTTCCCCAATGAATGGCAGTGCCAGCCCAAGATAATTTTTGCTGCTGTTTGAAATTGATCCTAAATAGTTCCCTTTACTTCACCAGACCCAGCACTGTAAAAAGTATTGATTTACCATTTAGTCCTCCATGTTTGCCTTTATCCTTTTGCTCTCCTGTCTTCTTCATGGGCCTGCCTAGTTGATTCAGTTCTTCACCTGGCATAATTGTATGTTTAGACAATTTGGGGAAAGCTCTGCATGTGGGAAAGCATCTTTGTTGGCCCAGAGTTCCCCATGCATGGAGGAGCTGTTTGTGCATACTTGAGTATTCCCATGCTGTCTGAATGCAACCTTGGGGAGGCACATCCACTGTGGATGCTGGCAGAGGACTGTGGGATTGGAGAAACAGTGTATTAAAATCGAATCTATGGTGCTAAAACACATTTGCATAGACTGAACTACTGAACAAAAATAAAACTGAAGATTCTTTCCTCCTCCTCTATAGAACTTCCTGCGTTGTCAAAACAACAAGACCAATTACAACTTGGTGTGTGAGACACTGCAATTTCTGGATTGTATTTGTGGCAGTACAACTGGAGGACTTGGTCTTCTTGGGTTGTACATTAATGAGAAAAACGTAGCACTGATCAACCAGACACTGGAAAGTTTGACAGAATATTGCCAGGGTCCATGCCATGAAAACCAGGTAATGCAACTGGTACAAGTGGAGAACATTGCACAGCTGACAAACTGGGAATCCCACTGGAATTCTGAGAACGCTACTCTGTTCATACCTAAATATTTTATAGTTTCTGGCACAGAGGACTGTAGAAAGTAATGTGTGTGATATTCTTGGGATGCAGAAAATCAACGTAACCCTCACTGAGTAATATGCCAATGTTTGAAAGGTCTAGTTGGCTGACATACAGGAGAGAAGCAACATTACAGCTAATAATTTCATACTTCACATTCCAAAGAGTGACAATTACTAGATACGGCACACAGTGCTTAGACCAACTTCCAGCACTGATTTTTGACTCCATACTATTGTGGAGGTGACTGAATGTTTCTCCAGCAAGCTAACATTTTGTCACCTTTTGTAACTGACAAGAACGTTGTGAGATTGGAAGCACTGAATAGAACTGAAGCTGATTATTATAGTTATGCCATTCCTTTGAAAAATTAAAGCAGCGTTGCAAAACATGATAGGCATTCCATCTGTCTGAGCGGAGCATCAATGTCTATGCATTGTCTTACTACTAGAGATCATGTTTTTTTTGGCTATGGCTGCGTTAGCTACTAAAAAAAATATTAATATAATTTTATCTATATATTTCCTATCTTCTGCTGTACAGAACTGCATCGCT
The DNA here is from genome assembly GCA_948472985.1 of Iguana delicatissima. Lineage (NCBI taxonomy): Eukaryota > Metazoa > Chordata > Lepidosauria > Squamata > Iguanidae > Iguana > Iguana delicatissima. Next base: position 7,321 of record CAOKZL010001594.1, read on the forward strand.
ACTCATGAGTCAAATGGTATTGATATAATTACAGCATTAATTCTCAATGACATCAATCCATTGGGAAAGAAGAGGATGGACCTTGTATTAGAACTGAAGGCAAGTAGATATTTTATGAAGGTGGACAGGACACAAAGGAAAAACAAAAACCTTTATGCAGATAGCATGTATAATAGGTTGAAGAGACTGATGAACTTGCAAGTTTATGTGCCCAGGTCAGGTTGCTTTAAGACATAGTGACAAACAGTTGATAACATTTTATTTTAAAATGTTCTCATGTTCTTAATGTATGATATAGAATTCGTTAAGGCTGCATCTGAAATAAATTCATGACATGCATTTCAAAGACTGTTTAAGTATTATTTAATTGGGAGAATGTAACACACAAAATTGTCTCAATGTATTCAGAGGACCTGTAATATGTCATCAGAACAGTATAAATCACCATTGGTGGACCAGAAGTCAATACGCCTGCTACTCCCAGCCAGATTTTGTAACAGGAATTCTGCTAACAGCAGAAGAAAAAGATACTTGACTGACTGACAAGTAAACGATACTAATGATTGTGTTCCATTAGTTAAGATCAAGAGTGATTAGCATACTGCCTTTAAAAATCTTTGGAGAGGAGTTGCAGTGAAATCAGTGGGACTGATTTTTGCTGAACTTTTCGTTGATGAAAAGAAGAATCCACACAGAGCAGGTTATATCCAGCACTGCAAGAAAATGGGAAGGAATCCCACCCCTCAGTCCCCAGATAGAAGGGAATCATGTCATTGCAAACTGATTGGCCAATGGGGTTTTCTCAACCCCTTCCTTCAGTACCTGTCCTATCTGTGCCCAGTGTTTGAGTGACAATGAATAGTTATTGAACGTAGTTTATTTTCCTCCTTTTATTTGTCCAATCCATATATCATCTTCCCTCTATAAATAGCACTTGGGATAATGAACAACACTAAAATGTAAGCTAAATTGCTAAATTATATTTAAAATATAAAAGCAAATAACTTCAAAGTACATCAGTCAAATGAATAGCACCAATAGGTTAAAAACTACCTCAGCAAATAGCTTAGAAGCCGAAAACCTGTGTGAATGAAAGCATGTCACTACTGATAGAAGAACAGTAAGCAATCTGATATAAGATTGCCCTGGTGGCACAGCTTTTGCATTGTGCATTTAATAGATACCTACTGTATTCAAATATCTTAAGTCTGAAAGCTTGTTTCAGAGGAAGAAAATTTGCATGTATTGTACAGTGGCCGTGCTGTATAAATCTGTACTGATTCATTCTGTGTTGATTCACTGAGATTCTCCACATGGTTCCTGCTCCATGGAGAGCCTGCCCATGGAGTGAAGGCTTTCCTCTTCAGACTTGTTGCCTCGCATGTGAGAAAACTGGGAACTAACAGAAGGTGGCCGGCTCCCCTCCTCACTTGGTGGTTTGGTTTTTAAAAGTGTGAATATGAATTATAATAACATTGTTTTTGTTTACTTCCCTTAAGAAAATTGCTTCTGTGCATAAGATCAGCTAGTGTGGAATAAGGCCTTTGTTCCAGGAGAGACATGCAAGCCTTTTAAAGAAAGGAATTGGACTATATGCATAGAGAGGACTGCATAGAACTGTTAATCAGTTACCTTTCCTTTACCTCCACCAGAACAATGCCTCTAAGTTACTCTTGGCCATAATGGAAAGCAGGCATGACAGTGAGAATGCAGAAAGGATCCTGTATAACATGAGGCCGAAAGAACTGGTAAGTTTCCAGGAATATGCTCCAAAGCATATTTTAGCGACTACAAACTGATTTGGCAGCTTGAAATTATCTTCTTGCCAGTTGCATGACTAAGATTGTCGCATAACCTAATTTTTTTTATTTTTTTTTATGTCAAATGAGTTTTACTGCACTCAGCAGTAAAATTGTAAGAGCTTTCAGTCACTTAGTTTTATATGAATAATATATATATATATATTACATCATTTAATATAATAACACAAAAAGGTTCTGTTTAAATAATACTTCTAAATGTTACTATATTTTCAGTGGTAAGTTTCTACTATAGATGATTGTTAGTCTTACTAATAAAAACAGCACAGTTTTTAGGCATCCGTGGACAGTGAAGATGCTTGGTCGAGGAGGGAAGACAATATCCATTTTATGAACTGAAAGAGTACTCTGAAAGCTTATGGTGTGGAACCAGACTTTGTTCCCTCCAGTAGAGGAAAATCTGCTGGGTTTGCTCTTTCCCCTAGAGAAGTTTGTGTTCTCCAAAAATCTAAGGAATCTAAGGAAATGGAATGACCTTCCAAAGCAGGGGAAGAGGAGATTCTGCTAGTGGGAGTCCTCTGCTGAATCAAAAGTTTTCCATAGACAGGGAAATTTGAGGCTGATGCTATCTGTTCAGAGCCTATGAGGAAGAGAAGCCATGGCCCAAATAGTTGACTTCTCTTTCCTTTTCTGACAAATTCTTATGAGTTTTCTCTCCCTGCCCAAGTGGCAGTGGTGTAAGAGCCTTGTAGCATCTATTGATTAATCTAGGAAGCTGTGGTGATCCAGCTGTCTATTCTCTCTGCTTCTGTGAAGATCAAAGAACAGGAGAAGGGAGATTCTTCAGGATCCTTAAATGTATTTTGATGGACTTGCTGTCATCTTCATGGTGGGTTGATGAGATGTGATGGAGAAGAGCTTAAAACAATCCTTTGGAACATGCTACTAAATTTGGATAGTAATTTAGATGTAACAAAAGCCATTTAACAGCTTCCAAGAGTTACTTTCTGCTCTGTATTAACAAATAACAAAACACAGGCCAGGAATTCCATAGCATACACTGAAAGTCTATAAACTAACCACATTTTTGCATTAGTTATGGCAGGAATCCGAAACTAGTATGATACAATGTATTATCCAATAACAATGGAGTGAACCGGAAATATAGTTTCAGTCTTTGTTTTGGCTTGCATTCCACTGAGTTGAATGATTTCTGCTGTAGACTAAATTTGGCATCAAATACCAGCTGTTTTAAAAATGAATAAATTAATTTGAGCCAAAGATGACTACTTCAAAGGGGAAAAGGGAATCAGTGTAAAATTCCTTTAGAGGTCTTTTGAGTTCCTTCGTCTGTTTTTGGCTCTCTCTTTTTTCCCAGTTTTGAGTTGGGTTCTTTTTTTCCTCTCCAGGTGGAAGTGATTAAGAAGGCTTATCTGCAAGGTGAGGTTGAGTTTGAAGATGGAGAGAATGGTGAAGATCTTGCTGCATCTCCTAGAAATGTGGGACATAATATTTATATATTGGCTCATCAGGTACCATTTCATTTATACAAGACAAATTTTAGGCCTAGTGGGATTCATTCATTCTGTACTAGTATGCAGTAATAGTGTATTTATTCTGTACAAGTGTCTGTACTATCCCCACACCCAGTGTTTCAATTCAGGTGTAATGAGTTGGTGATTAGATGAGTCCCTTTCCTAAATCTGGTCCCTTTTGGCCTAGGGCCATTGTAATTCTGCACACACCTAGTTATGCTAGCTTGTACAGATGAATCATGGAGTCTGCTTACAGCCACATTCCACTGGTAGGAATGTGGCATAAAGCTCCAGACAGCCTAGTACTTCCCCCTTTTCCTTCAAGTATTGCTTGTCCTGTGTTTCTCATTCACCAGTGAAGTCCTACAACTGTATTCAAAATGCTTTAAGCTCCTCTAGGAAAGCAGCTTATCAGCTGCCACTTTCAGTTATCATATCGAGTCAGCCCCTGCTCGTACTATGGACTGATCACTAAAATAGACAGGAAATGCTTGAAGTGTGGATGGAAAAAGCAAATATGTTTTCAGTGAGATGCCAGTCACAGTTGCCAATTGTGACATACTCAGTGCAGCAATTGCCCCCATTCGTTCTATCTTCAGTGCTAAAGCATATGTCAAATCCTCAGAATAATATGCTTTGTTATGGTATTTTCCCCCCTACGGTATGATGCTACATGCAAGCCATTGTCTTAAGCATCTTGGCAACATTCATTTCAGCAGTTCTGGTATAAATCCCAGATAGAATAAAATTTCTCTTCAGGCACAAGCATTAAATTACAGAAAGAAGTTAGTGTTGGTGTTTGGTGAATTGATGAGCTGTGCATTTTTTATTTAGTTTTTCTGCAGTAGTTTCTGTTGCCAGTCTCAATGAATATGTCTTATATCTGGTGCCAAATGAGGCCCTTTCCTCACCTTACCATCTTCTGTCACTGTCCTATTGCAATCCCAGAAGTGCCACTGCTAGGATGGGAGCATGACCCGAACACTCTCCTCTGCACCCAGCCAACTGCCTGTGGAAAGGTAGCACAAGGGACATGCTTCTTCCTTCCACAGTGCAGCCAGCTCTTCCCGTGCTGCACTGGGAAAGAAAGCACATAGATCACATTTTCACTGTTTCTGCACAGGCACCGGCAATGGGAGCATTGCGTAATCGGGGACCATTAATGGATTTTTTCCAGTAGTGGAATATCCCACAATCATAAGACTGTGACAGTGTCATGCAAAAGCACAACTCGTGGATCGGCAAGAACATGGCCCCATCATGGGAGAGTGATGTCATGCAGAAATGGCCTGAGATATTGATTGTTTTTATAACTGGCATTACACCTACATTCATTGATGTGGCGTCTTCTGCCTTAAGCTGTGCGTAGTTCTTGAGTGTCTGTGTTCACATAGGAGGAGCGTTAATGTGTCATAACAGTGGTCTTTGGGGAATCACACATGCTATGCTTCATATTTCTTGATACAAGGGAGAGAAGTAACTCTTTGGTTTCTTCATCATAGCTTTGGCATCAACTCCGTATGTAGTTTCATCTAAAATAAAACAAGTCTGTTTTTCTTTAGCTTTTTTGTCAATGATTGTTTCAAATAATTGGGAGCAATATAGCAGCTACCTTCCCTCCATAACTATCCATTTATTTTAGCTCGCTCGTCATAACAAAGAATTGCAGAACATGTTGAAGCCTGGAGGTCAGATAGATGGAGATGAAGCTTTGGAATTCTATGCCAAGCACACAGCTCAGATTGAGGTAAAAGCTACACTAAAATTTTGTTAGCTTCCACTATGATAATCTAAAAAAAGTACAACTTTTCATTATAATTCTTCTTTAAGGTATTAAATTTTTCTAATAAAATAATAGTCTAATTTTGTTGTATTTTTAGAAAAATTCTCCAGAAAACATTTAATAGCTACCATACAAGCCATGTGTGCATATTTGTGATCTGTAACCATTACAAATTCTACTAAGAATTAAATGCTTTTGGTATTTGTTACAGTGATAGAGACTTCTGGATCCTTGCTGAAATAATGATTTCTGATTTAATTTAAGAAGAGGCAGAAGGCATCATTTTCAGCTTTTTGAAATTGTTTCCCCAGGAGATGAATTTATATGGAAATACTCAGTGCAGATAAGATGTACTGAGTTAAAATTATCTGTGGAATAGTTGCTGTTGTGTTCTCCATTCTCACATGTTGATGTGATTAAGTATATTAATCAGAGATTGTATATGCTTTTTCTAAATAAAAGGGAATTTAATTTTGAGTATTAATATTTGTGATGAACTTTGGCAAACTGGTATCAACTTCTGAACACAACTTATAGTCAGCTAGAGATACACATAAAGTTTCATATTGTTATGCATTTTGGCCATTCCTCTAACAGTGATTAGTTCCATGAAAAGTTGCTACCCGACATCACATCCCAAGTGAGAGACCTTCCACCAAGTGCCTAATTCTTCAGCTCCCTGGTATTTTTAGCTGTTCTTCTCTTTCAATACCAATTCTAAATGGATATCTCATCTAAAAGTTTCCAGAGACATCTTCATCTTATCAGGCCACCAACACATAACTTCTGCTGAAGAAACGTTTGTTGACAATGCTAAATTATTGATCACCAATTCTGTCCAGTAAATAGAAAGTTGGTCCTTAGCCATAAGCCTATATTTGTATAAAATGCTTAATGAGTAAATAGCCCAGGTTTGGGACCTGAAATGTTACTGAAACAAGGAGAAAAATAAAGCAAATAGAGTTACTGTAATGGATAACACAAACCATCTCAGATGATATCAGGAGATCTATGCAAGTGAGATTTTTTATGTTAAGAATTTATACTGCTACATTTTAAACTGTCACCATGCAAATTATTCCTTCCTTCTCTGTTATACAGATTGTTAGGTCCGATCGTACTATGGAGCAAATAGTCTTCCCTGTGCCCAGTATATGTGAATTCCTCACCAAAGAATCTAAGCTGCGGGTGTATTACACCACAGAGAGGGATGAACAAGGCAGTAAGATAAATGACTTTTTTATGAGATCAGAAGACCTCTTCAATGAAATGAACTGGCAAAAAAAACTAAGAGGTATGCAAGTTTATAACACAAGGCTATTTTTCAAGGTAGCCATTCTTGATTTGTGAGGCCACTTTTTTCTCATTCAGCCTCCAAGAAATTTTATTTTATCTCTATTCAGGCTCTCTCACGAGGTTTTATTCACTCCAAAATAATGGCTAACAGGATGATATTTTGATTGAGAAGAAAGTAAAACAGAATCCTATGGTACCTTAAAAACCATAGCATGAGTTTGTATTGACTAGAATCCTCCGTCTACTTCATCAGATATTTTTTCTGTCTGCATTGCTAATACTAAATCCCTGTCGTTCCATAATATATTTTGGAGGGTGGTGTATCATTGTATTAGGTGTTGAAGGAAGAGCAAAAGTGCTCAGAAAACTGCCTTTATAGAAAGTTAATGGTGGTTCAGTGAAGAAGCTGGCATGAAAGTCTCATTCTGTGAACATTGCTTCTTGTTCCCTGGATCTCACCTCTTGGTTGCTCAGTGACTGTGTACATGATGTCAGCATTACTAAGATACTGTTAAGACTACTAAGGTCCAAAGTGATAACCAGCTGAACGTCTATCAGTAAGTGCCACTGACCTCTTGTGCCCCTGTTGCAGGTTCCCATCCAAGTTTAATAGAGGAAATCAATTTGTACAGCCCTTAGGAATTAATAGCACTGGTGACCCACTTGAGAAAGTGTATGGGAGGGTGGAATTTAAGAACAGGCTGGGAAGTTGTTGTTGATTTAAATTAGGGACAGCACAAAGTACTTTTAAAGGCAGATCGGTTTTCACCTATTATTAAGTTGATGCAGCAAATCCAACATTTTGAAGGCATTTTGCTAACATTCTGTGTTATTGTTAGGTAAATGCTTCTACCACAATTTTGGGCAGACAATAGTCATGTAGATGTCTTGGGCACATTTTTTGGCAACTGTCAGAGTCCTTGTGAATAAACTCTTATTGTCACCTGAATACTTTCCCTCGTGTCATTGCCAGTTAATTTTAGGGCATTGTGTCTCTCCTTCCTGTACTTTTCAACTATTGGAATGTTTCTACTATGTTGAAAGACAGGTAAAGCAGGAGTAAAGAAGTGTATATAACTCACTGAAAACAAGAGGAGGTGGATGAAAAGTAATACAGAGAGATGACCATACTGTAAGGGATGACTCTGCCCTATGCCATATTGTTGCATTTTCCAGTTCCTCCACCAACACTATCAAGGGCTATTAGTTATTGCAGTAGTAACCCATGTTTACACATACATGACTGGATTTTGACAGAAGTTGTCTAAGGAGATCTTGAAGTATGAAAGAAAAGGACTTTAGCCCTATATGTGTACATAGGATGCCCTAGTTTAGGCAAGAAGCTGGGCTAAATTATTATCATTGGTATACTTTGTTGGGACAGTCCTGTAAAGCCTTGGGACTACTAACCAATGGAGCTGGAGCAATCTGTCACACACCAGGGCATATGCAGCTCCTACTTTGCAGCCTATTTGGTGCCTGAAAACTCTAAAACCTTTCACTGGTCTCCTTGATCAGAAATACAAGAGTTATATTAAGGTCTTGATGGGCTACTGTGAAGAACTGTGTGATTGTATTGCAAAGGCCTGCTTTACAGCCAAAGATTACATTCAGCAGCTGGTATGATGCCTACATTACTCATATATCTGCTTCTGTTTGATGCAGTAGCCCACCTATGGCTCTGTTGCTTTCTTAGTTTAGCCTTATCATATAGAATTCACTCATGTAAATGACTGAGGACCATCCTACATGTGGCATTATGTATGTGAATGCCTCTGGAACGTGTGGTTTTTTATTACTAAATAGCAAAGCCAAGTTGGTGTGGATAATGGGTGAAGCACTGGAGACTGGAAGCTTGTATCCATGGCCCCAATCTGGATTGTATCCTTGCCTACAGCAGCAGTTTGTCCCAGGAGGAGTACCATCAGTAACAATGGCAGATTTCTTTTTGGGACAGAAAACAGCTGTGTATTGGGAACTTGACAGGAGCAAAGGGTTATATCTGTTTGCCTCAACCAGTTGTCCTGTGTTGTAGTCCCAATGTGATCAAAAGCCTGCAGCTATGAGTTGATAAGCAGAAACTAAGCACACATGAGGCAGTCACATGATTAACACAACATCTACTTTAGCTTTGAAGCAGCCAGTTCCACAGCAAACATATAGAGCTGTAAATTAAAATTTGGGTGAGTTGGTCACAGAAGGTCAGACTGTACAAAGTCCTATGCTTATGCAGGGAGCACATTCCAACCTTTCATACTTTTAACACATAACTGATTTTTGCTATCATAGAGCTTGTAAATTTAAGTGGCATATAAAAAGCTAGTTTCTGTGTAATAATGACCTTTGATCTGAAAAGGCCTCTCTAGGAACAAAATACCGCGAACCTGCCAACTCTGCAAACAACAGTTAAAAAGCTATTTTAAATCAGGGTAATAAAGATTTCTACAGTTGATGCCATGTGATTCCAGAAAAAGTTGGCTATACATTTGTCTTTGGGGATTTTTTTTTCCTGTGTTAAGAGCTATTTGTTATCTCTCTCTTGCAGACTATCTTCTTTTTTCTCTCTCTTTTGCTTGTAGCTCAGCATATATTGTACTGGTGTTCGCGCAACATGTCCTTCTGGAGCAGTATATCATTTAATCTTGCAGTCCTTATGAATCTACTGGTAGCATTTTTCTATCCATTTAAAGGAATCAAAGGAGGTATGAATATTTCAAAGTTACAGAATGTAATTTTAACAATTAAAGCAAGAACAGGGTTGCTAAGTAAAGGCTCTTGCTTTTTGTTTAGTGATTCAGTTATTGAGCACTTTCCACTTTTTCAAGTAGTCAGAAAAGTAAGAGCTTCATTCTTTTTCTGTGGCTAGAAGAAGATGCTGAAAAGTTGCAATGTCTTTGCAGTTTCTTCTCTATGGTCTCTTATGATTCAGAGACGGGTTGTTCTACACCTGCACAGAGCCAATCGGAACCTGCTGGAGCTTACTAATGCATTTTCTGCAGTAGCTTCACCCAGAGACATGACCAAGTGGGATTCACACCTGTCCCCACAGTTTCTTCTCTTACTGCCATAGCTCAGTTGAGAAGTTCTATTGCTTTGTGCTCCCTAGAGCCTGTCACACTGAAACAACAGTAACTAAAATCACAGCTTTCTGCCTTTTAAGTCCAAACTGAAACTATTTTTAAGTGTTTTTTTTTCTGTCCATCTCCATTATGTCACATTCCAGGGGTAGGTAAGAGAGATACTCTATTGTCAAATGACTATCTCACAATTAAAAAGAAGCCTTGATAAACCCAAATATGCTGATTAAGACAGTCAAACTCGGAATGGCAGAGTTTCTGTAAAAAAAGCTCCTTTTATATTTGGATGAAGTTGAATATACATGCCAGTACCATGAGAGTTGTCAGTTATCCAAGTAAATGTTTAATGTCTGTAGCTTTTCAGATACATCACTAATAAAATTACTGGACTATTTCAGTAAACAAAAGGGGCCTTATTTACACCTTACTAACCACAAAACAGATGAGGACATGTGAGAATGAAGAGAGGACAGAAATGGGGTCAGAATCCTGTGTGATGAATCTTAGGGGGGGCATGGCCAGCAGAGCCACCCTAGCAACAGAGGGGATTTAATCTGATCCGCTCGCTGACTGAAGAAAATCCAGAGGGAGGGGCTGTGTGGGGTTTGACAGCAGATAGTTGTATACAGGGAGTGTGTGAGGAAAAGAGGTTCGTTTAGTGAGAGGTGGAGAAGAGTGTGAGAAAAGCTAAGGGCTTGTTAACCTGAGGAAGTGTTTGCCTGTTAAGAGCTAGAAGGTCTTTTTTGTTTGGTAACAGTGAATTGCCCAGTACCTTTCTCTTGTTAACTCTGGTAATGAAGATTTTATTCTGCTTTTTTTTTTTTAAACAAGAGGAGCCTCAATACTATGTTTCTTCAACTTTAGCTCATTTACACACGCTACCACAAGTTACACATTCATTTGGGATAAATCTGAAGACGCTTTGCCCTATATCTACAAGGGCTGTGAGCTTAGGGAAAGCAGAAGTGTGATTAAGTCTGGAGAGGGAGCCAGGGGGTGGTAATCATATAAAAGGGTGCTGCTTCTCCAGGGAAGGCGAATAAAAAGCAGGCCTGGTCTATCACAGCCCTGGTTGAATCAGATCACCACATGACATTCTGAATGCAACTGTTCAACTTGTGCATCGGGACAGAGAAAAACTAAGAGATGGCTAACAGCCATCATTACATAACAGTTAGAAGATCTTGGAAAGTAGGAATTGCTTGCAACAAACAGATTCCTCCTATGTAATTCAAGGCCATTTTGTTATTGTTGATATGTATCTTCAAGTCATTGCCGACCTGTGGCAACCCTGAGTGGGAAACTGAAGCCTGATCTCCCAAGTCATAGTTTAACACTCAAAGCCCTATACCAAACAATAGCAATAGTAATAGAAATAGCATGTGTATTTCTATACCGCTTATCAGCTAAGTGCTCTCTAAGCGGTTTACAATGTGTTAGCTAATTGCCCCCAACAACTTGAGTACTCATTTTACTGACCTGCAGAAGGGTGGAAGGCTGAGTCAACTTGGAGCCCGGCAGGATCAAACTGACAGCCTTATGGCTGCAGTACCAGCATTTAACCACTGTGCCACCAGGGGATGGTCTATTTTGAACATTGCTAGTGTTTACTCTTTATATATGCCAAGTTCTTCCTGTTCTAAGGCTATTTCTCCATAGAATCCTCTCCTTTGGGACTTTCAAATACAGGAAGAATCCTTTGAGGAAATAATCATTGTCTCCCACATCAGGGAGAAAACTATGTTACTTGTTTGCCTTTGAAGTAGTCGGGGATTTACATCCCTAGTAAACAGTGCTGAACGATGATATCAGAAAATGGCATTCTTAGGGTAAGACTTGGAAGTTTTTGTTCAAATAGATGGCGATTCTACCAAGTTGAACCAGTTTAATTATTACTATCATCAAATGGCAGTTAGAACAAAACAAATAAACAAACAAAAGCCCTTGATTTTAGCAGATCTGGGGACCATGGAAGACTGGAATCTGTTGGGCAGCTTTTTAAAAGCTTGTTTTGTTACTGATGAGTATACTCTTTTTTGTGTTGCTTATAGCTGTATTTTAAATTTGTATTGTCTTTTACTGTTAGAAGCTCTAAGACCTCTCTGGAGCTGTGTGAGTAGTATCTACTCTCATGGCTTCATGGAGCCCTCATGATTGCTAATAACAAAGATCCATTTTTAAAACAAATGTATAATAAGCTGTATTTCGATGTTTTTCCCTTCTCAGGTACCCTGGAGCCCCACTTGTCAGGCTTACTCTGGACAGCCATGCTGATATCGCTTGCTATAGTTATCGCCTTACCTAAACCCCATGGCATTAGAGCTTTAATAGCTTCCACAATATTGCGGTTAATATTTTCAATAGGTTTACAGCCAACATTATTTCTTCTGGGGGCTTTCAATGTAAGTATCAAATCTTCTGAAATGTTATTGTTTTCTTCTTTCTGTGTGCTTAGTTGGTAGAATTATATTTTCTGCCCAAAAATAATAGCAGAATTTATAAGCAAATCCTCTTAACATGATGTCAGAACTAGGGTATGTTATTAGGAGTTTCCTGAATGACCCTTGCTGGTTTTAATTGAGACTTAGTGTTTTAATCATGTGCTAATCATTTGTTGCAGGTTTGTAACAAAATAATATTTCTGATGAGTTTTGTTGGTAACTGTGGAACATTCACACGAGGATACAAAGCCATGATTATGGATGTAGAGTTTCTTTATCATCTACTATATCTTCTTATTTGTGCAATGGGGCTGTTCGTTCATGAATTTTTCTACAGTTTGCTGGTAAGTATTTAATCATGATTTCTCATAATATAGTTGTGCTTAATTACTGTGGATATAATTAGCTTTGTATGATCATAAATGTACATAAGCTGATATGTGGAGGAATAATTGATCCAAATCCAATTGTTAGTCTCATCTGTAGTAGAACTGCTGAATAAATGCAACTTACCTAAATGTTGATTTACCATTTTCCCATTGACTCAGTGAAACTACTCTAATTGGAACTAACATTTGGATCTCAGCCACTGTTTGCAGAGTTGCAGCCTATGACATTTATATTCCTTAAATATGTTTCTTAAGTAAGCTGTGGCATACCTAGACTTGAAACTAATGGCATCTGCACAAATAGCTTCTGGAAATCTCATGAGCTGTGGGAATGTGCTTCTAACCCATGCTGTTTCATAAAGCACTTTTAAAATGGTGACAACTTAACATTTATGGCACAATGCTTTGCATTTCAGAGGGGGGAAAAAAGTAAAAAGGCCTTGTGTATGTTCCAGAGTGTTGTTGTGGTCTCTGGAATGGGTACTTTTTAGAGGCCCTGATGCCCCCTTTTTCTTTATAAGATGGATAAAATTACACACTGCAGGAAGCCCCACCTTTGACTCCCCATTATCTGATGACTTGCTCTTTTGATGCTTCGAAATTAAGGACAGGTTCCATTAATTCAACATGGGTTCTGCTGTTTCATCAATTCTTCTTGCCTGTGGAGGTGCACTTGGAACCACTCACATGCGCTCACTGCAAAAGTGAGCTGGTGGGGGAGGAGGCACTAAGCCAGCTGAGAGACTGTGCAAGCAGCGTGTGTGCAATCAGTCCCAAGTGAGCCTCCATAAGTCCTTCATGCTCCCTACAGTATAGTACATGGGTTCTGATTTTCAACCAATTCTATTTTTAGACAGAGCTCCAGTCCCTAACCTGTCAGATAAGTGGAAGAAGCCTATATATACAAACTGCTGGCAGTGGTTGAACTCTCTCCACTCAGTTCAGTTTAGAGCAGAGGTGGCCAAAACTGCCCCACGGTGACCCATAAAGCACCAACTCTTTGAAAAACTTATTTTTTCCTGTTGATTTTCAGACTAGTTTTCATAAAATTTTGTCCAAAAACTTGCCAAGTAAATGAAAAATTGGCACAAATATGGCAGTTTGCTTGCCCCACTCATTCAGAGCCCCCAATAAAAAAAAGTATTCTGAAATCATTTGAAATCAGTGTGATGACACACAGTGGTGAGGCCAGCCAGTGTGATGCAGGAATGTAAATTGACTCCCATCCATCCACAGTTGCCCACTTAGTTTAGAAATAGTTCAGTCCTGTACATCTGACCATGGGGTGGGGAGAGGGAAGACATCTGTCTTTTGAGAGTTTTCCTGACCTGTAGGGTTGGTAGATGTAAGCTGATGACTCTAATCTGTATCATATTGCTCCTGAGAATTGTGGCTCAGTCTCAACCATGGTAGAAAGTTGCTTGGTGATTCAGCTGCCCTTCCTCCTTTCATAATAAACAGTGGGAACAAGTGAGAGTTTTGGGTTAAATTTTGTACAGGCGTCTCCTGCTTACATGATGGGTTAGGGACCAGAACACTGTTAGAAAGTGGAATTGGTTAACAAGCAGAACCCAGTTAAGGAGCATAAGGGAATTATAGTAGCTCTCTTGGGACTGACCACACAGTCTGAAAATCAACAGCTGTCAATCAGCTTGTCACCTCCCCACCCCAACCCCACACCCGAACCCAAGGTTGCTTTACAAGCAGGACATGCATGCACACAAACTTCCATAGGCAAGAACAATTGATGAAAGTCCACTGTTTCAACACTTGCAAATTACAAACAAGTTCCATTAATTTGACAACGGGTCTGCTCTTTCTGTAGGCAATACGTGGGATCATGCTTGCACAAGCAGTTCCAAATGAGCTTTGTAGGCAAGAAGAACCTTGTCTAATTAGTGGAACATACCTGTAATTTGCAACTGTTAAAGCAGCAGTTCAGTTCAGTTTATGTCACATCCATGTCAGCTTACTCCTGTATGGAGAGCCTTGTTTGGACTCCTGCCGAGTTTGTCTAATCCATGCCAGATCTCAACCAACCGGGGGATCTGCACATTCCCTTGCGGGCAGTCCTTGCTGCTCACCGTAATACACAGCAGGTTTAGCCTACAGCCTGGGTTTGGGTGGGTAGTGGTGCAGTTCTCACTTAGCCAAGCAGTAGCTCATTACTTGTTTTAGAGAACCTTTCTAAGGCACCATACTCAACAACTAAGAGAGTCATAGCCTTAAAAAAGTCATCGTTAGTCCTGCCGTGTTAAAGCAGCAGAACATCAGGAAAAAAAAATGAGGTGATGAAAAATGGGGCGACACCTTTATTGGGATCACTGTGATAACAGTTGTAGAAAAGGCTTGCAAGACATTATCATAATCAGCAAGAGCTTCAGTAAGAGCAAAGAGTTTAATCTGAAAAAAAAACCCTCTTGTGTATGTCACTGTTAAGTACCCTTCCTCCTATATCTGTCCTGCAATGTCCCCCTTCCCCCAGAAATTTTCTTCACAAATTTAGAAGGTGCAAATATGGTGGGCATTCGATGGATTTTCAGGTAGGAATTCTGGAAAGAGAAAAACGGAAGCTTTACTGTGAAAGTGGCTTTTCTGGTCATTGGCAGGTGTCATTTTGCTCCAGAAAGGGCTGTGAATGATGGCGACAGAGTTGTTCCAAGGGAAATTGTGATTTAAAGAATTGCAGGGTTTTATTTTATTTATTTAAGCACTTCTCCTTTTGATATCAGATTGCCATTCATAGAAATTGTGTAGGGAAAATAATGGCAGGAATTAGTTGCTCGGAAGACTGTCATCAGCACTGCTGCTAAAGGGGGAGGAAAATTGAGGGAAAAGGTTAGGCCTCTTTATCCCCAAATGTCTCTTTCTTCCATTCAAATGAAAATTATTTGTTTTGTCAATGTTGTTGTTTGTTATTTGTTCTTTTCAAAGAACTTTAAGTCCATATTATGGCCCTTCCAATTATAACCTTCTCTATTAATACCGCTGCACAGAGACTTTTGGGATCAGGCTGTTCCTGAGGCAGTGTATAGGTCTGGCCAAAGACCAGCCCATTTTAGTGTAACTTAAATGTGATTAACCTTGTTTGACTCTCGCAACTGTCTCCTGATACGAATTCAGTCACAGACTGCAATGTTTCCATTAGGACACTCTGTGGCTTTCACTTATGTACTAATTATTCATATGGGGATTTCCACATCAAATTCTAAGCTTAGGGTGGCATTATACTTTACTTATTCTGCCATAACACAGGTGTGGGGCAAACAGTATGCTTACTGTTCAACTTGTGGCTTTCCATTTGCCATAACTTGGCAATGTTGTTTTGTCATTTCTGAACTAGAGGTTATGCTATGCTGCGAGGATCCAATAAACCAATCAAATATGTTTAGGACTTTTGAGTACATTTTAAAAAGAAAAAGTATTGGTCCCCAATATATGGTTTTCAATTTCAATTGGTTGCTGTGTGTGTGTGTGTGTGTGTGTTGTGTGTGTGTGTGTGTTTGTTTGTGTGTGTTTGTGTGTGTGTGTTTTACTGGTAAGTGTAAAAAGGAATTATTCAATTATGGTCCCTCAAGATTAATTTACAGCATTTCTAAAACTATTATGTCTCCAAAGCAGTTCATAATTTATATAGCTACCTGTTATAGTAGGGCCATGCCTTTTAACCGATAGTAAATTTGTGAAATGTTTTGAACTGCCCCTTTTTCAGCTTTTTGACTTGGTGTACAGAGAGGAGACCTTGCTGAATGTCATTAAAAGTGTCACTCGCAATGGACGTTCCATCATCCTGACTGCTGTTCTTGCTCTTATCTTGGTTTACCTGTTCTCGATAGTGGGCTACCTGTTCTTCAAGGATGACTTCATCTTGGAAGTAGATAGGCTACCTAACGAGACCTTATTGCCAGGTAGGTACTAGACATCACATCCTTCAAAGTACACAACCAGTGTAAATGTATCAAGGCTTTTCTTGTGAATCGTAAACCCATTCCAAAGGAAACTGCCTGTTAAAAGATTAGATTCCCTTTGAAAAAGTTCTGTATACTAAGATCTTTGTTGGTTGAAAGCACAAATAATTAGGCTACAAAGCAAACTTGGCTGCATCAGTCTCTTCTTCAGAAGCTCTTTTGCCCTGTGACACAAAATAGTAGGGGTTAGCCAGTACAGTATAGCAGAACCAGACCCGGTTCTGACATCATTTTTATGTATTAAATATCTCAAGCCAATTCTGGATAGCTTACTAAAATGTTCAGTTGAATAAGTTCTCCATCCTACCCTGGACCTAGCTGCACACATTGGAATATTATCCTAACACCACCCATCTTTGTTTTGGAGTACAGCATGGAAAATATATGCACCATTAAAACTCATTTATGAATGCAACATAAATGAAGAATGTGAGCTGTTTACAGTCTTTAGCCCTCATCTATGCAGACAGGGCATTTAGTTCCCTAGAGTCACTTTTGTTGCAAACTTCACATAGAACTAGATCTGCAAGGATGACATAGTCATCTAGAAAGTTATAGACAATGTCTTTGAGGAATAAATGCGGAATGCCAGCTGTTCACAGAGTTTAACCTTCACTTATGCAAACAGAGTCATGGTTTTGTTGCAGAACTTACACTGAGCAAGACCTGCAATGTAGGCATTTTATGAAATCTTTACCTGAAGAGCTGCAGACAATATTTCCAAGTTTCTGCCAACAAAAAGTTTTAAAAAGAACTATAATAAAAATTGTCCCAATAAATCTGTTGCATTTGTGTTGGTTGCATTTTTTGTAAACAAGGAAGGCTGACAAATACTGAAGAAAAATGTTCCCCATCTTGTGAACACATTTTGTTCTAGCTCTAGATATTTGCATACTGTGAAATGCCTTTGATCCTGCACCCACAAACACTCCTATGAATAAGACATATTTTTACACTGCAATACGTAGAAATTATTGTTCAGTTTGTAATATACTCCAGATTAAGTTGCAAAATATATATGAATGTGTGTGTGTATGAGAGAGAGAGAAAAATAAGTTACAAGTAATATTGTTAGCTGTAAGTAGTTAACAGACAGTAATGAATTCTTGTTTCAGAAATGATGCAATGAGTAACAGCAAAGTGACTTTATTGGTATAACAAGTAATGTTTTTTGGTCACTTTCACATTTTGTTTTTAATGACTCACTTAGAGTCATATTTTTAAGGTTTATGCCATTCTCTTATCAACACTAAGATTTTTTGTTTCAAAAAATTAATGGAAAGTATCAGAAGAATGGTGAACAGGGTAACTAGTTTTTTAACAATGCAGTGAGTAAAGGCCATGGATTACTTTTCAAATACAGTTAACTAGTAACTGAATGAATTGTTGGACTGAATGAGCCTTGTGGTCTCTTCCAACTCTATGATTCTATGATTCTTTAAAAGTAACTTTCCAGGCTCTGGTTATGTGAGCCCTTTGGGTTGAATGAGACAATAATAATTTATAAATCTGAAAATAATTATAACAAAACTGTTGTTAACATTGAATGCAGTGGATGTACTCACTATGTGAGAACCCTAGAAATATTTTAAGCTGTGTTCCTGCTATCTTAATTTGAACTTTTAGATCAACACACTGAAGCTGGTGAACCAATGACCAGGGAGTTTCTAAATACTAATGTATGCAGAATAGGGAATGGAGAAAACTGTTCTTCTGTTGTTCCTTCCTCAGGTAAGTATCCTATTTTGTTTTGTTTTGTTTTCCTCCTTGGGCTAGGCTTAAATTGCAGTCCTTACTGGGTGTTTTGATATGCTGCAGAATTCACACACCTAATTTACCTTACGTGTCACCCCTACAAGATGTTATAATAGCCATGTACGTTTGGGATGGAACACATCTTGAGTCACTGTGCTGGAATCAAAAGTGGAATCACTGGACGCCACATGACAATTATGAGCGTAGCTGTTTTCTGGAAGTCATTGCCAATTACTACAAAGAGTAGCAAACTGTGCTTACAAAAAAAGTTTTAAAAAATGGAGGCAAACAAGCCACTCCCACCCAGGCTTTCCTTGGATCTACATATGCAGTGTTGATACTTCCTGCCTTGTCCTTGCTCAGCCCATGGAAACTGCTTCTCACTGTCATTGCAATTGAAAAGAATGTCTGTGTTTAGTTTAGGGATGAAAAAATCTCTCAGTTCTGCTTTCTTCCTAACTTGAATGTTTTAATCCTCAAGTTATTTCCATCTTGAATATGGAGATACATGCTGATCTTGTTAAACTTTCAAAAACATATTGAGATGAAATTCTCCCCTACTGGTACTTGCCAAATTCAACAGCTAGCAAAGAGAAGACCATATTGTACCTGCCTGCAAAACAACTGCAAAAATTGTTCAGCTTCTCGGGGGGGGGGAGAAAGGGGTAATCCTAATTCAGCATTATTAGAGTTGAACGTATAGATAGTCAGACCTAGACTTTTGATAGTTTAGCACTCAGATCCCTCTATATTTCAGTTTTTCTTGTATTCCTATGTAAAAAAAAATCAGTTCTTGTCATTTTGAGTATGAAGACATTTCTGAATTTTGGTAAATTGTTACCAAAAAGAAACTGAAATGAAATTCTCACCCACTCTACATTCACAGAGAGGGGCAGAATCTGTCCCCCCAACACTTTTTTTCCCCCAGAAAAAAATAAAAATGGATTATGTGATATTTTCTTTTAGAATACAAAACATTTAAGCCAAGGTGTTCATATATTTACTTCTCACAGGTATTATTTTTAAACATACCATATAGCAGAGAGACTTTTAGGTAAGACTGTATACAGTATCTCACATCATTGCAATTTCTAGTTTTGGTTTCTCAGTTCAGTTTATGGAAATGATGGCTTTCTCTTTACTTGGCACTATGAAAGACTAGAGGATATAACATAATTTTCCATGTCTCACTAATGTTGATTGTCTCTTCTGTTTTTATTGTTTGGCAGGGGAGCATGTGCCAATAAACTGGGAAAACCAAAGAGGTTCCTTACAAATTGAGGTTTCTTCCAGTTCAAGACCTTCAATTTGTGATTATTTTCTGAATCAGCTGTACCTCTAATATGCCAACACAAGTTACATATAATTCATTTTATTTTTTTAAAGAAACAAAGAAAGGGGCTTTAAATCTGTGCTAACACAGCATTTTTAAAATTTTTCAAGTATTTCTATCCCCCTCCCAAAAAAAAAGGAAAAACACCTATCCCCTTCTCCCACATCTTAAAAATTTCCAGAAATTATTTAGGATATAAAATCATAGACTCATAGAATCATAGAGTTGGAAGAGACCACAGGGTCCATCTAGTCCAACCCTTGCCATGCAGGAGTCCACATCAAAGCACTCCCAAGAGATGGCCATCCAGCCTCTGCTTAAAAACCTCCAAAGAAGGAGATGCCACCACACTCCAAGGCAGCATATTCCACTGCCAGACAGCTCTGACTGTCAGGAAGTTCTTCCTGAGGTTCAGGTGGAACCTCCTTTCCTGCAGCTTGAATCCGTTGCTCCTTGTCCTAGTCTCTGGAGCAGCGGAAAACAAGTCCGCTCCCTCCTCAACATGACATTTATTCAAATATTTAAACATGGCTATCATGTCCCCTCTTAACCTTCTTTTCTGCAGACTAAACATACCCAGCTCCCTAAGCTGTTCTGCATAGAGCATGGCTTCCAGATCCTTCACCATTTTGGTCATCCTCCTCTGGACACGCTCCAGCTTGTTGATATCCTTCTTGAACTGAGGTACCCAGAACTGGACACAGTATTCCAGATGAGGTCTAACCAAAGCAGAATAGAGTGGTACCATTAACTCCCTTGATCTAGACTCCATATTCCTATTGATGCAACCAAGAATCGCATTGGCTTTCTTGGCTACCACATCACACTGCTGACTCACGTTCAGCTTGTGGTATCAAGACTCCTAGATCCCTTTCACACATACTATTATCCAGCCACGTGTCCCTCATCCTATATTTGTGCATTCCATTTTTTTCTGCCTAAGTGCAGGACCTTACATTTCTCTCTGTTGAAATTCATTTTGTTAGCTTTGGCCCAGCTCTCCAATCTGCCAAGGTCATTTTGAATTTTGATCCTGTCCTCTGGTGTATTAGCAGCCCCTCCCAAGTTGGTATCAGCTGCAAATTTGATCAGCATGCTCTCTAGTCCTTCATCCAAGTCATTGATGAAGATGCTGAATAGCACTTTGTATGAATTTGCACCAGTGAACGTTATACTCCCACATACTTATTTCAAAACCTTTCAGTGCTTGCAGATTAATGGCATGCCCCCGCCGCAAATGTCTTTCTCTTTAATCTATGCATTTCCACAAAAGTTGATAATAGTTCGAGTTTATTTAATTATACCAATTAAATCTCTTTGTTTTTATTAAGTCTAATAATGATGTGTTATATATTTAAGTTGTTAATTACCTCAAGAGGGTTTTCACTCTAAAAGGCAGCTTTACCGCTTTATATTACTGTTACCTTTTTTCCCCTGCACATGTATTTTGCTGCTAACATTAATAGCTTTGCTGTAAAAACAGGTGGAATATTGACACTTTTTGAAGTCAAAATATTTTAGGTGGGAAATGTCCAAAGTGAGACCTGTATTTGTTCCTTTATTTTAGTGTCCCTTATGACAAATTAAGAAACATGGAATGATTTGGCTGGAAAAGAAGATGTGGTATTAGAAGATGAGATGAGGACATAGTAGCCATACTTGGTAGATTATTTCTGTCCCTGAAAAGGAGACTTAAGATACCTTTAAGATGTACAAAATAAAACAGAAAAATTTATTTACAATAGGGGTACATGATTCAAATCAACCAGAGGGATGCTTTTTTTGTTGTTTTATTAATTCAAGAGAGTCTCATTACTGTGTTAAATGTAGAAAACTATTCTTGTTATTAAACTTAGCATTCACTTTTTAACTTCCTCTTTCTGTGACCCATAGCATATGCTTTCCATTCATTCTCTCTCTTTTTTCTTTTCTTTAGTCATTTAGCTGTGCAAACGTCTCTGCACTACCACACACCTACACACTGTTTTGTGTTTCCCCGCCCACAGATCTCACTGCACCCACATCTGTTTTTCTCCCACTCGTCTCTGTTTCTGACCTTTCTGTAGTGTTCTCAAGACACATAGGGATTGCTTTTTTTTTTCTCTTCCAGAATTGTCACCCTGAGAGAGTCTTGGATCTGTGTGGGGCAGGCAGTTCAGACCGGTTCACTCCAGTGAACTGGAAAAAAATAACATTACTTCTAACATGGCATCTTTGAATCTAAGAATACCGGAGGGGTATATATATAAGCAGTCTTTCATTCCTGAACATATCTTTGATAGAATAGGATTCCCTGGGATATTTTTGTGGAGTGAGGAGAGCAGACCCCAAATGAGATGTGTGTGAAAACATGTGAATATCATTCCCGCAAGCTTCTTGGAGATTATTCAGTTCCTGTGAACACGTTGCACTACTATGGCACACCTGCTTCCCATTTTTCTTTTAAAAACTTATTTATTTGGGAAATGGACTTTCAGTCACACAGTTCTTAAAGAGGTTTTTTTCCCCCCTTTCTTGCACTCATTCTTTCAGGGCACAGGAGAGCAAGGGTGGGACAGTGAACTATATTTGCCCATAATGTCCTGCACCCTAGTCATTCTTAGGAGCTTGCAGATGTGTTTCAGAGATGATCTATTAGTCAGGAAAAAATGGAAATTGTTCCTGTATTTTATATTTGGTAGCTACATTTGATGCATCTAAGATTGGAAGAGTGCCATATTTAACATTAATGCTGCTTGCTCTGGAATGAAACCTGACGCATCATGGATTATCATGACCCTAAGGCAAACCTATCACAGGGTTTTCTTGGCAAGATTTGTTCAGATGAGGTTTGCCTTTGTCTCCCTCTGAGAGTGAGAGAGAGTGACTTTCCTAAGGTCACCCGTCGGTTTCCATGGCTAAGTGAGGATTCAAACCTTGGTCTCAGAGTTGTAGTCCAACGCTCAAACCACTCCATCACATTGGCCCAGCTTATGTTGGTATACCAAGAATAAAATCATATCTATAATACTTGTTCTTTTTTTAAAAAAAAAAGTCTCTGCAGCTCAGAACATAATGGCTGATGATGGAGAAAGCTATTGGCATGTTCTCAATCTATGGGATTTTTTTATAAAGCTTTGAAAACATGAACATCATGACTTTGTAATCAAAGTATGGAAATGCAGGAGGAAGACATATGAAAGGTTATTCCTGTAATTTCATAAGTGTCTCACAGTGACAGTGCATCTGCAAGGAAAATGTGAGGAATATGGGCAGTATATTTTCCATCCCACTCTGTCTGACAATGGCATCCTAACTTGATATGTTTAATAGAACTGTTTTCTGAAGAAGCTGCGGAAGAGGATAAAGAACATACGTGTGAGACATTGCTGATGTGCATTGTTACTGTGCTTAGTCATGGCCTGCGGAGTGGAGGTGGTGTAGGAGATGTGCTTAGGAAACCATCCAAAGAGGTAAATTGTCACTATATATCTGTAGAGAGAAGGAGAAAACTGAATTGGGTTAAATGTCTTGATAGGGATTAGAACACTTTTCCATGGGCATCTTTTCCCTTACTGCTTCAGGCAGAAAATCTGAGTTGTCTCATGTGCAAAGTTTGAGTACTTGACTTAATTTTTGATGGTGCAGATGAAAGTGTAATTACTTTTGTTAAATGAATACACATTAGCTTCTGTTGGCCACATCGGCAGTTGTGGAGGTATGAAATAAACCTTTTTTCAAGTAAAAACAAAACATTGCTTTTGAATTACAGTAGTTGACAGTGATATAGTTATTAAATTCTATTGCCTGTGCAGTCAGTTCCTTGCAAAATCTGTTCCTTCAACCTGCTGTGGCTTCTATGCCCTTTTGGTAACGCAAAGAGTTTTCCGTAAACCGTAGCAGTAAATGCTGCAATAGCATACCTCTCCATAAAGATTTTTGTATGTGATTCAGCTGTAGTAGTCATTTAAATATAGCCAGTAAAATTTTTCCTCTTAAAAGGAATGCCTACTTTTCCCATACAAATCTGGGTTTGAAAAGTTATCCCTTTCTTTATGATGTCTCTTTTCCTTCATGTTTCACCGTAAAACATCCTATAACTCCCACTATGAATTTTTATACTCCCGGCTTGTTTATTTGAAAACCATTTGTTTTTCAGGAACCTCTTTTTGCTGCAAGAGTTATCTATGACCTTCTCTTCTTCTTCATGGTGATCATTATTGTCCTCAATCTCATTTTTGGTGTTATTATTGATACCTTTGCTGATCTTAGGAGTGAGAAGCAGAAGAAAGAAGAAATTTTAAAAACAACGTGCTTTATTTGTGGTGAGCATAAAATTAGTAGACAGTCTCTTCTGGTCAAACACAGTTTTTTTAAATAGTTGTTGGTAGGTTGAGTATTAGCCTTCAGTCATGTGGAGATAATGGTTCTTATTTCTAACATTCATTGCAAAATCAGCTGAAACCTATTTAGTAGATAATTTTTGGAAGGATAGAAAAAAGGGAGGGAAGTACATCCGAATAACGGATCGATTTAATATAAGGTATGTAGAAACATGGCAGGCAAACTTTACATGTATAAAGTAGTTATTTCACATGCATATGTGTGTGTTTGAATCAGTTAGGTATGACAGGGATATGCAACTGCTTGGACTGTGGAGATGTGACATCCTTCAGAATTTTCTTTAAGTAAAAATATAGGGTCAATTTTGCTGTGTTTTTGCATCTTCCTGTACAGCAGTGGTTCTCAACCTGTGAGTCCCCAAATGTTTGTGGACTTCAGCTCCCAGAAGCCCCAGCCACTATGGTCAATGCTCAGGGCTTCTGGGAGCTGAAGTCCAAAAACATCTGGGGACCCACAGGTTGAGAACCACTGCTGTACAGGTTTAAGGCAAGCTTTTATTTGATCAAAAAGTTTGCTCAAATTGACTTCCACTTGACTTCCTGGTTAAATAGCCTGTCCTGGACCTGAATTGCTTTGAGGAGACCAAACAGATGGTAGAATTCCCCTTCACACCCCTTAGGAACAGAAGGATGTTTTTAGTACAAACAATTGGAAAATAATCACGTAGAGACTAGAGGGCCCCTGGAAGCTTTCAAAAAGCTTTAGGTCAGTGCATACAGCCCATGTGCCATACTTTTCCCATCTTGATGGGTGGGCTGGTCTTACAAAAAGTTAGTTCTCCTCACTGATTTCATTGAATCTAAGTGGTGTGAGTTTTCAGAGATTAACAGTCCATTTTATCAGATGCAGTATTCAGTCCTTAGGTATAAATAAAGTTTAAATATCGTGCTCCATTAGTGCATCTGAAGAAGTAAATAGTAATCCTCAAAATAAATTGATTGGCCTTAAAGATGTTCCAAGACTTTTCTTTTATCTCTCTGCATTCTCTTCTTTTTATACTTGAAACAGACTGGCATGGTTATCTCTTGCTTCTGTAAGTAGGAC
Organism: Iguana delicatissima; assembly: GCA_948472985.1. Taxonomy (NCBI): domain Eukaryota; kingdom Metazoa; phylum Chordata; class Lepidosauria; order Squamata; family Iguanidae; genus Iguana; species Iguana delicatissima. The sequence continues at coordinate 32,085 of CAOKZL010001594.1, forward strand.
TAACTTTAGATATAGCCCTATATTTGTAGAGACTGCATTTTCTTTAAAAAGTTAATTTTAAAATAGCATGCATAACATGGTATAAAGCTGCAGCAGCCCAGTGCTATCTGGATACCATAAGCCAGTGGTTCTCAACCTGTGGGTCCCCAGATGTTTGTGGACTTCAGCTCCCAGAAGCCCCAGCCACTATGGTCAATGCTCAGGGCTTCTGGGAGCTGAAGTCCAAAAACATCTGGGGACCCACAGGTTGAGAACCACTGTCATAAACCTTTACAGGTCTTGCAGTCTATGGAATGCGTTTAATGTGTAAGGCAGGGAAGACTCTGCTCCTTAAAACATCTTCATACACATCGAGGGCCAAATGTTTTTCCAATGTGGCTGACTACTAGTAGCACCAATCCAACTGCAGTTACTGTGCATCTAGACACAGATAAATTCAGCACGTGGATCTTTCTTGGGGTGGATGGGCATAGTCAGTACATTTATTTATTAATTATTTAATATCCCATTTTCCTCCCAGTCTCGGATTCAAGGCGGCACACAATACAAATAAAAATCTCTTAGTCAGCCCTTGTTTCAATTTAACATTTAAATGATTTTTAAAAGAGGCAGGAAGAACCAATAAATGTACCTTTGAGCCAATGCACACTTGAAAGAGTGTACTTTTGAAAGTATATATTGAGGTGGTCAAATCATGGTTCACAAGCCATGTGTGGCTCTTTGACATATAATGTGCAGCTTGTGGAAGTATGTTGACTGACCTCCTTTTTGCATTATAATTCCTATAAAAGGTAAATTTAAAAATTTAAAACTTTATAATTATTTATAAGGTATAAACTAAGAGTTTGCTGGATTAAAATGTAAGCTTAATGTTCGTGGTGGGTGAATATATTTAAGAATTTAAATCCTAATTTTAATGCTAGATTTGAGTCGGGGGTTCAGGGGTTAAAGAAATTTTGGATTAGCAAGGATTACTATTGGTTTACATATTTTACTTCATGTTTTGATCATATCTTTACTAAGACAAATGAATATCATTAAAAATAGCTGTTTTTTACCCCTTTTATTTTTGGCAATCTCATTTAATGTTAGTGAAATGCAGATTTGCATATTTTTCTTAGATGTTTCAGTAGATCATTAGTCGGTAGTCCATATTAAATTCATTTAATATAGTTGAAACATTAATCAATCAGGATTTTGAAAGCATTTGGTATATATATGTATACTTTGTGTTTATTGAAACTAATACAAATTAACACTTTAAACACTATACACATTAATAAATATTACATACACATATTTCTTACTATTTATTATAAAATTTTTGAAACAAAATATGCGTGTAACAATAAGGGTGTGTGTTTAATATTTGTTTGTGTCTTGTGGCCCTCAAACATCTGAAATGTATTGTATGTGGTTCTTATATTATGCAAGTTTGGCCATCCTTGGTATATATGGTGATATTCAAAAAGAAAAGAACAGCGTGCCTGAACTTTGTGATGGAGGAGGAAAACAAGCAATTGAACCAGCATTAAAATCAGTGAAACATGTGATTAACAACAAATCTTAAATGCACCCTGACTTCACTGAGAAAGAGTAATAAACATAAATCCTCAGTGCTCAAGGGAGAAACACTGCTTTAGATGATCTGTTTGTGTATCTGGTTTTTTACAGTTAGTGATATAGTCAGAAGTACACAGGCACTCCTGTGACCATTATGGATGTCTGTTGTATAAATCCATTTTGGCCGTACTGTTATCCTCCTTGCCTGTGTGGACAAATGACTGACCAATTATGAATTCAAGCTCCTGATGGACTCTGACCCATGGTATAAGATGCCCTGTACAAGTACCTTCAATTCTGCAAATAAAGTATAAAGATGGGGCAATATGCTATTTAAACAGTTTCTGAGTCGCTGTCTTCAGTGTGTTTCTCCTATTATGAAGTTGGAAAGTGATGCTTTTTCTACTTTAAAAACCTAAAAATTATGACCGGGCTATTTATTTTCCACATCAGGTTTGGAAAGAGACAAATTTGATAACAAGACAGTCACTTTTGAAGAGCATATTAAAGAGGAACACAATATGTGGCACTACTTGTTCTTCATTGTTTTAGTCAAAGTAAAAGATTCCACAGAATATACAGGACCTGAAAGCTATGTGGCAGAAATGATAAAGGTGAGTGTGGTATAGTCTTTCTAAAATAAATGCAAGTTCAATGCTTTTTTTGCCTTTGGGTGATTATATGAAACCTGAATTTGTATCATTATGCAAGGCTTGAGGAGATGAGGGAGAGGAATCCCAGTAAGTTAAACAGTCTCCATATGGTTTCATTTTATTGCTGATAACAGAGAATAGTTAGGACTCTGTATATAGTCCACTTGCCCTTCGAGATAGTAAAAATCATCTACTTGTCCACTGGCTACATTGTGGTATTCTGTAAGTAGAAAATGTATAGATAGAGATGTATGCTTTATCTATCTATTACATTTTTTATACTCACCCTTTCCCCCAAAACTGGGACTCAGACCAGCTTACAAAATAAAAGGAAATTTTAAATAGAAACACATAAAAAGTAATGATATTAAATTGTCTATAGAATTAAAACTATTTAAAACATTGATTTAAATGCAAAGGATAAAGATAGTAGAGAACACTAGAAAAAAACCCTTTCTTGCAAAACAGTCAATTCCTGACAGTCCATCGGTATAAAAATATCTTCACCTGCTGAAGAAAGGACAACAAAGAGAGATGTTGGAAAGCAAAAAAATTCTGTTTTACAAATGTATATTTTTATATAAGGATTTGATACAAACTTATCAAAAATGATTTAATATTAAGTGTATGCATATGTGTGTGGGTGTATAATGAAAGGTTGTTGTGGTCATTGTTGCAATGCAAATGGGTAGTTTCTTCATTCTTTGTTGCTCTTGAAGAGGTATGTGGTTATGCCCAAAGAGGGGCTAATGATTTGTCTTCACTGCTTAAAATGTTGTGAATTGTGGGTGAGATGAAGGCAGGACCTATTTTTCTTCATGATCAGCAATACCATGGGCACTGTCCACTTGGTGCTTGTTTCACATTGGGAAGCCACTTTCACAGAACACTACAAACTGACGAGTAGCAAAGAGAGAGGAACACCCTCTCATGTTGCCAATGACAGTTCACAGAGGAAACAGGATACACCTATGGTAACAGTATTACCTGGGGGAAGATATATGAACCCTATATGATAAATAGATAAAATGCTTTTTATTTGGTGATCTCATTGTCTGGGAAGTTTTCAAAAGTGGATAAATAAGTTTAATCCACTAATCAGAATTGATTCCCTACCTTCCTCAATCCCCAGAGGAAGCCAAAAACTAAAACTATGCTCAGTTCATTCTCTGTGTAGTCTGCCTAAAAAGTGGATATTAATACAAAAATAACAAAGTGGTTAAATTATAAAGGTTCAGTGTGACATCAGCATGTCCCCCTTAGGGTCTTTATAGACCAAGACACCATCATTTGTTAAACAGTAATCCCTAATGTAATTCCATGCTATTTAAATACAGCCATTGTTAAATATATAATTTTTAATTATAATTAAATTGACTTCTGTAATAACCCAACATATCAGGGTATTTTTACAAACACATCTGGTATCCAAATGTTCATTGCAATGATTCTTAAGTTATAATCAAATGTTTGTGGGAATGATTAAAGCTTTAGTGGTCCAGACAGCTTCTTCATATTTTGGTTTTTAACCCACAAAATGTGCTTAAGGGTCAAATGCAGTGGGTTAAATAGCACAGTATTTGTTTCATTGTGTTTGACACTAGTCTTGTAGCAGACCAGAGAGAATTCTGCTTTGAAAACAACATATAATGGGATAAACAAGCTTTATCCCCTGTTCAACCAGTCTGTCTTATAAGTGAAAGATTATTTATTTATTTATTTGGATATTTATCAGAAGATATGAAGTGAACAGTCAACAGAATAAAAAGAAAAAGTTATAAAACCACAAAATGCAAGAGATAATTAAAGAACAGCAAATGGACCAGCTTAAAAATTCTGGCCAAACAGAAATGTTTTGACTTGGTGTTACATTGGCTGAAAAGTTAGTTCCAGCCATGCCTCCATAAGGAGGATATTGCACAAATGTGGTGTCATAGCAGAAATCGTTGTTTCTCTCATTATCACATCCTACACAGAAGGCACTTTGAGAAGGGCATCCTCTGTAGATTTGTCCAATTCTTTATGTTAGTTTATGTGTTTATTTTTTTAGAAGTATCAGGAAGCTCTGTTTTCGTCAGATTCTAGATTAACAAGTCCTAAAACATTTTGTTCTTTGCAAAGTTGGCACATTGACTAGTCAGGAGAGTTTGCTGTACCCCTTTTCTTGCCAATCACCTGGCTTGCATTTTTAATTCTTAAAAACCCAGAGATAATAAAACAGTTAGCCAAAGGACATAACATTTGATTGCAGTGAAGAAATTAACTAAGTTAATCAAACATGTAACATCACTAAAGATATTGCCACAATCAGACTATGATGTTCATGTCATATCCATACAGATCACATGTCAAACTGAAGGAATAGATATTGTCTATTATCACATATACGATAAAGGGTTTAACAGGATTCTCATCACCTAAATTTGTTACAACAATTTTTCCATTAATGCAAGACTCCAGAGCCATATCCTCTGTTATTAAACTTAATATTTTTGACCCCTTTTCCAGGCTAGTGCAAATTTAAATATGTTTGTTATATGATATGTGATATTCAAAGGATTTGGTATTGTTGCATTGCTTTCTGATGCCTTCTGCATTGGGGTGTTCTAGTCCAAAAAAATGAACTTCTCCAAGTTATGCTTTTGCCTAATAAACTGCCTCTGAAGCAAGTCCAGATTGAAAGTTGATCTCCAGTTTCAGTAAAAGGTATGGAATTGCCATTTAAGTTGTGACGTGTGTTTACCTGTTTGGAGTATGCAACTCATTGAGCTCTCTTCTTAAGTCACCCATATTACTTTATGATCATTGGAGTCTGTGTCCTTGTTTTTGAATGCTTCCAAAGTAACAAGGGCTTAAAGAAACTTTGGGAGTCGTCACCTGATGCAGGATTAGAGGGATACTAAAGCATGCTACCACGGCTGTGTGTATTCAGCTTATATTATATGGTGTCTAGGCATGCTGGAATGACTAGTGCTTTGGGAAATGTGCTCTGCTGGGATTTAATTCTCTGCTTCAGAAGGAACTTTGCTCCAAAGCAACAATGTCTTCCTCTCACTGTTTGGGCTGAAAATTTGTAGTCCTTTGCAATAGCACAGGTCTCAGGAAACCAGAGGAGTTGTGAGAAATTCTTTTGTAAACAGAAACAGATTAGAGTTGGAAATAGCTATGGATAGAACAGATTACTATGTTTTTACTTACAAAAGTCCTATAGCCGGGAAAAAAGACTACGTTCTGATTGGTTTGGCTGCCAAAATGAAGGAAGACTGAGAAGTCATGGTGATACGGTACCAGAAAAGTACTGTTGTGTGTATGGATTGTGAATTCATTGCTGGTCTGTGAATGTCAATGTTTCCTTGCAAGTCACCTGGTGATTTATAGCAATCCCATGAGTTTCATTGGGTTTTCCTAGCCAAGGAAAATTCAGAAGTATTTGCTATTGCTTTTTTTCTGAAATATAGCCTACAGCATCTGGTATTCCTCCATGGTCTCTCATCCAAGTATGAGCTCAGCCTGAGCCTGTTTACCTTCCAAACTCATATGGGATTTGGTACCTTCAAAGTATTTAGGCTGATACTGAAAACAAATTCCTGGGCTCAGATTCTCGTAGAGGTGCCTTGTTCCCTAATTCAGTGTCAGTCCCCGCCTCTGAGCTTGTTTTGCATGTGGCCCCAGTTAGTGGCTCTTAAAGATTGGAGGGGGGCTTTAAATTTGATCTCATAAGTAACCTTGAAGTCTGCCCACCACTACTGTGTGACATTCTGAAGATCAAATTATAGCTGATCCTCGGGCCCGTGAATGTTCTCTACTAGTCTTTCTTTCCTGCCCAAGAACACTGCAGAAGGATGCAGTCTGGATTCATGCATTTAACCTCAGTCCCTATGATCTTTTTTTCTAAATCCAAATTGACCCTTCCAAATTATTTATTTTCCCTGCCTGTGTTTTAGGAAAGTGTTCATGTAACTGAGCACTATATACAGTTTCATTCTGAGCATTTAAAAGAATAGTTTAATGATATAAATGATCCAAACAGTGAGTGAGCATGTGCTCTGAATGTGTTTAGCCTTGTAAATACTCCCTCTCTCTAGGGAATTAAAAATAAATAAATAAATTCAAGGAGGAGAGAGCTAAGAGCTTGTGTTTGCCACCTTGATGTTGCAGGTGCTATCCATTTAGGTGCCCACAATACAATCACATACACATTTCATTAAGTGTTTATAGTAGTAATTGATGCATTAGGTTGTACTGGAGGAGGAAAGCCCTGTGTTTTCTTAGAACTGAAACGCAGTTGTTTTGAGTGCTGAGAAAATGTAGTATCTAATAAATAAAGTGCTGCCTGAGAAAAGATGTCTGGATCAGAGTCTCTCTCTCTCTCTGGCTCTCTCTCTCACTCACTCTCACACACACACATGCACACACGCACATACACACAAACCAACTGAGAGTGCAAAGATTTCTTTGCACATGCAGTACAGTTCATGATGGCCAGCACTATCATTAGACTGTATGAGGTTGGCTGCCTCAGACAGTTAATTCACGACTCTCCTCATCCTCAAAGAGCATTTGCCACTAAGCTCTCAAGAGGTGGTTTTGTTTGTTTGTTTGAAATGGTTGGCCCTGAGATGCCTTGGACCCAGGCATTTAGCAAGTCCACAGCTCCATGTAAAACAATGCTGACCTTTTTTTTTTTTTTTTTTGGTGGTGGTTGGTACAGAAATTCATGGGGTTGCCGTAAGTTGACAGGCAGCTTGAAGGCGCGCGCACACACACACACACACACACACACACACAGAGCTTAGCAAACAATTCTTCTGGCCCCTGGCAATTGGGAGGGAAAGGCTGCCAGTGTGATGGAGGGATGTCTCCTCTTTCTGCAAGATGTGAGAGGACACTACCACTGGTACCATTACAGTGTTCTCTACTAGTCTTGCATAGCAGAGGATTGGACTGGATGGCCCCTGTGGTCTCTTCCAGCTCTATTATTCTGTGTTGCGGAGACACTTTGCTCCTCATTTCAGGTAGAAGGAAATCTTAGGACACTTTTCAGTTCACAAACAGAGCATGAAGGCCATCGTCTGTGGATTCCCCGTCTTCAAATATGGAGGTCCCATTTTATATTACCTCTACTTGGTAAATTTTGCTAGGCTTTTTGAAAGCCATCTAACTCACTGTCATCATAATAGCTTGCATTAGTGAGCTCTTTTGTATAGGCATGCTTTCAGTGAAATACCTGAGCAGCTACTGCAGAAAGAAATGTGCAAAGTTCCTGAGTGTGGGTCATAATGAGAATCATATGGTAGCCCATTGTGGTCAGTTTGGACTTTGCAAATGGCCTGCACAAAAGAATGAAGACATTTTGAGCATAATACCATACAAAAGACACAACGCTCTTTATCACTTTGAAAACTGAAAGACACATCCGATTGCAGTGAATATGACTTCCAGAGGAGAGAGCAGAAGGTAAGCTGGGTCTGTGAAGACAACTTTGATAGGTGTTTTTGCAGGACTGTGGGGCTGAGTTTGTTTGCTTATTTCTCTGTGTTGTTTTTTTTTTGTGGGGGTTTTGTGTGTGTGTGTGTGTGTGTGTGTGTTTTGTTTTTGTTTTTTGCTTGCGCTGGCCGTGTGCTCTCCCTGAGCTCACAGCCTATTGTCAGCTAATTGTTTGTTAGTTAGTCAGTTAACTGTCAATCAAACTAGGGAGAGTTAATCAAGCTAGGGGGAGGAGCCAGCTAGGGGAAGGAGGCTTTATTAGGAACTCCCAGCGGCGCGTGCCTATGGCGCGCGCAATTTCATTCAGCTACTTCATTCCTTCAAGTTCAACCATTCAAGTTTAGGAACAACCAATCCTTATAGCGACTGAACAAATTTAGGAAGAGTTCAACTGAGCTTGGGAGTTAGCTGAGCAGACATAGCTTATACAGCTCAAATTCAGAAAGGAGGCCCAGTTTTTGTTTTTGTTTTCTTGTTGTATTCTCTGTATTATCAAGTATGGAAGGTGAAGGAGCTGCTGCTGTCACCTGTAGCACTTGTGGCATGTTCCTTTTCTTGCCACAAGATGTGGTCGGGTACACCTGCAGCAAGTGCAAGCTGGTCACCTTCTTAGAGGTCAAGGTGCAGCAGCTGGAGGCACAGGTTTCTAATCTTCGTCTTATTAGGGAAGGTGAGGACTTCTTAGATAGGGCAGAGAGGACCTTCCTGAAGACCGGATATGTGGAGGAGCTGCCTGATGAGGAAATCAGTTCCGTGAGCCAGGAAAGCGATGCTTGGAGGAATGTCACACAGAGAAGTAGAAGGGCCAGGAAGGAAACAGAGACTCTCAAACTACAGAATCGCTTCAACGTTCTTGGTGCTATGAATGATGAGGAACACCAGAAGGAGGGAACACAGCATCAGCAAGAAGGAATCCAACTTCGGCAACTGGAACTTCAACACCAACAGGACAGCATCCAACATCGGGAAGTCCAGCACTCCCGACCACAACACAATGCCCAGGCAATCCTGGAAGAATCTGCTTGTCGAAGAACCCCGGACAGGCCTCAGAGGAGGCGAGTTCTGGTGGTTGGGGACTCCTTGCTCAGAGGAACCGAACCGGCAGTTTGCAAACCGGACAAGCTCAATCGAGAGGTTTGCTGTCTTCCTGGGGCCAGGATAAACCACGTAACAGAGAGGCTAGCCAGGCTGGTCAAGCCCACTGACCGTAAGCCCCTCGTTTTGGTTCACGTTGGAACCAATGACACGGTGAAGCGCAGCTTTCACCACATCACAAAGGACTACGAGCTTATGGGGAGAAAGCTTAAGGACCTTGGTGCGCAGGTGGTCGTTTCATCAATCCTCCCTGTTCAAGGATATGGTGCACGAAGGGAAAGGACAATAGTAGAGGTCAACAGCTGGCTCCGCACATTTTGCCGCCGCCAACAGTTTGGCTTTTTGGATCATGGCTTGAAATTCCAGGAACATGGGCTTCTGGCAAGGGATGGGCTGCACCTCACGAAACTTGGCAGGAACGTTTTTGCAAACAGTCTCACAAGGAGGATTAGGAGGGCTTTAAACTAAGTACAACTGGGGAGGGAGACAAGATTATTCAGGACAAGGACTCGGCAAGTGCAGGGGAAAAAGTCCCAAATGATATTGGCCAAGTAGGAATAGCATCCAATCGTGGGAGGGGTGGAAAAAATGCTATGGGACTTTCAGGAAGGGCACGGGGACTTAAGTGTCTCTACACTAATGCACGGAGTATGGGAAACAAACAAGATGAATTTGAACTCCTAGTACAGCAAAATAAATATGATTTGATAGGCATCACTGAGACCTGGTGGGATGAGTCTCACGATTGGAATGTAGGAATAGAGGGGTATAGCCTATTTGTAGAAATAGACCAAATAAGAAAGGGGGAGGAGTAGCCTTATATGTCAAGGATGTTTTCACCTGTGAAGAGATCCATGACTTGAACACCGGAAGCCAGGTCGAGAGCATCTGGGTAAGAATTAAGGGAGCGAGAAACAATAGGGATATTATAGTGGGGGTTTACTACAGACCTCCAAGCCAGACTGAGGACCTCGATGGCGCTTTCGTAGACCAAATGACTGCACATTCAAAAAGGAGAGATACAGTAATAATGGGAGATTTCAACTACCCGGATATATGTTGGCAGTCAAACTCTGCAAAGGCGGCAAGGTCCAGCAAGTTTCTTACTTGTCTCGCAGACAATTTCATGGTCCAGAAGGTGGAAGAGGCCATAAGGGGATCAAATATTCTGGATCTGATCCTGACCAACAGGGAAGACCTTGTTAATGACGTAGAACTGGTTGGATCTTTAGGAGAGAGTGACCATGCCCTATTAGAATTTTGTATTCAGTGGGGAAGAGAAGGCAAGTGTAGCCAGGCATTCGTCTTAGATTTTAAAAAAGCAGACTTCTGTAAACTGAAGAAGCTGCTGGCTGAAATCCCGTGGTCAAGAATAGTCAATGAGAAAGGAGTTCAGGATGCATGGGAGTTCTTTAAAAGGGAGGTACTGAAGGCACAGGCTAAAACTGTGCCATTAAGGAGGAAAAATGGAAGGCATCTGAACAAACCGGAATGGTTGACTAAAGAGCTCTCAGCTGAGCTAAATATTAAGAAAAACATGTACAGGAAATGGAAGAAGGGGGAAATCACCAAAGAAGATTATAAGCAAGTAGCCAGGAGATGTAGGGAGAAGGTCAGAAAGGCTAAAGCACAGATCGAACTTAGGCTGGCCAGAGACATTAAAAACAATAAAAAGGGCTTTTTTAAATACGTCCGCAGCAAAAGGAAAAAGAAGGAGACGATAGGGTCACTGCGCAAGGAAGATGGTGAATTAATAACAGGAGGAAGAAAAAGGCAGAACTCCTCAACACCTTCTTCGCCTCAGTTTTTTCCCAAAAGGATAAAAACACGCAACCTGGCAGTTGGGGAGCAGGTGAGGAAGTGGGGGAAATGCAGCACAGAATAGATAGAGAGGTAGTACAGGAATACCTGGCCACACTGGATGAATTCAAGTCTCCAGGGCCAGATGAATTGCATCCTAGGATTTTAAAAGAACTAGCAGAGGTCATTGCGGAACCTCTTGCTATAATCTTTGAAAACTCTTGGCGGACAGGAGAAATTCCGGCAGACTGGAGGAGGGCAAATGTTGTCCCCATCTTCAAGAAGGGAAAAAAGAGGACCCAAATAATTATCGCCCAGTCAGCCTGACATCAGTACCCGGAAAGATCCTGGAGCGGATCATCAAACAGTCAGTTTCTAATTACTTAGAAAACAATGCTGTAATTACGAAAAGTCAACATGGATTTCTCAAAAATAGGTCATGCCAGACTAATCTTATCTGTTTTTATGATAGAGTTACTTGCTTGATAGATGAAGGGAATGCTGTGGACATAGCATATCTTGATTTCAGTAAGGCGTTTGACAAAGTTCCCCATGACATTCTTGCAAAGAAGCTAGTAAGATGTGGGTTGGACAGGGCTACTGTCAGGTGGATTTGTAACTGGTTGACTGACCGTACCCAAAGGGTGGTCACCAATGGCAGATTCTCATCCTGGAGAGAAGTGACTAGCGGGGTGCCACAGGGTTCTGTCCTGGGCCCGGTGCTGTTCAATATCTTCATTAATGACTTGGATGAAGGAATAGAGAGCACGCTGATCAAATTTGCAGATGACACCAAATTGGGAGGGGTTGCTAATACGGCTGATGACAGGATCAAAATTCAAAAGGACCTGGACAGATTGGAGAGCTGGGCCAAGGCTAACAAAATGAACTTCAACAGAGAGAAATGTAAGGTCCTACACTTAGGCAGAAAAAATGGTATGCAGAAATATAGGATGGGGGACACGTGGCTGGCTAACAGTACGTGTGAAAGGGATCTAGGAGTCTTCATAGACCACAAGCTGAACATGAGTCAGCAGTGTGATGCGGCAGCCAAGAAAGCCAACGCAATTCTTGGTTGCATCAATAGGAGTATGGTGTCTAGATCGAGGGAGGTATTGGTACCACTCTATTCTGCATTGGTTAGACCTCGTCTTGAATACTGTGTCCAGTTCTGGGCACCCCAATTCAAGAAGGATATGGATAAGCTGGAGCAGGTCCAGAGGAGGGCAACCAAAATGGTGAGGGGCCTGGAAGCCATGCCCTATGAGGACAGACTTAGAGAGCTGGGTATGTTTAGTCTGCAGAAGAGAAGGTTGAGAGGGGACATGATAGCCATGTTTAAATATTTGAAGGGATGTCATGTCGAGGAGGGAGTGGGCTTGTTTTCTCCTGCTCTTTAGACCAGGACAAGGAGCAATGGATGCAAGCTGCAGGAGGGGAGATTCCGCCTGAACCTCAGGAGGAATTTCCTGACAGTCAGGGCTGTCCGACAGTGGAATGTGCTGCCACAGAGTGTGGTGGAGTCTCCTTCTTTGGAGGTTTTTAAGCGGAAGCTGGATGGCCATCTGTCGGGAGTGCTTTGAGGGTTTTCCTGCATGGCAGGGGGTTGGACTGGATGGCCCTTGTAGTCTCTTCCAACTCTACATTTCTATGATTCTATGATTCTATGAAGAACTTTGCCTTCTTTTGTTCATTCAGCCAATTGTGATTTGGTTAATCAAGAATTAGAATGACAAGGTCTCTGGTTTAAAATCAGTGAAATCATATCCGGAAACACATTTCTTACCCATGCTTCTGTTAGCAGCATTTAAGAAAGGGGAAAAAAGGTTATCTGGTTCTCTTCTCACAATCTTTCTGTAGATTATTAAATGTGCAATCTCATGATATCACTAATGCAGCAACTTGTATTTAGTAAATACAGGAAAGTACACTTTCTTCCTGTTCTATATTTTTTTTAGAGAGAGTATTTTATTTCATTTTGTCTCACTGTCAGTAACACAAGACTGCTCAATAGAGCTGGACAGGATTGGGAGTGAAGTTGGTAGGGATTTTAATAAAATAACAGTTTCACATAGTTGCTGCTGCATAATGGTCATGGCGGCTGGCTGTGTGTGTGTTGTGTAGTCTGTTGGTGGAAATCTAAGGACCAAATCCAATTTTAGTCCCAACTGGAGTTATTGTGTGCCTTCAAGTCCTTTCATGCTTGTGGTGATCCTAAGGCAAACCTGTCATGGGTTTTTCTTGCCAATATTTGTTGGAGGGGGTTGCCATTGCCTTCTTCTGCATCTGACAAAGTGTGACTTGTCCAAGTTCACCCAGTGCATTTCCATGGCTGAATGGAGATTTCAACCCTGGTGTCCACCTTCCTAAACCAAAACTCAGTGCGCTGAATAATGGACTTATATAAGTAGCAACTAACAAACTCCATTTGTATGGCTCTGCTATAGCCGAGACTCAAATGGGATGCAGCCCTGAGATTTTTAAGCATTGTTTGATTATCTTTTTTCATTTGTCAGACTTACTGTTCAGAGTTTGAGTAATACATTGCATTGACCCAAACTAGACCTATCTGTCTTTATGCATCACTGCTGCTTAGTAAATTTATTTTTCTTTCCTAGCTTAGGCTTAAAATGATTATAGCCGCGGTCCTATACCTGTGGAAACATCCCATTGACTTTAGTGGAACTTACTTCTGATTAGGTGACAGAAGGAGTTACACTGTTTGAGTACATTGTTTCCAGGAGTATGTTTGGTTCTTGTGGTCTCAAGATTAAGAAAGAAAATCTAGAAACTTCCTGGGGCCTAAAAAATTATAAATCCTTGCAGGGAACATGGACATGTTATAGTTAGCAAATCTACCTGCATTAACCTGTTCTGAATTCTTTGCTGCTCATAGTCATTGTACAGCACATCTTCAACATTGTAATGTAGTACCAAACCTGTAAACAAGTTATTTCCTTCAAGACTGTCTTGTCCTACTAGATGTACTTTTGCCTGGGATATCTGTCTTAATCAGGGCATGAAGCATACTTTTAAAATGTGTTATGTAACTTTTTTTTTTGCACCCTGCAGGAGTTTGTTCCAAAAAACATGCTGATCATGAGAACTGTGTACATAATCAACTGAGGAGGCTTTGTGCTGTAATTTCCATTATAATGTGGGCACAAGAAATGTCAGCAGTTGAACACTGCTAGCCAAATCTCTGTGACAAAGTATTGCACGAGAATATGACATAAACGTGTGTGTGTATGTGTGTGTTCAAATTGCTGGGTGGTTCCATGTCTTGGTAAGAGGGGGGAAAATACAGCAGTAGGGAAAATCTGAACCAGATGCATGTAATAGTGCCCTTAAAGGGAAATGATATATCTCTGTATGCAAATATTACTGCAGTTGGTGGGATGCACCAAAGATTGAATTATGTTTTTACAAGTAAAGCATTCAAGCTGTATAGTGTTCAGGCAATAATAGAAAGGAAAGAAATGATAAGATGTTTTGCAGGTCAAGATAAGTTTTTTCTGTCAGACTGAAAGTAATAAGAAGACAAAGCTCTGAACAAAGGACAATCATTGACAGGCATAAGACATATGAAATGGCAGTTGGAATCCTGTTGGTTAGGCATAACTGGAGTAGAACGATTCAATCAAGCATTGAGTAGTGAGTCAAAACGTAGGTAAATCCCATTGAATCAACAGATCTACTTTAGTTAGGACTAGCAACAGTACTCAGGCCATTATTTGCTTTCATGTGTTCATTTCAGCATGCATATACAATGGAGAAAGGTTTAATGTTTCCTCATGATCCAGTCTGGTGCACAAGTTAAAGAGAAAATATGAAATTGCTTTTGGGGCATACAAAGAACACATATATTGTGCATCTTATTTATCAGCTTAGTTGTGTATTCTGCTTTTTTTTTTCCAAATCTGTCTAGCTAGTATTCATTTAGGTTCTTCCACATCAGCCAGGACAGGATGGGGCCAGTACCTGCAATTCTTCCTCATCCTTTACTCTCATACTCATGTTTTACTGAACATGCGAAAGGAGCTATAAGACATGATGAGAACAGTTCAGTCCCATCATTACTTTTTACAATATGGTTGGATGTGTTCTCTGTCTTATTATGGGTTCTGATCAAGCCAGATATGCAAATTTGGGGGCTGCTTTCAAGCTGAATCTGAGAACATATGTTCTTTTGTGGCTCCTGGGATCCATTCTTGAGTTTCAAGATAATTTCTCCTTGTGGACAACGGATTGACTTTCTGTCAGTTTCCTAGATCTCCATATCACCCAATTAGCCCTTCTGGTATTCAAGGAAAATAAATCATTAATGGCATGTACCTGTTTTTTTTTTTTAAAAAAAAAACCTAGTTAGATAGTACTAGTTTGGGAATGCTCCATAAGGATGCCATCAAATCATTAGAGCCAAGAGACACTTATCAATCTCAGGAGTACACCTGGAAGAGCTTCTAGCACAGTAGGACATTGGCTCAGCAGAAGATCAGTCAAGAATTTGGAATGAAAATTCTTTGTGTGTGTCTACCAACAACTGATAACTTGCTTGCGGTGCCTCTAATTATCTTTTTACCTTGCTGGAAAAAGCATAGCTGAAGAGATTCATAATAAGTTGTGCCTGCCAGAAACATAAGACCCACTAACTTCCAGGCTACCAGCTGGACTGGAGAGTATGCCTTTCTCCCTCCTCCATCAGAAAAGCAGGGTTCCAAAGTAATGTTTCCATGTAGATCTGGAGGGGTACCCCTTGGCTGCCCCTGCACACCTTTGAGGAACCTTATGAAGTTGATATATTTTCTTCAGCAGATGCATATTTGCTGCAGGAGGATTCTGGAAAGTGTATGAACTCACAGGGGCCCACTCAGGATTGTATTGCAAACCATTTCTGGGAACCACAGTACAAAAGACACAGTACGAAAGACCCTATGTCTCCTGGAGGGCATTCTGAATGCCACTTGTTTTTCAGTGGGCCTCAATCCTCTCTTAAAACTTATGTCTCATTGTGAGTTAAAGAGGAGGAAGTAGGCAGAGTTTTGGGGGTGCTTCCTGTCCCATCTGTTTTTATTGCCTACTGCTGCCCTGTGTTTCTTCATACTTATGTTATTACATATTAATCTTTTGTCTTCCTCCACAAAAGCTTGGGGTGGAAGGGTTGCTCTTTATGCTTCCAGTTTGGCCTGAGAAGGTGGTATATATCCCCCCTGAAAGGATTATCCTCATTGGACCATTTGTTGTCCAGGAGGAGGAGGAGCTATCCCAAAGGTCTCTAAGAGACATAGAGAAGAGAGATTCATTATTTTGAAAGAACAACACCAAGAAAAGCAAATCTTTCCTGTTCCTCTCTAGGAGGAAAGTGGAAGGTAAATTCCACAGATGTATGAGTATTGCCACTTATATCACACAAAAAAATACATTTTATACACCTCCCCCTATTCACTTGAGTTTTGCAACTGTTTTTTGAAGGTTTGGAGGAGGGTGTAAAGCAAAATATGACTGTGTAGGAAGGATGAAATGGCCCAGTCTCTTCAGGGAACAGCATGTTCCTCTTTTCCAGCCCTACAGTTGACATCTCTTGGGTTTTAAAGGGAGAGGAGGCTCTGAGTCCATCTCCACCTAGACCAAATAAGTCTCTCTCCATCCTTAATTACATTTTTCTAACTATCCAGCAGGTGAATGATATTAGGCAACAGCTGACAAAGCAGTAAATATAGGAATATGTCAGTGTGAAAACTTGGAACTTGAACAAATATCAGGAGATGTGAATACAGGAGCACCACATTTTATTTTTATGTTAAAGCTGTACTCAGGCATAACAACATAAAAATAAAATGCGGTGCTCTTATATTCACATCTCCTGATATTTGTTCAAGTTCCAAGGAAGGAGTGGATCTGTAGGAGTTCTCTCTGGTGCATCGGTTCTCTTAAAACTAGAGAGGTCTATTTTATAGTACAGAAACGTTATGAAAGAAGAACTTAGAAAAACACAGTAGTTGTGCACTCAACAAAGTGTAGATTATCTGAAAGAGGTTAAGATGCATTGAGTTTACAGTGAGTCCTTTCAGAGAATGACAACTGCTTTGAAATCTTGGAGATGTGGATCTCATCAAAAGTATCTATTAGTTGTTCTGTATGATTCTCCAGAATAGCTCAGCTTCTCCTTCCTCAGTGTGTTGTAACTGTGAACATTTTTAGAGTAGACATTTGGCAAACCTAATAGAGGAGGAAATGTGAAAATTCTACTTCAGATCTTTATGGTACAGTGAGAAAATGAAACATATGAGGCACTTTCTGTTTCCTGTTACACTCTCATCTCTAAGTGCCATGGGATCATCTGAGAATGGATTAGAATGTTTTTCAGTGTGGCTGCAGTGCAGAGATGGAACCATTTAGGCAGGATACTATAAATCAGAAAAAATATTTAAATGCATTTACTTCATGAGTCTACCAGACTGTAGGAAGGGTAATCATGCTGGCTCTGTAGAGCTTTAGGGTTGTACAGTGCTGTGCTGGAGTGGTTATTTCTCTTGTGATGCAGCAGGTGCATCTCAGGGGAGAGACTGCACTGCTGTATTCTCACAGCTATATGGAGCCATGCCTGCATGGCTGTAATTTTTAACAGTGACCTCACCAAAGTACAGTCTTCCCCATAAAAAAAGTTTGAATTGCTCCTGAGACACTACTTCAAGAAGGGGATGATTTACTGCTTTTGAGGGGAGAACTCTTCAGTAACTCTCCTGCCGTCTGCTGTAGGTAGCCATATAGCATATGGATAGAGAAGCCTTCTGTTGTCTGCAGCCATAAATTCTAGCAGCCTCCTTCTGGCATCTTGACAGCTCCCTTGCATTTGAGCAGGCAAAGAATTTGAGCAAAGCTCCTTCTGTGATGTCTTCTTTTTTGGTAGTGCAGCACAGCTAACTGAAAAATACATTTAGTTTGAACTAGATAGAAAATGATAAAACCTGGAATTTTGCAAGGATTAATTCAGCACAGCTTTTAAAAACAGGGATATTGTGGTCACTGAGCTGAACATGGGTGTACATTGTATTGGAATTGTATTGTAGAACTATGAAATGTGAGATTTGTACCTTAGCTTGTGCCTTATCTGCTTAGCTTGTGCCTTATCTGCTTTTCCCATATTTATGGGAAATATGCCTTCAACCCAGAAATACAGCCATCATTGTGTCTATACAGAAAAAAAGTAAGCCACTAAATTGCAGTAGAGTTTAGTTGAACTGGTATTATATATTCATCCAAAGTATGTCCCTAAATGCCCAGCAAATTACTTCACAGCATTCTCAAATAGCCAGGAAAACTGTGTCCTGTATTTAGTACTAGGCCAAGGCTGCTGGAAACTGGGTTTCATTAATCCCAAGGGTTAAATGTGCCTAGATGATTGCAGAATTGAAAATATGTGGATTAAGAAATTAGGTGTGCCGCACATCAGTCATTGCTGCAGGAGTAAACAGGTCCATCCTGTTGATGTTCGGTATGTTCTGCCCTCTAGAGGTATAGTCATCACTTCCCCTTACAGAGCATGGGTTTGGTGTTCACCGCCTCCTATGGTGTCATGGACTACCAGAGATGAAAATGGGAGCTGTGCACCAAATGCAACCGTTTTGCCCAATCTGGTACATAGGCTGAATTCACTAGTTCACCTTGACTGGAGCCAGGCATATTATTTTCCTCAAGCCCTACTTCTTGTCTGTAAAGGGAAAACATTAATTGTTGTTGCTGTCATGTGCCTTCAAGTCATTTCTGTGTGCCTTTTAACTCTAAGACAAACTTAAATTTTCTTGGCAGAATTTGTTCAGAGGAGGTTTGCCTGTGCCTTCCGCTGAGACTGAGAGAGTGTGACTTGCCCATAGTCAATGAGTGAGTTTTCATGGCCAAGCAGAGTCTCCCAGTGTCCAAGTTCAACACACAAATCATGGCACCATGCTGGTTCTGGAACATGAGTCACCACTTGCTACGGCTGTCAGAAGGATTAATGAAACAAGTATTTGCGCACTTAAAAAGACATCCTTTCCAGTGGCTTTCAGTGTAGTGGGCTGCTGCTTTTTTTCAGTCAGATGAGAAAATAATTGTATTAGACTGCAAAATTTTAGGGCTGGTGGACACTTGGCTCACTCTCTTGCTAATACATGAATATCATGTTCTTATCCATGATTGCTCCATGATTCTTATTCATGATTCTTATCCATGATTACCCATTGCTCTCATCTAGAGTGTGTTGCTGTGTTTGCTGATCTCATTTTAATTCTTTTAATTCTCTACTTCTATTGGATTTTTAGATATTTTGCCACTCAGCCTGACATTTCATTTCTTTGTCTTTTTTATTATATATTTAGAAGCACATGTCCTTCAGCAGGAGGTAATAGAGGTTCAGAGACCAAGATCTGGATGGGTCTGTGTGTATGTGCAGAATACAACATATACTGAGCCATATTTTCTTGGGTCTTGAACTATTGTGTGTTCTTGTCGTCTACAAATATAGCCTAGATGCACATTTGTCTCCAGGGGAAAAAAATGCATCGGCATAACCTGTTTTGTTGTTCTGCTTTGAGAACACACAGTGATGTTCCCTGCATATAATATATTGTTGCACGATAAGTTTTGGGTGGGGTTCATTATCATGGGCAGAAGACACAAAATCACTGTATGTGTTTTCTTTTGATGATTTGTTTTACACATTCACTGGCCATTTAATTCCAGCTCAGCTGCTTATGATATAATGTGTCCTGGTTTACTTATGTAATCCCTATAGTGCCAAACAAGAACTAGGTTAGCAGAAGGGCCGGCACTGTCATAGTACAAAAGACAAAAGGGAACCTCCTTTGGGCAATCCCTCTACATCACTGGTTATGTAAAAGCTGGGCAGTGTTTGCTCGTAATGAAAATTACTTCATCGTGAGAAACAGCTGCTAGCTGTGAATTTCCCTGTGGCCACACTGAACTGTTTTGAAATGCTTTGAATCTTCCAAGTATTTGTCCTGCTTTGCCTCCAGGTGAGGAGATAACTCTGCAATTGCTTCATTTCCTCCTAATAGTGAAGGGTTGCTACTTGAGAAATTTCAAGTTACCGCCAAGGTAACTTGTTTCCTTTCTTGTACATGGAGGTTGGAGAGTGGTAAGTTAGGTGTGGTTAGGTTAGATAATGACAGGATAAAAACAAATGAAATGATGTGTTAAGTAAGAAGCCAAAGGAAAAAATCAACAAGTGCTGGGTGCTTTCTTGTTTTCTCAGAACATTTTATTTTTTAAAAGAAATAAATTAGTGATTGGCATGAATTCAGAAGTTCTTCTGTTATCTTGTGCGTTTTAGTGGAAATTTTCAGATGCATCGGAAAAAGTAAAGTTCGAGATGCATCCAAACTTCTAGAATTCCCCTTTTGAACTCTTCCTATTTTTTTCTGAAGATTTGAAGAGAGCCTTTCTCTCTCTCTCTCTCTCTCTCTCCAGTCATCCTTTCCATGTCATGGGGAATGTTTTGTGAATGCATTTCTGAGAATAAAAAATTGAACTGTGGGAAACATGATCTCAGATCTGACTATAATTTATGAGAGGCCTCCAGTGTGTTTTGAAAGTAGTATTGGATATAGTCTCTGTGTATCTTTCTCCTGGACATTTCAACTCTAACTATAAAGCATTCAATGCCCAGCTTCTCATTCAAGGTCTTTCTCTCAGGCATTCAACACACACACACACACACACACACACAGCACTTCACCATTTGTCACTGATAGTTCCCCTGTTAGCATGTTTATTGTAGTAGTTACTGATAATGTCAGATGTATGCATCCTATCAAGAATTGGGTCATGAGGGCACTATTAGGTGTGCTTTAATGCTTGTATTCCCAGCCTGGTCATCTCTTCGGGTGTAAAGAATGCTCGCTTTTTTTTTTCATCCTTGATGAGAAAGGGCGAACCATTTTCTGCACAAAAATGCTGCTTTTCGAGAAAAAAGTCTTCTGAACAATTGAATTTTCTCACAAAAAGAGTCCCAAAGGGGGGGGGAAGTAATCAGAATATGTGCAGAAATTCTAGTAATCTCACCCAGATGAAACAAAGCTTCTGAAATTATTTGTTCTGTCATGCAAGAATAAAAAAAGCAAATGAATGTGTTAGATCCCTGATGTCTTCCAGATGTTTTGCCATTCTTCTTAGTCTGAGCCATCTAGTTGTCAAGAATTATGGGTGTTGTAATCCAAACAAAGTTGTGGTAACAAGCAGCACAAATGCCTACTTCCTGCTTGGAGCATTTTTTTTTCAATTGTTAAAAGGTGTTTGACATAAAGTTTACTTTTTTGGAACGCCTATTTCCTCCAGAATCTCATAACGTGTCCAGGGTTACCTCCCCTAACAATGCTGACCATCTGTCCCTTTGCTGGTTTTTGGCTCTCTCAAGAAGGTGCACTTTTCCCCCTTTCAACTGACTGCTGAGTCGTCTGCCATGGTGTAAAATGGGGCAAGGGATTGAGAGCAAAGATACACATTCCCATGCTTTCCTTCCATCAGTTTAGAAAAAAAGGATGAAATATTAGGAGATTGCTCTGAACTGATGCCAGGATGTCATGGCAAAGATAAAATCTAAGTTTGGAAAGACCCCTGGAGCAAAGAGAGTTCAGTAAAAGCTGAGAAGTGCAAACATTTCTCAGAACGAGTGATAATTTCCATCACACAGAATAACTTCCTTTAAAGAAATCAAAAATAAATATCTTGCCAGTTATGGACACTTTAAAGCTCTGGCCATCACCGCCCCCGTGTCTGAGATTCTGACGATAGTGACTTGAAAGGGACTTTTCCAACTTTACCTAGAAAAGCCAGAAACACAACACTTGTGGTTAGCCAGCTTCCGTCAGTGGCTTGATTCAGTTGGTCTGTTTAAAGAGGAAGTTGCTGCTGTGACGGGAAGAGGGAGCCGACAGCACAACCAGGCTTGTAGGAGGGCCATTGCAGACAGTGCATAACAGCATTGGTATGTGGGACACCAGGAGGAAAGGGGTGTGTCCATGGATGCAGGGAAACAGACCAAAAATAAAGCCTACGGATTATGGCTCATTTAAGGCATGCAGAAAAGCTGTGTCAGGTTAATAGCTGTGACTTGCAGGACCAGACACCTAAGGGCTCTGTTGAACTTTAACAGAAAGTCAGTTGTTAAGGTTAATCCTTTATTCAGCCTTGAGGAGAATATTCTTCAAAATGGGCAATGTTTGGTTGAGGGAAATAGCAGAAAGGAAAAATGGGTTAAGACTCCTTTTGTGGTATAGGCAGTATCATTCTTTGCTCCAGCAAATAATCTTTGTTCCATGTCAAGATGATTTCTTACTGGTATACTGAAATTATCAGGAAAACCTGGCACATAGAATTTATGGGGAGATCTGGTGTTTTACCAGTATGTGATATTACTTACTCTGTTTTTAGTTGTAATTTGTATGGTCAATATCCAGATGAACCAGTGTCCTCACCGGATACCCAATAATTGGCCCAAAACAGAAGCTCCGATTTACTTCCGTCTCGTAGTAACAGAAAAAACCTTCCCAAGAGCTATATCTCTCCTCCAACACACACAGATACCCAACAGTAAGGTGTAGCTATCACATTTTACTAGCTCTGGGTGAATAAAAAGCTTAGTGTATTATCACTAGGGTCATGTATGTGGGAACAATTGAATGTTGCTGTTACAGCCATTTTCCAAGTACTGTTTGTGTAAAATGTCAATCAGTATACAACTGCTCTTTGATGTTCTGCCCTGTTTAATTATCCTTACAGTTTAATTGGTCACAACAAGCTGCAAACTCCTACAGTTTTAATTAGCAATCCACTTGTTCTAGTACAGTAGCACCCGTATATTTTCATGTGAGCAAACCCTAAATCCTCAAGTGGCAATCCATGTGTAAGTGTTACATTTAATAATGTTCTGTAATGTACATCCTGAGCAGCTGGCAAGAGAACCAGTATCAGTCATTGTCTTCAGTTTCAAAGCCAGTTGGGATTAATAGCTATAGACCTGCATTAAACTTGGCGAGAGAGGAAGAAATAACTGCCAAGTACCCATCCATACTTACGCCCTGCTTCTTTGAGAAGGAGAAAGATTGATTTTTCTTGACTAGGTACATTTCTATGTTACACAGACCAGCTTTCCCCTGTAACCACATTGATTGGGGATTATTGGAGTTGTAGTCCAACCCAGCTGCAGTCCATCAGGTTGGAGAAGGTTACGCTAAGGATAATTTCACATGGTGACAACAGGCCACAGCAAGCCTTTACTCATTTGATGTTTTACTAGGGTAAGCAGAACCATTTAGTGGCAGTCAACCTGCCAGGTGCTTTGGAATACCTGAGAAAAATATGGTTGAGGAGCTCTTTATAAGTAATATAGACCCAGAGGCCAATTTTTGCATGTTTCTTAGCAAAACATTTTTGTTGCAAAGTGAAATGCATTCATGTGAAAAAGCCATGGTAGTTAGGTTAAGTACATAGTGATTTCCTCTTCCTCTTCCTCCTTTTGGAAACTTAGATAACATTCTACTCAAATGCTCACTTTTCATTCAATTTTTCAGTTGCCTGACTCACAATGGAAACAATTGTTTAAAACATGGAATCCCCAGCATGATACCTGAGGACACTTTTCCTGTGTCCATAGTCCTCTTGGAGAGCCTTTGCAAATTGCAGCAAGAAATCAATTATTTCTTGCAAATTGTAAGAACCTGACATTCTGCTAGCTGAAATAGAGAGTTGCACACAGCCCTTTCTTCTTGCCTGGAGCTTAGCCAACTAAAGCTGAAGAATTTGTACCCTTTTTGGAGATGACCCACAAAAACTGGAGGTTCAGGGCCAGGCCCTGAGATCTGGCAACCCTATGTTCATGCCTTGCTCATGGGCTTTCCAGAAGCACCTCAAAACAGGATGCAGAACTGGATAAACCTTTGGTCTGATAGAACTGGATTATTCTTACATTGTAACAAGATCCCCAGATGTACCAGGACCTTGTAATAAAACATTCATTCTTAAAGCAAGAAATGATAAGTTAAAATCCATTTCAAAGTGGGAAGTGCTCACCTGGCATAGGAAAATGGATGAAATATCACTCTCCCACTGGCAAATGCAAAGATAATCCACTGACTAAGTGGAAATAGCAAGAACCTTGCTGTTGGAATAACACGGGGTTAAAACAGATATTTACAATAGAGGAAGCATGGCCATATATAAGATTAGTTTTGTTCTAAGTTTCATATGAGATAGTATTTGATGTTTCGATTCACACCCAGGCTTTCTTACTTTCTTCTCCTCTTCAAACTGTTGTCTGAACTTTAGCATTAAAGAGTGTGCCTCTGAAGTGGGAGGACAGAGAAATTAAACAGTAACTGAATGGTCTTACTAAAGCATTAAGAAAGTGTCATCGTACTATGTGCTCTTCTTTCTTCTTTCTACTCCCACAGTACTTTGTGGTTTTTCTTTTTTTAATTCTTCTTTCTTTTCACATCTCCAACTGTGTGCATTAATACATGTGTAAATAGTATTTAACATTTAGTTTATGGATGGATTTAAATATGAGCAACTAGCTACCAAAGCCTAACCAGAAATATGCAGATCCAAGAAAACTGCACATTCCAGTATATATGAGATCACCAAATGAGGCATTCTCCTTTGGAAAGTGGGGTTACAGCAGGGAAAACATATTACCCAAAGGCCTACTTCACCTGTCATTGACTCTCAAAGGCCAACTGAGTAAAAAAAAAACAAATTTGGTCTTATGAAAACTTACCATGCTTTAGAGCAGTGGTTCTTAACCTTTTCTTTATGAGGGAGTCCCTTTAAATATCTTTTGCTGCCACAGAGCCCCAAGACTTAACTCAAGATTTTAAACCCTAAAGTGTATCATATATTTATTTAAAATTGCTCATCAAAGGTCTTCAGATTGGGAGAGAAGGGAGAAATAAGTAAATGCACACTTCCTTGAGAGGTGCTGGAGGGGGAGGGAAGACTTTTCTCCTGCATCTTCCCACCACTTTAAGGCTGGAGTGGATTGAACAGCAATGTGCAGGTCAGCCAGCCAGCATTTGCCCTTCTCCTTCTCTCTCCCTCTGCTCTTTTCCTGTCATCCAGTCTTAGGAGAAACACTGAAACATCCCCTCTTCCTGTTTTTGCCTTCCTCACCAGGAGGAGAAGAGAACAAGGGAGGGAAGGGGGGGAAAGGCAAAAAAAGAAAAAGAAAAAGAAAAAAGGGAAGGGTGTTAAAGCAACCTCTGTGTAAAAGACCCTGAGCACACTTCCTCATTTCCATTCATAAGTGCACACTCTTTCATCTGAATTGAGTGGCGGCTTATTTTGCCAATGATGAACCCTCACTCCAGCTTCCAGTGTCTTGCCAGAGGTGGCACCTGCTACAGCCTTACTGCCTCTTCTCATTTAGCCCCACTCCTCCCTGCTATCCTTTTTCAGAGTTGCTGCCTTACTGCACCAAGGATCCCACTCAGAGTGGGGCTGATTGAAAAGGGAGGTGCTGGTGCAGCAGGTGCCACCTTCTGGCAAGACACTGGAAATTGGAGTGAAGGATCATGGTTGGCAAAATAAGCCACCATTCAATTCAGATGAAAAGTACACTCACTTATCAATGGAAATGAGGAGGTGTGCTCAGGGTCTTTTATTGAAGGGTTGCTTCAATCTCTATTTTTTGTCTTCAACCTCCATTTTGGAGGTGGAGAATTTTTTGCCTTTTTCCCCTCCCTCCTTTGCCCATCTCAGTCTCCTTTCTTCCTGGTGAAGAAGGCAAAAAAAAAAAAAAGAGGAGGGAGTATTTGAGCATGATAGTACACTGGACTGCTCTTTGGAAAGGAGGGAAGGGAGAGGCAGAAAGATGAAGGGCAAAGGCTGGCTGACTGGCTGGCGGATGTCACTCAGCTGTTAAGTTTGCCTCCTCCCCACCCATGGAGCAGACACATGACAGGCAATGTGCAGGCCCAGCCAGCGTGTCTCCTTTTGCCTTCATTCTGTCACATCACTACTCTGTTGTGGGAAGGTGATGGGCTTAGCAGCCTTTGAGTTTTTTGCAGACCCCCTGTGAGGACATTGCAAACCCATGGTCATGGACCCCAGGTTGAGAATCACTGCTTTAGAAGACATTCTTTCAGCGTTATCTTTGAAGTCCCAACGACTTAGCAGTAACTTAATGTATAGTGTTGCTTTTGTAATGGTCATTTTCATGTCTGGATTTCAGGAGAGAAATTTAGATTGGTTTCCTCGGATGCGTGCCATGTCACTTGTGAGTAGTGATTCTGAAGGGGAACAGAATGAACTTAGAAACCTGCAAGAGAAGCTTGAATCTACCATGAAGCTGGTATCCAACCTTTCTAGTCAGCTATCTGAACTTAAAGATCAGGTAAGGAAGGTGCTTACAACAGATAAGCCACATAAGGCTGCCTGACATATGCAGAAATGTAACTAAGTGAGGAATTTGTTATGGGAAATTTGTTAGTATGTATATTTATACATCTGATCTTTTAGTGATGGCCCATTGGTTGGGTTGGAATTCTGATATGGCACATTTGGGCAACCTATTCATTGGCTTCTTCTCCACTTCTGATTTAGCCTCAAACACCAAACCCAACAGCCTTGAGGAAACAGAGAATCATTTTTATCCTTGGAAAGGAAGATAAATAAAATGTCAAGGAGGGTATCTGCCATGGTGAAAAAGGCCAGCACATATCTTTAAGACTTCCATCTTCCTAGAGGAGGAAGTGGCTGAACCTAATTGCCCATCTTTTTTACAAAGCTTTTTTAAAAAATTAACCTATTTTTTCTTAAACAATAACCCACAATAGAAGGACACTGAAAAATATGTGGCATGAGGAGCAACAGGAGAGGCTCAAGTCTAGGAGAGTCCCTAAAGGCGAAGAGTTTAGTCATCCTTCCCTTGTGTTCTCCTGTTAACAACAGAAAGTTTGGAGGAGGCCTAAGAGATCTCTGCCATCTTCTTAAGCTGCATTTCCACATTAATGGCATTAGGAAAAGAAGTCTCAGGTTCATACATTTTCTTCCCACTGTGTACTGAGATGAGCAAAGCATGGAGAAGTTATGTTCTTGAACAGAGGTGGCAACTGCAGAAGGGGAGGGGCAGTTTTCAGCACTGCATCCCTTCCCAGCAGGCTATACCATCACATTTTGGCACACTGAATGTGACATTGTGTCACTTTCAGATGCCATTTTGATTTTTTGCTGTTCTTTTTCTTAAAGGGTTATGCGGAGCTCTGCGGGGAGTGAGGAAAGTAAACTTCTGCATTTGCAGGTTTTTTTTAAAAGTTCTTTTGGCCTATTTGAGGACAAAAAATCATTTGAAATTGGCTGGGATGTTTTCTTTTTTAAAATAAAGGTTGGAGAAGCTTGAGAGTCATGGGGGGCTTCCGGGACTGCAAAAGTAAGGCTCAGGGTCTGCATGCATCTCCTGAACTGGACTTTGCCCACCCCATTTTTGAGCTACATCTCCCAGAATACCCTAGCCAAGCAACCAGTTACCAAAAAAGAAAAAATACCCCAAAAATAATGGTTCCAAGAACGGGAGCTTAGTAACTTCTACTCCTCATCACCAGCAGGCCAAATTTTGCTGTTTTGTTCAAATAAGCAAACTGTGATTTATGTTGGGTTGAAAACTAGGCAAGCACAGACAATAATTTATTGAAACAGCAAACTTTGGCTTGCTGTAAACTTGGATTCGAAGCTCCTCTTTACTAAATGCAAGGAAAAGAAGAGGAAAAGAGTATGAATAGGGGAGCACAGAAACCACAGGCTTGATCCTGCTCATTGTCATGCCTACATCTGAATGCAAGCTAAATTTCCTCAAGCATTAAATAACTGAATACAGTGAAAGCCCCACACCTGCCATGAGGAAGAACAGTGGGACAAGAAAGGGCTTTACACTTTCATGTTTTTCCACTTCAGATCATTCCTCCAACTGCTGTTCCGCAGTGTCTTCTATTTTTATCCGTGTTTAGCCTCACAAGTTTTCCTCCAAGGTTTAAATTCAACTTCTTCCTACTCTCCTCACATGCTATATATTCTCAAGGTCTGTAATAATTCTTCTTCATTTGTGAATTGTTAGCTTTGGTTTTGTCCTGCCCATCCTACTGTTTCTACTCCTTCCTGTTCAGTATAGTAAATAGGAGAAAGCATTACAGCACCTCATCCTCCCAGATACACTATATAATATAGTAAAAGGTGTCATAAGTATGAGTATTCCTTGCTTGCTGTGCCATGACACTGCCTTTTTCCTAGGTTACCATTCATCAGGTGTGTTTAAACTAGTCCAAGTTGTCTTCTCTAAGTTGTGTTGTAGTTTGCTTCCACCTGTTTTGTTCCAGCTAAAAATTAGTCATTGGGCAGTTGTTTTATGTCAACAAGCAATGTCAGTTTCTTTGTTTCTGGGCATGTGGCGACACTGATTTTTTCCCCTCTCCTTAGTGAATTGTATACTTACAAAACTTCTCTGTATATGTAAATATACAGGCATCTCACCTCTTAGCACAGTCTGTGTTTCTGAGGTGGCAAGTCTTCTGTGGAATGATATTAAATGCCTTTAATTTTATATCCCCACCACTACTATCTTAGATTGGATGCAGAGAACCATTTGTGCAGAGAAGTAGGAGGGACGTCATTTTCTTGAACCCTCCTTTCCTTGGCATATGCATATGCACATTCATGCATGCACATGCCCACATACACATGTAGAATACCCTGTAAAACTTGTTCTGACAATAAAGGGATCCCATTGAATAGTTTTGGTTGTAGCATGGAGGGCTGAAGAAGAGGGTGGAGATCATAGAAACTGGACAGTCACATTGACAGCCTAATCTGTTTCCAGAATCTGCTCTCCTTTCTCTCTCTAGTGCACAACAGCTCACTGTGTTCACTGGGGTCTCCTGAAACTTTGGGGAGCCTTTGTTCTTGGAAGGGAGTGGTCATCTTTTGTCCACCACCTTCCACGGTCACTTAGGATTAAGGCCTGGAGATCCAGCATGGAATAGTGGTTTCAGTATTGAACTATGAGCCTAAAGACCAGAATTTGATTCCACATCCAGCCATGGAAACCCACTGGGTGACCTTGGGTGCGTCACAAACTCTTAGTCCCAGAAAAAAACCAGATAGTTTCACCATAGGGTTGCCATAAGTCAGAAATGAATTGAAGGCAGCCAACAACAGCAGAGGCACAGAGCAAAACTTCCCTCTCTGTCTCAGCATTGCTTTTGAAATACCATATCGTTTTGTCTCCTTATCAAACACAATATACATTGATAAGCTTGTTTTATTAGCAGCCAGAAAAAAGATGTGACTTAAACCTTCCAAAGTGGGATTTGCTGTAAGCTGCTGGGAAGCCGCATTGCTACTCAGCCCACTTCAGCGTCACCAGTCTTTAGGATAAGGTTGAAAAATGCATCAATGCCAAAAGTGCTCTACTTTTAGCTGTGCAAACTTTTAAACTTTCTCTTTGCTCCAGTAAAAATGAAAGAGAGAGAGAGAGAATGACGTTAGCTTTCAGAGACCTCTTTGGTGCAGAGGAAGAAGGGGAAACCAAGCTGATTAATGTGAGAGAACACACTGGAATTTCCCCTGTGTTGTCACTGAGTCTGCCAGGCTCAAGTTGCAGCATGTACCAATTATGTGACCAAACCAATATATCACTTGCTCATTAGGAACAGCCCTCTCTAGAAAAGAGAGCTGATTGAAATTTGTCTTGAATGAAATAAGAAGCAAGTTCTGCTTTCGGAGCTGATTCTTCAGAGAGGTTTCTGGGGACTAAAGTTAGTGCCAAAATATACCATGTCCACTTGAAGTAAAACAACATTTTTAGGGAGCAATTTAAAATCTGATCCCTTGCACTTTGAATGAATTCCAAGTTGTTGGCTTGCTAGGGATTTCCTGTATCCTGTAAGGCTACACATTGAAAAAGAGCAACTTTTCAATATGCTGAGTATGAAATCCTCCCTATTATGTCCAGCTCAGACTAAGTATGTGATTTTTTTCACAAACAGCACTAGAACCAGTCATGTTAATTTCATTGTTTGATTATGCTTGGTAAAAACATTGCCTTTTGATATTTGCATTCAGACTGGCGATCAAATTGGAACCTAATGACAACAAGAAGATTAGCTGAAATTGGAAGCTTCTTTTCACTTAATAGGAACTTCTCCTTGATTTTCCTTTGGCAAATGGCACTCTGTGTCTTGTGTGCACAGTATGTTACTATGGCATGTCTTGGTTTGTATTGTCATCACAGCAAATTATGGCATAGCAGGTAGTCCCAGTGTTAGCAGCTTGCAAGTCAGATATCAGAGAAAGGAAAGAATGTAAAAGTGATTGTTCTTCTTCGGCATTATTTCACCATTGCCTTGGTTGACACCCTTCATAGTTCAATACTTTGGGGCTTCTTCATATTTGTTTCTGTTTCTATATAGCTGCTTTGTAAGAGGTTTTCTGGGACACCCACACACAAACATTACATTGAAATACAATATAAAGCAGTAAAAACATTTTTTAAAAAGACAGAAATGAAAACACAGACTCTCAAGATAAGGACCAGTGTAAAAAATGTGACTGTTATAAAGGTCTTCACTTAATACCAAAAAAACCCCATACAAATGGCACCAGAAAGTTTGTCTGTGAGACTTTTCCAAACTGTGATGCCACCCTACAGTTGCCCACTTCACCACATTTCAGGGAGGACATAGCCCAAATGAGCTGGACTTAAAATTGACTCAGGCACATATGGGACAAGCTGGTCTTTCAAGTTTTTAATTTGATCCTAAGCTGTTTATTGCTTTAAAGGTTAAAATAAAGCTGTTTAAAATGGGCCCAGAAGCAAGTCTGGGAACCACTGCAGTTTACAAAGTACAGATGCCTCGTCTCAGTCACTTGTGTGGCAGTACTGTGAACAAACTGCCATTAGTTTATAAGGGTAACCCCTTACAAACTAATGTATGTCTGTGCTGAGCGGGGCCATAGTTGCTAAAACTCCTACAAGCTACAGAAATCAAATGAGCATCTCAGAATCATAAGAGGGGGTCAGATTGATACTGAATAGGGGCCCTGTGCTGCCTAAGTCCTGTTTAGGTCACTAAGGCACTGTTTAACCTTGTACAAAAATATGTAATTATTACAGTTCAAAAAAGATATGTGGGCAACAAGAGGGGAAAGGAAAACTACTGATCAAGTTGGCCTCTGGATCTTTCTGCTAAAGTAAACAGTAAGTGAGAATGAATATTGTGAAAGTAAGACTCAGCTAGAAATTCAGTGGTTTAATTGAATTAGTGATTTGACTGAAAATACGTTAACACACATTGAAACATCTCATTCATTGCCTAATTCAAGTGAACTTGGAAATGGAGACAAATAGCATTCAGTTCTTCTTAGAGTCTGGAGAGACCAAAAACAGGTGGGATGAAATCACATTACTTTTGGCATGTATAAAAAAAAAGCACACAGTACTTTCTTTTCTTTCATCATAATGAAAACATAAGTAATTCTTGTTTCTTTACTTATATAGCACCACCACTGTACATGGCACTTGACAAGTAAAAAGAACAAAGCAATTCCCTTCCCTCAGGCTTACAATCTAACTAAGACATGAAACTGCAGGAAAATGGGATGGCAGCATGGGAAGGGATGCCCAGCAAATACTGTCTTTTCTGCTCTCCTTCTGAGACCAGGGCAGTGTCAGCTGGGATGGAGGGAGGGTCTCACCTGCTTCTGGACCCAGACATGATGGAGCTGTGCGTGCTTCTCCCTCCCTGAGGCCAGGGCAATGGCAGCTGGGATGGACAGAGGGCCTTTCATCTGCTTCTGAACCCAGGAATGATGGAGAAACACATGGTCTGTGGACTGCAACTTTATTTAATGCACACATTTATAGACATACATGAAGGTTGTGGCTGAATGATTATTAGCTCAGTAAGATGACAAGATGCACGGTAGTTCTTTTGTCCTAAAGTTGTAACTTGTTAGCCTTTCCATTCTGCCTTAAGAGTTTTGTGTAGTTTTTTTTTTAAAAAAATTCTCTATATCAGTTGTTTTCAATATAAACACATCTAACAATAATTTTAAACCTTCCTGTGCTTGAAACAAATCTGCATATATTATTAACTTTCCATAGTTACCAAAATCTGATTTTGAAGTCAAGTGTACACTAAGAAAAATTATTTAAATGGACTGCTTGAAGAATGGTATTAAATATAATACCGCTTGCAAGTGAAATAATTACGTTTTCATTGAGAATTTCTTTTTTGAGTACAACAGTATAGTTAAAAAGCAGCACTTGAGCTCTATGGCACCTCACAATGTAAAACAATGTTCCCAGTCTGGTGGTCTCTATATCAGCTCCTATTAGTCTCAAAATGGCTAATGATCAGAATAAAACAACAGAAGCAGAAGGAACTGGAAACGATTGAATCTAATGTAAAAAGGACAGATTCCCAGGATGTAGTAAAAGAAAGATCTTATTTCTTGTTAGACCAATATTAGTATTAATATGGCCTTCCTTGAGATAAACTTTGACAATCAACCTATAAGGATTTCAGAACAATAAAGCTCAAAACAATGTCTCCAAAGCTGGCAACTGATAATTCTTCCAATGTTTCTCCAAAGAACTACCTATCATCTGCTTTGAAATGACCACAGTTCACTTTTCAGATTGCTTTTCCTGATGAAGGCCATACAGATCTGTCCTGGCTGAAATGTGCTGGGCTACTGACAAATAAAATCTTCATTTTCATGTCCTGAGATTCTGTCTCTCCTTTCTGCATCATAATGGCCAGGACAGCTCAGAACTGTAGTTAAAAACAAATAGAAAATGCCAACTTGGGAAAGGCTGGTATCAAGTTTATAATCTGTTGCTTGTAATTGACTAGAGCATACTCTATCACTAATATACATCTAATTTAATGATAACAATTGCATAAATATAAACAGTGCAGGCAGAATGAGTAATAACAAATTTCAAAGAACTTGCAGTATTAGCACACCTGTTCACAGGTACATTTGACAGCTGTGTGATCAGGAGAAATGAAACAGTTACAGATACTCATATTACTGTTATGCTTGTTTCTCTGTGTCAGTCACAGAGATGACATCTGCCCTTTCACTTGGTGTTACAGTGACAGGTCCTCCTGCTTCTGAGACTCTGTTTCTCACAACGTACCAGCCAAGTTGGCTGTGTCCCTCAGCTCAACCCAGGGTTTAATTAGATTGTGACTGAGGTCTTCTAGGAAAGGACATCTTTGGGGGATGTTCCCATCACAGTTGTTTGCAGATTGCAAAACTTAATCATTTAAGCAGTTGAAAATGAAAATAAATCACTAATAGCCACTGTAGCATTTATTCTTAACTGTAGGCCACTCAGAAATCTTTTGGTTCAGGGCACCATATGGATGTTCTTAAATATATAAATGATGTGTGTTGGGACCTTCTGCTCACAAGTGTCGATACCTGCCTTGGCCTTGGGTTTGTTGTCTAGCACTTTATAGACTGAAGAATGGAGAGGTAGCTTGCTTGCTTGCTGTCCTAACTTTTAAATCTCAAATGCTGTTGAAAACTAAAAATGCTGCTACTCCTGCATCTGCATTTTTGGACTGGAAATATTGAAGGAGTTTCTGGGTTGGCTGATTTCAATACATTAACTGCAATCAGGTTTTCCCAAGCAAATTCCACAACTGGTGAAACTGTTAACAATGGTTATAGTTCCTCTAGAGCCCTCCAAATGTGGCGTGCCTCAAATATTGGCCTATTTTCTGGGGCACCGTTTTCAAGCCTGTTTAGATTTCATCATCATAAACAGATGAGTTTGCAGGATAACAGCACAAACAGAAATGTATGCCTTGTTTCCTTGTCTGGATAACATATGCCCTTATTAGACATTTCCCATCAAGTGATACCGGAGTTAATTAAGAATTGAACTAATTGTTCAATTATTGAATTTGAGGAGGAGGAGGAGGAGGAGGATGACAACGACGACGACAGCAACAACAACTACTACTATGATGTGGCACAGAGGACTTAGGGAGTATTTTGCTAAGAAGAAGAAGCTGAATTATTAAGCTTTGTTCAGTGTGAACTTTGAAAATTGCTGTAAATGGGGGCCGAAGCTCACAAAGAAAGTTTCACCTAGATGACAATTTTTTTAAAAAAACCTGGGCTTTAAAATCGTTTTGTATGACTGACTTCAGATGCCATCTATACTAATATCAACAAATGGTGATACTGTCTATTGCAATAGAAAAACTATCAGCCAGGATCGAGTAGTGGCCCTACCATAATCGGTGATCCCTTTCTCTTTCTCGGCTGCTCTGTATGCTAAAAGCCTGCACTGTTGGGCTGGTAACCTGTAGTAGGTTTTGGTTTCTCAGCTACTGCTGTGGGAAAGGAAAAAAAAAACTCCTGTTTCCACTGGTGTTGCATGCCAAATTACTGTTAGGGCTTGGCCATTGGCTTTTTCACCTTCTATGAAAAAAGATTCTGGTCTAATCACCTGTAGATATAGAGAGCAAGAAACACTTTTAAACAGTATTCAGCAGGGTCACTTCAATTCCTAGTTCATTACAGCACTGCATGCAACCACACTTTCTCCCTTCTCCCCAGCTATTCTACTTTCAAAACTGTAAGAATAAAAACATTGATTTTTCATTAGATTGGAGATGTGATGCTGAAATACCACATGACAATTCATAACTCATTCAGGGCTGAAGAAATTTCAAACATGGAGCAGTGTTCGTGTCCCCAGTGCCATCACCAGTATTGTTGGAATATATTTGATCCCAGCAATTGATAAAGTGTTAAATCATGCACTGTTCATTTCAAAAAGTAAAAAGTAACTTACTGGCTTTGATAGAATATAAAATCCATAGAAATAAAAGGAACTGAATCATTTGATTTGCACTTATTATATCTTACTGTTTATTTTGCTTTCTGACTTCAATACCACTGTGCTGTAAGTAGGAAAAGCATTTTTGTATACAGTCAGCCCTCCACATTTGCGGGGTTGACATTCACGGATTTGATTATTTGTGAGTTTCTCCAACCCCTGCCCCCCGTGCTTCTTTTTGGGGGGAACCTTCCCTCTTGGTGGCACCAATCAGGCTGCATAGCTCTTTAAAAATTCACCTCTTGTTCTCCTCTTCCTCTACCAGTCTCTGCCTGGCCAACTAAGCATGACTCTCTGCCCAAATTCTCAGCACCACAAACCTTGAACCCACGCCCCACACACACCCAAGGAAGGAGATGGGCAAGAGAGACGAAGTACAGGATCACGATGCCAACCATCTCCTTTTCTTGACCTGGTTTAGACCCTGGATGCCCACTTTCCCCACCCGTGCCTCAACTCCCTTTCCACAGACATACATATTTTGTTATTTGTGAATTTTTCACTTTTGCGAGGGTCCTGTGTCCCTAACCCTAGCGAATGTAGAGGGCCAAGTGTATTATTAAGACTGTTGCAGTTTAAATCTCTGAAGATTTACTCTGAAATAAACCTCACTGAAGCTTATTCTTAGGTATGTATGTATAATATTGTAGCTTATAAATGTACTAGTTGATCCAGTGCACTGTAGATACCTAGATTTTCACACTTCCATTAGGTCATTCTAAAAATCATTACCTAATAAATATTCCAGTTCTCATCTATCCCAACTTCTCCATTCCACCATATACCTTCTTTTGTTTTCATGAATAAAACAGACTGCTTCAGTCTCTTTCTAGGTTTTGTCTTTGTATTTCCAGTTTGTGGGGATTTCGGGGTAGCTCTGTTTTATCTAATTGTGTTAGCAAAATTTATCTTAAAGGAGTGGACTTTTTGTTGAAAATGGCTTTCAGAATAACCATTCACCACAGTCTAATAGCAATAGCTCATTCTGTGGTTTGATATACAGGAAGTTCTTATGTTTACTGACTAAATGTTTCAATTTACCAGATGACAGAGCAGAGGAAGCAAAAACAGCGTATTGGGCTCCTAGGACATCCTCCTTCTATCAATGTGAACCCACAGCAACCAGCATAAATTGGTCGGGTGACTTGTCTCCCCAATTTGCGTCCACTCAACACTTCATAACAACAGTTGAGATTCATTTAAAGAAGTAAATCTCTTAAAGCTGCTTCTCTGTATTCCTAGCTCCTGTAAATAACCCTATTTTTATACTATGTGTATAGGACTGCTGTGAGAAGGTATGGGCTTATATATACTGGCACATTAATGGAAGTGGGGGGCTGTATTGTTTCCCCTGTATGCCTTTTTTCAGGAAGAAGTGAAGGGCACACCAAACTTGCACTTGAAAAATGATTATTGACTAAAATAATATGTGATCTCTATTTTGTATTTAAGACTTCAGATAGCTAGTATTTATGTTTTTTATACAGTTGTGCAATATGAATTATGCAATCACACTATACTTACTCCTGTGTGTCCTCCAGGGAGTGCACATCTTTGAATCTGGTGACATCTTCAGTCGTTTACTAAACAGCATCCAATGACAGCTAAGCAAAGCTGCTGCCAAACTGTGTTCCTAGCAAGGTTTTATTCTCCAGGGCATTTTTATAGCATAATGGCATTCCAAGAGATTGACACAGTAATGCTGTCTCTCCCCCAACCAACATTCCCCTTGATCTTTTTTTTTAATTTAAAAGAAAAGCATTAAACAAGCAAAAAATGTTGATATCCTTTCCCTGCTTCCCAGTTTATAGCTGTTTGCTACCTGACAATTCCAGAAACCCCAAAAATTATAGAAGAGACTCAAGCATTCATACATGAATAAATGTTGAAGGGAAGTTTTTTCTCTGTGAAAGAATTAAACCATAGTGATTGTAGATAGCTGGCAGATCAATGTAATTTTCTATGAGATTTCTTTCCCTCCCTCCCTCTTTCTTCCTTTCTTTTTTGTGTGCCATATTAAGCTTGGAAGGATTTCCAGAATGTATCACCTTAGTCTGTCGTCTATACATTTTGTTACTCTGAAAGATATATTTTTCATTGCATTGCACCAACTGAAGTATGAATTATCCCTTTTAGGATTCATAGCTGAGCACTGATTTTTGTAATGACTTGCAGAAGAGCCACTAGTTTTTGGATAGTATTTTCAGTTTCTTTCCATTATGGTCACATTTTTTGTTGTTCCTCATGGCTGAAAAAAAAATATATATGATCAGATGTCGCCTAGTTTTGTACATGGTCCTCATTTTACAGAAGTGAATTATCTGCTTAAAGAAAAAGCAGAGAAATGAAATATGCTTATTAAAATTTGTAAATGCATAAATATAGATATTTAAATAAATGAAAAAAATAATATACAGTGTTTTAGTGTGATGTCTCATTTTTCTTCAGCCATAATAAACTTTTCTACCCCAGTTCCCTTTCTTCACTCTTGTGGGATCTGAATGAAAACCATAGAATCAGACTACGTTTCTAAGGTAGCTTTGAAGATAAGATCCATTGCCAATAAGAAAGACCTGGCTTTAATGCTGCACATTAATTGCAGGGGGGGGGAAATCCCTGTGTCCTGTCGTTTATACAACAAGAGTTTCAGCTTGTTAAACAGTGTCCTTTCTTAGGATTCATACTGAAACTAGCTTTAATCAGAGCTCAGGAACGTTATTTTTGATGCCAGCTTCTAGAATCCCAGAAGCAACATAGACAGTGGCCATGTCAGATGGGGGATCCCACGAGTTGTAGTCCAAAAAAAGTAAATTTTACAAGCTCTAATTGTACTTAGGAATATATAATCTTTCCTCTAGTGAATATGTTTACTCAACAGTGACTATAGGACAAAACGTAATTAAGGTTTAAAATATCAACAATTTTCTTGCCATTTTGCTACACGTTTCATGTCTCTTCTGCAGGACTAAAGGTCCTGCAGCAGCTGTAAATTTGAGCTTTCGGGGCAAAGTGGGGAGAGAGATAGAGAAGGACAGGCTCCATTCAAACTAAATGGTGTGCAGTCTGTCTCCCAATATAGAGACAGTGTGAAACTTTTTTCCTTACCCACCCCGCCTCTGATACTGAAGCTGGTGGTTTAGCTACAGTCCCCTTGAGCCTAATAGTGTTGCTGCTGAATGTTAGGTAACACATTGGTCTTATTGGGCGTTTATCATCAGAGGGCATGCCAATGTGCCTTGTTTACTCACACCAGTATGGCAAAGCAGAGGTGTATGGATCTCTCCAGATTTATTGCCCTAGGCTATACAATACAATACAAGCACAGCTTAATGGACAAGGAGGGGTGATACCTCTGGGCAAGTACTCTGTGTAGCAGTCTGCCAGTTTCTCAGATTAGTGGGTGATGATCAGTTCCCATTGGATGGTAGGGACTGACTGGACATACTGTCTGTTTCACTGGCTTGTAGTCTCCAAGTTCACACTAATGGGGGAGCCCCACAGACAGTGCTGAAGAATCCAAACCTGATTGTCTTGGGAGGCCTTTAGCTTTCACATCTCGACTACTTATTCTGGACTCAGAGACTTCCATGAAAACCATTGACTTGTCCCAAGTAGGGTTGGACTCAGTGCCCGATTAGCTGGCAGACTCTCTGTACCTCTGATTTCCGCTTGGGCTATCAACCCTCCCCAAGTATCCCTGAGTTACTATTGAGCCATATCAGCGCCTTGTTCTTTTGAAAAGCTGGGAGTGATGAAATGAATGGGTCAATTACTGGAACATAACTGGCAGAAAGCCCCTAGTGAATATATCCAAACACAGTTGAAACTACACCTTCAGTCTTACGTTGTGGTAATGGCAGCAAAAGAATCATACTTCTGTTGCATCTGAACAATGTCATCCGGCAGAGTACTTGGTGGCACTGGAAGCCCTTCATCTAGGTCCAGGAAATCAAATGACTGAATCCTTGAAAGGCTCTGTGGTCAATTTGGCAAAGATTTTTCCAGCTGAACTGCTTGCATCTACAGTCAAGTTTTCTGACTTCTGTGGTTGACATTTTTCAGTTTACCAAAAATAAAGCAGCAGCACTGGTGGTGCAGTGGAGGGAGCCCTGGTGGCACAGTGGTTGAATGCCAGTACTGCAACCACAAGGTTGTAAGTTTGATCCTGCCGGGCTCTAGGTTGACTGAGCCTTCCATCCTTCCACAGGTTGGTAAAATGAATACCCAGCTGTTTGGGGGGCAATTAGCTAACAAATTGTAAACCACTTAGAGAGCACTTAGCTGATAAGCATTATAGAAATACATGTGCTATTGCTATTGTTTTTCTCTTTTTGTGTGAATTTCATTAGAAGGTCTAATATCCAGGCTAACCTGACCCACTGGTTTCCTTCCCTGTTTCAGTTCCTCACTAGTTATTTATTTTACATGTTGATGATGATAAAAGATAAATTAGGATCTTGCCATTGTGAAAAAGAACAAAAGATATTGGAGTACATTCCCTATACTTTTTGCAGATTAATGTGTTAACATTTTCACATGGCAGGACTGAAGGAATTCTTGCTAAAATTAAAAAAAATGTTGCTCCAAACTAGTATTGTTCTCAGCTGTGCATGCAGATCTCTTACATAATATGCATTGCCCCACTCATCCCCTTCTTCTTCTTCCTCTTCTTCTTCTTTCCACTGATGTCTCAATATGATCTTGTTAAGGACCTCAGTGGAAATAAATAGAACAGAGGCTCTTTAGAAATCTTCTGTTAGAACTCTTCCATGGTAAAGCAATTTAACTTTGCCATGGCCTCTTTTGAAGCTATCACAACTTTTTCTCTTACTGTGGTTCTTCCTGAGTATTACCTGCTTGGTGCATAATAAGATGAATGCTTACAGGATATTTTTAATAGAAATTTTTATTAGAATTTTTTTAAAAAAATTAAATACATAAAAACAAAAAAACAAACAAACAATTCAAACCAATATATAATAAAGTCATACAACAAAATCAACCTACATATTCAATTACAAGAAACATACAAAAAACAAAAATTATATACATATATACCATACTTAAACTAAACTAATAATCAAATTATACTAAGCTAAACAACAATAACAACAAAACTACATCTAATTAAAAATGGCTCCTACCCTTGTTGCAAACAGGTCCAAGATATGAAAATGTACTTAACTTAAATTCATTACTTTCTACTGTTTTAAATTTTTTGCTCCTTTTGTTTATATCCTCAAAGTATTTTAATTTCTAAGTTTCCT
This sequence comes from Iguana delicatissima, assembly GCA_948472985.1. Classification (NCBI taxonomy): domain Eukaryota; kingdom Metazoa; phylum Chordata; class Lepidosauria; order Squamata; family Iguanidae; genus Iguana; species Iguana delicatissima. Next base: position 71,861 of record CAOKZL010001594.1, read on the forward strand.
AAATTTCTTATATTCCATAAATTTCCATTTCAAAAATCAATATTATTAACTATTTTAAAATACTATTATTTAATTCCACTATATTATTACTCCCTTTAATAAAATCAAATCTATTTTAAACATATTATAGCAACAACTTATAATCATATTTAAAATTTCTCAGCATCTTTCTCAGGATAATAATATATTACAGCAGGGTTTTTTTTAAAAAAAAAAGACTAGGTATTGAGCAAGTTCAAAATCTTAGAATCACCAAATCACCTTCATTTATCCTTAAAAATTCTATTAAACATCTCCATTCTGAAATAAATTCTTCATTAGAAATTACCTTCAGTTTGGCTGACAATTTATCCATCTCTACAATTGACATCAGTCTATTAAATCATTCGGTCATTGATGGGATCTCAGTTTTCTTCCAATACTTTGCATAGACAAGTCTTGCAGCCAGCAGTATATATTGAAGCAGTTTCTGATATTTTTTGTCAGCTTTAACCTCATTACTCCAAATTCCTAGGAAAAATAATTAGGTATCTTAACTACTTGGCATTTCAAAAAATTTGAATCATGTTCTGTGTTTCCATCCAAAACTTCTTAGGCTTTCCACAAGTCTACCACATATGATACAAAGTTCCAGTACGTTCTGGACATTTCCAACATCTATCTGTCATGTCTTTATACATTTTTGATGATCTCTCCGGCATGAGATACCAGCATATCATCATTTTGTACAGATTTTCTTGAAGATCATAGCAAAGTATATTTTCAGTTTCTTTCCAAAGTCTTTCCAATTGACTCATAGATATATTGTGACCAAAATTCTTGACCCAATTAATCATATATTCCTTAACCTGCTCTTGTTCCATGTCTATTTTCAGCAAAAAGTTATATAATTTGGCAATTAGATGGTCATCGTCAGTACAAAGCAGCACTTCGAATTCTGATTTGTCCTCTTCAAAATCTTTATTCTTTTTATCCTCCATAAATCTCAAATAATACTGCCTATGTGAAAGCCATTGCAAGTTAAAATCTTCTTCTTGTAAGTGTTGCAAGGATTTCATTTCAAGACCTTTCTCTATGTTGTTTAGTAAATCTTTATATGTCAACCAACATTGATCTGTTCTCATTTCTGTTCTGTAAAAAGCTTCTTGCGGAGAAACCCACAATTTCTGATAGTCACCAGGTGGGACCGGATCTCCTCAGTCACAGTGCAGTACTCTAACCTAAGCATCACGCTGGCTCTTTAATTTAAGCCCTTTTTTCTTATTGTCACACATAAACTCTACCTGTGAGAAGGAAGAATTGGGCAAATCAGCTACCTCAGGCAACACCATTGTTGTTTTCATCACTGTCTACATGTGGAGGGCAATCATCTACAAAGGAGAATGGCCTCTGTGTGTAGAAGTCTTAGAAGTTTTTAGAATCTTAAGAGAACTTCTACAGATGAAAAAACAAACAAACCAATAAATAAATGTAAGGGTAGCTGGGAAGACGGTAAGACTAAGGTAACCAAAATTCCATATTACAGTCACACCTTTATTACGCCAATCATAGACACATAATTGTCTGTGCAAGCTTTGGAAACTCACATGTTTCTTCATCGGGCAAAGATAGTTTTAAAAAAAAACACACGGGAAGAAAAGGAGAAAAGTCACCATGTTACAAATTGGGTAGTTTGCATATTGGTTTGAAATGGGATGGGAGGAAGGGTTTTCAGGCCACCAAAGTTAGCACATGAAGCCATATACCCCACTGGTTCTGAGCAAACTTGGGAACAATTAAGGCAGTAAAGCAAAGGCAATAAAATTTGGTTCTCCACTTGAAAATGCAAAAAAGGAGAAAAGCTATTGAAAATACAAACTTGCCCCTATTCAGTGCAAAACTAAAACCCCTTTACAGGAAGACAGCAGCATTCTCTACACTCTTGGAACTGAAGATGGATTTAGGCACTGAATCAGGCAAAATTGGCTAGCTTTATGTTTGGTTGGAGGGAATAAACTCTTTGAAAATCAAGTCCCAGATTCCTCCTCCAGCGTAGGAGATTCACGGAGAGTCTTGTCAGCAATGCCACCCTCTACCTACAGAGGGTAATAAGAATGGAGAAGAGGCAGAGTTAATGCATTTGTTCTCACTTGTCTTCACTCTCCAACTTGCATATTGAACTTACACAGAGTTTCACAGTACTTTGGGAAATCTTGGTCAAAAATAGAGCAGTTTTGAGATTCCACTGTTCATAGCCTTCTAAGGCAATTTCTTTGCTTAGAAATGACAATTTTTTTTTTTCTGCACAAAAGTAGAAACCTTTTTTCCCCAGAAAACACACTTCCTGCATAGGAAATAGTCTGCTTTTCCAAGAACTGTGCAGAAACCTTTGTTTTCTCTTGCGTTAGGAGGCAAACTATGAAAACTTGCACGAGGAGAAAGAACATGGAGATTTACGTCCATACTTAATATGTGAGGCAGAAGCCTGAACAGGGCTTTACTTGCAGCTGAATCTGTGAAAATAGCTTCTCCTAAAATTTGAAGAGCCACGTGTATGTGAAATCCATCTCCATACTGTGTCAATATACAATGACTGGTTGACATGTGCAAATAATCTCTGGTTTTGCTATCCCTGAGCGATGAACATGAAGGTGTGGATTTAAGAGGGGTGAGTAGAATAAATCACAAAGTACTGTCAGATCAGATCCCCAGCACTGAGGCAAGACTCTCAAAATACACCTCCCTAATATAATAAGACAGCACTGTTGCCAGAACAAAGAAAATGAGGATCAAAAGTAACATACGCTGAAGAGTGCTTAGGAAGCTATCTAGTTACGTAGTAAGATATCATCTGCCTATCACACTCACAACAAAAGGAAAAAGACAAAAAGAATCGCTGACTAATCTGTTTTGGGGGAAATTCCTTTCCATTTCAGACCTTGAGCAAAATAGCAAAACCTGAACCAAACAGTTTTTTAAAAACGTTTTAGCAACACTTCCACTCATTCCAGTACTGAAAAGTCTTGCAACTTTTGCATTTCACAGTACGCAGGAAAAAGGAAAATTAAAATGTTAAGGGAGAAATCACATTTGTGGCTAAGCCGAGAGAGACTTTACACGTACCAGGTTCCTGTGCTTTTATACAGTTGCGTGAAAATAGAATCTCGGCAGGCAAAATGTCATCCATTGTCTCCAGACCCTTTTATCAAGGGTTTGTGTATGCTATTAATTTTAAACATGCTTTTTCACTGTTGTCTAACATATTAAGGCAGTAAATCCTGTGCTCCAAACTAGCACTGTGTCCCACTGAACTCACTGTAGCTTACTTCTGAACAAACACAGAGAGGGTTTACATTTAGGGTTTTTTTTCCTTTAAAGGCACTTCACTTCCGAGATAGAGTGAGTACACCATTATCTCATGCTTATAAAAGTAACACTTTCAATTGCCACCTTTCACTGACATTTTACGTTTATGAATATATATATCATCTTCTTTATTGTGACGCAGATTACTAAGTACCACTATTTCAGTTCATCAGTGCACAGCAAGGGCTAAATAGAAATAATATGCTTCTCCCTTTCCAAAGATGCCCCTGGTTATGACTACCTGCACTGAAGAAATGTTGTAAATCCTCTGTCACGTGGCTTCATTCTATTTGTATCTAAGGTGCTTCTCAGTCGTTCTCTCCCCTGCTCAATATTTTCATATCTTGACTGCCACCAACTGTCTGTTGCAAGCTACATGTGCGCCTACAGCAGTGGTTCTCAACCTGTGGGTCCCCAGATGTTTTTGGACTTCAGCTCCCAGAAGCCCTGAGCATTGACCATAGTGGCTGGGGCTTCTGGGAGCTGAAGTCCACAAACATCTGGGGACCCACAGGTTGAGAACCACTGGCCTACAGTATTAGCATGCCACAGCCCTTCTGAAGGCTGTTGATTAAAAGGCCCACCACATTTGATTCCTCTTGTGTACATCTACGTGCCTTCAACGTACCTTCAATTAGGCAAAGAATACTCAGAGGTGGCTTTGCCAGTTCCTTCCTCTGCATCTGTTATCCACTGGCTGTCTACCATCCAAGTACTAACCAGGGCTGACTCTGTCTAGCTTCCAAGATCAGACAAGATCTGGTGCCTTTAGGGTATTTAGGCCCTCTGATTCCTCTTATTGTTGTTGTGTGCCCTCAAATCACATCCAACTTATGGCAACTCAAAGGCAAACCAATCATGAGGTTTTCTGGGGTTGAGAGTATGTGATACGTCTAAGGCTACTCCAGCGGGTTTCCATGGCCCAGTGGGGAACTGAACCCTGGTCTCCAGCGCCAAAGTCCAACTGTCAAACTACTATACCATGCCAGCTCTCTTACTCCAAGTTTTTTATTTGCTAAAAGTCTAAACTACCCTGGGGAGATCAGCTGAAGTGGTATTGTTATGTTAACTCCATGCTCCACTTTTTTCAAGGTAAAACATTTTGCATGGATGAATGAATAAGCAACAAACGTAACCCAAACCAAATTATCTCTGCCCCCGCTCCACTAACCCCAGCTGATTTTTTTTCTTTAGCAATCTAAGATGCTGGAAAACCCCGATAAAATGCTTTTGCTTTAAACAGAAAGTACCAAAAACTCCACCAAGTTTTGCATTGCAAAGCAGTGGGTAAAGATTTGAGTAAAACATCTCGTTTGTGGTTTTTGTGGGTGGGTGTCTCTCAGAATGACTGCTAACCCCTATCAAAAGGGAAATCTGCATGTCATGTTTGAATAGGATGAGGGAAATCTATGGGTAATATATATCTTCCCATCACTGTTAACTACGTACCTCTTAATCCCTTCCCAGTTACTGACCCTGCATGCTAAGTATAAAATGGACCCAAAATGAAATAAACAGGAAGATCAAAATGCCTACATTGTTTCTGAAATATTATTCAGCAAACAAGAGGACTTACACTCAAATATTGATAGGTGAGGTGTTCCATTTTTCAACTCTAAATTTTAGTTTTTCCTTATGTGAACAGATATTAAAACATATATATAGGATAAAAAAGACAAGATTATATTCTTCCAAGCCTCAATGAGAGACCTCAGAATCAATCTACCAATGCCTAGAAACATCACTTGCCTCAGCTATAAGTTTTCATATGTTGGATGATGATGATGATGATTTTTAAACATTTATTGTGCTTTATTTAAACAATCACAAAGATAAAACACCGATCAAGAGGTTTCAAATATCAGTTTCCAGGATCTATGAAGTAAAACATAATTTTAGAATTCTCATCATATATAATAAACTACCTTGAGTCTTTCCTAGTAATAATATCATTCCACATGTTCACATGCGATTTAGAGGGGGAAATACTCAGTTGAATGATCAATAAAAGGAAATCAAACTACAAAAATCTGTGTCTGCCTGATCACAATTTGTATCTCAAAGACAAGATGATAGTTTTTCCATCAAAGCAATATCCCAAAGACATTTCATTAATTTTCTATCGATAAAAAGCTCAGCCTTTTCCACACTGAACCATATTCAAGACTTGCAACAAAACACAAAAACTAATTAATTATTTATATTCTAGGGAGCTTTATTGATTATCAAATAAAAAGAATAATCCAATTTCAAGGTCAACATTAATGGTTTGATTTGTTATTTTGCTTCTCATTTCATTTAGTCCAGTATCCTATTACCAGTGGGCATTGCCACCACCTGTGTAAATTGGTGCTTTTTGAACCACAACTTCTCCAGCATTTGCCATCCGGAGAACCACCCAACTATTGCAATTTGATTGGTGCTAAGTATCAAACATTGATTAATTTCATTATATGTTCATTAATACTAGTAGCGATAGTCTTAAATGGAAGATTTTTTTTCCATAAACAAGACAAGGTGTCATTGTCTATATTGCTTTTGAAATCATTTATCCAAACCTATCTGACCTGTATAGTGTCAGGGAATTTGGTTTTTAATAGGACAGAATAGATCATAGAAGTTAAGCCTTTAGGAATAGGTTGGATTTTTCTTGTAAATTAGCTATGCCTATTAATATAACAATTTAATCTCCATTTACAGTATAATATTCTGGGGTTTTTTTATTGCTCCTTCAGACCGCCTTCCCATAAATCCTTACACCTCCCCCAAAAGAACAAAATAATGAAAAAGAGGAATGTGGATTCCCTGCAGTTGCTGTTGTGTGCCTTCAAGTCATTTCAGACTTATGGTGACCCTAAGGCAAACCTATCATGGGATTTTATGAGACTGATTGTGTGTGATGTGCTCAAGCTCACCAACCCTATATTGTTCCTGGGAATGTTTGAACAATTGGTCTTACTCTTCCCTTCCCAAATCATCTCTGGTCAACTCAGACACTACAGCTAACTGTAGTTAGAAAGCACAGCCTAGAACAGAGATTCTCAAGTTCACAAGCTCCCTGGAAGTAGTTAGAAACAGTGCATCATTCTGCAATAGTCAGAAATATCTGGCTCTTGCTTTGCACTTCATTTTTCTGATAGAAAGAACTTGACTGGTTCAGTGAGAACATGCACCTATGTGTTTGGGGGGGGTGAAGCAATCAGTCATCCTTTGCTGCCCTCAAAGCCAAATACAGATATAGGAGGAAGGCTGAACATGCTGCTTCCCACAGGAATTTGCCTATGGGGTAATCATTGAGGTAGTCTAATTGAAGCCGTCTGACCTGTCTCTTTGCCTTGTAAAATACAGTTGAAACCTGACGGGAATTATTCTCTGCTCTCAAAAAAGATTATCTACAGATGAATTGCATTGCAGAGGGAAGAGGGTTTAAGATTGTTCAATAAATACGAATTTAAAGAAAAAAGTTAAAAAGCCTAGACAGGAGTGTGGAAAGGACTTTTTCTGCTGTGGCATCTCTTCCCCAGAGTTTTTGATTTTTTTTTTCTTTAGCCTCAGAAATTTAGAAGCTGTAATGTAAAATGTTGTAGTAAACATGTAGTGATTGACACACACACACACAGGTTGATAGAGTTTCCTGTCTTATCATGTCTTAATTGTGTTTATATTTTGGAAACCAGTTTTGGGACTTACATTCCAGAAAGGGAAAGGTGGGGGAGAGAGAGAGAGAGAGAGGCCAATTCCTCACTAGATTGTTATAGTGCTATTATTCCACTTTCAAAATCCTGTGGAATCCTGCAAACATCAGGATTCCATAGGGTGTTGAAAGTAGAATAATAGCACTATAACAGTCTAGTGCAGAAACCGCCAGAGAGAGAGAGAGAGAGAGAGAGAGGGATCCCATAGGACTTCACAAACTAATCTTCCAGGATAGGATTGAGGAGTATTATTCCTATTTTTAAACTATGTTGCTGGAGACTTCCCATTTCTTCAAGCAGTCAGAACTAGCAGGGCCAATGCTATCCAACCTGAGCTTTATTTCTGAAGAGATGTCCTCTAGAATTTTGGAGACATGGTCACTAGAGACTGTGATGCTATGAACTTTTCAGGGGGATATGTTTCATTTATTATCGAGGTAAAGTATAGTTATGCATACAAAGTGTGTTAGCTGTTATAATCTGAGCTTCTCTTGGGAAGCGGGTGAGAGAAAGGGGATATTGGGAGTGGGTGGTGATTGGCTGAATGGCTGAGAGGAGTTTGAAAAGGCAAGTGTCTATGGAAGTCAGGAGGGTGGGAGCTGAGTCTATCAATGTCGGGAATTAAAGAGTGAGGGCTTAGGCGGAGTGGTTAGCAGAGTTAGGGTCTGGGTGGTTGTTATTTATTTTTTTACTGTACATGGTGCTTTATAAGTACAGTACAGTAAAAGAACAACAAAACAGCCTCATGCCCTCAGTCTTACAATCTACGGTAATTGAGACAAAAGGAAAATGGGATTAAGTCCAGCAGATACTGCCTCTTCTTCTCTCCTCTGTGGCTGCAGAAGTGGCGGTTGGGATGGAGCAAGAGGCTTTCACCTGCTTCTGGGAACTAGGCGTGGTGGAGCTGTGCCTGCCACTTCTTCTTTCCTAGTTAGTTAGGGGATGCACGTCCGTGGCAGAGAGAAAGAGATGTGTCATTCGGTTGTATTAAATAATTAACCTATGACGTTGTGTCCAAATTCTGTTTAATAAAGTATTGTTTTTGTATCGTATGCTTTTGCTCCTGAAAACACTATATATTGGAAAGCTTGAGCTCGGACACTGTGGCCATTTCCGCACTAGCCTGTTATAGCGCGATGATTCCGCTTTCAACATCCTCTGGAATCCTGGGGTTTGCAGCTTCGGGAGGGGCCGCCTAGCCCCTCCCGAAACTGCAAACCCCAGGATTTCAGAGGATGTTGAAAGCGGAATCATCACGCTATAACAGGCTAGTGCGGAAATGGCCACAGCGTCTGTAGCGGCAGCAGCTAATGGTGGTGTTTAAGTTACAGGAGGGTAGATTTTGGTTGAACATTACAAGGAACTTCTTGACAGTGAGAACAGTTTGATAATGGAACCAATTAGCTAGAGAGAGGTGTGTGTGTGTCTGGTGGGGGGTCTCCTTCTCTGCGTGTCTTCAAAAAGAAGCTGGACAGCTACCTGCTGGGGATGCTGTTGCTGGAGATTCCACGGAGCAAGGGGTTGGACCTGATGGGCGATGGGGCCCCTTCCAATTCTATGATTCTATGATTGTACATGTCTGGTGGAGATAGAAAATGAATCAAATCACAAAGGAACCACAAGATCATCTAGGAGGTCCCCACAGGTAATGGCCACAGTGGTGAGACAGGAAGAAGGCCTCACATTTGCTGCAGAGGTGGGGATAAAGCAAAGCCCTTACAGTTGGTGTCAGTGGAGGACGAGGCAGAACCTCACAAAGACATGCAACATTTTCACAGTGTTTGATTTCTTTACCAGTACACAATTAGAACAGCTGGAAGAAAAGCTTGGAAATACAATTTTTCTGTACTACATATCCCAAAATCCACCTCAGCTGGGGGATTTCAGAAACTGTAGACCAGAAAAGGAACTTTTTTTTAGCATTGAATCAAGGCCAGCGCCATAAGTGTATCCCTAGCATGCAAATCTGCAGACAGACATAACTACACCTTACTAGATGTTTTGACATTAAAAGCACCCTTTCTGTTATTATTTTCATCTCAAGTTGTTGCTCTTCCCTTACTTACACCTCTGACAACCCATCTATAGGGTCAGTGAGGAGAAAACAAGTGGATCACGCCTTCTTAAGCTGCCATTTGCTCTCCTGGATGAAATTTCCAGGTATCAGTATTTCCAGGGCTCCACAACTATTGGCTCAGTTAACTATTCAGGCAGGCTCACCTTATGAGCTATTTCTGTTCATTACCAGCTTCCTCCTCTCCCTTGAGTTCTCTGACATACACACAGGGCTTCAGGGAAGGAAAGCAAGATCATCTTTCATTTGTATGAAGGAAGTAAGAAACAGTGGGAATCCCTAGTGCTTCTTAGAAGAAAACTGCAGTGGAAATGAGACCTCTTGGGAACAGATCCGTTGTGCTACTGTGGCCAGAATCCTGTTGGTGACATTCACAAGCATAAATCAAGCTTGATTTCCCCTAGAAGCTAAAATGACTAAATTCATATTATCATACGTTGGACCTATGATGACCTGACTCACTGGAAAAGATGATAATGCTTGGTAAACTTGCATTACAGGGGAACAGAATCAAGAAAGTCCCAGTCCTAACCCTGTAAGTTCTCAGCAGGGCTGTTGATGACTGGGGCTATTGGAAATTCATAGGGTCACTGTAAACTGAAAACAACCTGATAGCAATTAACAACAAAAAAATTGTGGTATGCATGGGAAGATAGTTTTGTTGTTTTTTTTAACAATGTGTGTATCCAGCTGGTGGTGGCTAGCGTGGAGTTCTGCATGCAAAACTGTTTTAGATGTGCAATAACACACCTAGAGTAGTGTTCCAATTTGTGTTGTGCATTATCTACTGCCTTTGTGCATTGTGCGATGAAGTGATAGCTATGCACATTCATTTCTCAAATGTTGTGCTGCACTAGTATTCAGTACAGAGATAATGTACTGCTAGCCTAAATGCCCTAAAAGCACCAGATCCTGTCTGATCTTGGAAGCTAACCAGGGTCAGCTCTAGTTAGTACTTGGAAGGGAGGCTGACAGTGAGTACCAGCTGCTATAGGGCGTATTTCAGAGGAAGGAACTGACAAAACAACTTCTGGGTATTACTTGCTTAAGAAAACTCCTTGAAATTTATGGGGTCACCATAAATCAACAGGTGACTGGAAGGCACATACACATACTACCTTGTGTAACTCCATCAGTGAATATTGATGCTACACTGAGACAATGTAAGATCTCAGTTTCTGTCTCCCACTCACTGAAGGGCTGAGTGCACTCATCTTTGGTAAATGCACGTGTGGATGCCTATGCCGTGGTAGCTCTAGAATTAGTGGTGCTAACTCATTAAGACCCAGTCCAGTTAAATAATAAAAAAAAAACACTTTCTACATGCTGCTGCTAGAGATGAAGTGGGCTAAGGAAAGTTTCAAAGATACTGTGTGGCCCAGCTCAGTTGCCCACTTCTGCTGAGAATTTCAGTAAATCAATAACTAATGCTATTTGCAAAAAAAAAAAGGGGGGGGTCTACAAAAATGAAATCTTCTTCTCTTCTACTTCACCTCCCAGTGAGTTCACATCTGTGTTGCCATGCAAATGAAGTAAGCTTTTAAAACAAGTTGATGACTTCTATCTGCTCAGATTTAGAACAGATTAACTGAAAAACAAGAAATGCTGAATGTGATACATGAATTTTCAAACAGTGAGATGAAGAGATAGTATGCTTTTTCTCTCTATATTTGTAGTAAGTTCAATTGTTTCTCTACACACCAATCCCACTTCCTTTCTATGGCTTAAATCCAATTGTCTGAACTAACCAGAGCAGACCAACTGAATCAATGTGAACTTGGTAAGTCATCATTTATATAAGTTCCACTGATTTAAAGGGTTTACTTCAGTTAGGACTAATGCCCATCTGCTCCATTCTTGTAACCTACTTTAAAATCTAGAATTAAACTTGAGAAACTTTTTATTTCTCGCATATAGCCTGAACCTAACCGTATCCCCTCTAAAGAACATTGTACTGAGATCAGTGTAACTCACAAGTAAATGTTCCTAGCAGTGCAGCTACAATTACTTAGGTCTCTCTGAAATAAAGGACATACTCATGCAAAGGCACTACTACGCTAGCATAAAAATGGTTTTGTAAGGAGTTGTATCTTCACAGAGGTTATATGTGCTTATGGCTCTCACTCTTAGGCCATTTCTGCTCTACATTGTTATAGTGCTATTATTCCACATTCAACATCCTATGGAATCCTGGGGTTTGCAGTTCAAGGAGGGGCCTTTACCATTCTCAGCTACAGAGCTCTCTGGGCACAGTAAACTACAAACCCCAGATACACGAACTTTCAAAAAGTGAGACGAAGAGATGCTATGTTTTTTCTCTCTATATTCCTGTAAGTTCAGTTGTTTCTCTATACACCAGTCCCACTTCCTTTCTATGGCCAACTCAGGATAACAACTCTCTGGATCTGGTGAACTGGACTCTAACCCACAAAAGCTTATGTCATAACAAATGTGTTAGGTCTTTAAGGTCCCTTAGAGCTCTGTTGTTGAACTGATTAGAGCAGTGGTTCTCAACCTGTGGGTCCCCAGATGTTCGTGGACTCCAGCTCCCAGAAGCCCCAGCACTATGGTCAATGCTCAGGGCTTCTGGGAGCTGAAGTCCACGAACATCCGGGGACCCACAGGTTGAGAACCACTGGATTAGAGTATGCACAGTTGGTGAACTGCCTTGCTTTACCTATGTGTGTGTCATCCTTATCATCCTTTCAATAGTACTGTGCCACCAGCATCATGTAAGTGTATGTATCCAGTAGGTGTTCAGACCCTTGAAATGTGGGCATAACTGTAACAAAAATGCAGAGTCATTCTCCTTCTCCTCCTCCTTCTAGAAACAATGAAAACAGGGTTACAATAAACAGAAGTTTGAGATGAGTACATTTGAACTGGTGATGATCTAACAGTCACTTTCTGATCTATATGATTCTTTGCACTGTCCTCCCAGTCCTTCTGTCAGTTGCAAGCAAGCCAAATACTGCTAATGTCATGCCATGCATACCACCTAACTGCCCCCTGCATTTAACAGCCATGCTCCAAGCAATCTTTCTCCCTAATCCTCAGACACAAATCCTCAGACACAAATGTCAAACATGGCCCACTGAAATTGTTTCAACTGTGTGGTGTGCAGTAGTAACAATCTTCACTTTTATATTGTTTTGGGTTTTTTCTCCTTAGATCTTAAATCTTAAAGGATTTTAGATTTCATCAGCCTGAATACTATTGGTTAGTCCTATTTACATAGAGTAAACCCATAAATCCATTTAACAACTTGCAGCAACTTTTTATTCAATACTAACAATACCCAGATAAAATGAAATACTAGGCCAGGTAGGACATGCATAAGTAAACAAAAACATGTTTGCATCTTAGAGACTACCTGAAATCTTCCGAAATGCACCTAGGGAATTTTTTTTTTTTTAAAACTTTCTTTTTATGATTTCCATTTTGGTGGCCACTGTGCTCTTTTTTTAACAGACTGGGGACTTCTGGTGAAGCAGGCAAATCTGCTTTCCCTTTTCTCTCTGCTTTGCTTTTCATGGATGCTCAGTAAGGGATTTTGGAGGCAGCTGTTGTTCACCTTTATTTTTTTACTGTAGTCAGGCAAACACAACAGATTCAGTTGGAATAGAAACCCACTCTTTTCTCAGGTCAAGGTTTACTGTCTTGTTTACTGCAAACACACTGCTGGAACCTGACAGTGAAAGTCTGTGTTTTTCCAGCTCCCTTCATCATCCTTCCAATGCCAATGTTGCTTTAAAAAAAAACTTTCAGCTAGAGGATGAGGAGGGAATGTGCTGCTGGTCAGGCACCGAAAGACTTTGTCAACTGCTTTGTAAACTGAGATATGCCTGTACTTAGCTACATAGCAGAAGTGCTAGGAAAGGTGATAATGAATTGCAAAGATGTCTAATGAGACACCAGCAAGAGTGCCACAATGAGCACCAGCATTCCCTAGCTAGAGCATTCATCCCATTGTGCCTTGGTCACTTTGTTGTCTCCCCTACATAATAACGTGACAGCAGCCCTTTACTGGATACAGACATTGCAGAACTGCCCGATTTTAATTCCTGGAGGCATAAGCCCACTTACAAAGATGTAAGTCCTCAACAGGATTCCGATCATAATTTTGTGATTTACTAGAAACTGTCTCTGGATTTGGTTTTGTTTGCCAAATGTACTTGTAAATGTTACTGTACAACCACTAATTTTGAAACTTTCTGCAATTGTGTGCAACCCCTCATGTCCCTGGACCCTACGTGATAAAAGAGAATGCCAACTTGTTCTGGCCAGTGGGCCCATTTGTGATTTTGACAAGTGCTGCAAGTATCACCACAAAATAGGGTGAGATTGCTCATGTACAAAATTACAGTCATGCTGGGCATCCAATCACTAAAAGCCCATTTACCAGAAAAGCCAGTCAGTCAGTCAGTCAAGCCTTTATTGCAGTCAACAAACCATGAGGCAAAACACTTGTTACATACAATGTATAACTTCTGTATACATTATATACATTCTACGTGGGGATAAAAACATAGAAATATACAATATTTATAATAAAATAAAACACAATATGTAATTAATTAGATGTAATACATTTCAAAAGCAGCTTAATAAGTTAAGTTTAAGATTAGATCGGAAACTATAAAATTTAAAACATATCATATGTAAAAATTTCTGTTGAAGCTCATGCAGCCTTTTTTCCTCATATAGAATTCTTGGTAGCCCTGCAGTTCCTAGAGATATGGCCCCATATCAGGTGATTACTAAAGAAGGGACTATTCAAATGTTAACATTTGTGTACCATAGACCTTCGAGTTCTAATAGCACTGAAGAGAAACTTTGCTACCTCCTCAGTTACTCTTTTTTCAGTATCCTCTAATAGATGTATTAAATACCATCCCAAGGATCTTCCAGGGAACTTGCTTAGGAGAGGCACTATAACCTTAGCCTATCATCATTATAGAAGGTGCAATAAAAGAGTACATGAGATAAGGATTCTACTAGTCCCTCCCCACAGGGGCATACACGATCCCTGTACTCAATTTGCTGAAAACGTCCCTCTAATACAGCAGATGGAGTAACGTTAAATCTAGCTTTACTAAATGCCATCCGGTATTTGGGGACTGTTAAATTTTCGAGATAGTTTGCACCCCTAGTTGGATTAAACCTCAAACCCAAACTAATGGGAGAGCAAGTTGTGCATGCGATGGATATAGAATACTGAATATCAATATCCTCGATTCGTTGTGCAGGGATCAGCTTGGACCTGGGCCAATCAAGAGTGAGAAGGAATGTTTCTGAAAGGCCTAATCGTTGCAATTTTTCTTTCACATATTTAGTCAGGTGAGTAATATATGTATCTCTTTGCATCAGGTAAACATACCCAGCCTCTGGTCCTGCAAAGAGAGCCCTCAGCCAGTACGCTAAGGCCCACTTCCATGCTGTACACTCAATTGATGTACAACCAGCCTCCAGACAGAGAACTGCTGATGGGACACAATTTGGGACCACAAATAGTTTTCTACCACAAAAGCAGTCTGGTGAAACCAAAAGACAACTTGCTTGAGAAACTAAGTAGAAGGTGCGAGTCAGAGCCTAGAACAGAATACTACTCTTTTAAATGTATTTATTTATTTGGTCCAATGGACCATTGGAAATAAAAGCCAGCAAGTTCTCTCTCAAATCATCTATAAAGTTAATTTACTCCAACCACATCTTTAAAAAGTTAATTTTTATATCACATCTCTCAGCATTCCCCCAAACTGTAGTCAGTAGCCAAACTTGTAGCTTCTGGTCCAAAACTTGACTTTTTCAAGTTCTGATTCCCACAAATGTACAGTATTCTCCCAAATGGGAAATTCACACTAAATCACACACAAGCACCACACACACACGTGGCCATCCTCTCTCTCTTAGTATACCCAGAGAAATTCTGAGAAAAGAAAATGAGGAAGGGGAGCTCCTGAAAGTTGGACACTTTAATTTGCAAGTATCTCAAGCTACAGAGTATTTAAAAAAAAAAAAACAACTATCAAGAGATTTTGGAGACCTTTCTAGATTCTGTGTTGCTTCACCGTGTTAGCATCCTGTCTCATTAACAGAATATTACAAAGAATTAAGACGCCATCACCATCCATTTGTAACCTTCTGGTGTATTTCTCCCTCCCCTCATCTCTCTTTCTCTCCCCCCCCACCTTAAGAAGGTAGGGAAGAGAACACAGAATAGCTGCACAATTACTTTTGATTGGCTGTGTAAGGATTCATCTGTCTGGAACCAATCTCAGTCAGAACGTGTTTATTGATTAAAGTTCCTCTTTGCATAACCGCCAACTGTCACAGTTTTTCAGGAACAGTCCCAATTAATCCCTTGTCATGAGATTTTTCACTCGCTTTTAAAATATCCCAAACTCTCTCTCCTTCTCCAACTTTCTTCCTTTGTTCTCAGCTTACTTCAATTGCTGTAACCTGTGTTCAAAGTACAAAAGCAGTCTGTGCTAGATAACTCAGCCAGGGGGTAGGGACAGAAGAGCTGGGTGCAGATTCTTGTCCTTCCCTGTAGACTCAGGCAAAGCAAATTGGTGCACTCTCTCCTAGCTCATCTGGTTTTCCTTACTAGCTGTCTTGGCCACACTGATGTTCTTTGGCCACCCATGTCCCAGTTTTCTTCTGTGAAATTGTAGAGGGTATGTTTTTGTTTTCATCTCCCACCCTTGCCCTATAACACCCCTTGACCTCTTAAGCGCATGAAAGACTCTTGGCAATCTCTTCTACCTTTAGTTTTTTGTCTCCTATGACCTTTTTCTCAATCTGTAATATCCTTCATTTAACTTTCCCTCAGATTCTTGTTGTTCTTTTTGTTCACTCCTATGTACTACTTCCTTCCTTCAGCCACCTTGCCTCCAGCTCTCCTGCAAAGCTCCTCCGTTGATAAATGTGTTCCCCTTTGAGGTTTTATTTTATATTTAAAATTGCAAAAACAATTAGAGCAATCCATTACGGACAAAATAGGCAGCAGTGGAAAGATCTTAAAAGAAATTCATTTCTATCCAATAGGGCCTAGCCTTATTGAAAAAGGTATGGGATCCAAACATTTTGTTCTCAGCCATCTAGCAGGTCAAGGATGAGAAATGAGCAACATATGGCCACCCAGATATTTCTGGACTGCTGTTCACATCATCCTTTGCCCTTAGCTATACAAGCTAAGTCTGAAGGGAGCTGCAGTACAACAACTTTCGGAGCGTTACACATTCTTCACCCCTCCTGTAAGTGAACATAAGCTCTACATTTGAGGCCAAGACCCCTGACTTTTGGAGCCACCCACTTATTCCTGGTCTATTTGGTGGCATGCGACATTGGAGCTATTTTCTAAATGTGTCAACAAGGAGCACACTAAGTAGTCATGATCAGGACACTGACTGTATTTTGTAGCAGAATATAACATGCATTTCAGAGAATATAACATGCATTTTAGATGAACATCTTATATACTAACAGCAGATTCCTTATTCAGATGTCTGTTCTTATTCAAACACTATAAACACACAGGAGGGAGGTGTCTGCCAGTTTGAGGGAAGTTAGTGTTTTCAAAAAGGAAAATATAATTACTATTACCACCTAAAATAGCTTAAATTATGATAATAACTAATAACAAATAGTAATAATGATAAGGCTAAATTAGCAATGTCTAATTTTTTAAATGGTAAAAACAATAATATATATGGTAAATCTTATTAGGGCTATTGTTAATTGTTGCCTCTCCCTCTCTTTTCAACACTGGGGAGGCAAAAATTCATCTCGTATATTTTCTTTTTTGATACTTAAATAAGGCTGTCACCTCACTAAGAGAGGATGTTGTCTTTTTATATTTATTACTATAATTAGGTTATTTGTATTGTAATATATATTGTATTTTTTGTATAGTCTTTTTCCTCTTTCTTAAATTCTGTTGTGTCTGTTTAGAAACTTTTGTATAGTTATAGAATTATAGGTGATTTATGTGAAGAAACAGGGAAAACAATGGGGATTAACTCAGTTAAAAATTAACTCAGTTAATTGGTGAGAAATACTGGCTACATTTAATGGCAACAGGAAGAGGTTTACAAGAAACACAAGGAACAGGTGAAAACCTGTCACAATTTGAGGAAATTTTGAAAAGGAGGATTAGAGGAGAAAAAGAGTTGATTGATTTGGTATTTAAGCTTCTTCTGGAGAAATAATTTAGAATAAAGGAGAGTTTGGTTGGAACATGGGAGAAAGATCTGATGATAAATATAGATGAAATAACATTTTGGATCTCCCAGATAAAAAAAGTTAAAAATATAAAAGTTAGAGAACAGCAAATAAAATTACTTAGTAAGTAGTAGCAAATCCCACATCAGATTTCAATGATAAATAAAAATCTTTCACCAAATTGCTGGCATGGATGTGGGCAAAGGGACATATATTCATATGTGGTGGGATTGTTACCATGTACAAAAACTCTGGTTAGAAATTATCCAAGAGATAAATAAAACATGGGAAGAAACCTTCAATTCAATAAAGAGATCTTTTTAACCTTGAATCTAAAGAAAATTGGGATTGAGTAAATCAGAAGACTACATAAAAAAAAATCATAAGAGCTGTACATGTGGTAATAGCATTGGGATGGAAAAATAAACAATGTTGGGATAAAAAAAAATGGACACATTACATAGCAGAATCTCTCCTATTTGACATTCTAAGGGAAAGGAAAGGGAAATATAAGGGGCAAATAAATGCAACAAAAATTGGCAGGATAATTGGAGCTTCTGGATCAAAAAGGTTAAAGGTGAAAATGGGTACAAAGAAGTGAGAGAAACTACTGATAAAATATTCCATATTTTGGGTAATGGTTATTAAAATTTCCCTTTAAAGCCATTGATGGGGATTTAGGGAGGGTGGGAGCGGGGCCTGGCAAAAAAAAATGTAAATTGTAAAATGTGATTTGCAGTATGTAATGTGTTGTAATATTGTATATTCAAAATTTAAAATAAAATACATTACATAAAAGTAAAAAAAAGGAAACTTTTGTATAGTTATTTCCTTCCTTCTTTCTTTCTTTCCTTTTTTTTCTTTTGTTTGTTAACTTTATGTTGATAAAATGCTAATAAAAACATTTTAAAAAACACATAAGTGGCATTGAAGGAAGGGACAGTGCAGGAAGATGAGACTCTCAGGTCAGAAGGCATTCAGCCAGCTACTGGGGAAAAGCAAAGAAAGCCTATGAACACCACTGTGTTTAAAGATGCAAATTGCAAGCCTAAAAGAAATTCAGCAGTGGACATGTTCAGACATGAAAATCCAAAGCTGCATAATGCTTGTACCAGGGACATGGAGTGTAAGAAGTCTGAGTAAACTCGAAGCTGTAAAACAAGAAATGTATAAATATTGCAGTACTTGGGGTAAGCAAGCTAAAGAGGATGCAAATGGGATATTTTCAGTCAGATAAATACAGGAAATTATAATCAAAAGAGAAACAGGATGATGTAGCAAAAGCAAAGACTGTGCAGATTTAATATCAATAACACTACGTGAAAAATCTATCAGTAAAAGCAATAAAACCATAATCCACATTTATGCTGCAACTAGACAGAAAAGCAAAAAAGTGGAAGATTCTATGTAGTCATCCAGGAAGAAAGTGATTGTACACCCAAACAGGACATGTTGACAATCATTGGTGATTGGAATTCAGAAGTAGGAAACAAATTAGAACCCAACTTTGTTGGAGGATTTGACCTGGGATCAAGAAACGAAGCAGGAGAGGAGCTTATCAGATTTTGAGAAGCCAGAAGTTTATTTGTTGTAAACATATTCTTTAAGCAACTGAACTGTACACATGGACATCACTGGATACATAATACAGAAATTAAATAGGCAATGTAATTGGAAGTGGAAGATGGAAAGCTCCATTCTCTCTGCAAGAACAAGACCAGAGGAGATTGTGGCAGAGACCATGAACTTAAAAACTGAGGTATAGCTAAAAAAGAACATTAAATCAACCATAGTACCAAAAGATAATCTAAAGAATATACATGTAGAATCGAAAGACCATGTAAAGAACAGATTTGAACTAATAAGCTTAACTGGCAGGAAACTAGAAAAACTCAGGAGACTACTATCAGAGAAGAATGCAAAAAGACTCTGTCTTTTTTTAGCCAGAAAGAAAGAAAAGTCTTATTGGAAAACTGATGAAATTCTTCCAATTGTTAAGGACAGGCCAGAAGCAAAAGCAGAAGGTGACAGAAAAATCCCAAACGCAACAGTTCAGTGATTTGTTATGTTGGGACAAAGAAAAATACTGTAATAACAAGTGCAAAAAAATAGAAGATAACAAGAATGGTAGAACAAGAGTCCTCTTCTGCAATATCTGAGAAAGCAAAGGGAAATGTAAACTAAGAATAGGAATACTGAATGATCAGCAGGAGAAATAAAAAGATGATGGAAGCAATGCAAAAAAGAATGGAACCGTACAAAACAGTGGAAAGAACGGAAGATTCCTTCAAAGTAGAAGCTTTTAAGGTTGCCATAAGTCAAAACTGACTTAGCAATTAACATCGACAATAAATGAATAAGAGACCTCTTATTGGCACATAAGTCAATGGTACATAACAACAACAAGTAAGGTAAAAACCCATGCAGCCCAATGGAGATCCAAACATGTACAAAGGACATACAAAGCTGAAGGATAGTGGCAGTGGTCAAATGAGGAAGAAGTACAAGAATGGAATGGAGTATACAGAAAGTTGACATGGTTGATATGTGGTCACAGAGAGGAGGGTGCAGGTTTGACCATGGTTGCCCCAGAGGTTAGGACCAGATCTAGTTGTTTTAAATTACAGGAGGTAGATTTTGACCATAAATTAGAAGGAACTTTGACAGTAAGAGCAGTTCAACAATAGATCCGGTTAACTAAAGAGGTGGTGGGGTCTCTTTCTCTGGATATCTTCAAAAAGAGGCTAGGCAACAACCTGCTAGGAACGTTCTAGTTGGATTTCCTGCGCTGAGTGGGGAGCTAGACTTGATGGCCTACAGATCCCCTTCAAATGCTGTGACTCCATGACCAGCTAAAACCCTAAACAGCAGCACTCCAAACTGTTTGTTACATGCCTTCAAGTTGCTTCTGATTTATGAAGTTCCTAAGCCAACCTTATCACAAGGTTTTGGCAAGATTTCTTCAGAGGAAGTTTGCCTTTGCCATCCTCTGAGGCTGAGAGAGGGTGACTTGCCCAAGGTCTCCCAGAGTCCCCTACTATGTGGAAATACACTACAAAAGTATTCGTGAAAGATGGCCAATCAACTTCTGTTTCAAGACCTCCAAATTCCACCACCAGAGCAGTCCATTCCACTGTCAGACAGCTCTTATGGTAAAGACATTCTTCCTAATGTTTAGACAGAATCTCTTTTCTTGTAATTTGAAGCCACTGCTTTGTGTTTTAGTCTCTGGATGTCAGGGGTTAAATCTGAAGTGTCTGCATTTCTCTTTCACTAAGATATGGTGAATCCCAAATGCCAGCAGGGCAAACTCTTTACAATATTATTATTTTTTAAACTAGTTGATATATGAGAAGTTGCAGGTCCTTTAACTGACACAGCTTTCCAGTCAGATTCTGGAACTTCAAAGTTCAAGTCTTTACACCCCCATATTTTGAAACGGTTCCTGTTATTATCTTTTATAAAAACGTCAAAAATTCAAGATAAGAATCCTTTCACTTTAACTCAAGTTATAATTATCACAAACAGGATGAGTTTATTTTTTAACTTTCCTTTTCCCAGCTTTTGCATTGTAAAATGTCTCAGTCCTTGAAAATAATGCCAAGTTCTCTCTTCTAACTCTGCTTGAACTATAAATGTAGTAAATCTATGAATTGTACAATATTGTAGAATATCTATAAAGAGGCTGGGGGAGGGGGTTGCTACCTTGGCCTCTTATAGCAAAACAAAAAATGTTTCATCTGATGAAGTGGGCTGCAACCCATGCAAAATTATTCCAGATAAAACTTGTTATTCTTTATGGTAAGGACAGGTTGCTTACCGGTAACTGTGTTTCTTCGAGTGGTCTTCTGTGAACCCGCACAAATGGGTTTATGCGCCTGTGTGAAACAGCATTTGGGACCTTCTGAAAGCATAGGAGTAGGCATTTTGGCAGTTGACCCCATCCTCCTGGGGAAAATAAGGCCCCTCCCTGTATAACGGTCAGTTGCTTCGCCACCGGAGTAGCAGCATGGGAACCAACCATCCAGCAGGACATAATGTGGGGAGAACGGGTGGAGTTGTGCAACTTCACAGAAGACCACTCGAAGAAACACAGTTACAGGTAAGCAACCTGTCCTTCTTCATGAATCACGCAAATGGGAGACTAGCAAACTGTCCTGTTTGGAGGAGGTAATGTCATGCTTAAAATTCCTTTTACTGTCATCATAGATATCAACAATTACATTTTCAATTATGTTTTGTCCTTTTATATATATATATATATATATATATATATTTCAATAAACTGCACAGTATCTTCACCATGCCAATAAATTAAATGTATTAATGCCAGGGATTCACTTCTCCATTCATTTTCAATTTTTTGTTTTGTTTTGGGTTTTTTTGTGTGTCTATTTTCTTTTTTACATCACAAAAGAAAATAAAAGTGCTCTCCCAATTGCTGCATCATTTGTTGCTCTGTTATCTACCCTGTAATAAGAAATAAATGTCATTGGTTGTCACCATTTATCAGCTTTGCATATGTCATGGAATTGTACATCATGAAAGAAAACAACTGATGTTACCATAGTTTGTGGAATGGGCCCTTACAGAATATGGAAGGTATTTTTTTATTTTTACTACTACTACTACTACTACTACTACTACTATTATTATTATTTAGCAAGTTCACAAGCCAGCTTAATAGCAGATACAACCCATTTAGAGATTTTTTTTTCCTAGAGTCCCACTGCTTTGGAACACAATGAAAAACAAACAACCTTTTGTTTTACTAATGGTAGCATTATGTTGTACATAAAAACAGTAATGCACGTCTAGGCTAGCATCAAGGCAATGCAATCTTTTCTCCAAATCAGTTACATGTATGCAATGTTCTGGTTCAATGAAATTATGACTCCACGTTAGGTTGAAGAGTAATATCTGGCCTTAGAACAACTTCCCTTTATGCAAATACAAATATACTGCATCTATTCTAAATGCACATAATTCACTGGCTCTCTTATCATAGGTTTTTGCCACTAGAAAAATAAAGTTTCCAAGGAGAATAATCAGATATCACAGTTTGTCAGTGGTTTAAAGGGCTTATGTGTAAGTTGTAACAGTACTGCATTCAAAAACCCACCCCGGTACTGGTAGTTGTACTAGTAGGTGTAAGTGTTTATAATCCAGAGGAAAACTCTTAACTGTAGGGTCCATAAAACTAGAATGTTTTCCTTGTTGCTGAAGACACCAGAAAAATGCCGATAAATAACACTTCACCTACAAAAAAGATAGACCTTCTGAGAAAAACAATATATGCATGGTACTGCATAATTGGAAATCGATCCTATTGTCATTTAAGTAGGAACAAGACTTCTCCACTTGTAGGCATACGATTTAGATGTGGGAGGTTTGTGAACAGCCAAAAGCATTTGGTTTTGGGGTTTTTTGGGTTTTTTTTTTACAATTTCTTGAATGTTGACTGCTAAATGTAAGGCATCGATGGGACACGGATGCTTAGGAGATCAAGCCTCAACAGCAGTCTCCGATATAGACATATCGAACGTTGCATTAGAGGTGCAAACAGGTCGGCCTCCACGACAGTCTCTGATACTGATGTCTCGAGAGCTGCATCTGACATGTAACTCATAGGTGCCTCAGCCACCATGGTGTTATTAAGATGGTCTTCACCCCGTCCTGACATATTCTCAATATGACCTTTATTGTGATTTGAAACGGAGGGAACACTTCCCCCAAACTGTGGTCATCTGTTTCCTATCAGGAACAGTACAGCTTGTCTTTTGTTTTCGAATAGATCCAACACAGTACCATCCATTGGAGAAACATGTTACTTATTTCAATCTTGTTCAACTTCCATCTGTGGCAAGACAAAGGTGTTCTGTTGATTCACCTGCCAAAAGGTTTTCTGTCCCTGGTAGATGAACCGCGGAGTGGACAATCTTCTTCGAGAGGCAGAAATGGATTGCCAACATTAGTAATACACGCGACCAACTCCCTCCTTATTTATTGGTATGGTATATCGCTGTTATGAATATGGAGGATGAGCCCTAAGTGCACATCACTCACTCATCCGTCTGGTAGTGCAAACTAATTATTTTATTTTATTTTAATGTATTTTTCAGATGATGCTATGATGAGCCAGTCATCAATATACAAAAACAGTATGATATCTTTCCATTGCAAGTAAACTGCCACCCACTGACAGCATTTGGTGAATACCCCCAGTGTAGTACTTATATCAAAGGGGAGGAGTCTGAATCAATAAGCCTGTTATCCTATTATAAAAGCTAAAATCTTCTGTGCTCTCATCTGATGGAAATACTTAGGTTGATCGTGTTGTCTTTCTTTCTTTCTTTTTCGAGGAGTGTTGTTGAGGAGTTGTTTGCCTTTGTTGTCATGTAGGCAACAGCTCAACACTCTCCTTGTTCCAATTTATCATCAGTAGTACCATTGAACAGGCCAGCTGAATCAAAAAATAAGTAGAGCATAGGTATCAAGTGTAGGTACCAGGTCTAGGTATCAAGCCTAGGCATCAGCCTAGATACCGAGCCTAGGTATCAAATCTACATATTGAGCCTAGGTACCAGTTCAGGCACTGAGCTTAGGCACCAAGCTCAGGTATTCAATTTAGGTAACCAGATTAGGTATTAAGATTCTAGCCTAGTTATCAAGAGTCTTAGAGATGCCAATTCACTAGCTCTTCTTGCCCAAGTTATAGCTACTAGAAAAAGTTTTCCAAGATAGTAACCTCATACCCTTCGATTGACTCTAGGGATTGTCTCCCTGTACAGATGACTTGTATTGGATACATAGACAATCTCGGTACTGAAGGGAGGATCCAATAAGTCACCATCGGTATCAAGATGAAACAGAAAAACAACCTCATGTTCTGAGGTCAAAATCTAAGTCTCCGACACTGATGTATCGCAAGGTGTTGCCGGCAACATCTAGAGGACCAACATGTGATGGAGATTCAGAGCCAATTCACTGGGCTAGGTACAGAGCCTAAGCTTCAAGCGTAGGTATCCAGTCCAGGCCTCAAGCGCTGGTATCAAGCCTAGGTATCAAGAGCCCAGGTACCCAACCTAGGTACCCAGCCTAGGCACTGTGCTTAGGTATCAAGACTAGATATCAAGGCCAGGCACCAAGCCCAGGCATCAAGTCCAGATACCAGTCCTAGACACCAATGCCAGTATCATGATGGTACAGTCTCATACTATCAAGAATTGATTCTATGGTAGTGTCGACAATGCACTAAGTACAGGTACTCAGAATAGATACCAAGCACAGGTACCAAACTTAGGTACGACACCTAGATATGAAGGCTAGGTACTAAGCGCGGGTATCAAGCCTAGATATCATGGTAGTATATATCATCGTTGATATCAAGAGTCAATGGTATCATCTCCTTGAGATCGACAATACTGTGATGGTAGAGGGTTGACTCAAGACCGCCTCTATAAGAATGGCAACACCGTCAAAGGTAGAAACCATGGACGGGACCGATGGCAAACTGCCTACTCAGACTGAGAGTAAGGGAACTGATGGCGAATGGTCCTTCAAGACTCAGCCATTCTGTGCATTGTCGTTGGTACTGAAAATCCCCTTGCGTGCACTGCTGTTGAAGAAGCAGTGAACAAGCCCCCTCGGTGCCATAAACTGTTTTAGAAGTACTGCCATTACTGCCATGGGGAAGGGCTTGGCCAGAACTGCGATATCAAAGGCACCAGTTTTCCTAGAGCAAAGCCTGAAGTGGCTGCTCTGTTATGCCTCATGTGCAGGAGTTGATGATGACAGCAAGATCGTGCAATGTGACCCTCTGAGAGGCAGTTAGGCACACAAGTCCATCAATATCCAAGATCTTGCCTCCGCACAAAAAGCAGGGTTTAAAGATTGCTGCCGAGGCTACCCACAGAGAAATCCTGAGGGGTCGAAGAGAAGGAGATATAGCTTCCTTAGTTATAACGAGAGGAAATTCTGTACTGCTCCAAGTGGAGAACAAGTTTGGTTGCTCCTTCCTTTTATGTTTTCAGAGATGATTCCTCCTGTGAGGGGTCATTCAATTTCCTTTTCCTCTCCTCCTCTCCTCGTACATATATCCTTGCTGGCAAAGTAGGAGGCTGATGTTTACTCTCAGTCCCTTTCCGAGAGGATGCTGACAGTGCCTCAGCCCAAACTCATAGTATGATGTCAATTTTTGGAGGAAGATAATGACGAGTGGGCCTAGAATGGGAGAGCTTTATAGTCTTCTCCCACAAAAGAGCCATTAACAAGTTGCTCTATTTCATCTAACTTGTGTGGTAAGTAGTTGACAGTGCCCACAAGAACTGACGTTAAGGCCCCCTCCCAAGCAAAGGAAGCATTTAGAACTGCGGTCCTTATCTGGGATTTTTCCTCCACACGACAAACAACCTTCAAAAGAGGTAGTCGCTGTACAACTCTTCAACCGATTAAATGGAAGCCAAACTAGTAGGCAAAAAGGGAAGCTGAATGTTAGAAACAACCACCAAAATGCCAAGAGAAACCTAAGTATTTATTCAAATCTTGTTTAAAGAAACCGTTAAACCAATCTGAAAGCTAGAGGAAGGCTCCTTTGATGCTGCTACCACGGCAGAAGAAAAGGAACTGACTATTATACAGGGAAGGGCCTTATATTCCCTAGGAGAATGGGGAGGGCTCAACTGGCAAAATGCCTAGTCCTAGGCTTCGAGAAGGTTCCGAAATGCTATTTCGCGCAGGTGTGTAAACCCATTTGTGTGAATCACAGAGACCACGAAGAAAAATATAAGATTACTTTTCATCAAAAGAGATGTTACTTAGAAGTAAATGATACCAGTACAGAAATTTGGAGAAGCAGTATTTTTTTTTCTTTAGGAAAGCTTACTTCTGATTTTTGTAAGCCTGTTGCTATTGTTGGATAAGATTTTAGCAGGGGACTGTTAATCCCAATGTAAAAATGTAAGTTATGTTCTGCAACAATTCTACATACCTTGGACATCTATGTTCACCTTCCTGTAAAATTCTAATTCTGGATAAATAGAGAGTTTTTACTTGCCTTGCAACAAGAATGACATCTTCTATATCTTTTGCAGGTGAGAAAAGGGCAACCTAGTAATCTTAGGCCAGTCACTATCTTTTTGCCTTACTCACCGCTCACCATTATTGGGAAGATAAAGTTTGGAAGAAAAGAGATGTGAGCTCATTGGAAGAAAGATAGGATACACCTTCCTCCAGTCTAACCTCCTTCATCTCGCCAAATAAAAGAAGCTGCTGCTATTGCCAGAAAGAGAAAAAGTATCAGTGTGAGTTTATGGTGGCATTGGAGGGAGGATTGCCTTGGCAACTTGGCTTTTTCAAACGGGGGCCACAGGATGTGTATGCAGATTGGATGGGTTGGTATGAGCTGAGAGAGAAAGTTTGGGGAAGGGGTCTGTTTCTCTGCATGAACAAATATGTGGGGACCAAAGTGTGCTTTCCAGTATTTTTTCAATGAGGCAATAGTAACTATAGTGGTAATGTCTCAGTAATGAATAATCCAGCAAGTTACTTTCTGGAATGCAATAACAGTAACAAGTAGTGAATGACTTCTTGACTTCTCGATCAGAATGACGAGTAGTGTAATTAGTTTCTTTTAAAACAAACATTCCAGGCTCTGGTCATGAACAGGGTAGTAGGTGGCAAAGGGTTCATGACTGGAAGTAAAGTGAGCATGGCTTTGTCTGGCTTTGCCTCGACAGAATTTGAAACAGGTTGAGTGTTCATCTGTTTCTTATACTTTTACCTACCTTCTGTCAGATTTTATCTATAAGTTAGTTTCAAAATAGCTTTGACACACTTTTTGCAGTTTGGTTCCTACAGTGTGATCCCTTTTCCTGCACACGCACTATACTCCTAATCAAAAGAAAATTCAGATTTTAAATTTAAGGTAGTAATTCTAAGTTGGTCAGATGTTAAGGTACTAACCTCAGAGTGGTTACTACCTGCATTAAGAGATACTATACAAGCACAAAACTTTTAACATAATAAAGTTTTAAAGGTGCAATATGTGCAGAGAATTACAATGTGAACAAAGGGGTTTTGCAGTTAATTTATAAATGAAAGTGTCATTTCTAAGTGACCAACGTCAATTCATATAGTTCTTTTTCTATATGTTGATGGTATATTTGATGAATAGGATATATTGTGTGGTGCTACGGTTACCCTGTGAACTGGGGGTCCTGGGAGGGTCGCCCAAATGACCAAACAAACCAAACAAAGATGGGGAAATTAGCTGGAGCACTCTCTTAAGCTAGCGAGAGGCAGGGTAACTTAGCGGGAATCTTTCACCCTATGTATACAGGTTCAGGTCAGTGAGCAGTCAGACAGTTAAAGTAGCAACAATGATATTTATTAACAAGCAGACAAATTATTATGAAAACACAACCACACAGCTAACTAAGAAATAGGAAAGGAGAGTTTTGGGGGAAAATGGGTGATACAACACCTTTCTCGTAGTCCTGAAGAGGTCCGATTGAAGAGAAGAAACTCAGCACAGCGGCCAAGGGGAGCTCGCAGAACGAAGCAATGGCAAGGCTGGATGGCACTCCGGAGCGGTCCGAGGAACTCTTGGAACTGGGGGTTTTTATTAGGGAAGGAATGACCGTGGGCTAGTCTTGTCTTGGACCAAAACAATGGGGTTTGGGCTTGAGACAATGTCTCCGAAAGGTCAGAATTTACATGATTGAGTTAAGGTCTGAATTGACAATAGGATAGCCAATATGCAGATGCAGCTAGCTTGGCCGTTAAGCACTTAGCTCGCCAGGGTGCCTGCTCGGGGCAGAGGTCTCTTTGTTTTGACGTGCATCTGTAATGAAGGTGTTTGTTTCGGGAGTTCTCCTAAAGCAATTCTGGCAGTTTCTGGCTTGCCTTGGTGTAAACGAGTATGAGTCAGCATATAATAGCCATGCCTAGCTCGGTGCTTGTTCGGAGGCCTTACAAACATGTGGCTGAGGGTGGCAGAACAGGGCCGAATTGTGATATCAAAAATGATATCTAAAGTTTACCAAAGGCCAGGCCAGTTCACGGTGGTAACACTACTGTCTAGAAATGAATCTGAACACAATGGTAAGAGTTACCATAACCTAAATTTCCTTCATATCCTCCCATCTACACAACTTTTACGCAGCTAACACTCCATTCGCATTAACTACAGATGGAAATTGCAGTGAACCTACTAATACTTCTGAGTAAAACTTAGGAGTGCACTAGATGCGTGTTGAAAGTTAACAAGGGGGCTTGTGGCACTTCTAAAAATACAATAAATATCCTTTTGGATATGTTGGTATGGACTGCAACTTTGTATTATGAGTTAGTTGAACTCGTAACTCTCATTTTGCGTAAACTAAATGCCATTTACCCCTAGACTGCCATCTAAGTACAAACTATAAATGATCTACATATACCTCAATACAGCTGTCTACTAAATGTAAATTCAGCTTCATTGTGCTCTGTTGCTTTCTGTCCTCTGCTGCTTATCTTGGTTTTACTAAATATTTTTATAATTGTTTACTGTTTTGTATTTTATATTTTTAATTCAGTGGGCAGTCTAAAAGTGTAGTATATATATTGGAGGCTTTGTTCGGAGTCCCACCACAAGGATATGAGAGTCACAAGGTGCCTTTTTGGTGGCAATTTAAAAACTGGCAAGGCCCTCTCTTGTCATCAGCCAATGTATGCCTGTTCAACTGTTTAGAAAGGGTTTTAGAATTTAAATTTTTAAATAGACCTTCACAATTTCATGATCCAAGGCCTTCTGGAACACTTTAAAAATATCCTGCTGTACTGCAGCCATGGGTGTCCCAGGGGAAAAGGATGTGAATGGCCCTCCCAACTCTTTTCTTGATTTATTCACTGTCATATACATAGATGGAGACCTGCCAAACTAGTCAACAAGAACTTCGGGCTGAGCATGCTGGCTGGCAGACTTAGACCCTGCCCCACTGGGAAGAGCAGAGTAATGGAAAAGTAGACAACTCACATGAATGGTGCTTGTTCTACTCTAAGAAAGTTGCCTCTGCATGGCTGTGGATCAGAGATAATGCTAGCCTTTCAAAGTTGGAGAAATGCAGGGTGGTGCTGTGAAACATTTAGTGGTAGCTATGAAAATTATTAAAGGATAGTGGGGCATTCCATGATGTGAAGGAAATCTGGGGAAGACTGAGGGTAACAGCCAAAAGAGGAAATACAGATTCTGAAAACTTTAGTCACTGGGAAGCAACAGAGAAGTAAACCTAAGAGAGATTTCTCAGTGACTAGGTCTACTGTATTGGTCAACCTGCTGCTCAGACTATCAGATACATTTGTTCTCTTTAACTAGGGATGGGAATCATATGACCCTTCAGATTTTTTTAGACTGCAACACTCATCAGACCTAGCCAACACAGGCAATGGTGAGGAATATTGGGAGATAAAATCCAAATTCCCAAATGCCCAAATTCTATAGTGGTACGGAGGAAAAACCAAACCAAACCACTTCCCTGTTTTCCTTCCTCTTACAGTTGTAGTAGCCAGAGCTACTAAAACTCAGAATGAAAGGACAGGGAATTAGATAGTGTCAAAAGTGCACTTAAATCTACAAACTGACCACCTCTTCATATTGTTTCTCAAAAAAACAAAAAGTTGCTGAAAATGGACCAGCAATTGGCAAGAGTTTGGAATCAACAACATACTGTGGACCTTCTAGACCTGAGAACTCCGGATCTGCAATTTCCATTGACTGCAGATCATCATGTCCTATACATAAAATGGTAGCACCATGAATGAATGTGGATATTTTAGCACACATCACTGCCATTTAGTAATACAGAATGTGAACAATATATATATTGGACATCTGCTGGGGATCCTGGAACTGAACCTCCTCCAATCCAGAGGACCATGTACTCTTGAGATGTACCCTGTATATAACCTTACACAGGCCTGGGGCAGAAACATGACCAAAATGTTGGCAGTATCCACTATGTTGGACTAATGGACAGGACCACAGATGCCCCAAAGAGCTATATATTCTGCAGCTTGCCTTGTTTTTATTTTCTATATTACATCAGCATTATTTTGCTACTGTAAAAATGAATTTTCACTCCAGGTTGCAAGTAAATTGCTGTTTGGAGTGCTGTATAGAAAGTATGGGGGGCTCAGGGGCAGATGAGCTATCTGACTACTGCTGCCACCATCATCATTTTGTCTGTCAGGCCAAGGACTGTGATGGGATTGGAGGCCCTATTATCGGGAGGCAAATGAAGTTTTCTTTCATTTCCCATATTCCTAGCATGGTAGAGAGTGAGACGCTGAAAATTGTTCAGACTTAAAACTCTTCTATTTGCTGTGTTTGCATTTCCTTGATAATTTTGCCTGCTTCCCTGCCTTAAACTGTACAGTTGGCCCTCCACATGTGCAGATTTTACTTTCATGGCTTTGATTATTTGAGAGGTTCTCCAACCCCTGCCTCCCCCCACCTCAAGCACTTCTTTTCCAGGGTAACCTTCCCTCTCTGCAGTTCCAATCTTTTAAAAACCTGCCTCTGGTCCTCCTCGTCCACCCCCAGCTGCTGCCTGGCCAGCTAAGGACAGCTCGCAGCCTGATTTTTCAGCTCCCACACGCACTTTTATATTTGCAGGTTTTCCACATTTGCAGGAGTCCTCTGCCCTAACTCTACCAAATGTTTGTTGCTAACTATTTCTAACTGAATTCCAACTGAAGTTACTGCAATGCTCGAATTAATGACCATAGATGATTTATGTAACTATATAAAGCTTTATATATAACTTTTAAGTAGGTGATGAAGACACTGGAATAGTTAAAAGATTTTCCATACCTTGGCTTAATCAATAATAGAAAGGAGAGTGCTGCCAAGAAATCAGAGGACTTGGAAGGGGAGCTATGAAGTAATTAGTCAAGATCATCAAATGCAAAGATATATAACTGAATGCTAAAGTCAGGATTGCACATGCTATCATATTCCTGATTTCTATGTACGGTTGCAAAAGTTGGACAGTGAAGACCTGATAGGAAGATTATCAGGTCATTTGAAATGTGGTGCTGGAAGAGAGTTTTGTGGAAACCATGGACTAAATAAATAAGTCCCAGAGCAAATGAAGCCTGAGCTCTTTCTAGAAGCCAAAGTAACTAAATTGAGACATACTTTGGATAGTCATGAGAAGGCATGACTCACTAGAAAAGACAATCATGCGTGGTGAAGTAGAAGCCAGTGTGGCATAGTGGTCTGAGCACTGGGTTCAAAACTCCACTCAGCCATTGAAACCCACAAGGTGACTTTGGACAAGTCACTATCTCAGCCTCAGAAGAAAACAAAGGGACCCCCCTAACAAATCTTGCCAGGAAACCCCTGTGATAGGGTCACCATAAGTCCAGAATCCCATTAAGGCACACAACATGACAGAAGACGGAAGCAAAAAGCGAAAGATCTCATTACAGATGGATAGACTCAACCAAGGAAGCCACAGCCCTGAGTCTGGAGGACCTGAGAAAGGAGTTGATAACAGGGTGACGCTAAGGTCTCTCTTTCATAGGGGTGCCATGACTGAAGTTGGCTTGACAGCAGTTAACAACAAATGCTAGAAATCTGGGGAATGAAGGAAAATTTCATGGGCGGGGGGGACTGAATTCTTATTTGGAGGATCAGTATCCTCATTTTATGCCTCCTCACTATAGCCTGAATAGTATGTCCCTCTTGTAGCCCTGGTCCTCAGATGAGCTATGGGAAAAGATATGTCTTCCATCTTCAGAACTCCACAGGGAGCAACAGTGGGCTGTAAGTTGTATGTTCCCTACAGTTGAGGAAAGTGTGTTGTGGGACTGACTCTGGATCTGTATTGTGAGCTGTTCTTTTAAATTTATGAACTGGAATCTAAGGTGAGGTAGCTTTCTTTGTAGATAATGCCAAATTAGTCAATAGTCTTTGAAAAATTCGAGAAAGATCTTTCCAAAATGGAAGAATGGGTAATGACAATTCAATGTGAGTGCACACTGAGGAAAAACTTCCAAGTGTGTATATACTGAGCTAGTCAGAACTTATTCATGACAGCATGAACTCAATATGCTATAGCAGCGCAGAAGGCAAATTCCATGCTATAAGCATCATCAGAAAAGGAACTCAAAATAAAATCAATTATATCACCAACACCTTTGTATTAACCTACCATGCTATCATATCTGGAATAATATATACAGCCTCGTTTGCCCATCTCAAATGCAAAATTGTTGAAAAGGAACCCATCCTATAGCGATAAAGAAGGAGGAACACTTTATTTGGATCTTTGATCTCTGTGGTTTTAAAGACAATAGATGAAGGGGGTATTACAGAGCTTTACCAAATTATATGTACAGCTAGGCCTCAATTAACAATGAAGATGAGTACCTGGGCGTTACTTCTTTAACAGACAAGTTGGTACCAGCAGCAAAAATAACACAGAAAGAATGGAGATGGGTTTCTGCACCACACACACACAAAAAGGAGCAGATCAACATCTTCCAGCAAGTTTTTATTCAATACTAACAATATCCACATGTGAAATGAAATACAAGGTCAGGTAGGCTTTGCATATGTAAACAAAACATTTGAACCTCCTGGAAAACACTTGCAAGCTTATTCCAAAATTCATCCAGGGTTGTTGTTTTTTTTAAACTTCCACTTTGCTTCTGATTTCCATTTTGGTGACTAAAGTTATAACTCTGTGCTTTTTTAAATAGGCTAAGGGTATCTTATCTGGTGAAGCAGACAAATCTGCTTACCCCTTTTCTCCCTGTTTTTTTTTTTTTAGGTCCCTCTCTAAACTGCAAAGCCCAGGATTCCATAGGAAGTTGAAAGCGTAATAGTAGCACTCTAACAGGCTAGTGTGGAAATGGCCTGGCTCTCCTGTGTTGGGAAATAGGTTCTCGATTACAGGCACCCAGGATCTGTTGCAGCGGGACCCCCATACTTTCTAAATATTGTTAAAAAATAAAAGTCAGCGCTCGGAAATGGCAAAACAGGGAAAAGCGCTGGTGAACTTTTCTCTTAGGAGGAATCTGTATTGTAGCCGCCTTGACCAGTGACGATGCTGAAAAGGCAGGATACGCATTTGATGATTAAATGAAACAGACGTGGGCTATGGGCAAAAAGTTGGCGGGTCTTTTTTTTTAAGGCTATCTTTCCACTCTGCTCCAGGTATACTATTTACAGCTACCTTTCCTTCCCTTTTTTCAAAGCTTGGTTCCTGTAAGCGTTTCTAAGGAAGAGCTCATGTACCAAAATAACCATTCTGCTTTCTGCCCCCCCGCCGCCGCCTCTCCAGATGCACCCGAGGGAACGAAGGGGAACCCGCACAGGCGCTGGACTTCCACCCTCCCAGCTCGGCCGAGGCAGCTGGGTTTTCCGTTCCCTCCGGCCGGTGCGGCCAGGGGGGAACCTTCATCCCGCCCCCGTCCCTTTATTGCGTAAAGCTGCTTCCTAAAAGTGATTTTAAAACCGGGGGAGGGGAAGCTTGGAAAATTCCCCAGGAGGTCCGGAACGGAGGAGGCCAAGAGGAAGCAGACAGCGTCGAAGCGGGAGCGGGGAAAGGAGGAGCTGAGGGAGCTGCGAGGGGAGGAGGAGGAGGGGAGCGGCCGGGCTCTGGGGAAGGGCCGCCGCCGCCGCAGGGCAAGTTAAAGCGGGGGGGGCTCAGGCAGGCGCGCCGAGCCGCGGGGAGAAAGGAGGGTGGCAACGGGGCCCTGAGGGATTTCTGGCCCGTGGCCAACAATTCAGACACATTCGCCGAATATGCGGGAGAATATTGTAGCCGTGGAGATTCCGTCCCCCCCCCGAACACATCTTGCCACAGGAAAACCCTGCGGCAGTTGTTTCGGGGTCACCGCAAGTCGGAAACGACGGGAGGGCGCAAAACAAGGGAAGATGCAGGACAAGGGGACTTGTTAATACACCAGAAGTGAGGGAGGTTGCGTGGAGAGGAAGAATGCAAGGCTACCCTGCAGGGGGAGATTTTCTAAGGAAGGCTTTCTAAAACGCTGTGCTGGGGGGATCGGGTTTGACACCCGCAAAACAGGCGCAGCTCTGGTGCCTTGCGGTGGACGCTGGCATCGCTCCATCATGGCAAACGAAACCAGTCAGGAAGGCTGCTGGAACGGAGTCGAGTCCCTCCCCGCCTCCAACCAGGCGCCTCTTTGATAACGGCCTTTCAGGGCTCCTCGTGAGGAAGGAAGCCGGAATGAAGCGTCCCTTCTGGCGGCCTTCCCTCACTTCGGCCTTTCCCTGCGGGAGAGTGAAGGATTAGAACACTCCATCCCCCCCCCCATAAACTGTCAGGCACATGTACACAGATCAGACGGTGGCACTTCAGGATTTATTTATACAAAAGTCGAGACATCCAATCACGGACGTCCATCACGCAATGTGTGGCGTGACCCTTTTAATGAGCGCCAGCGCGAGCCGGCCCAGGACCTTCCTCTCCCTCCCGCCGCCGAGACAGGTTTTCCCCTCCCCTCCCTCTTTCCAGCAGCTCCGCGTCCCAGACGGTCCCGCCCCGCCCCGCCCCGCCCCGCGCACAGCTTCCGCCGCGGGTCGCGTCACACACACGCCACCCAAACGAGGGCGGGACTTGGACAGAGGTTGAGGAGGACGAGGCCGAGAGCACGAGGCGGTCATGCCCCCAACTTCCCCAGCAGCTTCTCCCCCTCCCCCCGAGGCCGCGGCTAGGCAAGCCGGGAACGGCTGGTGGGAGGAGACAAGGCGTCCAGGCCGCGCTCCAAACACGTTCTCTTCCGCGTGGAGGCGCGCGCCCTCCCCGCCCGGCCCCTCCTCCATCACGCGGCGCCCCACGCTGGCGCGGGGACCCAACGGCCGCGATGAGGCAGAGACGGTTAGGGCAGGAGGAGAGCTGCTGGGGAGGGCGCGAGCGCAGTTTACAGGCGGCAGTTGAGCCACCCCAACCGCCTTCACCTCATCTCACTAGTCCCTTGGAGGCTCAGCCTGCGTCAAGTGAACGTGCGTGTGTATGTGTCTTCAAGTCGCCTGCGGGCTTAGGGCGGTCCCACGAATTTCACAGGGCTTTCGTCCCATTAATTTCACAGGGCTTTCTTAGGCGAGGAATACTCATATGCTACAAATCTCCTGTAGGGATGCCCATTTTAAAAAAATCTTGGAGAGTTTCGAGAGGGGTTTGGTGGTACATCCCCCAAGGTATAAACCCTAAGGGCTACGTTTCCGTTCCTGCGAGGAAGCATTGTTAACTGACGACGTGGGGATTTGCTCCAAGAAACCATGTGCTGTAATTAATAATTTCATAGGTCTCGAAGGTGCCAAAGGGAGCTGTTGAGTACTGTAGTTGATAAGAGAAATAAGTAGTTGCACGCTGCCAGCCGCCAGAAAACCCCGTAATAGTTTTGCCTTAAGAGTCCCAATGAATGGAAAATGACCTGAAGGCACAAAACAACAGTAATTACTCCCATCAAACGTAGTAACCAGCCAATGGTGAAGTGTGGTGCATGATGCAATCCAACTGCATCTAGAGTCCTACATGATTATTCAACCTGCCACTATATATAGTAAAAAGGCAGAGTGGAAAGGTGGTCTCCAAATCAGTACTTCTCAGGGTATCTGTTGTGGGGGACTGGCCTTTTCCCTATTGTGCCAGGGAACAATGCCGAATTTGTGCTTATTGGATAAAATTGTTTCTTTCTTGGAAATGGGAACTGCAGGCCTACAGGCATCTGTGCAGGGAGCACCCCTTCTCTTAACAAGGACATGTAGAATCTTGACAATTCACTTGTATGTATGGTAGCAGAACCTTGTTGGGCTACCCATTATGACTACTGTACTTTCATTTGTACACGAGGGTGCAAGAGGGAGGCACCTGTGGATGCATTTTATTCACATTCAGAATACAGAGGATCAGTGATGTCAGTAATGTCTTTATCCTTTCTCAGCACACAGTTTATAATTCTTTTAGTAGCCCCAGTAGGATACTATTCTGATCAGCTAGACTTAAAAGATACCAAGCTGCAAGCCTGTCTTACCCCCCTCCTGTGAAACTCACCAGTGGCAGAAACTTGCTTAAATAGTTTAGGATAATTACACAAATTTACAATCAAAGATGTAGTTGTGTTAATCTGGATACAAAGGGTGTTGGAGGATCTTTCAGACTACCTCAAAGAAAGAATGTTGTAGCATAAGTTCTTGTAGACTGAGTCTACTTCAGATGCAGAAGCTGAGTTTAGCAATTTAAGGGATGGGAGGCTTCCATTGTTATGAGCAGTATTCCCTTTGTGCCAGATACGTAGAAGACACAAAGGAAAGGCAATTGCCTTAATAATCTGATAGAATCTGTGGATCTTTGATCTGCTCCAGAAAATACCTCTTGGGTTATGAAAGGGCAACTGGATAGGCAACCTGTGTTCAGCATTCTGATCACCCCACAAAACTTTTCTGTGCTCCTTTCCTTCTCCCAGCATCCCGTATTCATTCAACATGCTTAAGCGTTCATTAGGTTTCTGTCCGAAAGACAACCTGTCTTTTGTTGAAGTTCTTTTGCGCTTTTCCCAAGACAGTATGTATGGTGCCATTTTGGCTGTGTGAGGATGTGAGCTTGGGAATGACTTTTATCTATAAGGAGTTGGAATACCGTAGTTCCTGGAGCCAGGGATGGCTCAGACAATTATGGAAATTCATTTAATGGATTTTGGTGATGCCTTTAAGCAGAGGTTCCAGGACAGTTTACAAGATCTCTAGACAGTAGTAGGTGTGTGACAGAGACTTCTCTACACAGTGACTTGCAGAAATACACATATATATATTCCATTGACTTTTCCACATTTTCTTGTGTTAACACCTGGAGTTCAAACGGACTTCATTGCATTGTTACCATGTTATGTTCAGGCCCAAATGCATATGTACAAACTGATGCAGTCAGAATGTGTTTAAGCCAAATTTACCAATAAGTATCTAGGCAGCATTTGACTTTAATTGGAAGAAGTATTATGTGCTTTTAAGAAATACAAAAAAGGAACCTTCCCAACTGATATTTATATAAAATTCTCCAGAGTACATTTCTTCTTGGGAAGGGATAACTGGAGACATATTCTAACTTTCAGGTTGTATGATGCCTTTTTGACAGAAAGATTAATAGCCACAAAGCAGCTTGGGTTGGCTGCAAAATGTATGTTATTTATAGTTACCTCACGCTGTGTTTCTCAGCAATAACCTGGCACCCTTGTGATAAAGCACTTGGTCTTCCAGCAGGCAGTCTGTTCCCATTGGGGGGAAAAGTTTTGCTAGAGGGAAAAAAATATGGCAAGTCTGGCAAGTTTAATATTTTTTAAAAAAGTTCTGGGTCATTGAGATTACAGTTGAAGCAGGTAGACATACAGCAGTAGATTTACGCTCAGTCTGTAGCAGAAGCATAATTGAAGATGATTAACTAAAATCTACATTTTGTGTTTGGATTTGTTTCACCTAATAAGAGCAGTAAGAAATAAGTGGAGCACAATCAGTCCATATGCTCCTGAACTGGGATCTGTTAACAGTATTGGAGGGTGATATTTGGTGAGGTAAGATTGAAATCTAGACTAACTGCAAATTTTTTTCTCTGGTGACATGGGTTGTGATCCACAAAAGTCCATGAAAGTTTTCAATATTTGTTGGTCTGTATGTGCTACATCCTTAATTTCCTAGATTTCTTATTTTGCAAGATCACTAATGCCTCAGTAATTCTGGTTTCACTCTGTTTGTGTGATACCTTCTCAGGCCTTTTGAGATTCTCTTAGTAGACTAGTACTTACTCAAAGAACACTAGGAAAAAATAGTGTTAACCATTTAAAATAAATGATACAATCTGCAACCATAGGGTCAATAATCACTGCCAAAATTTAATTAAATATTTGCCTAGATTTCCAGATTGAGAGCTATGGGCAGCTAATAATAGTAAACCCAGAAGAGAAAGTACCCACCAAATATAGGTAATATTTCAATTAGTCTTACATAACTTAGTCCCATCCCAGACAAGAAGGTCTTATTTATTATTGTTAATTGCCTTCAAGTTGGCTTTGATCTGTGGTGATCCTGTTAATGAGAGACCTCCAAGTTAACACTGTTATCAACAGCCCTGTTTGGACCTTGCAAACTCAGGGCCATGGTATTCTTGATTGAGTCAATTCACCTGTACTGTAGTCTTCCTCTTTTGTTACTGCCTTCAGCTTTGTTGTTGTTTACCTTCAAGTCACTTCTGACTTATGGCGACCCTAAGGCAAACGTATTGCAGGGTTTTCTGGGGGCTGAGAAAGTGTGATGCGCCCAAGGTCACCCAGTAGGTTTCCATGGCCAGTCAGGGAATTGAACCCGGGTCTCCAGGGTTGTAGTCCAAAGCGCAAATCATTTTACCACTTTGGCTTCAACTTTAACAAGCATGTTATCTTTTCTAATGAGTCATGTCATCTCATGATGGTATGTCCAAAGTACAATAGCTTGCACAATCAGCCAAAATTAGTCATTTTGGCTTGTAGAAAAAGTTTGACTTTATTTGCTCTTGGACTCATTTATTTGTCTTGTTGGCTGTCCATGGCATCTGCAGAATTCTCTCCACCACATTTCAGTTTGACTCCAGTTGCATTGTTAGACACACTGCTACTTGTAATTGTCCTCTGCTCTTTTCCCAATAGCTGGCTGTGTGCCTTCTGACCTGGGAGTCCCATCTTCCAACACTATCTCTTGATTCATTTTTTTATTTATTTTGTCTCATCATAAGGTTTTCATGCTGCAAACCTTCAGAAGTCGTTTACCGGTGCCTCTTTTTCCCCAGTACTAACAATAGTTATATAAAGTGCCATTGCCATAGTCTCTAAGGAATCTTCTGCCTGTGTCATCCCCAAGTACTGCCATTTCTCATTAGCATTTTGGCACATTTAGTCTGCCTTTTTAGCAAAAACCTGTCTAATTTGGGAGACCCTGCCACTGGCAGTGCTCTCATCAGCATAGTCTCTTGCCTCAAAGAAGCATGCAGTTCTAGCCCCACAGAAAGATATTGCCAAGGTAATAAGAAGGTCTCACAGGTCTGCAGTAAAATACCCAGATTTTGTCACTGGCCAATCTAATATCTCTCTTTATATGTGTGGATTTGGCTCACATATGGAATAATAAAAAGGATATTTTCATCTGTATATACATTTTCTGTTATTTCTTGTACAGGTACTCTTTGCGAGATCTTGAAGACTTAAGAACTGTCTTCAACACTTTTGTGTATTGAAACTGTAGTATGTGGAAAACACATACAGAAATTTACCAGTATATAATCAAATACACACAGAATGTAGTACAGTCATCCCTCCACATTCACTAGGGTTAGGGGTACGGGACCTCCATGAAAGTGGAAAAACGGTGAATAACTGTAGGCCCTCCCAAGCCATATTTTACACAAAAAGTATAATCACCATATTCAACCCACCATGGATTCCTTTAAAACATCAGGGTTCCTTCCCAAGGCAGAGGTGAGTGACTGATGGGGCTTACTGCCACCTTTCACTGCTACCCCACACCATTTTTAATAGAGACTTAGAAGCCTCGTTCTCAGTTTCTCAGTCTCATGAGGCTTGCAGTCCATATTAAAAATGGCATAGGGAGGAAGCAGAGGTGATAGCAAATAATCTGTGAATAATCAAATGAGCAAAAGTTAAATCTGCAAATGTGGAGAGTTGATAGTAATTTACATTGCTTAGATCATGAGTCTTGTTAGAGGTCATCTCTCCACAAACTTAGGGAAAGAAGGTAGTATTAAAAGTTTGTTTCTGCAAAAGTGGGTGAATGCATACCTGTATGAAAATGTGGAAGTGGCAGCTAGAGATAATATTTTCTAAAAAATTTTCTCAAGATGGAGTAGAAAGTTACCATAACATATGATGTATGAACCAAACCAAGAACATTTAAGGACAGGAACCATCTGTGCAAAGTAATTCAGAAAGCAGTGTCTGGGCATACTTATAAATTAAAAGGAAAAAAAAGTCCAAAAGTATTTTTGAACCATCAGCCACCCTCTCTTCTCTATAATTTATCATATTCGTGATAGCCCTTTTTGCCTGTCCTTCCCTTAGTACTTATCTAACAGCAGGCAGTGATTATCTCAGGGGCAGCTTCCTTTTCTTCTGACATCCTTTAATTAAACTATAACCCTTGCTGAGCATAAAAGCAAAAAATAATGGAGGAAAAATATCTCAATGAACTTTCATTAGACTATTGTATTTATGAAACTGCAGATCATCTGGAAAGTAGTTGATGGAAGGTTTTAATTATCTTTTTATATTTGCTTTTGAGTTTGTTACATGTCTCTGTACATTTTTATGGTTTGATCGTAGCAGTTGCTGTTTGGATCAAAATATTGTTTATGATTTAGCTAGCAACTACAGGACAATGAAAAGAAACAAGAGCAGTGGTACTGTACTGGCACTGTAAGGTATTCAGAATGCTACATTG
Source organism: Iguana delicatissima (assembly GCA_948472985.1). Classification (NCBI taxonomy): domain Eukaryota; kingdom Metazoa; phylum Chordata; class Lepidosauria; order Squamata; family Iguanidae; genus Iguana; species Iguana delicatissima. The sequence goes on from CAOKZL010001594.1 coordinate 112,689, forward strand.
ACATAGAAGCTTAGTTAGCAGTACTGATATGTTAGTAAAATCTATAGTTATCATAAAAATATGGCACCTTCCTTAAACCCCTTCATATTATGAAATGGGACACAGTGCATTTGCACCTGAAGCTGTTGAGTTTTGAGGTTTACTGTAAGAAATTCATATTTTCATATATTTATATAATTTACATGGGGCTAAAATATAATAGTCCCAATTCTATATGACTTACAATGTTTGCTCCATCTCAGAGTAGTTCCAATCTTTTAATTGTCTAGGAATTAAAATTTGAAGTACAACAATCATCTTACTAAAAGCTTTTAAAAATGACCTGGGCTTTTCTTTACCTTTTTGTGTATTTTCTGCCATCCAGCTGAAAACTGGGATAGACCAAGTGGGAGAGAGTGGAGAAGTCAGTGCCATTTGGCTTGGTATGGTTGTGGTTGTTCACATATTTGTATAGTTCCCTGCTTGTTCTGATATATTTAAAGACTGCACCTGTAAACTGATTCATTCCAATTACAAAACTGGAATGTAGTGATTGACGGTGCCATTATTGAGCAAGGGGGCAACACAGCCTACTTCAGTGCTTCTCAGGCTATCTGATGTGGGGGACTGACAGTTATTTTTTTCCAGCGTGCCAGAGACTGGCACTGTATTTGTACCCATTGGCTACATTTGTTTCTTTCTTTCCTATAAGGTCTTCAGAGACCAACACCAGTCTAGCCAGGGACCACTACTTTGAGTAGCACTGGCCTAGATGAATAATTACTGTATTTGCTGGCGTATAAGACTCACATTTTTCCTGAAAAATACTGTTTGAAAATGGGGTGCATCTTATACGCCAGTGTGTCTTATAAGCTGGCAAATGGGCTTTGCTAGTGTATAAATGGGGTGTGTCTTATACACGGGTACACAGACAAATATGGTAAATTGAGAAATTCCTGTCTATGGGGGGCATGAAAAGTTCAACAGCAGCTGCTGTGAGCTGTGATCTCATGGACTTTGGGTGCAAAATGTTATGTAATTTACCGTGTGTGTAATTTGTTTATGTATGCATTGTTTGAGAGCCAGGATGATATAGTTGTTTGAATATTGGACTGTGACTCTGGCGACCAGGGTTTGAATCATTTTTCAGCAGTTGAAACCCACTGGGCAACCATGGGCAAGTCACGCTCTCTCCGCCTCAGAGGAAATCAAAGGCAGCCCTCCCTGTAAACAAATCTTGCTAAATCACCCCCAAGATGATAGGGTGTCAGTTAATATACGTTGTTGATAAAAAAGAGTGCTGAAGAGTAAAGGAGATTAAGGTTGAGAGATTCAGTTAGATTTAGGAATTGATATGTGGTGTTTAATGGTCTCAGCTAGGAGAGAAGTGTGTAAGAGAGTAAGATGTGTTTTAAATGTATTAGATAATCTGTTTTGTTAGGCTCAACTTCTGTTTATAAAGTGTTGCTTTTGTGTTTATAACTTTTTGGCCTCTGGGAACACTATCCAATATGTAATATACTTTTGGCCTCCAGGAACACCATCAAGCTTGGATTCAGACACAAGGTCTGTAGTGACAGCAATGAATAAAGAGGGATTGTATTCAGTGGGAATAAAAGTTGCATAATATCTCACATAAATACTTTGAGGGCATCTAGGAGGTTCCCACAGTTGGTGGCCACAGCGGTAGGACATGAAGAGCTCCTTACATGAGTGGCAGTGGTGGTAACATGAGAAGATTCTCACTTTTGGTGTTGACAGTGAGATTTGTGGAAATCTTCACATTTGCTGGCAGTAGAGGTTTAAGCAGAATGTCACACCTGGTGGAAAAGTGATGGATTAAGTGCTAAACCTCCACATGAGCCTTCAATGTTTAGGAAGAAGTTGCTTAGGAAGTGGTTACACTGAGGCACAAGAGGTTTTTTGAGCAATGCTACTTAAAGTAGTCATACCTGGACTGGTGCCAGTCTGTGAGCTGTTGGCTGCTGATCTTTGGCAAATTTTCAAGAAACACTGTTAATATGGCACAAAGATGGTTCCAATCCTGGACATCTTGGCTGGGGGTGAAATGCTGGTGTGCCCCATCAGATAGCATGAGAAGCACTATTGTACAGCAGTACACTCAAACAAAATCTATAATCATGCAACACTATGCATGGCAGGAATTACAGTTTGTTTTCAACAATATTTCTACTGTTAACAGCTCCTGAGCAGTAGTATCTAATCAGCTAACATAGGGCAGAAATGCAGAGTGTAGGCAGAGCTCCACAGTCTGCAATATCATTGTGACTGATGCGTTTCAGATCATGAAAATGGCAATAGGACTGTAACACTAATGAGTTGGAGGACCAGGTACAATCGTAAGTAGTATCCAGTCAGAGAAAGGTACCACTCTACCAGGCATAACACTGCACACATATGCATGTGCAGCAGAAAAGAAAAAAGAATCTGCCCCCAAATGAGGTGCCACATAGCTGTCAGTCCTGACATTGATGAAGAGTAAAACTAAGCCCACATACCCCTACACCAGTTCAAAAATGGCCCAGGGTGAATATAGATTAGATGTTTATAGACAAGTCTGACAGTTTTGTAAAAATGGGAACTCGTTTCCTTTTTCACTGGAACTGGTTCTCAACTTGTGTGTTCCCATATATTGGCCATGGTAGCAGACATGTGGGGACCTATGCTTGAGAAGAAAGGCATGTAAATGCATGCAAATATGGCATTGTTAAAGACCTACATTTAGAAAGTGCTTTTGAGTTCTGTCCCACAGCTGTTTATTTTCTCCATTTCGATCTTGTTTATCTAGTTTCTTCTCATCCAAACTTATACAAGGAATACCAGTAAATCAATATCCTGTGAAATGTATGTAATGAAAGTGATAAATCATACATTTCACCCTCATCTCTCTCACTCCTACGCATGACTTTGTGTACGAATGTTTAAGGCTGATGCTTTTTTCCATTCTAATACTGCAATTAATCATATTATATAACCAGCCCACTGCTATTTTTAATTAACTTTTTAAAAATACATTTGAATGATATTAGGGCCTCTTGAAAGTGTGAGCATCGGCAGAGGGAAGGAGGAGGATATAAAAACACCGTCTTCCTTTCTAGCACTGTGTTTTAGAAATGCAGCATGTACAGTGGTTATGTAACATCATACAATCATTACTGACTCGCATGCTTACCTCACAATGGACCTGGCTAAAATTAGATTCTCATTCTTAAGAATCAGAACTTCTCCCCTTAGCCCCATTGGGCTATAAATACAGCAAATGTGAGCCTGAATTCTTTTACATCCTTTAAATCTATTTTATTTACTGAATTTTTGTTTCCATATTATTTTCTGGCTACGAAGAATTCTGCTGTTTTGTAATGAAGACTGAAAAAAATGGATAGCTCTTGGCTTTTAAAATGTATATAGTCCAATAAATTAAATACATCAGTTTATAATACAATATTTTATTCGACTGGAAGATAAATAATCTCCTACCATATAGTTACCATATATTTAATCTTTGCTTTGCTTCTGTCCTCCAACCTAGTAGAGAAATTGAAAATAGCTTCTAAGATTCCAAAATGAAAGTTGCATCCATTAAGAGAGAAACCAAAATTACCAACAATTTTTTTTTAAAAAAATTCAAATTATTTTAAGAACAACTAGATGAATGCAATTAATGTATAGATGTTAAAAGTATAAATAACAGCTACAGGAGAGAGTAAATTGAAGTGGCATTGCAGGAGGATGGGAAGGAGAGTTTAAACCTTTTACCCTGTTATGCTTCCAGCAACAATACCTCATCCCTGCCAGTATTGTGAAGGAAGCTTCTTTGGCATCAGTGGATGTTTCCTACCCAGTGCAAATAGCAGTTTCAGTCCCAATTTTTGTCATCCGTTTGAAAGGTAAGATTTAGAATCTGGAAGTAACAGAATAGTATTGTCTTGCTTTTGATTATATAACTTCAAATTTCTACTAAAACAACTCATTACCTATAACAAGTTACTTGTAATCAGTTCCTTTTACTAACAAACTTTTGTATCTGAATGAGGGATAAGTTCACTCCTTTTGCAATATAACTGATTTTTTGGATATTTTTACAGTAATGGAGGTACTGTGTCACTAAATAGCAATAGCATTTATTTCTATACCGCTTATCAACTAAATGTTATCTAAGCGGTTTACAATGTATTTTTAGCTAATTGCCCCCAACAAGCTGGGTACTCATTTTACCGACCTGTGAAAGGATGGAAGGCTGAGTCAGCCTTGGAGCCTGGCAGGATCGAACTCACAACCTTGTGGTTGCAGTACTGGCATTTAACCACTGTGCCACCAGGGCAGTAAGAGTGTTATGTAGGTGCAACTTTCATTTTGTATGCCTCATGCAGCTACCTCATATTCTGGGGTTGTGGGTGTTTAGGTAATGATAACATGGACAGGAGAAAAGTGCATTATGCACTTCAGGCCAGTGGCATGCAGCTTTCATATTTTTTTTAAAAAAGTATTTTAGATGCTTTTGAAAAATGAAAAAGCAAAGAGCAACTTACTAAAACTGTACATAACTACTTTTGATTCCTTGTAGCTATAACTAATTATGTTTAAAGTAACAGCTTCTGTGGCTTTTGGACAACATGCACATTAATTGCATTCAATATCATGACTGGGCTGGCCCTTAATTAGTAGCTTATCATAAAATCATAAATATAAAATCATAGAGCTGGAAGAGACCACAAGGACCCTCAAGTCCAACCCTCTGCCATGCAGGAATGTACAATCAAAGAATTCCCAATAGATGGCCAACCAGCCTCTGTTTGAAAACCTCCAAAGAAGGAGACTCCACCACACTCCAAGGCAATGTAGTCCACTATCCAACTGTTATTACAGTAAGGACGGTCTTCCCAGTGTTTAGATGGAATCTCTTTTCCTGAAGCTTGAAGCCATTGCTTTGTGTCATAGTCTCCACAGGAGCAGAAAACAAGCTTGCTTCATCCAGCATATGACATCCTTTCAAATATTTAAACATAGCTATCATGTCACCTCTAAACCTTCTGCAGGCTAAACATAGCCAGCTTCCTAAGCTGCTCCTCATAGAGGGGCAGGGTTTCTAGGCCTTCTACCATTTTGGTTGCCTTCCTCTGGACACATTCCGGCTTGCCAATATCCTTCCTGAATTGTGATGCTCAGAACTGGACTCAGTATTCTAGGTGGGATCTGACCAAAGCAGAATAGAGTGGTACTATTACTTCCCTTGACCTAGACACTAAGCTGCTATAGATGCAGCCTAGAATTGCATTGGCTTTTTTTAGCTGCTGCATCACACTGCTGACTCATGTTCAGCTTGTGGTCTACTAAGAGTCCTAGGTCCTTTTCATGCAAAGTGTGGTCAAGCCAGGTGTCACCCATTTTATATTTGTGTATTTTTTTTCTGCCTGAGTGTAGTACCTTACATTTCTCCTTGTTGAAATTCATTTTGTTAGTTTTGACCCAGCTCTTTATTCTGTTAAGATCATTTTGAATTCTGATCTTATCCTTTGGGGTGTTAGCTAGCCTAATTTGGTGCCATCTGCAAATTTGATAAGAATGCCTTTGTCTTTACTACCAATGCTTATGTTCCTCTTTCAAAACTTACCAATAATAGGGAAAGAGAAGATATTTAAGGAACGGGAAAAGGCCCTACAAAAATTTATTTGGCAAGGGAAAAAACCAAGAATTAGATTTAAAACACTCGAAGATGCAAAGAGAGAGGAGGACTTGACTTACCATCATTAAAAATCTATTAGCACATATGTTGTTTAGATTGGATCAAAGACTGGATTCAATTAGAAAACAAAACCACGAAATAGATAGAAGAAATAAACAAGGATGGCATGGTATCTATGTTATGATAGATCTACAGTGAATAAAAAGTTTTAAAACCATTGCATCCAAAAGACATTGTTGAAGGTTTAGTCACAAATAAAGCAAACATTTTATACAAAATTGCCAGTATGGACCTTATCACAAGAAGCTTATAAAATCGCCCCAACAAAACAAGGAAATTTACTAACATATCAAGAGTTACTGAAATGGGAGGGCGACAAACCAAGAATGCGTACAGAAGAAGAATTAAAGGTTGACGGGCATGAACTAAATTGGTTTCCATGGAGACAACTCAGAGAAAGATTTAGAATGGACCAAAAACTATATGGATTTGATAGAAAAGAGAATGAATTAGATGTACTGATGAAAGATAACCAAAAGAAAAGAATTTCCAAATTTTATAAATTATTGCTGAAAAGAGAAATGGAATCAGAAGTAGTCAAAGATACAATGGTTAGATGGGCACAGAATTTGGGACATTCAATTGAATGAGAAACTTGGGAAAGAGTGTGGAAAATAGATATAAAATTTACACCAAACTTAGATTTAAGAGAAAATTTTTATAAAATGTTTTATAGATGGTGCATGACCCCATAAAGATTACGAAAAATAGCAAAAAATGGGAACTCAGATTGTTGGAAGCGTGATGAAAAGACGGGGTCTTTTTTCCATATGTGGTAGACATGTAAGATAGCAAAAAATTTTTGGAAGGGGGTACATGACGAAATCCAAAGAATCTCTAAGCTGAATTTTGAAATGAAACCGGAGCTTCATTTGTTAAATATGCTAAGGCAACAAAGGGAAATAAGAAGTCATCAGAAGATATTATTTAATAACTGCGGCAAGGTTGACATATGCACAGCACTGGAAAGAAAAGAAGCATATTGGTATAGAAGAATGGAAGTTAAAAATTCTGGATATGATAAAGATGGAAAAGTTAGAATTTTCTTTGAAGAATAAATCTATCCAGAACTTTGAGAAAGAATGGAAAAGAGTATTGGATTGGGTAACGATATAAATGTATAAGAAATCAAAGAAGAAATAATGTAAGTGTTCTCTCTGTAAGATGGAAATTATGTTTGTAATGGAATGGAAATAAGCAATTTGAACTGGAAGATTTAAGAATGGAAGTGTGTGTGGGGATTATTTTCGAGACAAACTTTTAATAAAAATTATACCAAAAAAAAAAAGATAAGAATGCCTTCTATTCCCTCATCACTCATAAAGAAGTTGAATAGCCCTGGATCAGGACAAAGAGGAGCCATTGGTGAGCACCGTTAGAATTTCATCAATCAACCAGTTACAAATACACATAACAATAGTGTTGTCTAGCCCAGATTTTACTATCTTGTTTGCAAGAATATCATTGGGGAATCTTGTCAGAGGCCTTACTAAAGTCGAGATATGCTATATCCACAGCATTCCCTTCATCTACAAAGCTAGTAACTCTTATCAGAAAAAGAGGCAAGATTAGTCTGGCATGATTTGTGTTTGAGAAACCCATGTTGACTTTTAGTGATCATGACATTCCTAAATGCTTACAGATCGTTTAATGATCTGCTCGAGAATCTTTCCTAGTATTGATTTCAGGCTGACTGGGTAGAAATTGTTTGGGTCCTCTTTTTTCCCCCTTTTCAAGATGGAGACAATATTTGTCCTCCAGTCTGCTGGGACTTCTCCAATTCTCCAGGAATTCTCAAAGATTATTGCCAGTGGTTCTGAAATTACTTCTGCCACTTCTTTCAATACCCTTGGATGCAATTCATCCAGCCTTGGGGACTTGAATATATTTGGAGTAGCAAAGTGTTCTTGTACTACCTCTTTACCTATACTGTGGTGCATTTCCCCTGCCACATCATCTGCTCCATTTTCCTCATGTTGAGCACTGTTTTCCTTTAGGGATAAGACTAAGGCAAAGAAAGTTTTGAGCAATTCTTCCTTTCCTCTGTCCCCTGTTAACATTTCACCATCTTCTTCATGTAGTGACCCTACCCTTTCCTTGTTCTTTGTTTTGCTATGGAGGTAACAAAAAAAGCCCTCTTATTGTTTTTAACCTCCCTAACAAACCTGAGCTTATTCTGCCCTATAGCTTTTCTGTTTTTATCCCTATACTCACTGGTTATTTGTCTGAATTCCTCTTTGATGATTTCCCCCTTTTTCCATTTCTTGTACATGTCCCTTTTAAATCTTAGCTCCATTGAAAGTTCTGAAGACATCTATCCCAGATTCATAAAAAGCCAAGGGAAATACATGGAAGAACTATATGAAAGAGATGAAGGATGACAGATTCACCCAAAGAAGAACGATTTGAACATGAACCCACAATTTTAGAAAGCTGCGCTTAAAGCACTTGGGAAAAATAAACATTAAGGACTGATGGCATATCAATAGAGCTGCTTCAAGCTACACAGATGAATCTATTCTTCTTCTAACTAAAATATGTTAAGAATGATCCACAGTTTGGAAATGCCAGGTGTCCAAGCTAGGTTCAGGAAAGGAAGAGGCACTAGAGATCATATTGCAAAAATACTTGGAATAATGGGACATACCAAAGAATTTCAGCAGAAAATCAACTTATGCTTTATAGATTATAGCAAAGCCTTTAATAGTTTTGATAATGAAAAACTGTAGATCACCCTTAAAGCAATGGGTGTGTCACAACAATTAAGTGTAACCTGTACTCAGAACAAGAGACTATCATCAGGACAGAATATGAAGAAACGGAATAGTTCCTAACTGGCAAGGAGATCAAGCAAGGCAGCATTTTATCTTAGAGGAAGATAAAATGCTGCCTTGCTTAATCTCCTTGCCAGTTGGGAACTATTCTGTGGTATGCTGAACATACCATTATACACACTCCTGAGGGGACATGGCAACATCACAACACACAGCAACATTGGCACACTTATTATCTACAACGCTCATGTGTCAGGCCCTCCCCAGTCTCCTCTTGCTGGCTGGCTCGCTCATGGGCGGGCTATGTTGCCTGTCTTTTTTCTCCATAGGCTAGTGCTGTGTGGGGCCTGAAGCAAGACAGATGGCCCCAGGAGCCAATGAGAGGATTTCTAAGGCAGAGAGACCAACTTCACCTCCTGATAAAAATAGAAATTTCACCTCCCAAAAGAGTGGAGCCTTTCTGTTTTAAATCCCACCTCCACAGCCTCACCCTCTTTTGATTATACTAAATTATAGATGTGTACTATTTTTTCAACATGAGGTCTGCTCTTTCGATCCTTTTCAATTAGAATGTGCGGTCAAAAGAGCAGACCGCACATTAAAAGGATGGTGTATGTAATTTAGCACAGTCAAAAGAGTGGGTTGTTGAAAAACAGAGGACACCTATAATAGAAAAGGAACTATTGTTTTAGGATGATCGGCAGGGGGATGTAGATTGATTGAACAATTTATTATATTTGAGGTGATATAACTGAGCGTTTAATTGGCTGACTTTGCCTTCCACTGCAGTAATTATTTCTAAATTTGCATATATAGTTATAAATTAGCAATAGCTCTGTCTCCATGATTTTTTTTGATCAGATTTCTCTTCCTCTAGGGGAAACAGAAAGATAAGAGACGTATTCTACTTCAGTAAGTGAAAGGGGCCATGTGGCATAACCCTGCCATCTGTCATCATGCTTATAATGCCCCTCTCCTGGTGACTGTGTAAATACAACAAATGTCTGGGAGAGAGAGAGATGTGCTCATTGGTCTCAATGTGCGGCAGAATCCTCTGCAGATACCTGGAGCTGTTACACATTACCTGGTTTTACCATTATGGTTCCACTTTAACTGACATGGCTGCATCCTAAGGAATCCTAAGATTTTATGTTTAGGGAGGCATTAGCACTCTGGCTGAGAATTCTTGAATACTTTTTCCTAAACAGCAAATCCCAGAATTCCAGAGGATGAAACCTTGGCAGTTAAAGTGGAATCATAGCGCTATAACCATGCAATGTGAAAGGGACCCCAGAAGAGGATGACATGTGTTACTGCAGTCTAGGCCTACCCGGAGATAGCGCCCGATATCACTTTGATATCAAACCATTCGGCTTTCCCCTGCCACCCCGCTCCATGTGTTTGCGAGGCCACCGGACAAGCATGCAAACAGGCACGGCCGATAATTGCTGGACTTTCCATTCTCCACCCAGGCAGGCCAGACACAGCCGGTTCGTTGCTTCAGGGACCTCTCCAGCAAACACCTCATTACATATGCACGATGCTAACAAAGGCTTCCTGCCCCGAGCAGGCTACTGGACAAAAGGTTGTGCTGTCCACTGGTAAGTGCTGCGTATTTGCATACTGGCCACACTATTGTTAAATCAGCTCTGATTCCATCATGCAAAGTTGTGACCTTTCCAAGACATTGTTTCGCACCCAAAACTCATTGTTTTCCCCGAGTAAGGCATAGCCTGCAGTCCCAATTCACCCTATAAAAACCCCTGATTCCGAGACCTTCCTCGGATTGCTCCTGAGTTTCATCCTGCCTTGCTGGTGTTGTCCTTGACGAGCTCCCCTCAGCTAATCGAGCTGAGCTTCTTCTCTGCACCCCCGGCTTCTCTCCCAAGGTCCAGGACAACGAGACAGGTGTCGTATCACCCATTTTCCCTGAAAATCTCTATCCTTAACTCAACCTCTAATTTCTTACTTAGCTGTGTGACTGTGGTGTCTTTAATATTTGTTTGTATGCAATAAAACATCATTTGATTGCTTTAAACCCGTCTGGCTGCTTGACTGACCTGACCCCGTAGACACTGGGTTGCAAGATCCTGGTAAGTTACCCTGCCTCTCGCTAGCTTAAGTGAGTGCTCCAGCTAATTTTCCCCAAAATTGTGTTTTATAGTTTGGTTATTTAGGTGTCCCTCCCGGGACCCCCAATAAACAGGGTAACACATGTAAACAATGTTGAATGCAGGTCTGCGTGGCCACTTCTACTCCCAGTATATAGCACTTTGGTTCAGGGCTAGGAAGTCTTCCTTAATCCTTAGTTATTTGCATAGTACAGACGTATCTGCGGTAAGTAAGTGCACAATGAAAAGGTGCATTCTGCAAGACCCAGAATGGTCCTTTTCCAAGCTAATAGGAGCTTTGCATTATAGACTGAGCCCTGCACAGAAACTCCCTGATAGAGACAGGGTTGATGACTGCAATCCTTTCTCGGTTATCTAAAACTAAATCCCATTGAACGAATAGGGCTTACTTCTATGTAGATGTATGTGTAAGACAACTCTCAGTTGCATTTTTTCCCCAGAAGTAGTCATCCGTTCTGTTTCCCCTTCACTAACTTTTAGCCCATGATCTAGAGCATAAGACAGTCACAGGACCATGAGACCTACAGTGCTTTAGCTGAGCAACAGGAAACTTCCTTACTCATCTTCTGAGACAAAGTGTTTTCACATTTAATGTAGAAATTCACACCTTTCTGGTGATCTGTGAACATACATTAACACAAGGTATTATAGAGTTATTTTACAAGCTAGGAAAAGAAAACAATAGCTTGAAGTTACATGCTGGTGGAATATTACTTGGAAAGACAGAGAAGGGAGGTTGGCTCTATCCCAGGCTGTTTTGAGCTTTATGTATTGAAAGGTTCTGAGGATTATCAGCTGATGTTTTTGTGTATAGTTGAGTTATAACAGCGTGATCAGAGGTCAGCTTCTAGCTGGATAAATGGATTTGCTGAACTTAACTGTGAAGAGGTATCTTATATCAGGAATGGGCTGCAAAATGATGGAAAACATTTTAAAGAATTGCAACTTACTGGGATGTGTTCTTTAGAGAAAATTTTTTCTTTCATTCATCCTACTCCACTTGTCAAAAGTAAGTCTCTCCTTCTCTTTCCCTCTCTCCCCTCCCCACACATCACTATCTCTATGTGCCATTGACAGGATAATCTAAAATGAACTCTTCCATAGAAAGGGGAGAAATATTTCAGCATTTCAGATACGGATTACATGCAGAATTGTGATACATTTACTTCTGGTAATCGAACAAGGACCCTGCACAAAGTTTGAGGGACTTTTCTCTTATAACATTCCAAGTCTAACCATCATGAGATAAAAAGCCACTGCCTCATCATTGCATGCTGACAACATGATTCAGGTAAATTCAGGTTAATATGTGTGTGCCCCCCCATATTATACACACACACACACATTCACACACACATACATAAGAGAGAACGCCTGCAAATCCATTAATTCTAACCTATTGGCTATTCTACTGCTTTGATTCTTCTCTAATGAAGCAGTACAGTCAGAATTTCTCTGTCTAATAGTGGTATATTAAAGCCAGTCAGATTTATGACATGATTCCTCTAGCTGGTTTTAGTTTTAGGCCAAAAATTGACTGGTTTTTGTGGTTGGAGGGGGCAGTGGGACCCCAAATGCCATATTTTGGGAGTTTGGAGATGTGCGTTGGCTGAAACAAGTTTAAAAATTGCAGAGTAGGGGGTTGCAACACGTGGACACTGTTCAATCTGCAAATCGTATTGTTTAATGTGTTTAAGTGGCAACACTGTACTATTTGAATATTTATAGTCATTTTGATAAAATTGAGCCCACCTCAGACACTGTAGTGCATTTGATATCATTTACCTGTCCATTATGAATAGACTCCTGTTGATGGCCCATGCAGGTTTAAGTGCAAATTACTCCAGTATATGTCTTTTCTGGATTGTCACAGGATTTTATCACATGAGGTAGGTAAATTGCAGTAGCAGCAGCATAACAGCATCCTTGCTGGGAGTTATCACATGACATTGTTCTGTTCTTCCAGTGGGAGACTGTTTGGAAAGAGTTTCTTAAACAAACACAAAAAATCTATTAATGACCTGCTTTGTAAAAGAAATGCTTTCCAAATGGTATCCCATTGAGAGAACAGCAGAAGAGGAATGAGGAAATATGATAAATCCCAGCCACTGTTATCCTGCTGTAATTGTGATTTACCTGTCTTGTGTGATAAATCCCACAGATGCAACAACATCATGACCAAGTCACCTATTTCTGTGCCAACTAGCTATTTCACATATAACCAATCAATGACTGCATCAGAGTAGAGGGTGGCCAAGCAGTATGTTATGGCAGCAGTGAACCAGCTCCAAAGGTTTAGGGGCCAATTTTCAGTCCCCTGAATGCGTAGTTCCATACCACTTTTAAAATTCAAGGGAAAAACGTGAAGTAGCTAGAAATCCTCTTCTAGTTATGTAACCTGCTGTTTTAGATGTGTTGTTTTGTAGCGGCAAAGTGCTAGGAGGCATATAACTTCTTTTGAGGCATGACTTCTGCTCCTTGAGGCTTTCAGGAGGGCAAAAATCACCTTTTTCCAAGAATAGGGGCAGGAGTCCAGAAGTGGGGAGTACAGGGCTCTAAAAGGCTCTGGGGACAGCTTGTGACCTGTGCGCTGCAAGATTCCCCCTCCCCGGATTATAGTACCATGTAGATATCATTTAAAATGAACAGCTGAAGCATGACAATTCTATGCTAAATACCTGTGTGGCAGGCCCATAAGACATCTGATAAGGTGGTTTCTTGATTTTTTGCAAGTGTACTGTCTGATATCATGGAAGCACTTTATGTCTTGTCTCACTGGTCCAACATAAATATCTGACAAGTTAATTGACCATTGAAGTGGTAATGCTTGTTTGCTGAGGCTAGCCTCTCTTTATCTAAGCTTTCTATGGGAAAATTAGCGTTTTTGCCTCCTAAATGGAAAATAATGGTAGACAGCAACATCTTCAAACAGTATACATGTATTTCTCTGTGTAAGGGCAACTATATGTTGAAAAGAGGACTCGTATAATCTTCCCAGCCATGCACCTCATATGTTGAGAGTCTTCTTAGGTTCAAGGCCTAAAAATACACACCCCTCACTGACAGTAACTATGAGTAATTAATGCTCTTGTTAGTGATACTTCAGGGTGGGTGACTAGTGCAAACAATGTGCAAATCAAGAAAGCATGATGACTCTGAGACAAGTGAAAGAGTATTCTATCACAATCAAGAAATTGGGTCAAGAGACTGTGGGAGAAGAAAATGAGATTGCTGATGGGTCTTCCTTAATTTACTTGGGTCAGCAATGATGAAAGCACTCATTCCTCCAGATTCTAGGCTAAGAAGTAACTAACTTATGCATTCATCTCTGAAAATGCTCATCATTTAATTATGCCAAATGATATATGCTTTCCTCTCCTTATTTAAAAATATCAGTAGCAGTGCACATATCTTACAGCCTGACCCATTAATCAGTAAAAGCAATAATCCAGTAATGGATTAAAATTATCCTAACTCTAAATATTCTGAAATGAAATTAGTGGAGCTAAAAACTGATAATTGTTAGTATTGTTGATTAACTGCTCTTCCATAGAATACGTATAAAAAGACTCCAGTTTTGGCATATGTGTAGACTGTAGGAAAGGATCTGATCTCAAACACAAGAATGGTTTACACGTCATAAGAAACACAATTTCCTGTTAGCCCAGTGTCTGTCCATTTAGTCAGTGCTATTAATGTAACTGAGAACCAGTGTGGTATAGTGGTTTGAGTGTTGGACTGTGATCCTGATGACGGAGGCTTGGTTCCCTGATCAGCCATGGAAACCCAAGGGATGACCTTGAGTGCATCACACACACACACAGCCCCAGAAAGCCCTGCAATAGATTTGCCCTCAGGTCGCCATAAGTCAGCAGTGATTTGAAGGCACACATCAACTACCACAACAACAACAATGTAATTATGAAAGGAGAAGATATGTCTGAAAACACTCAATAAACATTCATACAAAATCGTACGAGTTGTCTTAATTGTAACTGTATTTTCAAACATACTTCCTCTTTATACATTACTAATGTAATGTACTACTTTCCAATCATGTTTCCCCAGTTGAAACCACACCTCTTGAAGCTCCTTATTAAGCCCTATTGGGAGAAAGAGGCAGGTACACCTATTTTGTCCTCAGCAAGGTTATTAACAGCACCTTCAGAAAATGACTGGAGATATGGCATAGAGGTGGGTGGAATGGTTAAAAAAACAAACTCTTCCAATGCTGCAGCTTCTTACCTAATTTCCTTTCCTCCACCCCCAGCTGTTTTTAAGGAAAGAAAAGATGTTGAGGAATCATAGAATGTCCACATCACATGGCTCTGAAATGAACAGCTGGCCTTGAGGAATGGGTGAGAACATTTCATTTTCCACACTCGTTTGTAGAAGTTTACCCGAAAGTTGAAAGGGTTTTAACAGTGAGAGGTTATTGACTGTTTTTGCACAAAATATCTCTGAGGACAAGGATGCCCTCCTGAAGCTGGTTTAGAACAAAGTGTCTACTTCATCACTCTAATACAAAGAGGAAAGAACTGGAGGAGTTTTGAAACATAAATTGAGACTACAAAGCATGGAAGAGGTCACAACAGCTAATCATAAAGAAGAACATACAGAGTCCTTCACCTTTTAGCAAAATGCTTGTTAGAATTTGATCAGATCCCTTTTCAGCTTGGAAGCTAAGCAGGATCAGCTTTGGTTAGTACTTGGATGGGAGACTACCAATGAGTATCAGATGTTGTGGGCTGTATTTGAGAAGGAAGATCTTGGAAGCTAAGCAAGATTAGCTCTGCTTAGTATTTGAATGGAAGACCACCAATATTTCAGAAGAAAGAGCTGGCAAAACCACTTCTGAGTATTCCTTGCCTAAAAAACTCTATAACATTAATGTCATCATAAGTGACAGGCAGCTTGAATGTGCATGTGCACACACACACACAGTAGTTTGCAAGAAGAGGTGTCGTAACAACCACCTCACATTTCACTGCAAGTCATAGTCAAAGATTCAAGTCATCGTGAGGCAGCAAAGCAGATTCTGGGAACACTAAAGCAGTCATGGTACCAAGCTGAGGGGTGTGTTTGTGAGGCAAGTACACTAACTAGGCCACATCCCAGGAGAAGAAATAACATGAACATTTCACCTTGGCTATGCAACCGAAATATAGTTCCTCTCCAAATATTCTGCATCATGATAAATCATACTACTTTGTAAAAGAAAACAAATCCATTTCCTCAGCTCTTCGTGTAACATTATGCTTGATACTTGATGAAAGATAACTTCTGGTCTCCTGCCTCCTTGCAAGGAAGTACATCGTATAAAAGGCTGGCCTTGGCTTTCTACCACTTGGGAGGTGGGAGAGGGATTTTTTAAAAGTAGAGTACTGATTATTTTAGCTTTTGGAAATAAGAATTAGAGAAGTATATTGTCGGTGCTGCCAGTCAAACATGGAGTATTATTGTAGTGTACAGAATTAGAGAGGAGATTTTCATTCAAACTTGGTGCAAAATATTGTCACCAGTTTATGCAGGGAGTATGCACAAGACTGTGCTTTAAGTTTAACCTGAATAGAACAGTTGCTCCTTTTTTTAAAATTGTATTTGTAATTTAAAAATTCTCATTATAGTTTGCTGTTGGAAAAGAGTTTTTTTTTTTTGAAGTTTACATATTTAAATGAATTAAACCATTTAATAGCAGACTGATTGCTCAAACTATTCTTTGTGTGCAAACTTTGCAGTTAGTTATGCTTCTTTTGGTAGCAAAATGTCCTTGTTTTATTTCTTTACTTGCCTGTTTGAAAGCATTTATACCCCATCTTTCTATATAAGTTTTTCAAAATGGTTTACAGTCTAAAATCAAACCATGGCAATTAAGTTAGATGATGATCTCAGTGAATGAGCAGATACCTATGGCAGAATGAAATCTTTGGGTAGATGAGGTCAACTCCATTCCACAATCCCTATCTTCTTCTTCTTCTTCTTGTGTGTCTTCAAGTAATTTCTGAGTTATACTGACCCTAAGGCAAACCTATCGTAGGGTTTTCTGGAGCTGAGAGTGTGTGACATGCCCAAGGTGGGTTTCCAGAGGTGAATGAGGAACTGCCCTCTAATCTCCAGGATCCCTAGTCCAACATTTGAACTGCCACACCATGCTGGCTCTCAAAGAAGCTTCTTTGCCAGAGGCTTTGTTAACTGAGGTATGTCTGTACTCCACTTTAGAAAGCATTGGTGGAAGATTGCTGAGCCTGGTGAAAATCACTGGACATTGGTTTTACAACAGCTGCTTATGTTGTGTGCCTTCAAATCATTTTTGACTTATGGAACTCCTAAGGTGAACCTATCATAGAGGTTTCTGGGATGGAAAGCATGTGATACTTTCAAGGTCACCTAGTGGGTTTCCATGGCCGAGCGGGGAATCGAACCCTGTCGTCCATGCTCATAGTCCAGTGTTCAAACCATTACACCATACTGGCTCTCATCTATATTTTAGACTACAGATATTCAAACTCGAGCCTAGACCTTAAAAGGTTTTGATGGGAACCATCCCCCACACCTCCAAGTGGATTTAGACATGCCCAAATCTTATTTCTTTATTCCTTTTTTTTCCCTATGAGAGTGGCATAATAAGAAATTTTTCATTCTTTCAGTCTCAACTGCTGAATATTTTTTATGGACTGGTTTTATAGATAATCTTTTGGGCTTCCTTTGAAATCATGGTAGTTTTCTTGGTCTCTTCAGCTATCAATCTCAGCCTAGTTTTCAGATTCTGTCTCCATTTCACCTAAGAATGATGTAGCCTCTAGGGCTCTCTTGTGTGTTGGGAAGATAGAGCAAACTGATAGTGACTTGAAATGCTTATGTGATCTGCCAAGGCTTTGCAAGACAAGGGTGTAGAAGTGGAGCTATTTCCCTTCACTTAGCTACCCTCAAAGTAGCTGATTTTTTAGCAAATTTTAGTGGCTTAAAATTGCAACTAACACAGTGCCTCCTCACAAAATCTTCACAGAGTTGGCTGTTGTTTGAAAATAGCTTCCATCTTCAATTCCAACTTTGGCAGTTTTGGTGTCCTTATCCATTTTTTTGATTTCTGACACGGTATCAATGCACAACCACCCAGCCTTCTTATTGGGCAGCCACATGGTTCCATCCTCTCCAGATTTGTTTCCTCGCCAATACTGGGTAAGTCTGCATCCAAAGAACTTAACTGAAAGACAGGCACAAATGTTATTGAACTTTCTCCTCTTCTTGAAGAATCATAGCAAGAAAGGTAAGGAATAGTGGGCACTGTGCTTGAGCACACAGTTGTCTCCTGAGCACAGCTCCCTGTTTCTCTGGAGCACATACCTATGACATCCATTTCCATGCCAGCAACTGAGACTATGTTGCTGGATAGATACATAACGGATACTTACTAATATTTTTATCTTTGGTGAAAAAAAATGGTGTCTTGACACTTGAGACACACTGCCAGGGAAGAAGAGACCAGACATCAGAGTTACTTGTACTGTGAAAACTAGTAAAACTACACTTGCACAAAAATACATGTAGATCCTGACCATCAATTTTAGTTAGTTAGTACAGGAAACACATGGAAGAAAACTTGTTTCTCTGATTTTCTGCATAGGAATCTGTGTGTCCATGCAAATTATATGAAATACATGCAATTTGCATAAATATATGGATTCTCTAGAAAAATTTTGTGCACAACCTCCAATGTTTTCGCAAAGGAACAATTTATTTTGCACAAAATGTACGTTTTCTTATCCCAAAAGAGATTTTCTGTGAAAGAAAGCCATTGCATATTTTTGTGCAAATGAATTTTCCCCAGTGAAATTTCTCAGGGCCTTTCTGCACTACACTGATATAGTGCTATCATTCCACTTTTAACATCCTTTGGAATCCTGGCGTCTGCAATTTAGTGAGGAGCATTTAGAATTCTCAGCCAGAGATCCCTTTGGCTTCAGTAAACTACAAACCCCAGAATTCCACAGGATGGTAGCATTTTTCTCAGGGAGGAAAGTGAGATAAAAATACAACATCAACAGCAATAATAATAATGAAAGAGGAATAATAGCATTATAACAGTGTAGTGCAGAAATGACCTTAATGTTTGAAAATTGCACAGAGACCTTACATTCTCGTGGAGCAGGGAAAATATTGCAGAAATTATTCACTCTTGTATACCAGGATGAAGATTTACATCCTTCATGCTGAAAGAGATGCTTATCAATAGTGACTACACTCATCTGCAATTATGATTTGATGCACAGCATCAAAAACTGTAGCAGTTGCCTGGAGTTTTGTTAGCTGCAAGTCCTTTTGATCCAGGGGAGAGATCTGCAGATGAAGTACTCCTTCTTGGGTCATACTCAGAGATTAGGGACAACTCTCTTGTTCTGGTCCAGCAGGCACTAGCTTCCAGACTGGCAAGCCTCATTGCCTCATCATCTGACATGCCACCTCTGTCTGGTTCAAAGAGGTTACTACTGTGGAGGTCAGTCCTGCATTTCTGAGAAATTTGTGAGATCTTTTTTCAAGCTCCTGGAAGGCTCTCCTTCATACAGTGGTGAAGATGTTTTCCTTCCATGGAGGAGGATGTCCTGGGTTAGCTCCTCCCACCAACTATTAGGCAGGACCCCATGCCAGTCATAACCAGCCTGGAATTTTAATGGAAAGCTAACAGCTAGCATTTTTGGCCCTGCCCAACCAAGCAGCAGGATTCTCAGACCTTCTGGCTACAACCTCTGCTTTCCTTGAAATTAAAACCAACCTTATTCCAGGTCTGGGATCCCAAAAGATTACAAGATGAATTTGGATAGCTGAGTGTTGACTTTGGACACCACAGAGAGAGTTTCAGAAGCTGAGACAACTACACATGAGAGAATAATGTAATGTTACTCAAAATGAGTAATATTATGCAAAAGAGATGGGAGATATGGCCACCCAATTGGATGATGAGTCCTTCAGGGCTAGGATGATCAGTATCCCAGTCCCAAGACATGATGATCCACATACCACAAAAGAGAACGGCATCTTAAGTTCATCTGTGCTGTTTAGTATTCAGACAGAATGGAGTACTGTAGGTTTTGACCCATCCATTCTCTTCCCCGCCCCTCATGGCTGTGTGTTCCACCTGGAGTTCTGGCAGTGAATTAGTAATGTCATGACCACTCATGTAGTGGTGGTGGGGGGCACAGATTGATTAATTGAGTTTATGTCCCATCTTATTTCCAACATAGCACCCAAGACAGCTCACAGTATACACTAAAACAAAGTACCGCTAGGAAACAATGAGATAAGAGAATTCTACAAAATAAGTTTGGGTGTTGGGGAAAAGATACGTTTCCGCTTCTTTCAACAGCTAATTTGGTGAAGTAGGGGGAAAATGCTTTTCCTCTTTTCCCTTCTGAGAAGGAAAATTCACCGTCTGAGGAGAAGACAACCTAGGAAGCCCTACAAAAAAAGTCTGCTCCTCTTCAAACTCCTTTGTTTCTTCCTATATCACTGAGTGTTGCTCTGCATTACTCATGGGGTGTGCATTGGGATCTACTATAGTGTATCTCACCCTCCAGGTTTCAAAACCCTGGAGAAGAGTCTTTGGAGGAAAAAATACATATGATACCTGTCATTAAATCATAGATGGAACAAGTAGTTAGATTTCTCTCCCAAACTGGACACAGCAATTGCTTAGCTTACTACCACTGTGAGTAGTTATGCCATCTCAGCCAGGGCATCCAAGTCCAATGCATGACACTTCTTGAACTGCACGTCTTTAAGTATCAGATGATCTCTTTTAGATATGTCAGACATTTCAGAGCTGGAGTAGATTACCTTCTCTCACCCTGTCCTGTAAGGGTACTTCCTCCAGAAAGTTGTCATATTTATCTTATTTGTTCTGCCTTCTTCCTGGTGTACTGAATCTTTATTTCCCTTTCAAATTCAAAGTAGCCCAAAATCCCATTTATAAGAATAGCTTACTTTTCATATATAGATTCCTCATAGTGATTCTGTTACAAAATCATATTTTTTAAAAGATAGCAAGAAAAAAGAGTTGGGATTTCATATTGGGTGATGAGTTTTGAGTTTTGATTAGTTTTCATCCAAACTGATTAGTGTTGTGGAACTAATGCCTTCTACAAGATGATCGTTGTAATTTGTTACTGAAATGAAAATAAAGATATAGTGGACCTTTCAAAGACTCATTGACCTAAATTTACACTCTAATGCACATGCTGTGCTGTCCACACCACCTACGTGTCTCCAGGAATACTGCTAAATAACCAGCACTAAATGTTTAGTCATTTCCTGCATCACGTTTGCAAGGGGTACTTGACGCGATTAGCATATGTTAAGTGCATTGCAGTTCAAACAGTTGGTTTCCATATCAGCAGCTGTTTGGCTTAATCTCCTTTTGGGAAGGGTGCCATAGGGAACATTTCAGAGAACCTCAGGTCAACATTCAGTTTGCTTTCCTGAGAATTCTCAGCCTGAGTGATTCAGAACCAGTGGAAAAAATCTTCTTTTAAGTCTTTTTTTTTAAACTCTTAATTAAAGTTTCCATTAAAGTGTTCACCGTACAATGTAGAAGGATTTATATATACAAAATGCTAGTTAGCTGCTTGGAATAAATTGGACCTAATTTTACCTGTTTGGATAGTGTAATAGCGTAATCAGACAGAAATTCCTTCCTTTTACTTCTACTTGAATCTCTTATCTGAATTCACAGGTGGCTGCATGGCCATGTCACATTCTGTAGATTTCATTGCCAAGTATGAAAATAATCTGAGGTTGTTTAGCCACACGTAAATATTTCACAAAGTTGACCTGGCCATAGCTGACAGACAGTTCCCTGGAGCTGTAAATTTCAAAGTTGATTGCTTCAAGGAATCACTTCTACAGTGATTGCTCAGAACCCTCTGTGTTTTTGCTGGAAAAAAAGAGAGTGTTAAAGATGAACACACTTATTATACTATAAGATACCAAAGGCTACATCCCACTTTTTGGAAGATGCTGGGGCATGCCCCTGGATGTCATTACCATCAACTGAAGAGTGTGTAAACTAAGTTTTGCATCATTGCAAGGGAAGCGGAGTTTTTTGAGGGGCAATGTAGAGCTGGGAAGTGATAGGAAAGAAAGATTTAGTTCTCCCATTTTCCTTCTGCTTCGCGCTCATTTACCTGTGATATGTAACTCAGACATAAAACATCACAGGAGCAATGTCCATAGGGTTAACAGAATTATCCTGTGGCACTTTTTTCCCTGTGTGGTGAAAAGGGAGACTGGTGCATGGCTGGGTTTTGCTCACCTCTTCCCAGTGCAGGGGGAGTAGTAGTGCCACTGCAAAGGCGCTCTGTTACCCTGATTTCTGGGGGGTCCTGTGAGGGACACCTAAATGCTCTCCAGATTATACACGTTGGGGAAATTAGTCAAAGAGCACAATTTAGCACTGCGAGAGGCAGGGCAACGGAGTGAGATCTTTTACCCAATGTCTACGGGGTCAGACCGAGTCAAGGAGCAAACAGAAGTGAAATAATAATTGTTGTTTTTATTAAAATACAATCAAACACGTGTATGCCACACACTCACACAGATACCTAGAGAAATAAAGGTTGGAGTTGGATAGAGGGATTTTGAGAGGGTTTTGGTATGGGAAATACTGCACCTGTCCTGAAGCCCAGGTAGTCTGAAGACAGAGTTCGTAGATATGAAGGTTCTCCGTACGTGGGACTGAGGGGAAGGCTCACCAAGCAAAGCGGCAGCAAGGCGGTATGGAAGTCGGGAGCGATCCGAGGAAGCTCTCAAAGTCAGGGGTTCTTATAAGTGAAAATGTGGCTGCAGGCTAGTCTGTACTCGGGGAAAACAGTGAATTTCAGGCTGGAGACAAAGCCTCCGAAAGGTCAGAATTTAGCATGATTGAGTTAAGTCCAAATTGTCAAGAGGGTAGCCAGTATGCAAATGCAGAGTGCTTGACGATTGAATATTCGGCTCGTCAAGCTGCCTGCTCGGGGCAGGGGGTTCTTTGTAAGTAACATGCATACATAATATGGTACTTGCCTTGAAGTCTCCTGAAGCGGCAGGACAACTATTTCCGGCCTGCCTGTATTTGTTTGGAACGCTCCAGCAATTAGTGACCAAGTCTGTTTGCATGCTTGTCCAGGGGCCTCGCAAGCATGTGGGAAGGAATAGGTGAGGAAGGCCGAAGTATTGATATCAAAATGATATCTGATATTCTACAAGTCTGGACTAGAAAACTGCAGTAACAGTTCCTTGGAGACCCAATCTCCCTTTCCTTCCCTGAGAATCTAAGGGCTCAACACACACACACTGTTACTGGAAGAACAACAACAACAACAAAATAGCCTGGTAGACCTTGTCATAGAAACGTGAGACCAAAGTTTCCCATTCTCTCTTAAGAAACAAAGCAGGCTTTTTACAAGAGAAAACTCTTTAATTAAAAACAATTGAAAAATGACATGCTACCTGGAAAGTATATTAAGCAAACTCCACTAGCTTAAAGCACTGACTTTTTGCCTACCTTCCCTTCCTAGTTGCAAGGGAAAGAAGCAAACCCATAGGGACAGTTATAAAAAAGTTATTCTCCAACCCTTTTTTCAGCCCTCCAATCTTGCAAAGAACTGAAAACCTGACATATCTGGCTAAATGGCCCCTGGTTTTCATATAACCCTTTGGGATTGTTTCCTTTGCTCTGACATGGAACAGTTGTATGCTTGCTCCATCATGCCCTCTCTTTTACTCTTCTCAGAAGCCCTTACTGCTCCACTTCATCACCTCCCACTCACTAATGGAAGCCATGTGAATGTCCAGGCCAGTCTGTTCTCTCCCCCTTGATCATTTGCTCAGATGAGTTAACCCTTTCTATAGCTTGGTCACAGTGGTCTTGCAGGGTCATTACACCCACATAAAAGACAGGGGTGGGGAACATGCAGATCATGTGTTGTATGTGCCATCCAGGGTGATTTTTGTAGCCTCTGGGGCCATCCAGACTTTTTCAGGGCTGAAAGGGTGGCCAGGCATGGCAATGTTCCAAAGTCCCTATTGAACCAATGTGACATCTTACAACAAATAGTTGCATACTCCCGCTATACCTGGATTAGGTTGATATTCTTTTTTGAAGGCCATGGGAGGGAACTTAAGGAGCTGGAATTCTAGCATAAGTTTAGGGACAAAATCAGTAGCCAGCTTCTCCTGTAGAAGGTAAAGCCTGAAGCCACTGAATCCTTCAGTTCAGAGGGGGTCACAGCCCTATGGGAGGTGGATTTAAGTAATCACCATTTTAAACATGAATCAACACCACATTACCCCACCCACCAAACTACTAGTCATGATGGATATATAGTCTTCAGTGACAGTGACAGGATATCAGTTGCTAGGCAACTCAAACAAGAAGGTATGTGGGCTTCCCAGTGACCAATGATGAGCAAAGTGCAGGCTGCCAGATGTTATTGCAGTACAACTCTTAGCATCCCCCACCATGTTTTTGCTGACCAGGGCTTATAGGAGTTGCAAGCCAACAAATCTAGAGGACCACACTTTGCATATCCCTACCTTGTCAATTAGTTAGCTATTATGTGAACAGAATTCTGGACTAGATTGCATTTGGCCTGGTCTGGCATGGCTGCTATATTGAATGTTGTAGTGGACCCAGGACTTACAGGGTCAATGCAATGGTACTTTTTGATCAGTTGGGACAGTGAAATAACAATTAAATCCAGAGTTTTCTGATCTCTCTGAGCTTAATGCAATCCTCATAGTAGCTGAAGGAAGGATGGATTTCCCATTAATAATGTATTGTTGGGAACAATCCTCGTTGAAATGTAAAGTATTTGGGATTGGCTTTTTTTAAAAACTAGATAATTAAGACCCATTAGATTCACAAAAGACTCCTGCCTTTTGTGAATGTTCCTGTAGAGATGAAAGCTAGAACTGATTTGCTGATATGGGTCAATACAACTGGCTGTATTTTGGGGGCACGTTTTGGGGACTATCCTAACAAACAACTTCAGTTCAAAATTAATCACTTCACTATTGTTGATAAGGTAGCTCAATAAGTATACTTCAATGGATCACTGGCAGTGTACACACAAGTCTCAATTCATGTTGGGGTTGCATTCCGAGAATCACAATGTAAATTGAGACTGATGTAGCCAGTTCCACAGAGGATCATTGGAGATCAGGGAACGTGTTTTGAAGGAGATGAAGTAGCCACAAAATTTGCAGTTTTATTCAAGCCACCAGCAGTTTTAAAGGCACTTAAGGCATGAAGCATCATATCTTCCCTTTTCTAGGCTAGGGAAATATCTGCCTTCCAAATAATAACATCAGTTGCTCTCCTCTCATCTAGGCAAGAAGCTCCTTCCAGCTTCACCAAGACTCCAAGACCTGAGTTCCCCTTCCAAGTAGATAAAGGAAACCTCTACCTCCAAGGCAAGATTCCAGTTTCCTTCTCCTTCTCCTTCCCAACTTCTAAGTAGGCAAAGGAAACACATTCCTCCAAGGATGGCAAGATTCCAGTTTCATCCTCCTCCTACTCATGCCCTCCTTCTAAGCTGGCAAAGGAAACCTCTTTGAAACAAATGCAAGATTTGAAACCCCCTCCCCCATGCTCCCTCTTTTAAGCAGGGAAAGGAAACCCTTCCTTTCCAGTAATGCCAAGACTCAAGTTGGTTTCTTATTTCCCCTTGCTCCCCCAACCAAAGCAAGTGAAAGAAATCCAGTCCAGTCAGCTTTTCTTACCACTCAAAACTCAACACAGCAGCTCCAAACAGCTTTACTCTCTTACCTTACCCTCCTCACTTTCCTATCTCAGTCAACCACATAGGCATACTGGAAGAGTTATGCACTACCAGACTTTCATGTATTTATTTATTTATTCTTGGAGAAACTTCATAAATTTGAAATGTCATATATTGGGGTGACACAAAATTGTGACTTGCCTGTGCTCTACATTGCAAGAGAGTCCCTCGCTTTGTTCCCCTAACTTTATCCCCTGGAACAAATTCCATATTAGTCTGAGACTTTTAGTTACAGTTGGAGAAGTTGATGCTGTGCTGTCAAAGGGAGGACATCGGCTGTATTTCTAGTAGCTTGATTACACTGTTGCCTAGTACCAGCCCTATGAAGCATACAGGTGAATCTTCTGGATGTATATTTTTGGTCTGTAGTACAGGCTTACATAATTTCGTGTCGTCTGTAGTGCTGAACTGCATCATCGCAATTTCAATTAACGTGGAGAACGAGCAGAAACCTTGCAACTCCTGTAAGAGCATATGCTCTGGGAGACCTTGCGTGGCTGCATTGTATAAGCCTTCCTTTTAAAAAGCATATGGCTGTTACAGCACAGAGCATGAGTCAACAGCACAGCTAGACTTGTAAGGAGGGAGTCACACCTCCTCCTGGCTGCAGAATTAGCCACAGAAACAGAAGGTTAACCGGAACAAATAAAAGGCTGAAGAAGCCCTTAAAGGTTAGTAACAGGATTTGAATCTCTTGGTAAGAACTAGTAAGGAGTAATGTATAGAGACTTTTCCCCTCAGAAGCTGGGGAAAAGCTACATAGTAATATGTCACTGTATTTCATGCACATAGCACACATTCTACAACACACATGTGCATATCCCCTGTATGTGTACTTTGTTGTTCTGAGTAACATTCCAAGAACCAGTTATCTGATACATACCTCTAGTGTTAGTTGGAGCTTGCTACCAAATCAATTTCTCACTCTGCCCCCATCTCCCTTCACATTTCCTCGCATTGTAAAGCAATAAATAGCTTCAGTTTTCAAAGGGATGGTTGTGCTCGTGTGTTAGGGCAATACCTTTATTAGACCAGGTTGAAGGTCACATGTTTTAGATATTTAGAACTCTTAATCAGGTAAGATGTTAACAAACAAGCAGGCAGAGGAGGAACACAAGGGCAAAATTTATCATGAAGTCTATGTAGCCAGGGTCTTGAGTTGAAATGAGGGTAGACGAGGTTGTAGACATTTGAATTAGTTTTTACCAGATCATTTGATAAGAGTTCCTCCAAGACTGTTAGGAAGCAGGATCCCCTTTCAACTTACCCAGAAAAGAAGAATGTTAATGGGAAGACAGTGGTCCTCTTTTAGTGAAAACTGATCCAAATAGTTTTTGATTCCCTTTGGAAATGCTTGTCTTGTATGCCTAACAGCCTCCTCAGTAGGGGGAAGATTCCACTAGTGTCCTGAATAAGTGGAGGGATAGCTTAGAGTGGGGAAAGAGAAACTGGTGGGAATGGGAAGAGTCACTTTAAAGATCCATAAATGGTTTGCATTGCATGTAATCCTGTGTGCCCATATAAAGGATTGAGTTCCTTAGAATACAGTGAATGTCCATGTATCCCTGGCAGATAGTTTAGAGCAGTGGTCACCAACCAGTGGTCTACCACTGGTGGCCCGCAAGAAAATTTTGGTGGTCCACAGCCCACAAGGGGGACAAGATTGTGCCCCCGCTATCCTCTCGCACTTTCACCGGGTAGGATTGCTCCCGCAGCGAGAAGAAGGACAGCAAGGGGGGCAATCTGGTCCTCCTTGCTGTCCTTCTCCCCGCTGCCAGAGTGATCCCCCTCTGAATGCGAGAGGACAGTGAGGAGGACTAGTTGGCCCCCCGCTCTCCTCTCTCACTCGTGCCAGCCGGGATCGCTCCCACAGTGGAGAGAAGGACAGCAAAGAGGACCAGATCACACATACCCCGCAGCCGTCCTGTCCCGCTTGCTCCGGAGGGATCACTCTGGCTGTGGAGAGGAGGAGAAAGAGGGGCACTCTCTCCTCTCTCACCCACCACTGACAAAGTGCAGAAGTTCCACCTGCTCCCAAGAGTGGATACTGAAACACCCATCCTCATTGCCTGCTCTTGCTTCTTACCCGAGTTGGCGGCAGTGGAAGCAGAAGCAGCAGCAGCGCCCCTTGGGCCCAGCACTGGTCACCACAGCCACCCACCCTGTCACAGCATCAGGCAACCAGGTGAGCAACCTGGTCCCTAAGAAAGCCTACAAGTACGGCATGAGTCCAAATATAAAACAGCACTCTCCTGCTTGTGTTTTCTAACCTCTGATTCAGAAGGTGAATATATAAGTGTCATGATTGAGCAAATTCGCACCCATTATAAAGAACTACAGTGACTGCTGACTAGCATTGGGCTACAATTAAGTATTTACCATGCCCTAAATGTTCTTCATTCTGGGTATTCTAATTAAAACCTTTTCCCTTATGGAAAATAAACATACTCAGCTCTGCTCCAAGTACCTGCTTTATTTCTAACGAAATTTGGCAACCACAAGGACTAAGAGGTTTTATTTTTTCCTGCGGAGGCACTTCACTATTGGAGTGTTCTTTTGCTCGCTGAGGGTTGTCTGAAGGCTGAGGTAATTTTATTTCAGCAGAGCTTTGGAGGATAATGTTAATTAGCTCACTTTTTCCTCTCTATGCTATCATCTTTATTGCTTTGTTGACCTGATTTGATTATTACAAAGTTGACTTTTAATCTTGTTAGTTCTGAAGAGGATGATTTCATTGTAAGATACCTCTTGTGGTTTGAAAGATGGGTTAACAATCCTTAAAAGCACCTTAATCTTTATTACATTGAAGTGCTGAAATAAAGTGGCACTTTAAGGATGGATATTATACGAAGACACACACTTTCATGGAGAATTACTCTACTTAGAATGCATTGATGCCATTTATGAAGTGTCTGAAGTGTTAGCCTTACTTGGTAAATATATAGATGGAATCTTAATAGTTGCTACCATGTGATCTTACAAAATCTCTCTTGAAAATATAGTAATGATTTAGAGCTTCAGCTTGTACCATGTCTCTCAGAATCACAGGCTCCTTAAATATCAAAACAGTTTTGGCTACTGATGGAAGTTTTATCTACATCTTTCAATATCTTCAGTGTTAGAAAACTCCAGCTTGTTCAGCAAAAAGGTGTCCATCAAAAATGATTTTGAGTCTAATCAAGAGGTAATAAACTAAGTTAAAAACTGTTTAGCAGATTCTTTCTGCTTTCTTAAGTCTTTGTCTTTATTTACTTTTCCATGCACTGAAGTTGAGTCACATAAAATAAAATTAAAAAAACCAAAATAAAATAATAAAATAAACTGCACTTAGGTATTTGCATTTGCCCAAGCTGAAGTGTAAGCCTACAGCTCCCTTAAGAGAATATAGCTTTTGCAGGTAGTTTATTTCACATTTGTGGAAGATCAATTATAATTACTCTGAGAGGAGAAAATAAACTGTAATGTACTAAACTGTAATGTACAGAGATTGCCAGTAAATCCATACAGTGATAGGCCAGGTCCTAGTAGCAGAAGCCAAATTCTGGGCTGAATTACTTGGTTGTAGGAATTGAATAAATTGTGAGATTCATCCTAAATCTTCAAAGAGATATGTGAGGTGATACAAATTTGTCAGATCTTTAAAGTGATCCATTAGTATTGATGTGTGAAAGCAATAAGTCTGCTTACCAAAAGTCAGTTTCCTTTGAGTCAGTGCCTTCTCTGAGATTACTTTTGCTACATGTGCAGTTGTAAGGACTCGTGTATTAATATATGTAGTATGCTTTGTTCATATGTCTGCTAATGGTTGTGATTTCTGAACATAACTCAATTCAGCTGTTTATCTTCCCTGTTTTCCTTTGAATTTTTTAGTTTAAGAGCTGCTACTCTTAAGGTTGAAATGCTCTGTAACTGGGTTTTGGGTACTACTAGCTCTAGTGTCAGATTTGGACTGCCAAATGGACAAATAAATGGGTCTTGGAGCAAATCAGGCCTAGGCCTTGTTGGATATCTGCAAAAATACTTGGGGAATTTTTTAATAATTGACTGACAGTTGGAAAAGAGTACAATGTTGGCACCAAATATGCCTCATTGGGAAGCAATTCAGAGATGGGAGACCACTATAGTGAAGAGCTTTGTTTTTGCAAATGTACTATGGACTTCTTTCAGTCATGGATCTGGGAGAAAGGCTTCCTCTGATTTTCTTAACGCTCAGGTAGGATAAGATGGGAGGAGGTGCTCTTCAGATATTTGGAACTTAAGTCAATAAGGATTTTCGAAATAGGCAAAGTCAACATCAATTGGTTTTAGTAGGCAATGGTGAGCCAATGCATTCTTCAAAATTATTATAATGAGGATGAAAAGAGCAGAATACTAGCTGTTGAATTCCATACTAGTTGAAGCTGCAAAGGTGTTTTCAAGAGTAGCCTGATGTATAATATCTTAGCATAATGGAGACTGAGTAGCCAGGCTATCCCCATCCATGAACCAGCATGCCTGGCAAATCAGCTTAAATTGTTTAAAGGCACTCTGAGCTATCAAGAGCACCTGAATCCCTTCTGACGAAACTAGATCAAGGAGCAGCCCCAGCTAAAGACAGGCTCTTTCAAGGAGGGGTGCACCTCTATTCAGAATAGGTAATAACAGCAATTTACTACAACCAGGAGCCATTTACCTACAATGCATCTACAGAATCAGGATTCAGCCTCAATTTGGTCCTCACCGGGGGTATAGCTAAAGTAGCGGGGCAATATGAAGACTTTGGGTCTCCTCATAAATATTCTACCCCACCAAATGAAATTTTTCTTCAATTCCCAAATTGCTAGAATTGCAGAAGCAAGACATTAAAAATTGTTCATCCCTAGATCTCTTCTGTTTGCTATGTTTGTATTTATTTGATCATTTTACTTGCCATCAGTTGCGTAGGGATGGGGGGCAATGGAGGCAGTTTGCCCTCGGCGGCAATGTTTTTTGGGCGTCCTGACTCGTAACTATGCCCCCGCATGCTGCAGCCACACCCCCATGCACCACGGCCACACCCCCATGCACTGTGGCCACACCCCCTCCTGCCCCCCATGCACTCCAAGCTCCACTTCTGCCTGATGTCTTTGTTCAGATATCTAAACTGTATTTCTAAAAACTCAACTAAAGTTTTAAGAGCAGATGGAAAATCTCATTTCATCTGATTCATTCATTGGATAGGGCAGAATTTTTATAGGGGGGCAGAGCCCTCATTTTTCCCTCTTGTGGCTACATCCTTGGTAGCCATCCCATTACCCAGTCCAGACATTGAGTTGTTTCTCACATCCACAACCTAATCTGATTCAGATGACACAGAGAAATAGAGCCCTGGTTTAGAGGGACCCACAGACTTCATTATATAAGATTCCTATCTGTTGTTAATTTAATAAGCTAGTATTGAGAACGAAGGAAGAAAACTTATTTTTTAAAGTGACACTCTAGACCAGTAGTTCTCAATGTTTGGTCCTTTAGATGTTTTGCTCTTTTCTTCCCAGAAGCCTAACCCAACATAGTTAATGGGCAGGAATTTGAGGAGGCCGAGTGTGCAAAACATACAGAGGATGAAAGATTGAGAACCACTGCATTAGACCCTCAAGGGTGGGAAAGGTATAATCTAGGTGCTGTATGTAGTACCCAAAATTATTTTTCCAACCTCTAAGGACACCCACCTTCTTTCTTTTTAAGTATTTACTTTAAAATGCACTCCCACATATTCTAGAATTTTGGGAACAGGATTTCACCATGTCTTCTCCAGGCTAATTTAGACCCAGGGATTTTTCTTCAAACCACTATAATCATTTCTTGTTTTGGAAAAAAAAAAGCATCTCCTGGTCCTAATACAGCCCATGGGGGGAGTTAAAAATGATGAAAATTCCCCCACTCCCAAAGGATTCAGGGGGTATTCAGGAAGGGTGGATTAAATATAAAATCCGGAGTGTGCAGGAGCAACCATTGAGGGGCATGTGCATTTCTTTGACCTTGGCAATTATGCACTCCTGCTCTTGATCAGTGCTGTTCAGAGTGTTGCTCTGTGGACGAGGGCTGGTCCCTGAGCCAGTGACAGCTGGTTCATGGCAAGTTTCCAGGAAACCAAGCATTGGGCACAAAAGTAGTGCCCAGCACATTGGGGAAAAAGCGTTGTTGGTCCCCCACATCAGATACTGTGAGAAGCAGTTCTCTAGATGATGCAGACTCTTAGAATCATAGCGTTGGAAGAGACCATGAGGGCCATCAAGTCCAACCCCTGCTATGCAGGAACATGCCATTGAAGCATTCCCAGCAGACGGGAATTCAGCCTCTATTTAAAAACCTCCAAAAGAGGAGGAAGAAGAATTCTAATTCTCATCAGATCTTGACAGCATGGTTAATTGTGAGGGATGGTAGGAACTGATGTCTAACAGTACCTATAGATTCCCCATCCTTCTTTTAAAATAGAAAAAGCTCTTTAACAGGGCATTTAGGGTGGTACCTCATGGATTCAGTCCCAAACATTGAGATTTATTTTATCTTATTTATTTTATTTTACTTCTTAGTCAGTTTTAAAGAGGTGGCTTTGATAAAGTTTTTAACTGCCCAATAGTGACTTTAATTTATGAAGAGCAGCTGTGAAAGTTCCTTGTCCAGGTCTACAGGCAAGAGGAGCTTTCCCACATACTGTGGTACCAATCAAAGTAGTGTCCTCCCTTCTAATTGAACAAACAGCCAGTTACAAGAATGAACGTCACTGAAAACTATGGTTATGGCAACCACCAGTGAAATCAGTTTGCACCCAATTAGTGATGGATTATTTTAAAGCTGTGTGTTACATAATGATTGGATCAGACCACCTAGCTTGCTCTCTGAAAAATTGGCCAAGAGGGATGGGATAGGGAAAGAAAAGAAAAATGAGATGTACATTTGGACTCAGTCCTGTCCTTCTGTTGCATTCCAGCATCTGGCAGACTCAGAGCTTATATCTCCTCCCTATCACAACTAATGCATTTTGGTGATCTCATCAGCTGTGTATGAAGGAAGGACTGTAATTCAGGAGTAAAATCTTGTGCTCTGGATATAAGAACTTCCAGACTCAAACCCTGGCATCTCCAGGTTTTTTCTTTTCTTTTTTCCCCCTTTCCCTAAGTATCTCAGCATGTGATGTGCAAGTTTGCTGCTTGACAGCCCAGACTATTCAGAGTAGACAATAATGGGCCAGAAGGGCAACTAGTCTGACTTGATATAAGGCAGCTTCATGTGTGTAATTTTTTTAAACAGTCTGGAAGCATTCTCTTCTGAACATCTAGCAACTATTCATGCATGTCCATTGTGTGTTGGGGGGAATTGTATTCCTTTATGTGTTCAACTTAACATGATATTTCTTCTGGCATTGCAGAGAGGGAGAGGAAAGGGGGAGCTTCATTTTCAGATGGCACATGGCATGCTTGTGTGGGAAGAAGGAAAGGCTGTTTCATTCTCTATTCGGAATGGCTTCAAATCCCTGCAGAAATTCAGAGAAGCAATAGTTTGGTGATAGAGTCAGAAGATGTGGGTTGCTGAAAGGTTCCAGTTCCCAATGTTTGTGGGATTCTCAGAGATCATTAGCTGACTCAGGAATTCTGTGCTGTAATTCTGTAAACCTCGCAAAATTCCCTGCATTGTGACAAGGGATGCATTTCACTCATTTCTCCACCTCCATGAATTTCCTGTCAAGAATAAGTTTTCCTCTCTACAGCAAAGTTCGGAACTTTACCTGTGGCCAGCACTCATTCACTTATATGAAACAGAATAAAGAGATACAACTGGGAACAGTGCTAGAATTTAAAATCTGTGTCCCATCATTGCCGAATACATAAGAATCAAGCTTTTTCCTATCAACATTGGTCTGTTTTAGGAGTGTGATGGAACATGGATATGTGGGATATACCCTATGCACATATACAGTGGGCCCTGCAAATTCTCTTCTTCCCACAAGCAGCTGCTGGTTATACAGAGAGAAGTAGTACAGGCTTTGTCACCAGCTTCACCAGTACAGGCATTATCATCAGCCTTAATTCAGGGGGAGGGGTCTGCCACACTATGGGGGAGAGGTCTTAAGGCTGCCTTTGGGAAGATCAATGGATTTTTACCAGTCCAACCTCTGAGATGTAAGATCATCCCTTTCCCTCACAGAGTTATCAAGGAGACTTCTTATTTGTTTTGTTGAAATTATTTCCTCTTTTATTTTTTTCCCTTTGTTGTAATTGTTGAACTGGCAGAAGCAACCACTCCCAAGAGCCAATTCCCTCTTCTTGTTTTCATAAGCTTTAGAACTTTTAAATAAAAATCTGCTCCTGTGGAATGACTGTGCTCAACTATTGTGAGAAAGATCTATGAAGTTTTTAAAATTTAACAGAAGTTTTGTAAAATATATTCTGCATGCTTGGAGACTCTCCAAAACAAACTTGGTGAATCTCCAAAATATGAAGAATTGCTGTCTAGTCTGTGGCCCTTTCCACACGGGGGAGCCCAAAACGCGGCGGGACAGGGCAGCGCACGCGGGGACGGAGTTTACCTTAATCCGGGTGGCTCGGTCCCCGCGGGGAGCAGCACGTGTTCGCAGCTCTACACGGCAGCGGCACCCAAAATGGCGGCCGGTGGCTTCCGGCGGTGCTCCGTCAATTGGGGCAGCGCGCAAGCCGGAAGCCCGCCCCTGGCCAGCTCTGCAGGTATGTGCTTGTGTGCCCCTGCAGTTCTTCACGGGGCGCTGCGACGGGCTAGCACGCTCTTGTTTTAAAAAGACCACTTGAAAGGTGGTCTTTATAAAACACGCAGCGCCACCCCCACGGCCGCATGAGGGCGCTTTGAGGTGTAGAACCTCACCTTTTCAAACTGCCCTAGCGCACCCTGCGGTGTAGACGACCTTCTGGTGAGGACGTCCCAGCGCAGGCTATATCCCCGTGTGGAAATGGCCTGTGAGTGCTCTCATTTTACCACTTTACTTGATTCGTATATGGAAATTAAATTTGCTATTAGGGTGTAAATTAGATATTCCATTGTAAACCAGAGGGTATTTTGACCAGAAATGCAGAGCTTTCCACTGAAGTTAATATGTTTCTGCAGCTTTCTTGAACAGAGTTTAGTAGCACATGTAGACTCCAGAAAAGTTCTTCATTTCTAATTTCTTGCAGCTGTAAAAGTAGAATATCTACTATAGTCCCAACTGCTAATTCAGTTATTGAATGGTCAACACTGTATAAATCCCATTGATTCAAGGGTCTACTCTAGTTGAAACTAGCAATTAGATTTTGGTCCAACTGAGAACATGGATGGGGTGGTTAGAATGGGCCTAATGCCACTCTAAGGAAAATATTTCCTATTGGGTGATCCAAAGCCAGTGCCAGTTTGTTGACTGTGATGCCCATCTTCAACATGCTCCTCTACTGTTTCTGGATTAGTACAATGGTAGCTATATGCATAGGTATAGTTCTTGCTCAGCTTATTGTTTTACCAGATTCCGTCCTGCAGTCTACAGCTCATATTTCTCGAACGATGTAGCAGAACCATATGCCAAATTTATCTTGGCAAAAATTAATGATAACTGCCAGTCAAACCAGCTTTTAGGTTTGTACGTGTAGATTGTACAAAATCATTTTCGTATAGGTAGAGAATGGTTTGTTTTACAGATGCAGAAAGTGTTATGTATTTGGCGTGAAAACTCCCCTGTGCTTGACTCACTTACCATTGAGAGCTGCTCCCACATTTTCTATGGAGGAAAAGACTTGTGTCATATCGATCCCAAATTCTTTATACTGCAGCCATTACCTCTCTCCCACCACCAAGGATGATGGGACTCACAGTAAGACTATATCTGCTTAGTAGAATAGCTAATGAGATCAAGCCGAAGGTTAGCTTTTGTAGAAGACTGCAACACATCTAACTTTGCTTAGGTTAGCCATGATTATCTTGTGATTTAAAACCCAGACTTCAGTTTGGATCTCCATGCCTGTATTGGAGGGGTTTTGTGCCTTCTTTAATATTCTCATTATAGTCAAGGAAATGCAGCTTTTGCTGCAGTGGCGTTTAAGTACTGTCATGGATTTGTACCGTACTTTTGCTTGAACAACTTTTGGCATTATATCCAACCTGAATTTACATGCTTGTTAAGCCTCTGGTCCTATGACACATTTCATTTCTGTCTTATGATTAGAGTGTTTGTGTGTCTGCAGTTTCTTGTACTTTTCCTTCGCAGGCGGGAGAGATCTGAACAGTAGTGCCATGCCTGCTATATTGCCATGGAGTTCTTGAAGTGTCAAGGACTCAGCCCAAATTCTGAGCTTGTGATAAATGGCAGGAAATGCAGTCATTCAAAAAAGATAGTGAACCTTGTGGACATGACATTGCCAGCTTCCTTCTTTACCTCTGCCCTTTGTCCCTCCTCTTGAGCCACGCCTTCAGTGCTCCAGTCCTATTCTCAATCTTGGGCCTCTGGTCACTGCTGGACTATACCTTGCAGCATCCTTCATCATGGCCCTGGTGGTTGGAGTTTTTGGGAATTGAAGTCCAACAACATTTGTAGACCAAACTTTGGAAACTGTTATTTTAAATCACAGTACCTCATTATGCAAAGTGGTTTTGATTTACTAACTAGGAATTTTAACTGTGCTTTTGTTTTACTATAAGTTACTGACAATATACTACAGTTGCATATTTTTGACATGTTGGAGAACTGAACAAAGAAAGAAAGTGAGGTGAGGAGCAAGGAGTGAGCACACGCATGCCTAGCTTAATAAATGATAATTTGGACAGAAAAACTACATCTGAACTAGACTGTGACATTTTCAAACTAATTGACGTCGATATTTGTGTGACACAGTATCTTGATTCTGTTACATAAGTCCGTTTGAATTTCAAAAGGCATTGTTAACACAATCTTAGCTACATGCTCACTGCTTCAAGACTATAGCTAAAACACTTTCAAAGAGCAAAGAAAAGATGTTATTTCAAAGGGGTGTAGTGGTTTGAGTGTTGGAATATAACCCTGGAGACCAGAGTTTGATGCCTGCTCAGCCATGGAAATCCACTGGGTGACCTCTTGGGAGCATCACACATTCTCAGCCCCAGAAAACCCCATGATAGTTTCACCTCAGGGTTGAAGGCACACAACAACACAGTAAGGAGAGGAGAGGAAAGGCAAATACTGTTGCACAAGTGGTTGTGTGATAGGGTATGAAGTCCACCATCTCACTGTTAGTCAGTGTGTTCCTGAAGACAACTGTTTAATTTTTCATTAATCAACTGTTTAATTGTTACTCACTGTTTCACCATTTTAACTTGAGAATCTTTCCATAATAGTTTTGATAAAGGAAAAAAAAAGTGATAGATTAAGAAAGACCAATTATGAAATAAAGCAGACCTTGGAAAAGTTGCTTTTTGAACTATACCTTTCAGAATCCCCCAGACAGTATGGCCAGTAGCCTCTGAGGGATTCAGGGAATTATAATCAAAAAGTAACTTTTCTAAACTCTGACAAGGAGAGCATCACATACCGCAGAGCCTGCGAGCTAAGATGCTGATTTTCTCAATATTATGCAAGTGTTGCTGGATAATATATAAACTTGAATGTACGAAAGGGCCATCAACGGTTACTACTCCACATAGTTTCAAATATTAGAAAAACAGGATCAATGTGTGCATAAAGCTGTGAGGAATCAAATTATGAAGAAGCATGTAAGAACCAGACTTAGAGAGGCATAATTGTCAGTGTTTAAATCATCATAGAAGGAATCATGAAGTTTCTTGTTCAGCTGGAAACATACTGTTTAAGTGACCAGACAAGGTGTATTTAGAGTACAGAGTGAGTAGCTGCTGGGAATCTCATTCTTGACCTCCAGACTTGCATCAGCTGTTCCCTCAGAGGCACAGTTCAATCAAAGTTAAAAACTTCCTGAGGTTCCAGTGTCTAAAACACATATTTCAACTTACCCTAATAAAATTGGTGGGATGTTACACACTTCACTCACAGTTGCATCATACACAACAATAAAATAGCAAAATGGTTTCTGTATTGTATTGAGTCTGTTCTTGCTGATGCTGTGTGCCTTCAAGTATTTCTGACTTATAGTGACCCTAAGGTAAACCTATCATGAGGTTTTCTTGGCAGAGTATGTTCATATGGAGTTTGCCTTTTCGTTTGAGGCTGAGAGAGAGAGAGACTGGCCCAAGGTCATCCAGTGGGTTTGCGTGGCTGAGTGGGGATTTCAACCCTGTTCTCCAGTTGTAGTCCAACGTTCAAACCAGTACACCACACTGACACTACAGCCCAAATTAAGATTAGGTGGGATGCTTGTTACACGCCAGAGTAACCCTAAGAGAGGGCCCCTAAATTGGCATGACTTCCCCCATATTGGATATTAGTTAGCAAAGGTCAGTCGCAGTTAAAACCTGCCTTGGCATTGAATGGGAAATCCTTAACAACAATACCGTCTCCCTCTGCTGTATGGGAATGTAGACAACGTCCTTTAGGCTAAAAGACTGACCTATTGTTCCGAGTCATGTATCTCTAGGCAGACAATAGACTCGCTCCTGGACACTGTCACACCCCAAGCTACGTTGATGAACTGTGTGTAGCCAAACAAACAACACCTATCAATTAGGAGTTTTAAACCTATCAATCCCCTGGACGTTCCTGGGAGAAACAATACCGAGGAGGGGTCGTGATTTTGGCCTAACATTATATTCCGCAATCATCGCCGATTGACGCCACTTTGCTAGCCGATACCTGGCCTGAAGACAGAAATTGGCTATAAAAATCCTCACTTTTTGAGCCTCATTGGAGAGCCTCCCAGACCGGACAAGGGCTCATTTCGCTGCTACCGAGGTGTCCCACTCAAGCCTCTCAGATGCTGCTGAGAGCTAAACACGACTCGTGTCTCCGACCCGCCATGAAACCCCACTGCTTCCAACCTTCCAGCCCCGGGATCCAGCCTCCCCTTGGTGCTTTACACTGAGCCTTTGCTAATCTCATCCTTCTCCAGGACGCCTAGACTAAGGTCCGTATGCCCTCTCTCCCAACTGTCTCTTATTTTCAACTTCTTTTCTGTAGCCCTTGTGTGATTGTAGGATTATTTGTTAGCATGTGTTGCGACTTTCTCTGTTAGTTTTAATAAAGTTACTTTAGACTGTTCCTCTGACTCTTGCGTGGTTCTGACCCCGTAGACATAGGGTTAAAGATCCCCTGCCCTGACCTTTCGCAAGCTTTGAGTTCCTCTGTTAATTCCCTTAATTTGACGTCTGTTTGGGTGTCCTCAAGATACCCCCCAATTTTCAGGGTAACATGCTGACTGTTAGGAGTATAGTCATTGCTTTTATTCAAAGAGTTACGTTTCTTCAAGTTTGCCTTCTCCAATTGTCCAAG
Organism: Iguana delicatissima; assembly: GCA_948472985.1. Taxonomy (NCBI): domain Eukaryota; kingdom Metazoa; phylum Chordata; class Lepidosauria; order Squamata; family Iguanidae; genus Iguana; species Iguana delicatissima. The sequence goes on from CAOKZL010001594.1 coordinate 151,538, forward strand.
AGCTGCAAAGGATTGTTATATTTCTTAGCAGCTTTCTTAGGGGGCTTCTAGATAGCAGACTCCTACTGCTACAGATCAAAATACACTGTGCAGCTCATCTTTTCCTCCTTAATTAATGTTTTGAGGAAAATAAAAAGAAGCAGTGGGGAAATATGGGAGACCTACAAATGGAAGATAGCACAGCATGAAACCCTCTCCCCCAGTAAAACTTGAATCAAACAGAGCAATGGTACAAGCGTAGTACAATTCCATGGAAGCACAGTAATTTCACCAGAAGTTATCCTGAATATCAAAATACACTAATTTAGGCAACTGATCAGTAAAGCTTTCCCCCTCCCGAGAGACATAAAGTTGCAATCCAACAATAAAATAAAAGTGCTGTTTCTAACTTGTTAGTTTCCATAGATAGCATAAGGAGGTGTTTATAACTTATGGGATAACACCAAGGTCCAGTAGAAGGAGCAGTTGGTCATGGGTTTAGAAATCAATTCACTCTCTGTTCCCTTGGCAGAGAGGTGTTGTATGGAACTGTTGGAATGCAGCTTTTGCTAGCTTCAGCTGAAGATGTTTTTATATCACGTAATGCTTTCTTCTGAAAGAAAAACAGCTATGAAATTATCCTTGGGACACACTGTGACCCAAGAAAGTCAGAACAGTAGACCAAGGCAAGTTAAGTTCAGACTTCTCTTAGAAGGACCACCTCCCTTCTCTTCACAGCTCCTTTCTCCCCTGACATGTTCCAGACACATATCTTACCTTATGAAATATGTCAGGGAAGCTGTAGTCATTTTGAAAAATTAGTGTAGCTTGTATGCCTAATAAATTACAATTCGGACCTTCTTTCCTTTGCTGTTGGGTTGTCTTCTAACCAGTGCTTCTTAAGCCATCTAGTATAACAGACTAGTGGGGCAATTTTCCCAATGTGCCAGTTGTTGGCACCGCATTTGTGCCCATTGGCTACAACTGTTTCTATTTTGTTTCTTTCCTCCTCCTCCTTTCTTTCCTCCTCCACCTCTTATAGTTCTCCTCCTCTTCTTCTTCCATTTCCTCTTCCTCCCCCTCCCCCTCTTCTTCTTCTTCTTTTTTTCTTTCCTGGAAACTTACTACAAACTGACAGCCAATGGCTGTCACTACTGAATCACTACTTCAAGTAGCAATGTTCTCACCCTCTGTGGAGGAGGATATGATGGCTGGAAAACAGCTGAGTAGCACAGGAGAAAAGGGTGGTCTCTGCTAATGTTTAAACTTCACATCCCCCTGATATCTGCCTCCCATTGGTGCTCAGCAGATGGAGTGGTGTGTGTGTGAGTGTGAAAAAGGGAGGCACAGACATGGGGACACAAGCACGAAGAGAAAGAGGGAGCATCCCCTTTTACCTAGTCCTATCAACTAGGAATAGGTCTCTGAGAGTTTGCATTCAGGAAAAGGTGGGTTTTGGGCTCAAAAAGTTTTCTGCCCCTGCTTTGAGAGGAATACTGCTCATCAGAATATAGCCAGCCAGCCAGCTAACAAACCTACCATGTCATACTTGAAAGGTTCTTCCAGACTAGTTTAAAGAAGCCTACCATAAGTTCTTGCAGTATATCTCCTTGGGTTTTCCCAGTTTTTGTCACCTCCACATCCACTTTCAGGGGCCTGACATATAACCTCCTGATACATTTGTGCCAGTTCACACACCCCACTCCATTTTTTCATTTCCAACTGAAGGCGAATGAGTTCTAGAAGGTATTGTGCAAGCGTAACTTTGTTGGAAATGTTTTGGTTGTGTTTGCACACTTAAGATATATGTAAAATACCTCTTAACATTTCAGGGCTCACCTGAATGCTTACCAGAGTATGTTCATCCTTCCCACTTGTTTCTCAGTAGCCCAGTTTTGCCTCAAGTCCCGTCAGACCACCTGAGGTATTTATGAAACCACCATCCAATCTTTCCTATTAGAGCAACCAATATGCCCCTTGTAAAATCTTATTGCTCACAAAGCATACACAAATTCTATACCACCAATTGTTTTGAATCCCTCAACATCTAAAGATTGATTACCTTATTCCTGAACATGCTGAGTTTGGCAACTTTGTCAGGTCATTCTACATGACATGTTAAATACGCAGGCCTAAATCTAATGGTTAGCTCCAGCAAAAAGAGTCCCACTGAAACACATGCCAAATGGAAAGTGAAAAGTATTGAAACCCCACTGATTCAGTGAGCCTGCTGTAGTTGGCACTAGCAGTTCAATTTAGGTCATGGTCAGTCATTGCCCTTTCTTTCTCACCTACAAATAAATGTGTGGAGGTCCAAACTAAGTTGAGATCACTCATAAACAGAGGAAGTTTAAATATCCTCTCCCAGGTTCTAGGTTTTCTCAGTTCACCTCCTCCTTGCATGAGGGCTAAACAAAAATGGGGAAAGGCTTTTTAGACTGAGTGTGCTAGATGGAGTGACAAAATTTATGAATAAAAGAGCTGAGGGGTGAAACAGCTACTAGCTGCACATAATGGACCCTGTGCAGTTTGGAGGTCTGGGCATTTGTTTATAAAAAGAAAGAAAAGTTGAGTTGCACACTAAGTACGATATTCGTCTTTCATCTGTCAAACTGCCAATTGTGGTTGTGTGCCTTCATTCATGATTTATGACAACCCTAAGGTGAATCTATCATGGGATTTTCCTGGCAGAATTTGTTCAGAGGGTAGGAGTTTGCCCTTGCCTTCCGTTGAGGCCGAGAGAGTGTGACTTACTCAAGGTCACCCAGTGGGCTTCTATGGCTGAGCAGACATTCAAAACCTGGTCTCCCATTGTCCTAATCCAACACTCAAACTACTACGCCACAATGGCTGTCAGAGCCAGTTGTAATGTACTATATTTCCTGTGGTGTTAGGTTTGAATTTAAGATGCCTAGTTAATACTGGGTGGCATTTACGCAAAACATTGTCTTTCAGCCATTCCCACATAAATTTGTTATAAAAGTGGCTTTCTGCTCTAAGTTGCTTGCAGGAAGAGTGAAGAAATACAATGTTGAAGGGGAAAGGAATGTGGCACTATTATTCGTACATACATATTCCCCTGATGGCAAACAAAGATATTACTTTCTATTTTTACCTGATGAGAGCTGCAAATACAAGACATAAAAATTAGAAGCCTCCACCACGTGTCATCAATTTTTCTGCTTCTTTACACCATTCCTCTGATTTTCACTTCTTTCTTTTTCCTACCATGGTTCTCCACACGAAGCAAAAGGCTTTGCTCTTCACTCCGGTTTCTTTTTTATAGTCTCACTTTGCCCAGGCTGCTGAGTCACTTCCTCTCATTAAATTTTACCTCAAAACCTCCTTCTGGGAACCCTAATAGACCAAGTGAATGGCATCCCAGACAAAGGAGGATTCTAGCGGCAGGACATTAGCAGTGATAATACTTGCTGAGCTCCTGCACATATTTTACCGAACTGGTGCATGAGTTCATTCCAACCAGTTAAAACAAACGGGTGCTCTGTTATCTATATCTGGAGTAAGATAGTTGTCTAGCTATGACTTAGGCAAAGGGTAATGATTCAGTGACCACTCATGCAAAAACAGTGGCCTACATGAATGGCACCCACCAGTGTAAGCGGTCAGTAAATTGTCTTTGCGGTAAATACATTTCTAGCTTGAAAGAAAGGAACAGAAAGGAATGACCTAATACGGTTATACATTTGAACATAAACTAATTACTTCAGGATCTAACTCCTCAAACTATATTGGCTTTGAACATATAATGTATATTATAATGGACAGATTTCAATGGGCCTGTTAAGCCTTTTACAAGATAGATGTACTTATGTGTGTTTGTGTGTAAGCTTTTTTTTTATATTATGCCAGATTGGAAAACCAGTAAACTATTAGTAAATTAATACCGAAGGAGATCTTATGTACTCAAAAGCTAGTGATTTTAGGACACTTTCATTGAATTCGGTCTCTAAAAATCACTTTATATTCTGCCAGTTTTTTCCATAGGACCAAGAAAGCAGCACTGTCTTCCCCAACCTCAGATCTATTTGGCTTTAGAAATTAGAAATTGATGAGACACTACAAAATTACATAGGCACAAATTCAGTTGCTAGTCCCACCTATAGTAGAGTAATCCAATCAGTGGAATTTACTTATGTGTGTACTTATCAATTTAGTTACCATTCAATGGGGCTACTCTAGCTGGAACTTATTATTTGCCTTCAAGTCAACCCTGATTTATGGCAGCTTTATCACAAGGGATTTTTGTGTGTGTGGGGGGGATGTATTCAGAGGAGGGTTGCCATTGCCATTCTTTGAGGCTGAGGGTATGTGACTTGCTCAAGGCCATCCAACAGATCTCCAGAGCTAAGCTGGGATTTGAACCCTGGTCTCTGGAGCTCTAGTCTATTGTTCACTATGCTGCACTGGCTTTCCATTGAGACTATCAACTGGATTTCAAACACAGAGATTAGAAAATTGGAAGATACTACATGAGTAAGCCAGCGTGATATAGTGGTTTGAGCATTGGACTAAGATCCTGGAGACAAAGATTCAATTTCCCATTCAGCCATGGAAACCCACTAGCTGATGTTGGGCACATCATATACTCTCAGCTCCAGAAAACCCTGTGATAGGTTTGTCTTAGGGTCTCCATAAGCCAGAAACAACTTGAAGGCACACAACAACAACAACAATACAAAAGGAGACAGATGACCATAGTCATAATTAAGAAGGCTTTTTTGGAGCTTATGCTGCTGTTATTCTGGTGCCAGGTGAAATCTTCCCCTTCATTTTCCAAGGAACTTCACACTGGTTTTGCCCTTAACCCTATCTGTAGTTTTTTGAAGAGAATGAAGGAAGGTCAATCAGAGTATTTTTAGCACCTTCATCAATGTATAATTCCCGGCATTCTTCAGACAAGTAAACTGGTATAAACTCCAACTTGGGTTGTAATAAGAGTAATTATGTACCCTACAGGCAACATGTAACAGCAGAAATTAAGTGAGTTTTAGTGATGTCTCTATAAGACAGTAGAGGGAAAAAAATGTAAGAACTGAATGAGGACCCCGACTGAGTCAGCAGCAGGACATCTGCTGTGGCATAGAATGCGCTGGAAATCTGGAGGAGGTTCTGTGGTGGAAGATCAGGCTAAATAAAAACAAACCTCCTCCGTGGTTCCGGCAGACAAATTTCAACAGCATATCTACTCCCAACACGACATATCCTCTAGTAGTAATAATAATAAAAAAAATCCAACCCTTCCGGCCCGTATGATGCTTTGTGTTGTGAGAGTCACAAATGAAAAAACAATTGATGAAGTAATCTCTGCTGAAATAATGCTTGCCATAGTTTCTCAAGAAATACCTATGATGGCAATTGGCACAGCGCTTCCTTGGCTCAGCCCATATGGGCATCCTGATCCTGGTCAGCACCTAATTTTATAGGGAAGCCATTCTTAGGAGGGGGTAGGTGTCTCCCCCTCTCCCTCACTGCTACCAAAGTCCTTTCTGCACTATGTAATTATTGCAGTATGATTCCACTTTAACTGCTATGGTTCTGTTCTGTGGAATCATGGGATTTGCAGTTTGGGGAGAGATATTTAGAATTCTCAGCCGGAGAGCTCCAGTACCTCCCAGACTACAAACCTCAGAATTCCATAGGAGGCAGCCATGGTAGCTAAAATGGAATCTTAGTGCAATACTTATGGGTGCAGAAAGGCCCCACGTCTCGTTACCATAATCACTCCATACAACCCTTTTCCTCCAACATTTCACAGATAAAAACCAGGACACCTGTGGCCAAGCAACATCAGAGTATGGTCAAGATGGCAAACGTTAATAATGAAGGACACACAAGCTAGGAAAGGCTGCAGCACAGCTTGCTTTTGTCTGAGCCTACAAGGAAGGGCAAGATTCTGCTTCCTCCTCTCTTCTTCCCTGCCCCTCACTACTGTCAAGTTAATCGAATACAAGCTACTTTTGCACTTTGAATGCAGTTTGCAGCAATTGAGGTAAGCTGAGAACCAAGGGGGAAGTGGGAAGAGGAAAGAGAAACTGGCATGTTTTAAAAACAGCTCGGAAAAAAAAAAAGAAGGGCTAATCAAGACTGTCTGTGCCAAATTGGGATCATTAGATGGTATGCGAGGGGAAGGTAAGTGGCATTTCCCAGGGAAAGAGATATTACGCTTAGCTCTGGAGTTCTCTGTAACACCACTTATTCCCCACCCTCACCCCCAGAGATTACAGTCCATGGGTTTTGCAAGTCTAAGCACATATAAGAAGAGGTAAAGAAGGGAAGTTGCAAAGCAGATCCTTTCCAAGTTCTATATTTATTCAATTTTAGGAACTGTTTACATGTACCTGTAATTATGGTTTTTAACATCCAGATAACATATCTACTACAGTTTTTCAGCTAGAAATGTTTGAATCCTTATTTGCTAAATTCACATTCCATGGGACACATGTGGCATGTTGTTCATGCTAAGACAGTCCAGGATAGTCCAGTCTCCAGATAGATAATATCAGGTAAAAGGATGGGTCCTCCAGATGTTGTTGGACTGCTGCTCCCATCATCCTTCATTATTGGTTATGCTGGCTAGGGATCATAGGAGTCGCAATCTAACGATACTGGAATGCTGCACGTTCCCTACCCCAAACAAAAGCACTCTGGGCCAGCTAAAATGCCTGAAACTTAGTCTGGTTGGCATCTGAATAAGATCTATATTATTTATCTGTTTCCACATCCAGAAAGTCCCTGTATTCCAGAAGCAAACAGCAGAAGCTGCACTTGACCTTGAATTGTTTTGGCTGGCTATATGCTGGAAAAGGCTAGCTAGGGCACAAACTCTGTTTGCATAGGTACATTCTGTAGTGTAGCTTCCAGACACAGTTGAAGTAGAACTAAACCAGTTGGCTGCTCTAGGTTTGACGCCACCTATAATGGAATAGGCTGCTCCTCAGGGAGAAAACAATGGTTGAACTTCACCAAGGTCTTCTGAACTTCTAAGCTGGAGTGGGTATGATGTGGCTATGGGTGCAGCTGCCCCAAGTGTATCTTCCTAAGGCCATTTTCAGGCCTCAGAGGGCTCCCAGAAGTCCCAGTACCTTCCCTGATGTCTTTCTATAGGCACATGAAGATTTTTTGTTTTGACCTTGGATGGCTGATGAAAAGGACCTTTCAGAATATGCTGCACAGTTAGTTGTTTTCTTTTTAATAGTCATGTGTTTAACTGCTTTTAATTCTATTATCAGTTTCATTATATATTTAATTTTATATGATAGAAATTTTAAAACTGTATCTGCTTAAACCATTTCAAGCTGCCTTGCACTGGGAAATAGGAAGGAAATATATAAATATGATGTTGATTATGATAATGATGATAACTTTTTCAAAACGAAAGGTCCCATGGGGGTCAGTGCAGTCTGCCAACCCCTGGCAGTTGCCCACCCCTTGTTCTAAGCACATATACTCTCTAAAAATGGGATCCCCTGCTATTTCCATACATGGCTTTTCTGTGCAGTCCAATTGCCATGACGATGAATCAGAAGGATGTGATTCAGCAGCTTTCTAGAAATGCCACAACCTGGAAGATTAAAAGGAGGAGGAAGTCCTCCCTCTGTGACTTCATTTTTGAGAGGTTAAGAAACAAGATTTTGTTGTTCTCTATTCAGTGGAAGATGAATCTAGCTGGTCTTAAACAATAGACATACAACCCACACTTGACCAAAATCTCACCATCCATCAAAACAAATTGCGATATGTTTCTTGTTGCTGATTACTTTTGGCCAAATAAAAAATAGAGATGGTGCTTTCTCCACAGTACTATTCACTATCAGTACTATCCTACTTATACTTCATTTTATCAGAATAACTAGAAACTAAAGAATGCTAATGAAAGAGGATATCACGTAGTAGTAGTGGTGGTGATGGTATTTACAGTTCCTTATATCCAGCCTTTCAGGATACAGATTATTCTAAAGTAGCTGAGATCAATGAAACCATATGGACAAGGATGATCCATTAGATGTTGTTTACTTGGACTTTCACAAGGCTTTTGACACAATCCTTCACCAAAGAGCGCTGAACAAAATTAGCAGTCATGAGGTAAAAAGAGAGATTGTCTTACAGACTGAAACTGATGAACAAACACTGCACTACATTTGCTAATGGGAAGCAAAGATTGGGAATAAATTCAGTTCTTGCAAGAGAGGAGTTTGAGCAGTAGGGTTGCATTGGGATCTATGGTTTTAAAACTTGTTCATAAATGCTGAAGAAATATGGGTGAGTAAGTTGGGCTCATTTGCTAATGACACCAAAATATTTTGTTGGTTAGAACAAAAACAGATTGTGAAGAGCTGTGAAAGGATCTCTCCAAGCAAGAGAATAGGCTTTAGCAAATGCAGTTCAACATAAGGAAGTGTAAAAGTGATACAGATTACAGCAAAAATATCCCAGTTTCAGCTATACAGTGGTCAGGTCTGGTGATTAACTAAGAAAATGATCTTAGAGTTGTAGAGCGCCATTCTTGAAAATGACCCCAGTGTGCAGTTGTGGGAATGGGGGATAAATTCAGTGTTTGGCTTAATTAGAAATGGAAAAATATAATTGTTGGTATCATATTGCCTTTATTCCAAGGTTGGAATTCTGTACACAGTCTGGACGATTACACCTGAAAAAGGATGCTGCAAAGGTGGAAAAAGTGCACAAATGGGCAAAACCAAAATGATTAATGAGTTGGAGCAACACTTCTGTGGGAGAAAGTTACAACATTTGGGTTGATTTAAACTAGAGGAAAAAGAAAATCCAAGGAAGTAAAGGCATGATAGAAATCTGTACAATTATGCATGGCATGAAGAAAGTTGATAGGGAAATGTTTTTGTGTAATAATACTAATATATAATAACTAGAACTTGAGGTCATCCACTGAAAATAAAAGGCAAGAGATCCCAGACAGATAAAGGGAAATACATAATTAAAATGTACATACATAATTAAACTGTAGAATTCACTATCACCAGAAGGAGTGATGTCTGCTCACTTGGATGTCTGTACGAGAGGCTGGCCAAATTTATGGAGGATGGGGCTATGAATGGCTATTGGTTATATCTTGTATCAGAGATAGTATGCCTCTGTCTACATTCCTACAAATTGCTGGCAAATACGAGTGAAAGGGTAGTGCAGCATTCATACCCTGCTTGGGGACTTCTTGGAGGTTGGACTTAGCCAGCAGTGGGCTGCACTTCCTTATTTTTGGCTGAAAATGAGATCCTAAAGTGGCCAGAAGTCATTTCTGCTTTTTACTTCTAGGGTGGGTTTTTTTGGTCACTTTGTAGCCAATTTGGGAAAATCCTAGTAAGTTTAGATGCTCGGGCATTTTAAGACACAAAAGTAGGTGACATTTGGAGTGATATTTCTCCTGAGAAACATCTCTCTCTCCCTCCCTCCGACGTCCCTCCCTCCCTCTCTCTCTCTCTCTCTCTCTCTCTCTCTCTGTTTCAGCAGAACTTGGAAAACTTCAGAAATTCTGGGCAACATTAACAGCAGTAGTATAGTGTCTGGGGAGATCTAGGAGTACAGTTGAAGGAAGTTGTGTCATTCTATCCTGCTCTGGTCAGACCTCCTCTAAAATACTGTGTCCAGTTCTGGGCAACATAACTCAAGCTGCAGCATCTCTTGAAGAGAGCAACCAAGTTGATCAAAGGTCTGGCAACCAAGCCTTATGAGGAACAACTTAGAGAACTGGGTGTGTTTAGCCTCGAGAAGAGTCTGTGAAGAGAAGCTTGGATTACCTAAGCCTTTAGTCTGATTCACTGTGGCCACTCTGATGTTCTTAAAAGATGTTACTAAAACCTCAATAAACTTATTAAAATGCCTGCCATCAGAGTCCTCAAATTTGGTAGCTGGTGTCAGTTGACCCCTTGAGGGTGGAGGAGGGAGATAGTTAGGCTAAAACAAGCCCTGATGTTTTCTTTGGCTGCCTCCCTCTGGTTTCTGCAATCTCTTCCACAGGATAATTGGTGTCAATTGGCTCTGTGGGAGGAGGAAGGAGATTGTTCAGCTGGAGCAGGTGCTGGGTGTTATCTTCACCTGGTGCTTTCTTTTGCGCTCTCTCTCTGTCGGTCTTATATATTTTAGTAAGCACATGTCTTGTTACCCAAAGCAGAAATAGTTGGGGGTGCTTATGCATAATGTCCTTGTCATTAGAGTATCCATATACAGGACATCAAGTGTTCTACAACTTTTTCACATTGTACAATTATTGCCGTTTGATACTACTTCGACAGCTATGGTAATGTTCTGTGGAATTCTGGGATCTGTAGTTTAGTGAGCCACCTAGACTCCTATAGCGGAGAATTCTAAATATGTCACTAAACCACAAGTCCCAAGATTTCATAGGATGGAGCCATAACAATGAAAGTGCTATGGAAATACTGTAATTGTGTGGTGTGAATGAGACTCTCATTACTAGAGCTGATATTATCCTCTGAAGATCACATAGAACATTATCAAGAGCTGTACAAACAGAGTGGTTGCCTAATGCACAGTGACTGTGACAGGTATCTGGAACCATGTTTCTTGCCCCCTTGAGATTTTGTGGGGTCATTGATGTTGAAATTGTACATCCATTCTTTCTATTTAACACCCTGAGTAATAACACAGTTTATGTCACATTTAAAAAAATTCCCATGGCAGCATAAGTAGTGGCCTCAAGCTCCTTTCTTAGCATATTTCTGCTTTCTTTAAGTCTGCTATCGTGCCCTTTATCAGACATTTGACAGGAAGGAGCAGCAGAAGCAACCTTAGTCAGTTTGCTTTCCCATAGCAGCCTAGAGTTGGGGGCGCTATTTGGAATTAAATAAAATGAACTATGCAGTTTTCAAGGCTGGTGGAAAACACACAGATGAACACATTTATAGGCACTGTGGGATCCTGAAGGAAATGATAGATGTCATCCGTTATGCTCCATTATGATTTATTACACTCTCTGGACTTGAATGAGAACCTGTAGTGTTTCCTAGTCAGCTACACTAAGCTGCTGCTTTCTTCCTATCTCCCTTTTGTTTTTTATCTTTGTAAATTTTAACTAAAAATGGAGAGGGGTTGGGAAGAATAACACATTTTAATGTTTACACCTACGAATCTAGTAATTTAGTTGTGTAATCTTATGCATAACTTTAACTAGTAATTCAGTGTCTTCAGTCATCTCTTTCCAGGATGAAAAATGAGCCATATGTTATCCAGTTTCCATATAGAATAGGCACTAGATACCCAATATACTAGGCCCTTGTGGTTCAATTTGTCATATTGAAGGGCTATAAAAGAACTGTTCCTAGAAAATTTGCTCCTAGACTAAATGTTTAATGAAATACTCAGTGGCAACATCAATATAAAATCAAACTCATGGCAACTTTCCTTGAAAAAAACAGGAAATATAATTGTTATATTTTGTTTGAAGGAAATGTTTTCTATTGAGATGATAGGTGCATAACAACAGATCCTGCTTATGGAACAGCCTTCCCCAGCCTGGCATCCACCGGATGCGTGATTCTAACATCCTCTGTTAGAATGATGGGAGTTGTATTATGATATGTATTTTGGTTGCCAAGTTGGGGAAAGACAGTCAAAAGGTATTTCAGTGATGCCTTTTGGAGTCAATTACTCTGTATTTTGAAACTCATATCTACTGAAGATAGTTCTGTCATCCTAAAATGAGCCATATTGTATTTTTAATTTACATGTTCAAGTGGTATATTCCTGTTCATTTGTCCCTAAACTGCCACAAAAATAATCCTGCAGGAAACTTTCTCTTCACTACCCCTCCAGAGACTGAGGTATATGTCCCATTTAAGTCTTTGTTGTCCTATCTCTTTTACATTTTTGCTTTAGTTCTTCCTTTTTCCTTTTTATATCTTTCATGCTACTGTCATTTCTGGTAGGTCCAGGATTGATGGCCTTGAGGGCTTCATTTTGGAAATATTCAGCTTACTCACTTCCTTTTCCCAGACATGGTAAATGCTCACTGTACCAGGGTAACCTCAGCCACAAGAATATTCCTGGTGGGAATCACAGTTTTTTTAACTCTGTGGAGCAGCAACTTAGTTCCAGCTTCAGCACTTACCCATCACTATAAACTAGACATGCAAGGCCATCTCCGTATATCATTTGAGAGACTTGTTCTGACTTCTGTTTCTCGTGAGGCACCCACCTGCTCTGGTAAGTCAGCTCACTAGTCACCCAACATGCAATGCATTGAGATAACAAAGAAGTCAGGTTGCTTTCCTGTAACTGTAGCTCTTTGACTGTTTCTGTAATTGTAGTTCTTTGACTGTTCCTCCGTACATTCAAACTAACCATTCTCCATCTCCACATAACATGCACTTCTCCTTCCCACTGGAACGGAGTTGGTGGTCTCTAGGAAATGAGTGGGCACAGCATTCCTTCAGTCTGTGCACTCAGGTGAGGTTTTGAACAAAATTGCTTAGCTGTGTGGGGTTGCTGAATGGGCTTTGGACAGATACATCACCCATATGTGTGAATGACCACTAGAAAAACTGCAGTTACAACCTGTCCTTATATTACCTCTATGAAACCTTTCTCCTGCCAATTGGAAAAGGAGAAATAGAGTTTGAAATGAAGGTACAGTCTGAAGTGTAAGATAGTTAGCACAGGATGGTGGGACAGCAAACAAAGAGATGCTGGAAGAGGAAGTAATGAGGCCATCGGCTACACTGAGTTCATTGAAACGATGGGAAATGATGGTGAGGACGGTGAAGGTCTGAGGCATTCTAGCCTTTCGAACTAGAATCAAATGATTTGCTTGAAGATGATTTTGGGAAGAAGGATTCTCCAGCCTTCTCCTCCAACAACTGACTTGTCAGAAGAGCACTTTGCAGTGATAAGTGTGATTTGTCCAGACCTCTGGGAGTACTGTAGCAATGAGCTGCTTGCTGCAAGAAGCTTTGCACAAAATCCTGAGAGCTGCATACCTTTTCAGCCTTTTAAAAAGTATTTGGCTTTTTCTTTCTTGTGTACCAGACTTTTCATTTTATTCTCACAAACACAAGGAATAGTCACAGAGAAGAAACAGTATAGATTTACTGCTTGGATGCAACAACACGTGCTACTGAGTCACACCTTTTAAAAAAAATACAGAAATGGTCCACAGACCACATGATTGGATATGAATGATCATAGTAGCTAATTGTTTGGATTCTGCAGAAATTGGCTCTCCATGGGAGAAAAACAGGTTTGTCTACCAAAATCTAAAGCTTGATAGCACAGTATGACTACTGTTAATTTCCACCCTCCTGAATCCTATAAAAAGGATTATATCATTCAAATCATGCCACTGTTGCATAACTGCAAGTTGGCAGAGACATATGCTATAAACTGTCAATGAAGCGTTGGATCTGAGAAAGCAGAAAGTGTGGGACTTAATGTGGGATGCGGTTAGGTACTTAGTACAAAAGTTTGTAGGAAAATATGATTCCTTTTAAAACATTCAGATGTAGGCCTAAAGCTAGTGCAGTTCATGCAGCAAAGAAGCTAAATCTGCAATCCATTTATCTAGGACCAAGTCCCATTGATCTCACTGAGAATTACTTCAGAGTAGACATATGCTCTTCACTTCAGAGCAAGAAGTCTGCAGGTCAGATCTCTCTGATAGGGGATAAATTTACCCTTCTAACGAATTAGGAGGGACATTCCATTCTAGCAGTGATGTTCTCATGCCTTGAACAGCACCATGACACAGAAACTTTCTAGGCAAAGATTTTCCAAGTGTAATGGCAAGAACTTCAGCAAGATCACCCTGATAAAGTTCTAAGTGTCAGATAAAAACAGTGCACTAGGTAAACTAAAAATATCCAGGGCTACCCTGTGACATTTTGCTCTTAGAGATGCAACAGCAAATGATGTCCTCACCACCAGCCGTTTCAGTCATTATATATACTACCCAAGGCTAGTTGAATTATTTTGCCATTTTAAGCACAAAAATTACTCAAACAGCATTCCCTTTCGCTGGCAGTAAAGAAAAATAAATACTGAAATGAATATTTGTTTCCCAAAATCAGCTGCCTAAGGTTGCTTTCTTACTCTACCTGATGGTAGGGCTAGCCTGTGAAGAGCTGGAGTTTTCTGAGGGTAAACTGGACACCAAGTTAAATATGAAGCATACTGATTAAGATCTCCACTATCCACACTAAAGTAAGCATGTGCTGCCCTGGACAGACTCAAGGCTGGTGTACGTCAGTCCCACATCTCCTCTCTCTCTCTTTTAAATCACTTCTCTTCCACAACCCAGAAGAAAGATTTAGAATTTCCAGACTGAAAATTGGAAGGGGATCCTATATCTTTAATGGTTGTGTAGAAGAGAGAATTTTAGCAGGTGTTGCTTCTCACGCAACCAGCTACCAACCAACATCTGCAGAACATACCTCTTCTATACAGATGTTACAGGTGCAGGAGCCCTTTCCAGTTTTCACTCTGGCAACTGTTACTGCAGTTTTCTAGCCCGGGCTTGTGGGATATTAGATATCATTTGATATCAATAATTTGGCCTTCTTTACCTATTCCTCTCCATCTGCTTGCAAGGCCCCCAGACAAGCACACATACAGGTGCAGCTGACAATAGCCGAAACATTCCAAACAAATCCAGGCAGGCCAGAAATAGCCAGACTGCCGCTTTAGGAGACCTCAAGGCAAGTACCACATTATATATGCACGCTACTTACAAAGGACTCCCTGCCCCGAGCAGGCAGCTTGACAAGCCACATACTCAACTGTCAAGCACTCCGTGTTTGCATACTGTCTACTCTATTGACAACTCTGTCATAACTCAATCATGTAAATACTGACCTTTCGGAGGCTTTCTCTCCAGCACAAAACTCATTGTTATCCCCAAGAATGGACTAGCCTGCGGCCACATTTTCCCCTATAAGACCCCCTGACTTTGAATGCTTCCTTGGATCGCTCTTGGATTCCATCCCGCCTTGCTGTCGCTTCATCCAGCGAGCCTTCCCCTCAGCTCCTCGTGCTGAGAATCCTCACTTCCACGAACTTCTTCTTCAGACTACCTGGGCTTCAGGACAGGTGTAGTATTTCCCATACAAACCCTCCTCTTGAAATCCCTCTATCCAACTCCTACCTTTATTTCCATAGTTCTCTGTGTGAGTGTGTTGCATACATGTGTTTGACTGTACATCAATAAAACAATTATTATTATTTACTTCTGTTTGCTCCTTGACTTGGCCTGACCCCGTAGACATTGGGTAAAAGATCTTGCTACGTTGCCCTGCCTCTCGTAGTGCTAGCTTGTGCTCTTTGCTAATTCCCAACTTTGTAATATTTGGAGCGCACTTAGGTGTCCCTCACGGGACCCCCAGAAATCAGGGTAACACAACACTATGATGCTCTATCACCCAACTAGTGCCAGTGCTGTTTTTATTTTTAGCTTAGAGAGAGAGTGTGTTAAAATAATAACTGGCTACCTTTGCACACAGTGGTCCCAGTCTGAATCTTAAGCCATGTACATTTACATTAGCGTTAAAAAAAAAGCCTCCAGATATTTTAAACTGTAACTCTGCTTGCTCAATTTAGTATGCCTTTTGGCCTTCAAGCAGCAAGGCAGAGCAGTGATACCTTAATTAAAACAGTTACATTAATAATTTACAGTTTCTGGCCAGCTTCCTGAGGCAGCTACCTTGCCTTGTCTAATGAGGGCACTCCATATATACTCTAACTCATACTAATCTAGTCCCAGCTGGTACAGAATCTGGGGGAGCTGTGTAATTCTGGAATGCAAGCTTTCCCCTACCCAGTCATTGCACTGTGATTCCCCCCCAACTGCCATGGCTTCATCCTATTGAATGCTGGAGTTTGGTGAGGCGCTAGAGTTCTCTGGACAAGGAGGATTCTAAATGTCCCGCGCTAATCCGCCACTCCTAGGTTGCTGTTGGATGTTGCCATGGCAGTTAAAGCAGGATTGTAGTGATGTGTAGTTAAAAGGCCTTTATGGTTCACAATCCCTACCCTCTGCTCCTATCAAAAGGCTGAGGTAAGATGTATATGTATGAAATTCTGAATAACATTTCATGTGTGTGTGATAAAATGGGCTGTTGCCCCATACTCTTCTTGCTCCCACCTTTTCTTTTGTATTCACAGGGGCAGGTAACGTACAGAGGTTAGCATTTCCCTGGTTACAGAATTTACTTGTATCATATCTAATATCTACTTAGGCATTCTTTAGATTAGAAAAGCCGAGCTTAGAAAAATAATTTTTGGGAAATTACAACTCCCAGAATCCCCACAGCAAGTATGTTTACTGAACCACACACAGATTTTTTCCCCAAGATTCCAGGATCTTGCTGAACAGAAGCATCTGCGTTGCTTTTCCAAAGTCTTGAAGTGGTTTATTTCTAAAGTCTCTGTCTGGAACATTGTAATGTTAGGCATGCATGCCGGTCACTTCCTGTCCATGCGGCTTCACTTTATACATTATCACCTGCCTGCCCTGACATGTGCTTTGTTTACACTGTCTTGGTGATAAGCTGCAACTGCAGCCATTCTCCACCCAGCTTATCTGGCAGGGAAGAGGCAGAATATTTAGTGGAAAAGGAAAGATATTCAGGAAGAATACCATTTTCCCAGTGTGATGGGCTAGGAGAAAAGCAAAGGGATTTTAAAAATGATTAGAAGCAAAATATTTTCAGTACAGTTTTGATGGAATTTTTTTCTCTATATGGGAGTCAGTGAGTTTAGACTGGATGGCATCCAACGGCAAATGGACATGCTTCCACCCACCATATGGAGGTCAGTGGGAACAGTAAAGTACTTAGTTAAAGTTTCCCAAAACCACATCTGAGTGGGAATCACAAATTGCTGACTCAGACCACAATGCCCAGATACCATATGGTCTCCATTCCATAGTCCATTCATCTCCAGGGTCAATGATAATCTTCCAAACTGAAAGTATACCAGATCCTGACCAATCCTTTAAAAGGTCCATATCTTGACATTAGATGGAAATTTAAGATCTGGGACAGGCAGGTCAAAGTGACAAATGAATAGGCTGCTGCTGTGAATCACTGTGATGAAACCATGGTTGACAACATCTGGTATAAGAAAGCCACTGCCACTGTAAGGAAGGAATGCGTATTCTTGAGCCCAACCCCTGCCATAATGACCATTCTTAAAGATAAGGTCTCCTCCCTTTCAGGCACTATGTCTCACCTCCTGGCAGCTGCTCCAGTCCACTACTGGATGGAAAGTCCTGTGTAATACACATTTAACATTTAGGCAAGTCACATGCTCTCGGTTTCAGAGGAAGGCAAAGGCAAATCCCATCTGAATAAATCTTGCCAAGAAAGCCCCATGATGGGGTTGTCTTAGGGTTGCCATAAGTTAGAAATGACTTGAAGGCTTAGTGGGAATATGCATGCTTTGTACCTCCTGGCAAGGGATGATAAAGAGCATGCATATTCCCACTAGTATTCATTCAAATGCTAGAGAGTGGACAGAACAGCAATTTCTTCCAACAGCCCAAGTTAGGATGGTCTGAGAACTGTAGACACTTGAGTATATATCACTTCCCCATTTTGTGAAATATTACCTAGTAATCCTGGATGTTGCCATCAAACAAGAGAAGGCTGAACAGTAATTCTTAAATACAAAATCCTACAGTCACATGTTCTCCTTCCCATTCCATCCTACTGTGCTTTGAGGATAATTGTTTCCATTCTAGCTCTTTTCTAGGGAATTGTCATCTTGTGTTCGTTCCCTTACTACAAAAAGTTCATATAATGTTGCTGTCAAACCACTGAAGTTCAATGTATTATGTTGTCCTCTTGTATTGTATCAGATTTGAGGATGTCGTAGGGATTCAGTGCAGTTGCAGCACCAACCTGAAAAGTGTTGATAGGCAAGATAATATTCAGGATTTTGGTTCTTCTTGGCCTTGAAAAGCTTCCTGTTTGCAGGTACTGTGAACCACTGATCATGGATCAATGCTTCTAACTGACTGTGATGTAAGATTTTGTGATAAATAATTTTTGCTTGCTCATTGAATAACCTCTCCTTTTCTTCCTTTTAAAAAACTTTTTACAGCAAAATAACAATATGAAGGGAAACCAGTAATTAACAACAGCCTCTCTCCCCAGTTGTGAGAACAAAAACTGACACTGAGGCAATCAATAAAAACTACTCAAGAGGCATTTAAGGAGCTATTGGCCACTACCCCTTCAGTCTTATTGATCAAGAAATAATAAAATGAAAGCATGAGCAAAGCAAAATATTACATGGTAATTATATAGAGAGAATTTTACAGCTGAAATGAGATTAGAATTTTATCTCATTTGTCATTAGATGTACACTCTAACCACTAATATACACTGATTGTGATCAATTGCTGAACGTGAGTTTTTACTTGTGCAAAAACCTTCTACAGGAATCTTACTGATGGGGGGAAGGCACTGTTAGGCAATACAGTACTGTATTAAGTCATGTATGAAACCTGACTTTAATGTTCTTGTTGTTGTTGTGTGCCTTTAAGTAATTTCAGACTTACAATGACTCTAAGAAGAACCTGTCATAGGGTTTTCTGGGGTTGAGAGTGTGTGACATGCTCAAGGTCACCCAGTGGGTTTCCATGGCCAAGCAGGGAATCAAACCTTGTTCTCCACGGCCATAGTCCAATGCTCAGATCACTGCCCATGCTGGCTCTCTTCACTTTGATTTTACTTTACTTTACATCAGAAAAGCAAGGACTATGAGAGCAATCCAAGCAGTTGCTGAAGAGGCTTCCATTATATCTCTAGCCCTGGAAAGCAGAGATTGGAAACATTGCATCTGGGTATCTAAAGCCATGTATTAGATCAGATTTAATGAAAGTACTCCCAGAGAATTTTTAATGAAAGTATTTTAATGAAAGCACTTCCAGTGAATCAACTTCACTTATATATAAATGTTGACATACCAAGTTCTCACTGATTCAGTGTGTTTACTCTAGTTGGCATTCCCTCCACTGTCCTGACTTGTTCACCTGCTTTTAAAATGTCTCACTTTCCCCCTTCTCTTCAGTTTATTTCCACTGGTGCAAACTGAGTTCAGTTTTCCCTCAGTTAACTCAGCTGAGGAAGAGTTGAGGAGAAGACAGAATCTTGTCCTTCCCTGCAGACTTGCAAAAGCAAAGTGCTGCAGCCTCTTCTAGCTTATGTGTTTTTCCTCATTGATAAGTTTTGCCATCTTGGCCAAACAGATGTTGCTTGACCACATATGTCCCTGTTTTCATCCGTGAAATGCTGGACAGCATGAATTGAGACTAACAATTTGACTTAGTCCTTGGACTTCAAATCCCAAAAATCTCTAAACCAGCACAGCCAGGGAAGCGGCCATCAGGGCTGGAGGATTTTGGAACGTGTAATTCAGAAAATAATTTTTCCAAGCTCTGCTACAGAGGTCTGGAAACTGAGTCAGTTGGCAGCAGATGCAGGAAAGAACTCTTAGAAATGGAGTGGGCCTGAACTTCCATTTATGAAACTGTTCTACTCTATCTGGAAAGAAGAGTAATTTTCACTGTAAGCCTTGATGGCAGCCAAGAAGGTCCAACTGACCGAGATCCACAATTCTTAAACAGCAAAGTTAAGCAGGATAAGTGGCTACTGAATTTTTTTGTAATGATGTAGAATTTAAATCCTAAATCTCTGGGCTCAGAAGTTTTCCCAGGAATGATTTTTTTTCTTTTTTGGACTGACTTCTTGAAACATGGAGAAGTTAGTCCACCCTTGCACATTGCTGTCATCAGGACTGAAATCCTAACTTCACTGAACTCAAGGGAAAATCCAGATTCTGTACATAAAGAGTGTGAGTATTACCAACTGGTTTTACACTGAGTCAGATCATGGGTCAGTCTAGCCCAGTGCTTTTCTGTTCCAGCTTCCCCCAGCCTGGCACTCTCCAAAAGTGTTAGATTACAACTTCCCTCAATGCAGTTGGATAATGCAGCTGGAGAGTGCTAGGTTAGGAAGGCCTGTCTGCTCTGACTGGCCCTCCAGATCCTCAAGCAAAGATGTATTTTTTAGACTTAATACGTGAAAGCCTTTGCAGTGAAAATGCTTGGTACTGAATATGGAACAATCTCCACACAGAACATGTGTTCTGCACTAGAATGATGGGCCCTCTCCATTACAGGGAAAAGAGGCCTTTATGGAAAAGTTTTTGAGCCATGTTGTCTGCTTCTCTCTTCTAATCCATTAAAGGTCCATCTGACTCAGTATTTCTTTTCTTTTCTCTCCCCCACCCTGTGCCTAGATTAGGCATAATCCTGAGTATGAGTGTGAGATGGTCACAATCCACTGTAAAATACTGAAATGAGTCAATGTGTATGTCTCCGTGGGGGCCTTTTCCCACTCTCCAAAATGGTGCTTTGACAAAGAGGAGGCACTTTAAAGAAGTTTTCAAACACCACTACCTCTCTTGTTGCATGTTTTATTCCAAAGTTACATCCTTTTTGTCTTTGTGATAAACAAGTACAAGAATGACTATTCCTGAAGCAATAAGGAATCCCACAAAATTTAAAGCAGACATCCTGCCAACAACTAGTTAAGAATATACCAACTGTAACAATTTTGCCAGCATGATGTAGTGGTTTGAGTGTTAGACTAGGGCCATTTCTGCACTACACTGTTATGGTGCTATCATTCCACTTTCAACATCCTATGAAATCCTGGAGTTTGCAGTTTAGGGAGGAGCCTTTAGAAATTCTCACCCAGAGAGCTCTTTGGCCCAGGAAACTACAAACCACAGAATTCCACAGGATGTTGGAAGTGGAATAATAGCACTAAAACAGCGTAGGGCATAAATGGCCTAGGATTCTAAAGACCAGGGTTTGAATCCCAGCTCAGCCATTCAAACCCATTGGGTGACCTTGGACAAGTCACAGTCTTTCAGGCCAAGTCAACCCCCCTTTGAACAAATTTTGCCAAGAAAACCCAGTGATAGATTCACCTTAGGGTCACCATACGTCAGAAACAACTTGAAGGCACACAAAACAACAACAGCAAAGAATTTTGCACATTCCATCTAGACAGAACTCTTAACAAGTTGCTAGAATTCTCCAGGATTTCATGCAAGATTCTCTCCTAGCCCTCCCTAGACATCCCTTGTATTCTGTGGTGATCTCCTATCTAACTACTAAGTACTGCTAAGTACTAATTACAGACCCAACCCTACTTAGCTTCTGAAATCACATGAGTTTGTGTGTGTTCAGGATGGCATGGTGGTACAAATTCAATGTAAGGCTCTTTATTAGTAGCAGAAACCGTATGACCTTCCTTATTTTGGCCAAAGCTCTAACATAATACTTGTCACAGGTGGACAGCTGGATGTTATCAGATTGTAACTCCCAAAATCCCTGACCAGTGGCTGGGCTAGTTAGGGGTTTGGGGGAATGCATTCCAACCACATCTGGAGACTCAAAGTTGGAAGCAACTGCTCTAACAGAGCTCAGTGTGGTCAAATATATTTTGTCCTAACTTTTATTCCAGGCAATACTATGTGCAAAGCCACCACTGTCCTCTCTTGCCTTTGTGTAACATACCGACAGATGTAGCCATTAGCCTGTCACTGGCATTAAGGTGATATTTACAGTTATTGTAACTGATTAGCACCCACTGTTAAGACACAGGCTACAAAGGCCTTGCTCTCTGGACTTCAGATAGTGTTGCAGCACTAACTAGAAAGCAAATATATCACTTGGCCTCATAACCTTTTCCCTCCCTTTCTATTCAACATGTCTTTCATGGAGTAGGTGAAATTAGAGATTGCACTTGTGCTTCCCAACTGTGGAATAGTACAATGGCTTGCCTAAGTCACATATAGTCACAGCAGCTGTACTAAACATCACCCTCCTCTCATCAGCAGGATCAGCGATCCTTTCGTGTGTGCCCTGCACGTAGTGTAGTGCATTAATTAGTGAATAAAAGTACCTTGTTCCAAAGCCAAGAATGCTGAAGTACCAAGCAGAAATGTACCACCAGACGCTACCTAGAACTAAGATGCTGACCCATAGAAGGATGTGCTGATGCAAGTTCTACATCTGGCTACTGTTACACCCCGGTGGAGCCACTACTCTGGGTGCAACTGCCTTAGAAAGTCTGGAAACTTCAATGGGCCCAAAATGCTGTGGCCAGAAGGTTGATCGGGTTGTTCCTTTGTTACGACTACTACCCTGTTTCCACGCACAATTCAAAGTACTGCTTATGATCTCAAAAAGACTATATGACATGATACCAAGCTATTTCACAGGTCATATTCTTCCATACAGACTTGCCTGGGTCTTAGGAGGTTCACGTAAGCCTATTTTTGCAGTTCTGCCGCTTGCCACATATTGGATGGGAACATAAGTGCTGGAATTCCTGCCAAGAAAGGTTAGGCTGTCTTCCTTCCTAGTTGTCCTTTCACAGTTTAGCAATTGCTTTTCTGTGCAGGCAGCCCTTTAGCATTTAAGATGAGTTGTTGCCAAGGTGGGATTTTCAAATGATTGTATGCTCTTGTGTCTTTATTGATGACGTTGTCCATGTATTTCCACCTGTATTTTTTTCTTGAAGTCTACCACTGTTAACTGCCTTGAGTACCATTTATTTATTTATTTAGGTGGCAAAGTACGATAACCATCTAATCAAACAGTCCTTTGTAAGCTTCTCTAGAATTAGAGTGTTTTGTTTGTTGCAGTCTCATAACAGTGCTAAGTACATGCATCACAGTGCAGCTGGTAAAGCTACTGACATATCTAAATGTTACATACCAGGTCTGAGCCCTGGAAAACAGGAAGACTAGACACAGAAATAAGTAATAATTCAAATTCATGTTCTTTCTAGGAGCTTCCAGCCATAGGTTTCAAGGGACAGAAATGTGTTAAGAATCAGCCACAAAAAATCAGTTACAACTGGAATCTACAGTCCAGTTAAGTGAAAAATATTTTACAGTTCCCTCCCCACAATAAATTGAAGCCTGAACACATGTATATTTACACACAAGGAAGCCTGGCTGTGTTCAATGGGATTCATTTCCATGGAAATGTATACAGGTTTTCATTTTTTCCTTTATAGTTCTATGCAAACCAGAAGGCAAGCTCCACCAAATGCAGGATATATGTCTAAATAAATATACAGTACGGTTGTGTTCTGAATCACTTTAACAATCCTGCTGTTTTAGTCCTTAACATCTTAACAAAAGTTAGGCTTATTAGTAAGGCTTATTTCCATATTAAAATGTTTAGAATAAATGTGTCAGACATATCCATACGACCTGATCAGTTTGCCTAGTTTGCTTACACAGTTGCTGGCAATGGAAGGGGTGCATTTCAAGCATCAGATAACACTTATTCAGCATGCCTCACCACCCAGAAGCCATGTATGAGGCATGCTAACTCTCATGCTGACCCTTGCTAGCCCAGAGATCAAACTGGGGCACTGCAAACTCAGTGCATATGGCACACTTGAAAAGAATGAGAGCCACATTAAAAAACAAAACCAAACCTTCCTTACCCTCATTGGTATCGCTTCACATGAGATATGCTGTCATCTAATGCTTGATCGGTTATCAACCACTGGTTTACAGTAACTCCTACTGGCACTCCTCTGTGTGGTTGGAAATATTATTAAGGCTATAATTCCAAGCAGCCACTATAGCCACTGGACATGTTGGCTGGAGGTGGCCTGGGAGCTGCACCCAAAAAATGGTAATCTCTCCAAGCTCTGTGTTACCTGATTTCTGGGGTCCCGGGAGGGACACCTCAATGTGATCACAATGGGGAATGGGAATTAGCAGAGCACAAGCTAAGCAATACAAGAGGCAGGGCAACCTAGCGAGATCTTGAACCCAATGGCTATGGGGTCAGGCCGAGTCAATGAGCAACCAGAAGTAAAATTAAATTGTTTTCCTTTATTTTGATAAGCACAGTCAAAATGTATGTATGCAGCACACTCACACAGACCTATTGAAAGAAAGATAGGAGTTGGATAGAGGGTTTTAAGAGGAGGTTTTGCATGGGAAATACTACACCTGTCCTGAAGCCCGGAAAGTCTGAAGAAAAGTCTGTAGAAGTGGAGATTCTCAGCACGTGGAGCTGAGGGGAAGGCTAGTCAGAGCGATCCGAGGAAGCGCTCAAAACCAGGAGATCTTATAGGAGAAAATGTGCCTGTAGGCTAGTCCATTCCTGGGGAATACAATGAGTTTCGGGCTGAAGACAGTATTTTGCATGATTGAGTTATGACAGCATTGTCAATAGAGTGGCTGGTATGCGAACACAGAGTGCTTGAGAGTTGAGTATTCGGCTCGTCAAGCTGCCTGCTCGGGGCACGGGATCTATTGTAAACAGCATGCATACATAATATGTTCTTAAGAAGGTACTTGCCTTGAGGTCTCCTGAAGCTGCAGTCCGGCAAATACTGGCCTGCCTGGATTGGTTTTGAATGGTTCAGCTATTTTCGGCTGTGCCTGTGTGCGTGCTTGGCCGGGGGCCTCGCAAGCACATGGAGAGGAATAGGTAGTGAAAGCCAAATTATTGATATCAAATGATATCTAATATACCACAGGCCCGGGCTAGAAACTACAGTAACATCTGTGCCTCTCTACATTTCAACTCCTCAAACCTGGCTGGAATAGAAAGGTCTTCTCCTACTTTCAAAAAGATAGCAAAGAAGGAGTCATCCTAACCTCCCTAGGAAGTGAGTTTCAAAGTGTGGGAGCAGCCACAAAAAAGGCTGTCTTCCGTACCCTACCAAATGTGTCTGTTAAGGTGGTGGGATAGAGAGAAGCGCCCCCCCCCCAAGATCTAAGAGCTCTTCCCTTCCCTGGTTTCTGATCTGATCAGTATAGTAATGAATCAGATCACACAGTAAAGTGAGGGATGCATCTGATCACCACTCACTTTTCTATGTTTAGATCTAAAACATCACAGGAATGAGGAAAATAACATCCATCTCTTTAAGTTTACGGCACACCCAAAACCTTATATCTGGAGTGTTCTTTCCATGGTTGGAGGCATTGATTGCAGTCCCATGAATAGCCTAACTGTGTGAAGCCACTTGCTGGAGGCTACTGACTACTTTCCTAATTTTCCCCATGTACATGTCTGAAAAGTACCAAGGCCCTGACCCTTCAACATAGTTGTTTGCTTATAAGACTTGGCCTTGGAGTAGGTAGGCCCTGACTCACTGTTGATGTGTAGTCTAGAAAATAGTGTAGTGAGGTACTCATCTTGCCATACCACTTTTTCTTTCACTTGGTCTGTGTACTCAAAACAGAAAAAAACTTAGAAAGGGCTCCCATACCTGTTGACCACCAGTTGTAGAAGAGACAGTAGCAGTTCTCCCACAAAGAAGGGATTATCCCTTCTGGAGGCCTGGCTTATTCATGTCCCATGCTGGTTGCCCATTACTTCCCATGTTGCATAGTGGTTAATTTACAGGGGGGGCAGAGGGGAATCTGCTTTCTGGCCTTTTGTGCAAAGCTTTTTAATGATTCTTTTTTAAAGAAGGCTGTAATGGTGCATGATTTGGCTGAAAGTCATAGGAGACGAGGTTTATAGATCTCATTGAATATCTGTTCAATGTCACCACTACATTGCATCTTCCTTTCCAAAAACCTCTGTTGGTTTTTATAAACCTTACTGTGCTTTAAGTTTGGGGGACTTTTGGCCCCCTATGGCATTTTGGACTGCAATTTCTCCTGCCATTGGTAGGCTAGGTAGGTAGGCTAATAGGATCTGTAAACCAAAGCATCTGATAGAATGAGGTTTCTTATCCCTGTTCCAGGCATTAGGCGATAGCAGTTTGCTCCAATTTCTGTGTACTGCCATTTTTGCTGACATTAGGTCTCCCTTGCAACTCTGGTTGCATTGACATTGTTTACTTTAATCTGATTTTACAGTCTGGAAAAATCAATAAATTGATACACAGTTTACCTGGGAGTAAGTTCCACCAATTTCATGTCTTGTAGACTTTTTCACATAATCATTCTTAAAATCTACTGCTGTACATTAATGGGGGAGATTTAAATTTAATTTTTGTTTGTTTAAAATTCTAACACAGTTCTTACTTCCTGGTAATCACTGTAGTGCACTAACATCTTGCATTTATTATTTATTTATTTATTTATTTATTTATTTATTTATGAATGATTTATATCCTCACCTTCCTTGACTCTTTAACATTCTTGATGTTTTTGATTTCCCTCCACCACCACCTTCAGTGCAAATGTCTTGGATTTGCTGTCCTAGGAAGAGAGGGTTGCACTCACTGGCCATGGGCCAGCAAAAGAGTTGGCATGACTTTCTGTGAAGCCGTATTGGACAATCAAAAATACATGTTACATCAGAACATATTAGATCCCCATCTCAGGCTCTTACTCCTGCACGTTAAGTAAGCCCCCAAAATAGATCAAACATGTGCTACAGAGTTGCTTACTTGCATATCATTCCTCCTACTCTGGACAACCTTAGCTTCCAGAGGGCTTTTGGTATTTGGCAATGCTGTTCTAAAGCTTCTGTGGCCAATAACCTGAAATGAAACTCCTGGAAATGAGATGGGGGTGAGGGAGTCTATAGATAAACAGATCTTGCTTGCTGAGATGCATTTATTAATTTATTAATTTATTTTTAACAATAGCAATTCTTCCTAACCCTTCAACCCACTTCTTACACAGCTGATGATACAGGACTTCTATCCATTTTGCAACACTCTCAGAAAACATTTATGAACCATTATAAGTGCAATGGAGTTGAGTAGTTTTCCAGTTACTCATTATCCAGATCATTGATTTCTTTTTTTAGAACAAATATTTTGTGGAATATTAGTGAATAGGTAGAGCAGATGTCCACCCATCCCCAATCACAAGAAATTCATCAAAGTCACCTCCTGCAATTCAGCCCATCTTGAAAAAAAAATCCAATGTAAAATATTTATCTGCTAATAGGTCTTGAAATGAAGACAACTCCTAATTGGACACAGTATGTTTTTCTCGCATAACACATAAATAGATTAAAAATGTCCTGTGGAAAGCTGTATCCTAGTGTTTTCATTTCTTATGAGCTTGTATCTATAAATTGTATAACATGTAATCTCTTTGATTTTTCTTAAAGCTGAAGATCCAAGAACTACACAACTACATTACTCCGTTAGGTCAAGAAGCAAGAAACTATTGCCTGGAGAAAGTCCCATTAAACACGTACAGCTCTATGCTTCAGTAAGCAGAAAAAAAAAATCCAAAACTGGAACCTGTTGAGCTACACCTCACAAGACAGACTAGGAGCCTTATCACACACCACTCGTTTATGCTATGTTATTCCATTTGAAATCAGCTCCAGCTATTCTTGTGAGGGTAGCTGACTGTTGATGCTATCATATCCTTGCCACATTTGCAGTTTAATAGCATCATTTACACAATTTGTTCATCCACCTTAAGATATCATTTCTGACTCCTGTACCCACCCCTCACTTCATGATTGGTTCCGCTAATTGTCATTTGTCATAATACCAAAGCAGTACAATGTCACAACTCTACAACAGTTGATGGAAGGATAACCTGGCCACACCCACTAATGAATCATTAGTGAAAAAAACCACACCAGAACTGGTTGTGGAATTGTTGTGGGAAAGGGAGTCATTAATGGATTATTTTCACTGTGAAAATAAACACATTTTCAACAACCCTGCAATACAATAGCAAAGGAGAAGAACAATGTCATGCAATAAGGCTGAGGAAAAAGCAGGATTAGTTCATCACTATGGCAGTATAACACCATGGTGTGATAAGGCTACAAAATGAATGCAGTTTAAATATATAAAAGGGAGCTGCTATTGCTGCATCTGAGACATGGAGAAATGGATTCTGATCAGTATGGTTTTATGTATACACTTAAGACTCTATGTTGCACAATGCCCGCTCTCTTCCTTCAAACTCTTCCTCAAAACCTCATATGCTATCTGTCTTTCAGGTCATTGTCTTAATTCTTATTTTCAACTGTACCAAAATTCAAATCCATGTAACTGTGTTTGCTCACATTCTTCCTTCTCTAACCTCATCTTTCCTTCTCTTCTGTCCTCCAGGGCCTGTCCCACAGTGTCTATTTTAGATGGTTGGCCCCTTGGGCCAGCAAACCATCTGTTTTTCCTATACAACTTCGTAAGGGGATATGTAACACCAATTTTCCCAGGGAAGTCCTGTTAAGCTGTTGTAACAAGACGCAAGAAGTCCTTCAGATTACCTTAAAGATGTCATGTGAGCTTTTGTAGACAATAGCCCATTTTACCACATACATGAAATGTTATACAGAATTTCAAGCGTATATAGTTTACATCTGGTTATTGGCTAGAGGCCAGCAGGAGCAGGGATGGTAAACCATAAAATCTGAGGAAATTAGATACCGAAAATATGGAAGTGACTTTATTAACACTGGCCATTCATCATAGATTTGATGCACAAACGTCCTGGCACTAGGTGAGCCAATTAACACATATTAATTGTACAGTGAAACTGTATGAATTTCAAATAGGTATGCATATCTCCCATGTGAATGCAACAGGATTTGGAGTGAAGAATGAGGCAAACTGTGCTTCTGGAAAATGAGATTCGATTTAGTTTTCCTCTCAACCTATTCATGAATACCATAACTTTAGGGACTATGTCTTTTCTTACAAAGGTAAAGGAATATATGACCTCTATAAATCCACACACCTCTGTGTGTGTGTGTGTGTGTGTGTGTGTGTATTAGCAAGGGCACAGTCAACTAAATTTGCAGAGGCTTACTAAAGACCTTGATTTCCAGTTTACTGCCCACTCAAAATATGTATCCCTACATGTTCACAAAAAAGAAACATTTTCAGGAAATACATTTGCTTCTGTATCAATGAATGCTTCATCTACTTCAGTACATGTCCAGATTCTCAGCAAGTCCACAAGGAATCATTATGCAATTTTATGGCGGAGTTGCCCAAAGTCTACCATGAGAAGATACCTTATACCAGGGCAAAGCACTTGTCCATTTCATCCAATATGGTCTGTTTTGGCTGGTAGTGGCTTTCTAAGGCCACAGGAATTGGTCAGTCTCCCCCTACCACATCTAGTATCTATGATTTAATGGGTGAAGCTTTCCTAATGTCATTCCTCTGGTGTACGGTTACCATTAGAAGGATGGGGAAGGAGTGTCACTATCATCTGTGAAGATTTCATCTTCCTCATCAGGAGATCAGTTCATCCTAGTGCAGTGCCAGTATCTGGTGCTAGGCCAAAGAGGCAGGTGAGGACTCCCACTGTCCTTCAGTTTCCCTGCTCAAGCTGGCCAGGTGGCATCATGTCTGAAATACCCTAGAATTTGGAAGATGGTCTTGAAGGATGCCATTGCTCATATTGGGACTGTTTAATATGAGCTTGATTGGGACTTAACAGCTACTATGATAAACATGGGCCTAGCTTTGTATATTATTGTCCCAAAACATATTGCAGGGATACATCCTTGACCTGGTATTTTCAACCATTAAAGAAGTAGAGGTCTGGAATGGGGTAATGGTACTTCATCCACAGTTAAAATAGTAGGATCTAGAAATCTGTCCTATCATGGGATAAGACCATGTGGAATGCCTTTATTTGACAAAGTTTCTATTTCTTCTTAGGAGTGCAGGTAATAAAAATTAATTAAAACAAAATAAAGACAGTGAGCGTGCGGTTTTTAAAACTATTTTATATGATTTTAAATTGTTTTTAATATGTCACTCTGGAGACTTTTACCCTAAAAACAGGTAATAGGTAGGCAGAGAGACAAAGAGAGAGAGATTAATTTTCAATAGCCAACATTGGGAATGGCTCTTCACTACTAATCTATGGGCCGCAACACCATATTTTCTTCTTCCTGAAATATTTTGTGATCTTTCATCTCCCTACCCCTTCCTCATACTCCATTTGCCTAATATCTATCAATTCTTGGTTTCAGTGTATATGCTTCAGTCACTGAGGAGCAAAAATTAAAAAAAAAATTACAAAGTAAAGGGAAAGTGGGCAGAGCAAAGAAAAGAGAAAGTAAAATAAATGAAGCAACTTTCCAAATTCTGCTAAATATATCCAACCAAGATTTTGTAAGGCACAGTTACGAAGCAAACTTTTGTAAATATATCTAATATATATTGGTAAAAATTAAGGGTTTTCAACTGCACAATTAGAAATTTTTATGCAGTGCTGGTCTTCTCCAGTTCTTCAGCTGTGGTTGCCAGGTTGAAATTTGTATTTATCTGAACTGTGTGTCTAGAGATAGAATTCAACACGTGGAAGTAATTTGGAGACTGTTTCTTTGTTGAAGTGCTTCTATGAAAGACAGAAGAGGATTTCACATGACTCAAAGTATGATAAGATGCATTTCACCTACCAACCAGTCTCCCTGTAGGCCCATTCACACTACAGACCTATAGCTCTACTAGTGTATATACTCAGTGTTGCCTGAGATTTTATTTTCTCATAGATAATACTTGCTAGAAATACCTTTGGAATTACCTTACTTTACCTTAGGAATTAGATGTGCTTGAAATACACAAATTTGAGATTCTGCGTTTCTAATTCCCCTATCCGTTTTGTCCAGTAAGTGTAACTTTTACTCATATTCCCCAATCCAAACTGTATTCAGAGTTATTAATATACATAGGTTGGTTTCCTGAGGGAACACACTGCCCTCTTTCTTGCTAGTAGGCCTCGTCTTCATAGCAACCCAGCCTGAGTTCTTTGGCTCGAATTCTAAAGGCCTCTCCCTGAACTGCCAACCCCAGGATTCCATAGAATCTTTACAGCCATCCAATCCTATGAGGTCTTCTCACCTCACACAAACTCACAAACAGACAAATTTTGACTTTTATATAGTAGATTATTGCATGTTAGATGCCATGGCTCTGTCCTATGGAATCATGGGGTTTGTAGTTGGTGCAGCACTACAGAAGCTCTCTGGTTTAGGATTCTAAAGGCCCCTCCATAAACTGCAAATCTCAAGATATTCCATAGGATGGAACCATGGTAGTTAAAGTGGTCTAACGTAATGCTAATTCTGTAACGTGAATGTATCATCTGTGTATGGCTCCTTCGAACTGATACTGAACACATAGCTGCCATGAGTGTGTCTAACATGCACACTGTATGGCAGATGCTTTGAACTTAGTCTCCCAACCATCTCTTAATATCATCTGGCCCCTCTCCAACCTTATTTGTAGACTTCCAGTTGTCAGCTGGCTGACCCTGGTCAGAAGTCAGAAAAATCCTTGAAAATATTCTGTGCTAACCTTCTGTTATCTTATCTGGAAATATGCTTTTCCAAGTTATTAGGCAAGCATTACCTTGTTCAACATGTTTGCCAAAACTGCCCTGGCCTCTGAAAGAAAGAATGATTTGCTGCTTGAAATTCTGTACCTCTAAACACCATGAAAATGTTTTCTTTTTCAAAAGTGGCTAGATCCCCAGGTAATACTAGTAAAAAAGGACTTGTACTTCTACTTGTCCAGTTATCAAATCAGCAATATAAATCATACAGGGCAATTAATGAAAAAAAAAACCTTTGCTGGAACTACAAAAGGTGATTATGTAAGGTTTTGGATTCTTTACCAACATGTTAAGACAGAGGGATCTAACAATCCAGTATGCTTCTGCCTATGACCCAATTTTAGGGTCATATGTTGATTTAATTATCTGGCATGATCTTAAGTTGTTTTTCTAAAAGACTGTATTTCTTTGTTTGATTTATGCATCACCAAACCAGCAAATATCCTTGGAGCAGTTTATAGCATGGATGGGGAACCTCAGGCCCCAGTTTAGTTCTCTAGGATTCCTAAAATCATACCTGCTTTCTTATGACGCTATTTTTGAATAGTTTCACAGATTTTGCATTGATGTCTCCCACTGTAAAAGACTGAAATGTTTCTCCGAAGACTTAGTTACTGGCAGAAATAGCATTAATTTCAGGGGATATACTAAGACCATTTTCATTGGGGGTGCACAGAAAAATGGGGGAAAGGGTTGGACATCACACTCTATAAACAGAAGTTTTATTTTCATAGATAACTAGCATATATACCCAGGATTTTATTTTCTCATAGGTAATACTGGTTAGAAAGATTTGACATCCTGTGTTTCTAATTCCCCAAACTGTCCTATCCAGTACTTGTAACTTTTCCCCATATTCCCCAATCTAAGAGGCTGGGTTTCTGAGGGAATACACCGCCCTCCTCCTTGCTGCTCGGCCACATCTCCATGGCAACCAGCCTATTCAGGACAGATACAGTTGACTGAGGCCCAAGAGCAATCTCACTGGGAATTCTAGAGGCCCCTCCCTAAACTCCCTAAACTCCCGGGATTCCATAGAATTTCCTTAGGCAGCCAATCATATGAGATCTTTGCTTGACACAGACAAACAGACAAACTTTGACTTTTATATATTAGATAATAAAAATAGTTAGAGATGGTTATGAAGCTTCAGAACAAAACATTTTTAGTTTTGTAAACTAAATAATAATGAAGAAGAAGTACATGCATATTGTACAATTCATCCTGCTATAATAATTTGAACTATCAATAAAGTCTAATGAGCTTCAATTCCTTTGCTAACTTACGAACAAATGGCCCACTTGAAATTCCTTCGAGCGTGTTATTTCAGATGTCATAATAACTACATTTGCTTTTCTCTGAAGACATGTATGGTGTCATCTCATGTGTTAAAGCTGAGACTGAATTTGATTCATAGATGGACCAAAGATGAATCCTACAGCACACTAAGGTCCTTTTCGTATCTTACCTTGTCCTGGAGACATCCAATGTGGATCCCGCCATCAGCTCTGCCAGGAGGGAGTACAACAGGAGCACTCCCCTCCACACTGGCTGCCTCAGGGATCCAGGAAGCTCAATGGCCACACCTCTTCCTGTCGCACTGCAGCCGTGTACTGTCCCAGGCTGCGCTGGGGCAGGAAGCACAGCCATTCTGCTCCCAGGGGCTCCACAGGGAAGGTAAGTGTGGGCATGTGGCAGGATGGTGGCACGATCCATCGGTCATTGACAGGGAAAACCCATCAATGATTTGGAGCATGATCACACTGCCTGGGAACGGGGGAAGGATGGGACTGCTATGATGTCGTGCATAAGCATTGTCACTGTCCTGTCTTTCTCCTGTCCCTATGGCGGGTTGAGAAGGTGGAGCAGAAAGGGCCTAAGTGTATATGCATGCATTGTGTATGCACAATATTTTAGTAAGTTTGTACTGCAGGAGGCTATCATAACCATTTCATTGGATGCCTAAACTGTATTTCTAAATATGCAACAGAAGTTTTAAGTTACTGTAATGCTAGAAATTCAGGGACTGAAGGAAAATGGTGGGGGTGGGGGAGCGGAATTGACACTGGGAGGGGCAATCCCTCACTGACCGTTCCCATTGCTGGTATTGTTAACCTCATCTCTTTGTCTTTGGCCCCAGCCACCCCTAGAATGCGACCTCTGAGAACTTTTCTGAAATTGAATCCAACCCTTGTGATAAAAGAAGTTCTCCATTTTTAGTTTGCAATAAATAATGGTCAAAACAGTCGATAAAGATACAACCAAAACAATGAGAGCAATTTTAATGTTTAACACTTAAAATCTGGTTTAAAGCCAGCAATAAAACTAGCAATAAGAGCAACAAATCAAAGTTTAAATGCTTCCCCAAAGAAGGTTTTCTCCTGCCTCGAAATGTATATAACGAAGAGCTAGGCAGATATCCCCTCAGAAGGCTTTCCTCAGAAGAAGCGGCAAAATGGAGGAGGCGCTTTTCCTAGTAGCTGCCATCACGCTATCCCATTGAAGACCCCTTCCCCAAGATGATCAACATTGTGTCTTAACATCAAAGATTAAGACACAAAGTGACCAAAATAGTATCCATTTGAAACTATGCCCACAGCCTCATTGAAACTAGTCCAGGTAGTCTGTATCACCCAGGAGTTTCTGAAGTTTTCTAGGAACTGTCCACTCAGTGACCTTGCTCAATGAGAAGAGATTGGCTACTGGTCTAATATTATAAAAGTCATCTGGATCTATCCCCAGCTTCTTTAGAGAAGCTAAACCACTGTTTCTTTTTAAGCAGTCAGCAATTCCTCAGGGAACCATTGATCACTTCATAGATCCAAGCCCTCAGGCCAGATCTGCTCATACTAATTAGCCAAGATGGGCAGGGATCGAGAGCATGAGTGGTTTGATAAACAGAGCCAAACATTGTGTTCACATCTTCAAGTCTCAGGATCTGAAATCCATCCAACAGAACTGAATACATGGCTACACTGGACACTTCCACCATCTGGTTTGCTTCATTTATGGAAGTAGCATTCAGAGGTACAACAATGTTAGTCTATTTCAGAATAAAAAGATATGAAGGAACTCTGTAACACCCCTGAGAATGAAAAAAAAAAAAGTTCTAGCGTAAGCTTTCATGGACTCCAGTCCACTTTATCAGATGTATCTGATGCACTGCTGCTTGGGGAATTGCTGCTGCTTAGGGAACAAAGATCCCAAACTTTTTTTCTACATATGAAGCTAGTTATGTAATTGTGAAGGAAGAAGGTTTCACTGAGTACTTGCAAGATTGTAACAAGAAGCGGGTAGAATGTGAATGTGAGTTCTTGAATGGAGGAGAGTGCAAGAGGGCAAAATAATAAAAATCCCCTCCTCTTTGTCCTACTTCCTCTGTGGGGGATTTCCTTGCAGGCCCACACTAGTTAAAAAAAACCAAGAGTGTGGTTCCCAGCGATTTCTTGGCCTGCCCAAAATACCACATGAACTCGCTGAACCGGTGACTTCGGCAGCTTGTTTCTCCACTGGAACACATCATTGGACTGCAGTTTTGCCACCAGTGTCTTCTCTTTCAGCAGTCTTCCCTGCGTAACCCTATTGACTTCAATGGAAATAGTGATCACTGACAGGATGCTGTGGTCTCCGGGCTGTTCATGAGATACAGTCTGTAGGAAACTATCCATACGCAGCCGGTGGAGTAGGTGATCCGATTATGATGCAGGCACATCTTGATTCTCATCATGGCCACAAAGAACCACGTGGCTTCCATGCAGTTTGATGGCAGAATTGCAAGGGACCATATGGAAAGAGATGGTTTAATTGGCACACAAACCCAGAATTTCACACAGATCGGGTTACTTGTTCATTTAACTTTAGCATTTCAGAGAAGGATGGGGCATGTGTGGTCCTCTAAATGTTGTTGGGATACAACTCCAATCAGCCCTGTCCAGTCCAGCCAGTAGTAAGGATGAGGGAATTGTAGTCCAGAGGCATTTGGAGTATCTTACTTTCCATATCCTTGTGGTACTCTCTATTTAATGAGTGGCCCTCCAAATGCTTTGGCCCTACAACACCCATCAGCCCTAGCCAGAATGTATAATAGCAGTGGCTCATGGGAACTGCAATAGAAAAATATCTGGAGGGCCATAGTTGCCTAGCACTATTCTACTCAGGGAGTGGCTCTCCAAGATCTCAGCAGAACCCTTTCCCATCACTTGAACATAGGTCTTTGGGATGCAAATCATACCATCTGTCACTGAATGGTAACCCTGTGACAGAGGCTGCTATACAGGCTGAAGAGAAACTGAGTGTAGCTCAGTAGACTTAGCTCAGGGCTGGCTGTTAAGTTCTTCTGCTACTACATTAAGGGAAATTGGGAAAAAAATTGTCTAAGTGCCAAACACACTGGGAACAGATGCAGCATGTCCTGCCTCTGTTCCTGCAGGAGGACTGCCAACATCTCAGCTGGCACCCAGCCCTTCAGTGGGTGGTAACAAGATTTTGTCTGCCATGGGTCCACAGAGTTCTCCGCCTGTCCCAGCCATTTCCTTGGCGTGTTGCATGTGGGAGTTTTCAAGGGGGAAGCATGCCAGAGGAGAAGGCTTTTTCTGCATTGCATTCCCTCTGCTCAGAAATTACTCCATTAAGAATGAAGAATAAGTTAAAGAGCCTTCCCAAGCCAGGTGCAACCAGACTGATCTGTCTTCACCATGTCTCTGAACCTAGATCATTGCTGTCACAGCTCATCAATGTCACCTATTTCACATAAAGTAGAGGAAGGCAATGGAAAACCCTCTCTGAATACATCTTGCCAAGAACACCCCGTGAGAGTTGCACCTTAGGGTTGCCAGAAGTTGGAAACAACATGAAGGCACAAGACAACAGCAAAGTCATTTAATGCAAATGACATCCTGCTGAAATAGATACATTTCAAAGATAATAGATAGTATCTCAGTTTTAACAGACATGAGACCCCAGAGGTATTTTTACACTGATATCTTATCTCCGCAACTGCTGCTAGAACTTGTTATTGTTGCCATTCCTCCTCATTTTATGTACATATTCTATTCCGGTAGAGTAGTGGAATCTGTAATCTGCTCAGACAGAAAATATTGTTATTGGATGTCACATAAACACAGTTTGTAAAGAAATAATGAATAAAATAGAGCCAAACAGCATATTAACTTAAGAACATCTTCAGCAATCAGATAGCATATTTTTTTCTCCTCCTTTGCCATGCAGAAGCTTTGAATGGGCAACTAGATGAATAGGACAATCAGGATCAA
Source organism: Iguana delicatissima (assembly GCA_948472985.1). Taxonomy (NCBI): domain Eukaryota; kingdom Metazoa; phylum Chordata; class Lepidosauria; order Squamata; family Iguanidae; genus Iguana; species Iguana delicatissima. The sequence continues at coordinate 188,134 of CAOKZL010001594.1, forward strand.
GTTAGGCCATTTCTGCACCAGACTGTTATAATGCTATTATTCCACTTTCAACATCCTGTGGAATTCTCAAAGGCGCCTCCCTAAACAGCAAACCCCAGGATTCCATAGGATGTTGAAAGTGAAGTAATAGCACTATAACAGTCTGGTGCAGAAATGGCCTTAATTTTTTAGATTACAGCTCTTAGAATCCCCCAACCACTGCCATGCTGCATGAGGGTGTTCTGGAAGTTGTTACTCAAAGTATAAGATTTCCCAGTTCTGGAATCGAGACCATGATATTTCACCCTTTGCTTTTGCTGCAGTGCCCCTCTAGAACCTCCTCACTTGGCCCACCACCCAGTTCCACAGCTCTTGGGAAGAAAGCTGCCACCGTTAACTCAGAATAAGCATGAAGCAGAGCTCATATCAGTACTGGAACATGATCCAAATACTAACCATCTTCTGCCAGGGCTATTCAACAAGAAATTGGCACGCCAGTTTAACCCAGCCTTCATTGTTTGGTCCTTAACCCAGTTCATTTTCAGGACAGGCTTGAATAATAATAGGAAATTAAAAGATGAAGCAACATGGCTAAGTCCTGTGCGCCCTGACTCAGAAGTCAATTACACTGAGTTCAGTTGGGCTTTCTTAGAAGAAATTGAGTGCACAGAATTGCAGCCTTCTAAAGAGTCACGAGCATACAATGATGAGAAAGTTTATGAAACCTTTATCCTAAAGGGATATTAGATCTTAAAACTAGGCATAAAAAAGCAGTTTAAACAAATAACAAATAACGCACAAACATGATGTGTTCCCAACATGTATTTAACCAGAACTGATTCAGTAGTCACTATCCATGTTTGAAAAAGTAGGTGAATTTGTATATTCAATACCTGGTGAAACCCCTCTTGAACAGTAATGACTTCAAAGTAAGCACTTCCTGTAAGTGTTGGTCAGTCTTTCTTGTATTGGTTGAGGAATTCTATCCATTCCTTTTACAGAACTGCTTCAGCTCAGTAACATTTGAAGCCTTTCTTGCATGCACAGCTCACTTCAGCTCTGGCCACAACATTTAGGACAGTGGTTCTCAACCTGTGGGTCCCCAGATGTTCGTGGACTTCAGCTCCCAGAAGCCCCAGCCACTATGGTCAATGCTCAGGGCTTCTGGGAGCTGAAGTCCACGAACATCTGGGGACCCACAGGTTGAGAACCACTGATTTAGGGGATTTAGGTTCATAGTTTGACGAGGCTATGCTAAAGCATGGAATCTCTTCTCCATAGCCATTCTTTGGCAGATGTACATGTACATGTAGGATGGCTGTCATGTTCCATGACCCAATTACAGTTCATCTTTAGCTCTCAGGTGGGTGGCCCTACATTGTCCTGGAATCTTCATGGTTTCATGGTTGTGTCACTGACTCATGGTTGCGTCACTGAAGGCAAGTGATCCAAGTCCTGAGGCAACAAAGCAATCCCAAGCCATCGCAGCACCATGCCTGAACACTGGAATGAGGTTCTTCTCATTCATGTTTAAAGTCATTGTTCGCATCAAACATAGCATTTCTAATTGAGACTAAGAAGTTCTACCTTCGACTGGCCTGTTCAGAATGCATTGCTCCAGAAATTTTGGGGATTATTCATCTGATCTTTAGACAACTTCAGATGGGCGGCAATTTTCTTTTCAGTAGTTTCCTCCTGGCAATTTTCCTTTGAACACTAGCTTAGTTCAGTTATCAACCCTCACATTAGCCAAGGTGAGAGCGGTTCATTGTGACTTTCTGTATGATGTGTTAGATTGATCTTCAAAGGATTTTGGTCAGACAATGAATCTTGAATAGGGCAAATGTGATCTGGGAGTCTACAATTAGTCTGTCCATCTGACAGTGGAAAAGTGGAGCTTCACATCATTATGTGACATGATGTGTTTCCACATGGCTGTATGGTGAAGACCAAACTCACAATGTTTCTGATCCTTTTATAGGGTGGGGTCTCCCAGATTCATCCCTGCAAACCAATCGGATTAGTTAGATATCTGATTCTAATTCATGGGTTTAGCTGAGCTAATGCAACCAGAAGCCCACTTACTTTTGCACTTACCTGAGTTTTTGTGTGTTCTCTGCTTGCCTAAAGTATACAGAGTTGTATTTCACAAGACACTGAACTAGTTAATATAAACTCCATTGGATACTGTAAAAAGGACTGGCTTTGATTTGCAAAAGCTATCATGGCAAAACTATGGACGTTCCATAATTAACGTTCATAGACTTTTTCTTCCTACTGTAGACTTCTGATGTTTGATGCAGCTTTCATACTTTTGGAATGCTATTTCTTATTTTTTAATAATGATACTAGCCTGATGTTGGATTACAGTGCTGTTTTACTTGATCATTACATGTAACTTGTGGAACTTTATTCTATGATTATACATACCTTGCTTTTATACTTTTACTGCTAGGCCTCATCTCCATAGTAACTGGCCTGAGGCCCCAAGAGCTCTCTGGTTGAGAATTCTAAAGGCCTCTCCCTAAACTGCAAAACCCAGGATTCCATAGAATCTTCTTAGGCAGCCAATCATATGAGGTCTTTGCCTGACACAGCCAATCATATGAAGCCAGGTCTTCGCCGGACACAGGCAAACTCACAGACTTTAACTTTTATATATCAGATGTAAGTTACCTTGTGTTTTTTTTTTTCACCTCCAAAGGAAACCTAAACAATTAAATAAATACATAGGTAAATGAATTAGTTACATCTATACTCTGCTTTTCACTTATGAGCTGAAGGTAGCATATGTGGTTTTTTACTTCCCTTTATCTTCATAACAAACACATGAGGTAGGTCAGGCTAAGAGAGGGTGTAACTAGCCTAAACAAATGTCATGTCTCAGCGAAGACCTGAACATGGATTTCTTAAGTCACAGTGTACTACTGTAATGACCCCACTCACTGGCTCTCCAATACCAGCTCTTAGGCCATTAATAGTAGGTTAAGGGCAGAAGCACTTAACAAGGCCACTTCAGCAAATGCATCTGGATTATTTTTTATCTCCAAAAATTTACCTTTTTTCTGGCAGGTTAATTTTTATGGTTTGCAGCTCCTGTTGTGTCAGCCACCATAGCAGCCCTTTGCTAGCAGTGGCCATCCCATTATTTTTGTATCAGTTTTTAATCATTTTGTAGTTACTGTTCAATTCACAAGAAAGACAGTTCTTATCATTATTATTGTCGTCGTCGTCGTCGTCATCATCACCATTTCTATCCCGCTTTTCTCTCCAAGGGGACTCAAAATGGCTTTGAGTGGTTCATCCTAACTAAACATTAGGATGACTACCTTGGAAGCTATCTCTCTTTTGTTGGATGTTTTTAAACAGAATTTGGTGGCACCTCTCAGGGATGGGCATTCCTTTAGCTCCAGATCCCAGCATAGGCAGGGAGCATATCATCACTGTAATTTAATGTTTTCTTAGAAAGCTCAAATCCATAGCTGGATTTTCTTAAAACTGGCGTTTAATATCTGTCTTCTATACAGGTGAAGCTCTTCAAGAGCTCCAAAGCTAAAAGGTACTATTGTGTTGTGTGCCTTCAAGTTGTTTCTGACTTTTAGTGACTCTAATGGTGAAGTCAGAGGATTTTCTTGACAAAATTTGTTCAGAGAGGGTTTGCCTTTGCTTCTTTGAGGCTGAGAGAATGTGACTTGCCCAAGATTACCCAGGGGGATTCCACAACCAAATGGGGATTTGAATTCTGGTCATTTCATAGTCCGGTGCTTAAACCACTACACCATGAGGCATTATATTTGGCTTTAAAATTTCACCCCCACCCCTCAAAAAGATTGCTCATGTCTTGTACTCAAAGCACATGGCAGAACCTATCAACCCATTGCTGGAACTATTGTTGATTTTGCTACAGTCTTTCTGACAACAGTTCTCCAAAAGAAAGTGTGGATTAGTCACTTGTCACCTAGGACTAGGTAAATCTAGCTAACTAACTTTAACTATGTAGTGCATTGTGTGAGGAATCAAAAGATCATGTATGCACTGTTTTGGAAATAAGATAGAAAAAAGATGTGTGTGTATTTGGTCACCACCAAAAAACATAATCCAGACCCTCATAGCTAATAGAAGCTGTTACAAAAATAAAGAGTTAAAAGGCAGATTTCCCCTGGGGTCCTCTTTGGTCAATTCTGGAAAATCCAGTGTATTATTTTGGTCGTGCTTCTCTTTAAGAGCGAAAAGCACCACCAAATGAGAATGGAACTGTAGCTCTGGTTCACAGCTTCCCTTTCTTCTCCGTTTTCCCACTTACAGCTGCTATTTGCTTCATTTATATGCATCCCTTTATGCACCCTGCGTGGACCAGCGGCTTCGTTTTCCTGAAGACCGCACGTCCGCACAGAAGACAATGGCGAGTTCCTTATTCTCAAGATCTGACTCATGGCACAACCCTGGAAACTCTTTTCCAGCGCCAAGACGCAGCCCTGAGATGGATGAGGCAATCTCGAGCGCGGCCAGAAGAACCCGGACCCGGCCGCCGGCTCTGCACACGCATCTCTCCCGGGGGTGTGCGTGTGCGTGTGCGTGCATGCGTGCGTGAGAGCGAGAGCGAGCAGTGCAGCTCCCGGGCAAGCCTGAGCTTTGGCTTTTCTCATGAAGGAAAACACGACTTATTTCTCAGAACCTGATCCTCTTGCGCAGCCCGGCTGTCTCTTATTTTTGGAAGTTCCCCCTTGGAGCACTAGGGAGCGGCGGAGAGGGAGAGAGTACTGCAGATCTTTTGCACACTCGTGCCAGGACTCCACAGGATGCAACCCTAAAATAGGACGTCAGTGCCAGGGCTCAGTCGGGGGGCGGGGGGGAGGCAAGATTATAGCTAATAACAATAACAATAACAATAATAATAATAATAAAACGTTTTTTTAAACAAGTCCAACGCTGGAATCCGGTTGGTTAGCTCCATCTAAGGCCATGTCCGCACTAGACTGTTATAGCGCTATCATTGCATTTTCAACATCGTATGGAATCCTGGAGTTTGCAGTTTAGGGAGGGGCCTGGCCAGTGCTCCAAAGGGGAACTTCCAAATATATGAGACAGCCGGGCTGCGCAACAGGACCAGGCTCTGAGAAATAAGTCGTGTTTTCCCGGCCAGGCCCCTCCCTAAACTGCAAACTCCAGGATTCCAGAGGATGTTGAAAGTGGAATCATCGCGCTATAAGAGTGTAGTGCAGAAAAGGCCTAGGTTTCCATAGGATGTTGAAAGTGCAATAATGGCGCTATAACAGTCTAGTGCGGAAATGGCGTAAGAGTAGGCTTACCTAGTGAATTTGCTGCATGGTGAGTCCACACATGGGCAAATCTCATTGATTCAACGCATCTACTGGGACCAGCAGCGGAATTCTGACCACCATGTCTCTGAGCATGTCCAAAGTGCCGCCCGAGCAGGCACACCCACGCCACCCGCGGCGCCTGGGGTGAAATACAGAGGCCTCTGGGAGACAGAGGGCAAAGCAGAGCCCCACTGGGGTGTGTGTTGGGGGGGCACTAATTTCGAACTCCTCCTCCCATCCCCTGCCCGTGGGGCGCGCCCCTCCGCCTGCCCGCAAGCAGCCAAGCCGGGCGCAGGAGCGGGGCCGGGCCGGGCCGGGCCGGGCCGAGGCGGGGGCGGCGGGGTTGCAGGGAGCGAGCTCGGCCGCGATCCCCCCGCCGTCACGTTCGGACAACCGCGGCGGCGGCGGCGGCGGCGCTTCGGTCCCTCCGCCCGTCCGGACCGCCGGCCAGGAGCGGCGGCGGCGGCGGCGCAGCTGGAGGAAGGGAGAGGCCGGAGCGCTGTCCGACACGTGAGGCTCATGTGATGCTGGCGCGGCGCGGTGGGGGGAGGGAGAGGAAGAGAGGAGAGGCAGGTCTGTCTCCCCCCTCCCTCCCTCCGGTAGCAGCCAGACGTGCCTGGAGTCACAGGGTGGAACACGTCGCTCCCGTCCACCCACTCGCTCACATTTAACCCAGCCTGCAGCCTTCCGATTTACTCCTCCACTCGCCCCCCTTCCACGCAGCGCTGCAAAAGTGGAAGAAGCGCTGCTGCCGAGCCGGACTCGAGGGAGACTGTCGTTATTGTTAGTATTATTCTCACAGCCGCGCTCGAGCGCCTCTCCCTCTCTTTTCGCCCTGCTTTGCCAGGGACTCGCCAGGGTCCAGCTGCCGGGCGGGAGGGGGGCGGGAGAGGGAGAGAGAGATCCCCGGCTCTTTCGTTGGCTGTGGACGGAGAGAGCAAGGAGGAGTGCTTCTGCCAGCCTTTTGGCCCCCAAGAGGGACATCGCGGGTTGGGAAGAAGAACGCGGGGCTGAAAATGGAAAGGATCCCCAGTGCCCAGCCTCCGCCTCCGCCGCCTTGCCTGGGCAAGCTGGCTGCGCTCGAGAGCAACGAGATGCCAGGGTAAGCAGGACCCGCGGGTATGCCATTGGCACCGAGAACCGGGATCACATCGCTTTCCAACCCAGTCTGGTCAGCCTGGGTTTGGATGATGACTTCCAAGAGTTTTCCTTGGGTTGGCATCTGTTTTTTCTTTTTTCTTTCTTTCTTTCTTTTTCTTCCCAGTAGGGTTTGGGGAGGAAAGAGCAAAGTTGCTCCTTTGTTGGGTGATTCTTACAAGTGATGTGAATCTTTTTGTTTCTTCTTTTGGGTAATCAACAGGTTGGACTTTGCTCACATGTATCAAGTTTATAAACCCAGAAGAGGGTTAAAAAGAGGTGATGACAGTAAGGTAAATACGAAGCATTCTTATTACTTTTTCAAAATATCTTGGGTGAATACTTTTGGCCCAGGTTAAGATAGTTCAATGCAGATTTAGGATTCTGAGATTAAAAAATTACCCTGCAAAATATATACAAAGGATCTTGCATTTTTAAGTGCCTTCTCATAATTTGTATTATTTTGGGTGGTGGTGGTGGTGGAGAGAATGTATGCATGGGGGAGCTGGGGCAAAGGATGTTAGGTTTGCTTGTTTTTTAAAGTATTATACTAGCCAGTGGATTTGCTTTATCATCTCAGCCTAAATAGTGCAACAAAGCAATCCCTTCATAGCATCAGATAGTTTTCTGAAGCTAGAGCACATATATTTTCTGCTATAAACTCTTGGTTTGGTAGTGGTGGGGATTTTCCTATTACTCTAAGAAAATGTTCTACTTTTCTCCCTTCTATCTGGGCAGAAAATGGTGTTTCTGTAGTGCTAAGAAGTCACTTTTCATCCCAAGTGATGTAATTTTTGTTGTTTTTACCTGTTGACTTCCAGGAGACCTATAAGTTGCCTCACAGACTGATAGAAAAGAAAAGACGAGATAGGATTAATGAATGCATTGCCCAGCTGAAAGATCTTTTACCAGAACATCTTAAACTTACAGTAAGTGAAAATCTGGCCACTGTCCAGAGACTTCTTCCTTCTGGGTTGGGGAGTGTGTTGAGTTTGTGGGGTTTTTGTGCAGGTAAAGTTGCCATCTAGAGGCTTCCTGAAGCAGTGCAGATGAGAGATTTGTGTCTTGGGTAGGATTGCTGCCTTGAGCCTCCTATTAAGACTTGATTTTGTTGCCAAGTTGCTAAGTTTCTCAAAAAATTTGCATGCATGAATTGGATTTGATGATGCAACAAGATGAGATGAAAGATTTATTAGAGAGAGTGAATTTAGCATTGCTTCCCCTTCTGCTTCTGATGTTCTGGTGTTGCTTAAGATTCGGTGTCCAGTCGGTTTGGGCCATAGTAGCATCCATATGTCCTGCTCTGCGCTTGCCAATAGCAAAGACTGAAATATATGTACATATAATGCATTTCTGAATCCAGAAAGAAGGTTTGCTGAATTACCTAGGTTTTTTGGGGGAAAGCAATCCTGTCTTTGTCAGCTCTTCGGTACCCTTTTTTGGCCACTGTTAAGGAAACCCGTCTCTTGGATTCCTGTTTTATGATCAAGGTGCCAGCAGAGATAGCCAAAACAGATTTGTAAAACATGGCTTTCCCTCCATCTTTTTAAAACAGAGCTAAATATCCCTGGCATTCTAGCTGACACTTGCCTCTTGTATCATCTTCCTTTCTATGTACCCTTTGAAAACAATGCAGGATAGGTGAATTTAAATAGCCAGTTTGAAATAAGAACAGTTACAGATGAGCATTATGAGCCTTTACCTCCCTCGTGTCCTTATTGATCTCTCCCCACTGTCTCCCCTAAAATTGTCCAAGCACGTAGCTCTGTGTGTTCAAGTTGCTTCAGCTGAGGCTTGACTGAACCATTTTCTCTTCCTCCCCAGACATTAGGACACTTGGAAAAAGCCGTTGTTCTTGAACTTACCTTGAAGCACGTCAAAGCCCTAACCAGTCTCATTGAACAACAGCAGCAACAGATCATTGCTCTTCAGAAAGGTTTACATGCTGGTGAGTATGCGCCGATCACACTTGTTACCATAATGAGAGAAAGTCCTGATGATTAGGAAAGTCCTAATGATTAGGGTGAACCCTTCCTGGAAGAAAAAGTCTTTCTCCAAAGATTTGTTTTCCGGTGACCATTCATGTCTTCCAAATCCACTTCTGACAATCATACCCATGGTGAAGTAGTCTCACCTGGCTTCAGTGGAACTGCTCTGGGTGAGAGATCTTTGATCCTTCCTTACACCATTTTTGGAGGAGAGGGAGAAGGGCATTTGAAATTTCTTCCTTGCCCTTTTGTCGTGATCCTCTCTCCTTTTCATTCAAAACTAGCTCTTTATTTGATACTTGAGCTGGTTTTTTGAAGGCTGAATCACCAACTCCTGTATCACTTTCAGGTCACGAAGAGGACTTTTGGCCAGGGAACTTTTTCCTAGCATGGTGTTCCTGTGGCCAAGAAGCGTAGAATAGCTTTTCTAGCAATTAACTATCAACATCTACCCATCCCTCTTTCTCTGAAGATCTCCACAGAGCTTGGATCTTTTGCTAGCATTTAAAGCTATGACTATTGAGCTGTTGCTGTATTCTAGTTCTCATCAGCCTGGGGGATGATGGTGGTGTCATTTACCTACCTAACTAATTAATTAATATCCCATCTTTCTCCCAGCATGGGAGTAATTGTAGAAGTCCATCTGGTTGGTCACAGCTTCCCTAGCCCTACTTTGCCATTTAACTCTTCCTAGACTTTCTGCTTCTTTGACAGCTGCTCACTGACTATTCCACATGTTTGTGTTCCATTACTTTATGTTCAGATCCTTTCTTCTATATTCCTGGTGGCAGTTCACAAAAATGTAAAGCAAGGATGGGGAACACTTGGTGCTCCAGATGTTTGTTGCTGGACTGCAGCTCCCTGACTGTGAACTATGCTGGTTCAGACTGATGGGAGCTGCAGGTTACCTACCCTAGCTTTAACGAGACAACCCACATAATAGCAGTGATCCACACTGTTAGCACTTCTAGATATGGCAGCTTCCAGCAGGGGATATATGTCACATGGAGTTGCTTTGCTAAGGGGCTTCTGTGGGGTCTGCAGAGTGACTCGGTGTGACAAGTAGTTGCTGTGTAGTTGTCACAGCAATATCTAGAATTGCTTGCCATGTGAATCCAGGAGTGAGTGAGGTAGCTCCTATTAGACCATCTTTCCTACAATTAAAGTTGACTTAAGCCCTTTGAAGTCTAAAGCAGTTTGAAGTCATCAAGGGCAGTTCCACCTCTATCCCTTTCAGTGTTCCCAAAACATTTGACTGAATTTTAGAGGAGGATCCCAGCACGAGTTCATTTTTATCTCATGCCTGCCAATCTCACTGGATTCTCTCCTGATAAGAACTAGTGTGCTATTCCTTACTTTTGTTTGTTGGATTTCAAAACCTCCTTTTAGAAATGACCAGCAGTGGGCAAAGTACAGCCCACCAGTTGTTGTGGGACTGCAGATCTCAACACTCCTCACCTTTGGCTGTGCTGGCAAATGTTGATGAGAGTTACAGTTTTGTTTATTTTATTTATTGAACTGTATATGGTCACATGGGCTAGAAGTTAAGATTCCAGTACAGTGGCTGGTTTCCACTGATTTTAGTGAAACCTGTATTTCACCTTTACAGGTTCAAATAGTTACATAACCTAAGTAAGGCTTCTTTCTCAAGTGCTACTCCCAAAGTACAGTATTGTTTTCACAAAATCTTAAGTTGTAACTTTATGACTGTGTTTACTGGAGACTGCAGTAGGCCCAAATGGACCTGGCTACTTCTGAATCACCGTGCATAGGATTGTGCTGTTTAGAGCTGCATGATGTTTATAATGGCTGAAAGTCTTGTGGTACCTTTCAGACTAATGAGTTTTAACTGACACACATTTTTTGTAGACTGCAGATGCAAGACAGCTACCCATCCCCATTCCTCCTGGAAATTGTTCTAATTGCTGGTTAATGTTGTATTGACCTTTACTGGTATATTCTTAACTTTCTTCTGCTGATGTTTCCTCAGATGAGCTGCCACCACGGAGCCTTGATTCCAGCCAGGAGGTATTTCGGTCTGGTTTCCAGATGTGTGCCAAAGAGGTGCTGCAATACGTAGCCAAACATGAGAACGCCAAGGAACTGAAATCTTCCCAGCTCGTCAGCCACCTACACAGAGTGGCCTCCGAGGTTCTGCAGGCTGGCATTGGCAGAAAGCCGGGAGATGCTGTTGCTAAACTCACGGACCTGAAGGAAAAATCTAGTTCTCTGACCAAAGCTGCTGAGGCTCATGGGAAAAATTGTGTACCTGTGATTCAGAGGACTTTTGCCCACTCCAGTGGCGAGCAGAGTGGTAGTGACACAGACACAGACAGTGGATATGGAGGAGAACTGGAAAAAAATGACTCCAAATCTGACGTGCAGTATTTCAAAAAGGACTCTGAACTCAAATATGCTGTCCAAGAGAGGATCAGTTCAATCAAGCAAGAGAGTGAGGACCCACCCGCCAAAAGGACCAGGATGGAAATGTCAGAGGATGAAGACCACTTTAGCAGTGACGTGCTTGGCTCTTCTTCCAGCAGTTTCTTGGGTCCTCATCCCCACCAGCCACCTCTGTGCCTGCCTTTCTACTTGATTCCACCCTCAGCAACAGCCTACCTACCTATGCTGGAAAAATGTTGGTACCCAGCTTCTGTACCTGTCTTATATCCCAGCCTCCCAGCCTCCACTGCAGCACTTTCAGGGTTAATGAGCCCAGAAAAAATGTCTTCTCCTTTACTGATGCCTCAGCGGCTTCCTTCTCCAATACCATCTCATTCCCCCATGGACTCTAGTGCTCTGCTTCAAGCTTTGAAGCAGATGTCTCCTTTGAATTTGGAAACCAAAGACTAAAGATGAAGTGACTTTCTCTTGAGAAGTTCTTTTTTTTTCTTCCCCTTCCTACTTGGTTGAGTGTGAGATTATTTCTCTCCCAACATCCCCAAACTGAGAAGTGGGGAAGATTGTTGGTTATTTATATCTTGGGAATCCAATTCCTCCTTTGCTTTGGCTTCCCAAGAAATTTAGGAAAGGCTTCAAAATTGCACCCGAATTAGCAAAACTAAAGAGCGGTTTGGGGTTTTTTAATTTAATTTTTTTGGAAGTGCATTGTACTTTTTGCCATCTACAGCATGACACCTGATTTAGTAAGTTGGCTAGGAATATGTTTCAAAGCTGTGAAAGTAAACTAAAAATGAGGCAGATTCAGTGTCTACGAATATACAAATGTGGTACTTTTGATGACTTTTCAAAGTAACGCCTAGAGAGCCAAGAGTGTGAGTCAAAGAATGTGGCGTCCCCATCTTGCTGCTGCCAGTGTTAGAGATCTCTGACCAAAAACACACACAGGTATATACACATGCACGTACACACACAGACAAGCCTAGCTATTGAAGGACTGGTAATTAATTCTGCAGTCACAGGTTGGTAAAGCACTGTAAATAATTTGGGGAGATTTTGAGCCTGGTTCCTCATCACATTTCTACTGATTGCACATATATTTTCTTTTAAATGCTGCCTAGAAATTTTATGTAGCTTGAACTGCTAGGTAGAGACTTGTTGTGGGGAGGGCATTCTATGGGTGTGGCCCATGTATCCCTCTCCCTCACATTGGACATTGCTTCTCATAGCTGCTAGAGAGGAGCTTTTTCTGAGGAAAGTGGAATGTCTAAAGAGACAAGTCCAGGCCTGGCTGAGACAGCAGCACAAAGCATAAAGTGGTATCAGATGGGTAACCTAGGACTGGTCTGCCACTAGCTTTTTGTACCCTGTTCTTATCATCTCTGAAGACACCCCAACTTATTGTCTGTTCTATAAGACAGTTTCTTATCCACAGCTGTGCGTGCAGCTTTCTTATTCCAAATGCCTATGGAAACTGCTGTCCGAACTAACGGCAGAATGTTTGCTATGATTGCCACAGCATCTTAGACAGCTCTCACAGAGCCAGTGGCAGCACATGGCACGACTAAGCAAGTGTGTGAGGCCAATGAATGATAGGGAAATATTAGGGCAAACCCTAATTTACCCTTTTCCTGAAGCTCAAGATACTTGATTGTGGACCACATAGTGCTTCTACACCACCAAAGCAGGAGATTGTGATCCCTGCTGTGGCACAGGTGAGGAAGGACATCCAAATAGTCAAAATAGCACTCCTGACTTTAATAATCCTCATTTCTGGTTTAAACTCAAGCACTTTCCCTCTAAAAATTTAGAGGCAGAAAAGTGGGGCTTGGGGCTTGAAGCAACTTCTTTTCATTACTTCCTGCTGAGGCTGGTCCCTGAAAATGGATTGAGGATTGACATGGGAACTGTGTAAGCAATATTTTCTCAGTGAGGGGGAAATGGGCCTCTTTGCCAGTTGGCAGTGATACAGCTGCCCCTTAATGGGCTCTCCTTCTGGAGACCAGATCTGCTGCTTTTGGCGCTTCATGATCCTGCAGCTAAATATTAGAAACCCCCGGCGGTTTGATTGCTTAGCATGGTTGATGGAGTTTACCCAGCTGAGTTCCAGATTTGCTGCTAAAGGGTGGGACGCCGTGTGTATGCATCACAACACCAAGAAATTTGAGTGGCTGCCATCTGGAGGAAGCCTCCATGTCTACCCTAGACTGAACACATACTGCACTGATAAATACTGCATCTGATTTTTGGCTATTTTAAGAATCCGTGTCAAATGGTGGTGTCATCTAGTAGTTTTGCAAAATTCATAGAGCAACTATCCTATGATCAATCCTTGCGCTATTGCACCAACTAGAATGCACTATGCTCAATTGCAGATTGTGTTTGACCATTTATTTTATTGCTGGTTTTAAAACTTTTTTTTTTGTACACAGTTGTTGCCTTTATTTGTAAAATCTGTTTTAAATATAAATGTGTACATATAAATATATGGATATGTAAAAAAAAGTTTCAGAAGTCTATTATTTGTAAAACTACTTGAGCACAAAGAAAGTGGGAAATATGAATGTATTCCTGTTTCTTTTTAACGAGGAGAATATTTTGTTCTTCCTCCAGGGAGAAGAAAAGTGTCTATATTTTTGGAACCTTCTTGAAAGTGGGGATATTGTAAATATTTTTACCAGAGTAAATGTTAAGTAGTTGTTTTAAAAAAATAAATAAAATTATTTTCCTGTGGAATACAAGTACAGCTTATCTTCATGTTTGAGAGACTTCTTAATTGTAATAATTACATATTATAGTAATGGTATTTACTATATTATCATTCACACCCAAGGACTAATGTTACAGAGAAATAGGGAACCCAATCCAGAATCCAAATTAAGGAATTCCTGAAAGGAAGCTGATTTTTCCTTAATTCATTTCAACAGGTCAAGACAGCAGCTGATAAAACAAGCCATTGGAGTCCTATTTCTGGCAGAAAGGAATCCCATCTACTGAGTCTGGCCCTGATTTTAGGATGAGTCTCATCCTGTTTTTAGGGTGGCCACATGTCCTCCTTTACAAAAGAAATCTGTTCCAAGTTGTACTTGTTTTAAAGCCTTGTCCAGTCTGAGCCTTGTGTAGATAAAGCACCATAAGAAAGGAGAGCAAGGTCCTTGAATTATCCCATCCACAGTTAGCAAGTTGGCACTTGGTTGACAGGCTGAACAAGCACACAGGTCACTTGTAGGTCAATGCCTTCCCTGCCATAGTGAGATGTATGTTGGGGTCAATATTTCTAAAAGTGCATGTATGCATCTAACTGAACAAATCTGGTGCAAATCTGTATGATGTATTTTCCTTTCTTTCAGTGATGTATAACCAGCCAATCTCTAGCTTTGTGCCACCTGTACTCATCAAGGAAGGGGTTAATGAGGGGCAGGAAAGGTCACAAATGGCATCATCTTAAGATTACTTTGGGCTAAAAGCTTCCTGAAGTAATGTGAACAGAGCAAGAAATGCCCCCATATGGAACAGAAGGAAGCATCCTTCCAAGCTCGTGTCAAACACTCTGGAGGCCCTCAACTGCTGCTGGACAGGCAGTCACTGAAACTGACGCCATTTCTGCCCTACACTGTTTATAGTGCTATTATCCCACTTTCAACATCCTACAGAATCCTACGGTTTGCAGTTTAGGGGAGGGGCATTTAGAATTCTCAGCCAGAGGGCTCTTTGGCCTCAGTAAACTACGAACCTCAGAATTCCACAGGAGGTTGGAAGTGGAATAATAGCACTATAACAGTGTAGTGCAGAAATCGTCTGAGGCTACCCATAGGCTTTCTCTGAAGCACCACAGACCGGGGAATTGAGACGATTGCTTGCCAAGCTTAAAACACTTGCACTTTTATGTTTATTTTGTTGCTAACAATTGTTTTGTTGCTAACAATTGTTTTGTTGCTAACAATGTTTATAAGCCACTTTTTCTGAATGCTCCCAGGCAGTTGAGAAAAAGCTACAACAACAAAATAATATTCACATGAATCACACTTATTATTGCTTTTACCAACAACTAACAACTGAAGCTAAGTAGAGATGAATACTTCTTATCTCCTCAGGCAGAGAGTTCCAGAGTCTGGGGCACTAGCAGCAGAAGTCTTCCCCCCGCCTTCTTTTCCCAACTGTTTGAGCGATAGAAGAGATAGCTATCAGAGCCTACCAATTCACTTTCAGTTGGCATTAGGGAGACAGAAGCAAAAGATGACAAGTTCACGCATTTCACACCTGTGTAGCAGAAGGCCAGCCAGCACAGTATAGTGGTTTGAGAATTAGACTACAGTTCTGAAGACCAGAGTATGAATCCCTGTTAAGCCATGGAAACCTACTGGATAACCATGGGCCAAGTCACACTCACTCAGCCTCAGAGGAAGGCAAAGACTAACCCCCTCTGAACAAACTTTGCCAAGACAACTCCATTCGTGATAGGTTCTCCTTAGGGGCGCCATAGGTCAGATTAATTTGAAGGCACACAATGACAAAAAGATTAGAATACATTTTACGAGTTACACTTTGTCATGCAAACTGTACCTGCTGGATGAAATTCTACCTTTTGCACAAATATTAAAATTGTAAGAGGCCTATCTTCCTTTGTATCCTAATTGCCACTGTGCATTGCAGTTGCCAGGTAAAACAGGTGATAGGATTCCTGTCCCTTTAATGGTTGTGTAGAGAAGTAAATTTCGATAGGGATGTGTGTGTGTGATTTTTTTAAAGCAACACCTGCTGAAATCCCCTCTGCAACCCAACCATTAAAGAGACAGGAGCTCTGTCTCTTTTTCACCAGGCACTTCTACTCTGCATTGATGCAGATATCTGTGTCTAGATAACCTGTTGAATCATGTAGATCTTGGGTAGGGGTGCCAGGTCAGAACTACCCCAGGCCTTGAAATTTCAGGGCCAAAGCCTGAGATCTCATAGTGTGAGAAGGGGTAGGTCCCGGTGTTGCGTTTCAAGGGTGACGTTACAAGGGAAAGCCCTGGTGATGTCAATCTGGCTGGGGGTTTCTGAGAGATATAGTTCAAAAAGCAACTTTTCTAGGCTCTAGTGTTCACAGCACTGCAGGCAGCTAAAATGTTTGTGCTGATAAATATTTTTACTAATCAGAGGGAAAAAATTATAGCCAGGATACAACAAACTGTCAGTCTCAGATATTAATATTGCTGGTGAAATGCCCTGTGGCTTTTCCATGAAACTAGGATGTGTCCCAGTAATGAAATAATATGAGGATATTAACATGTGTATCAGTGGGGAACAGTGGTCCTCATGGGTGTTTTTTTTCTATGTAGTTCCCCACGCCCTAGAATATTATGTCTTCAGACAGGCACCTATCATTGAAAGCACTCCAAAGCTTTCCTTTCAGGGCTTTAGGACCATATCGAGAGGTATTACAAGAAATACATCCAGTATGGAAAAAGAAAATAACAAGTGCAACATAATACCCCAAAATGTGAGCTCTGGACTTCTGGGTTCACTAGCAACTTGTGGTCCAAACAGGCAAAGGTGCCACATTCTCATTTGGGGAATATGATATCTCCCCCCCTCACCCTCATTCAGGCTATAGGCCATGGCTGCCCAAGTTCAGACCTCGTCTTTGTCATAGCTTACCCACTTGTGTCAGCCAAGTCACAGCATTCTCATTTTCCCAACATGTCCTATTACTTAAGGGAAACCATGGCTGGTATCCTCTTGGTTAGTTCCAACTAGAGTAGACCCGCCCGATTAATAGTCCGGTAATGAGTCAACACATAGATGAATCTAGTGGGTTTAGTGAGTCTACTCTAATCAGGACCAAAAGAGAATTTAAGCCCATATGTATCCTATGTGAGCTAAGCGTCTTACAGAGTTGAATGCTTGTGAGCACTTAAAATGTTAGATCAGTGCTAAGACAGCAAGGGGTAATGGTTTGAGCATTGGACTACCATTCCAAAGACAAGGGTTCAAATCTTCATTTGGCCATGAAAACTCACTGGGTGACCTTGGGTGCCTCACACTCATTCTCAGAGGAAAGTAAAGACAACCCTCTGAAGAAACCTTACCAAGAAACCCCTGTGACAGGTTCGCCTGTGCATTGTCATATCCCGGAAATGACTTGAAGGTACATAGCAACAAGAAGTATTTTTTTAAACATTGGCTTGCATCCTGTTGAACAGTTATGAATGTGTAAGTTAGACTTGCATTCATGTTTATGACTGTGGCATTATTGCCACAATTTCAGATGCCCCGCCTAAACCAACTTTAACAGCTAGCAGCCATACTGAGCAGCAGAGGTCTGTTATGCTGGTGATCAGGGCATGACAAGATACCGTTTCTGGCTCTCTCCTGCCATAGATCTGCAGTCTGAAAATCAGAAACAGGATCCTTGTTGCAAGTCCTTGCTGCACCACAGATTAGTGATGGGGGCTGGAAACACCACTCTGCAGTACCTCATTCACCAGCAGAACAAATCTTTGTCAGTCAGTGCGGCTGCTGGCTGTTAAGATAGGCTTATGAAATCAGGTCAAGAGACAATATATAAGGCATTTCCACACTACCCTGTTATAGTGCCATTTCCACACTACCCTGTTATAGTGCTATCCACTATCAACATCCTGTGGAATTCTGGGGTTTGTAGTTTCCTGAGGCCAAAGAGCTCTCTGGCTGAGAATTCTAAAGGCCCCAGGATTCCATAGGAGACTGAAAGTGGAATAATAGCACTGTAACAGTGCAGTGCAGAAATGGTCTCTGTCTGTGATATAGAATCTTAACCAATGTTTATAGGCCCTTTGCCTGTTCTCTATAGCCCTATAACAATCCATATATCTTTTCTGCTGCCAATGTTTCTCTTGCCTCCTTCTCATATGGCTGTTTCAAGGATGATATCTTCCAATTCTTACTCCCTGCTTGCTAGGGAAAACAATGGGTGGCAATACCTTTTCATACCCTTCTAAACATCAGGTGATGGTGGCAATGAGGGGAGAGGAGGGGGGAAACATACTACCCTTGAAAAAGGTAACTGGATTAGGCCAATCAACAGTTAGAGCTTTGGAAAACTTTTTGCCCAAAATACTGCTTGGAAAAAAAAAAGTAATATTCTATGTTTCTGCAGTGTATTAGCCTAAAAGCTGGTGGTCTCCTCAGGTGTAACTCCACTACGCATGGCAAAGATACCTTCAGACCAAATACCTTCAAATAATCCTTACTGAAGGCAGACTTCAGATTTCAGAATCATTAAGAACATAGCAGCACTTTCTGTTCCTTTCTCATAGTTTCTTGAATGAGAACGGCTTTTGAATTTAAACAGAGGCAGGGTTGGGCTTGGCTGGATATCGATGACAGGCATATGCCTTGGCTTAAGAGATAGCTTACTGCCATGCCTGTTTCCCAGGTCACCAGGCTCTCCTTTAGGCTTTGCTACATGCTCCAACATGCTGTCTGGGTGTAGTTGCTGTACATCTTTCTGAATAAAGATATTCTGCACCTGATTCAACTTGAGGTTCTTGTGCTTTTTCTCCCTTGAAAATGCTGGACGTGGTTTGAAAAGTTTGTAGTAAAGCTGAAACCACAAATCAGAAATCTGTTTCAAAAAGCTCTGGGTTTGTTCTTGTTTTTCTTGTCCTTTTTAAAAAAAGTAATTGTAGGCAAATAAATAAATAAACAAATCCAAATGGCAGCACTGCTGTTGCTGTTACCAGCCGCAGTCCAGAAAGCTGCATGATTAGCCTACTGGTGCTTTTGACATGTTTTTGGATGAGCGTCTCTGTCCCTATTCCACTCCTAAGCTGTTCTTCAAATTTCAGTGGGAAACAGTTTGAGACAAGATAGAAGTGACAGTTGCAGGGCTGCTTTGTGGTTCTCTACTTTTCTAAGAAGGGAAAAGTAAAAAGTCATGCTGATCATGCATGTGCCATTGGGTGTGCCTATGCAACTCCCTGGGTTATGGCCAGCATGATCCTCCCATGATTGCACAAAAAATTTAGGCTTCTAGTGAAGAAATGTTTTTTTTTAACCTTTCTTCTCCTCAAGTCTACTTGAAATATTTCAAGCATCTGAAATATTTACACTTACCTTGAAGTAAGGCTCACTGAACACAGTGGCACATACTTACAATTATATTCAGGATCACAATTTTAAGCATTTTTAAAGAAGCTCTAGCTTCTATAGCATTAGCCAGTTTTTCACTAAGGCTAAAATCTTGTGTAGACTTACCTGTATGTGTCTACGCATAATTGAATTCAGTGGTGGTTACTTCTGAGGAATGATCATCCTTAAGATTGTGCAATCTTACTCACATTTATATTATGCAATCCTATTCACATATATCTGGAAGTAAACCTCTATAAAGGGACTTACTTCAGAGTATTTAGCTATTTAGCTGAGTATTTAGCTATAGTTACTTTATCCCACTGGGAATCAGGAAAGATACCCTGTGGTCTGGGTACCCTTGGTAGAACAGGTTACAGATGTTAGTGGTACTTCTCCTCTGAAGTAGGAAGGCCTGTGGTCCTAGTTCTTGTCTATTAGTTGTTCTCTATTTGATACGAATATTTTTAACTGGTTTTAATTTTATTAATCGTTCTTTTAACTTTTGCATAATGTGAGTTTTTAGCAGTATTCATTTTAACTTTGTTAAGCAGTCTTGAGTCCTGAAATGGAAAAAAAAAAGATGGGAAACAAACAAACAAATTTGGCTGCAGTGATACATTGAAATCCATGCAAAAAATATGATTTCCCTTCTGCAAAGAACTGGTGAGCCTGAAAAAGTTTTTGAAAATGTATGATGTAAAAATCCTATGGGACTTAAGATTCAAACTAACAAACAATTAGGACAGTGGTTCTTAACCTGGGGGTCCATGAAGCCCTGCTGCTAGACACCAACAGCAGCGAAAGCAACCAGGATATGATAGCAGGGGGGTTGTGGGTGCTGAAACTGCTTCCTCACTTGTAAGCAAGGGAGCAGTCTGAGCACACACACACTTACTCCTGTGCCGTGTTCTTCACGAAAGGGACATGGCAACAGGTGTGTGTGTGTGTGTGTGTGTGTGTGTGTGCCCAAACTATGACTCTGGAGACCAGGGTTTGAATCCCTATTTGTCCATGGAAAGCTACTGGGTGACCTCAGGCAAATCACATTCTCTCAGCCTCAGAGAAGGAACAATGGCAACATTTTTCCAAAAAAAAAAAAAAACCCAAACAAACTCCATGATAGGTTTACCTTAGGGTCACCACAAGTCAGTTTTCAAAGGCAAGAGACAAGATAGCTGGAAAGAACCTCTCCTGGTTTGCAGCACTTTGTTGTTGTGTGTCTTAGACTTATGGCAACCCTGAGGTGTATCTTTCATAGATTCCCCTCCCCACTTTTTTTTTTTTGGCAAGATTTGTTCAGGGGGTTTGCCTTTGCTTTCCTCTAAGGTTGAGAGAATGTGATTTGCCCAAGGTCACCCAGTGTCTGAGAGGGATTTGTATCCTAGCTTTCAGAAGCCTTTAATTAATAAATAAATAAATATTTGAATATTTAAATCTAAATTTTAATATTTAAATTTTGAGTTGAGTCTTTGGGGTCCCTGACAACAAATTATATTTACAAGGGGTCCTCAGTAAAGAAAAAATTAAGAACCACTGAATTAGAACATAACATGTCAGATATAAATGCAATTGAGAAAAAGAAAGTTTAGATTATAGATGTGGCAGATTCCAGGGGACAGCAGAATCGAAAACAACGAGAGGGGAAAGAGATGAAATATTGAGATCCACAGTCTGAGATGTGGCACCTCTAGGAAAAGATTATACATTTAAAAGTGATAACTTTATTTCTTTTGTCCACTGGGAAAAGAAAACTCTGATTCCAGTATGGATAGATGCTCTGGGAACAATTCCGAATGGACTAACCAAATGTATGAATGAAATTGCTGCAAATTGGATCACAGTGGCACAATGACAAAAACTACACCTGCTTTGAACATACCACATTATCTGACAATACCTCATTGATTCCTAGATCATTGAAAAAAATCTGAATTACTGATGATCCAAAACTTGGTAACACCTGGTAGATTGTCAAACCAACCATAATAGTAGTAGTAGTGGTGCTGGTGATGTAGTAGTAGTAGTAATGGGGTAGTTGGGTATTCCATACTGCCTTTCCATCCAGCACTCAGTGGCTGGTTGCTTCCTCATTCATTAACTAGAACAGGTGTCCACAACTAGTAAACGAGCTGAATCAACCCAAAAGAAACAATGAGCTGGTCAATGGTTTCTACCATCCCTCCAGAAATAGTTGGACTACAAATCCCATCAGCTGAAGACAGCATAACCCATCCTAAGGGATGCTGGGAGCTGCAATTCAGCAGCTTCCGGAACGCCACAAGCTATCCAAGCCCTGACTGAAAAGGACAAAATGGTCATTCCTTTCTGTGGTGGTAGAATTCAAAGACATAGCTGTGTTAGCCCACATCAATATGCAAAGGTTCTTGTAGCACCTTTGATATTAAGTGAGAGAAAGAAGTTGGTAGCATGAACTTTCATAGACTGAAGTCTACGAAAACTTATGGTACTGATCTCTTTCTCTCAGTTAGTCTCAAAAGTGCTACAAGATCTCTTTGCTTTCTTTTCCGTCACTGATTGCAAAAATGATCCAAAGTAATTCACTCTGAAAGACTGGGGGGGGGGAAAACACTAACCTAAATACAGATTAATAGGCACATGACAAGAACCCCCAAACGTGGATTAAAAGCCCAGGAATTCCACTGTAGCTGACAGCTGTATGAACAAAAGGGAGCTTAACTGTGTCAAAGGCTAGCTAACCCACATGAAACGGAACTTGAAAATCCCCAGACATAGGTAATGGTGATTGTATAATCAGGGCTAGTGACAAACGGGAAAGTGTTTGTTCAGAATTCAAGAGGATCTGAAAAAGCCCCCACTTTGCCACAGGGGCAGGAGGAGCTGTTACCTATCACCAGAGTGACAAGATTGGACAGCATGAGGGATATTTGTAGGGTGTTCCAGTTTCTTCCCATGGAAAGTCCTACATAAGCACTCTCGTTATATAACTTGGCTATGCAAATGTAAATGTGCGTGCTCAACTGCCTTCCCATTCCTGTATGTCCTCCTTCCTGTGCTTTGAAGCGGTGTTCACCCAAAATGCTCTTAGGCATGTGAGCATACTCTGTCCTGTCTGAAAAACAACCCTCAAATTAGAAGGGGAGGTAAGGAGGGAGAGAAAGCATCAAAGGGCCTCTGTGCAGCTGGAGTTATCAGCTTGTGACGGAGTTGATTTGCACACTGCCTCCGCACTTGGACTGTTCAGACAGGGCGTGTTGAGTTCCCCTCCCCGGCTTGTTTTCATGGTCTCACCCAGCTGTGACCTGCCTCAAATGTTGACACAATGTCACGTTTCCGACTGCAGTCTTTCATGTGCAGCCTGAGGCTAAATACGGCTGCTGGTTCCTGGAAACAGACGTGCCTGGCACCCTTTCAGTAGAAACCCGATCCCCATGCGGGCTTGGCACAGTCAAGTTGAATAACATGGTGATAACTCTTTCAGTGGCTGGTTTCCTCCACCTCCTCCTTCTTCGCCTCTTCTTCTTCTCCTTCCTCCTCCTCCTCCTCCTTCTCTTCCTCTTCCTCTTTGGAACATAAATAGGGCTTGCTAGGCAAACTCCTCAGAGTTCAGTAATGTAGGATTGGGTGCTCCCCCACCCAGAAAAAATGAAACTATGCAAGAAAGCAAATATGGGAGTATGACAACCAATGACAGTGCTGGGCACAATAATCCATGGTGTGAATGTTTAATGGGGTGATAACTATCCCCTCTTCCTGACAATGGCCAGTCTGTACCCATGAGGGAAGCATTACTGAGAAAATGCTTTGACCCTACATTGTTGGGCTATAGGACAGGGATGGGGAATATGTGGCCCTCTAGAGGCTCCTAGACTCCAGCTCCCACCATCCCTCACCATAGGCTATGTTGTTTGTGGCAGAGGGGAGATGAGGTCCAATGACATGTGGAAGGGTCAGGAGCTCTTTCTAGTTTTCACTCTGAAAACCTTGCATGTGACTGTTAACCATGACTGCAGGAGATCAGAAAATGTAGACCTGATGTTATTACTATCACTATTGCTGTTACTATTATTATTTTCTAGGATGAAATGCCTATGCCAAAGCCAACATATAATAACTGTGCTAGGCCCAAGGGCCACAGGATAGAAAAAAAGCTGTTTCTCTGACCACTTCTATCCTCAACAGAACTTTAGGGGGCTTCTCCACTGCCATTTTATTTCATCCTCACTCCCCTCTGTGACTGCAGTCTAGGCCTACCCGGAGATGGCACCCGATATCACTTTGATATCAAACCATTCGGCTTTCCTCTGCCACCCCGCTCCACGTGTTTGTGAGGCCACCGGACAAGCACGCAAACAGGCACGGCCGATAATTGCTGGACATTCCATTCTCCACCCAGGCAGGCCAGACACAGCCGGTTCGTTGCTTCAGGGACCTCTCCAGCAAACACCTCATTACATATGCACGATGCTAACAAAGGCTTCCTGCCCCGAGCAGGCTACTGGACAAAAGGCTGTGCTGTCCACTGGTAAGCGCTGCATATTTGCATACTGGCCACACTATTGTTAATATGGCTCTGATTCCATCATGCAAAGTTGTGACCTTTCCGAGACATTGTCTCGCACCCAAAACTCATTGTTTTCCCCGAGTAAGGCATAGCCTGCAGTCCCAATTCACCCTATAAAAACCCCTGATTTCAAGACCTTCCTCAGATCGCTCCTGAGTTTCATCCTGCCTTGCTGCTGCTGCGCTTGGCGAGCTCCCCTCAGCTAATCGAGCTGAGCTTCTTCTCTGCACCCCCGGCTTCTCTCCCAAGGTCCAGGACAACGAGACAGGTGTCGTATCACTCATTTTCCCTGGAAATCTCTATCCTTAACTCACCCTCTAATTTCTTACTTAGCTGTGTGACTGTGGTGTCTTTAATATTTGTTTGTAAGCAATAAAGCATCATTTGATTGTTTTAAACCTGTCTGGCGGCTTGACTGACCTGACCCTGTAGATGCTGGGTTGCAAGATCCCGCTAAGTTACCCTGCCTCTCGCTAGCTTAAGTGAGTGCTCCAGCTAATTTTCCCCAAAATTGTGTTTTATAGTTTGGTTATTTAGGTGTCCCCCCAGGACCCCCAGTAAACAGGGTAACACCTCCTCAGTTGTCTCCTACCTTAATATCCTGTCTTCCCTCATCCTTCTGCAGCTTGTCAGTTGACAGAGTTACTTCTGTTAACTTCCAGTTTCGCGGGTTTGACCACAAATTTGTTTATTTGTGAGCACACACGTGCCTCCCCACCCCCATTCTCCTCTTCTCATTCCTTTGCATTTTGCCGAGCAGGAAAAAGGAAGGCAAGTACACCCAGGAAAAAGGCAAGGGAATGGGGAGGAGGCACGAATACACTCTCCTTCTTCCCTCCCGAGGTCCCCTTTGCATTCCCTTGCCTCTGGCCCTGGCCCTGAGAACATGCATGAGGCAAAAGACAAGGGAATGCAGAGGGAAGGGACGCATGCCTTCTTTCTCTCCCCTGGAGCTCCCCTTCCCATCCCCTTGCCTCTGGCCCTAGCGCTGAGCACATGCACTGAGGTAAAAGGCAAGGGAAGGGGGGAGACATGCACGTGTGCCTTCCTTCTCCCCTCCTACTCCCACTCCCTTGCCTCTGGGATCATGGGGGAAGTTATTTGCATTTTTTCTACTTTTGCAAGGGTTCGTACTGAAACCTTGTGAAAGTGGAGGGGCTGTTGTAGATTCGTATCAGGGTCAAGTTAAAGGTAATTGACAAGTGGGCAAAATTTTAGCATTTTACCACCTGTTTAGGATGTTACTGCAGTCAATGCTGTTTGCCTGACTGGGTCGGGGTGGGTGGGTAGACATGGAGGTCCTCATTCTGGATAATTTAGGTCTTCTGTTAAGCATCTAAATAATCTACACCAGCTTGCTTGCTTGCTTGTTCTCTTCCTTTCTTTTATTTTGAGAAACTCTCAGAGGAGAGGGCATCTGCTGTTTTACCTACATGTTTATACTATACAAATCATACTGTTAAAATGTTCACAAATGGCATGACTATTTCCAGAGCTTGGAAAAGTTACTTTTTGGACAAGAGCTCTCAGAAATCTCCAGCCAGCACTTTTTTAAAAAAATGACATATTAACAAATATTTAGTTCCTGGCCTTATTCATCATTCCCACACACTGTGTCTCAGGAACTGTGTGGAGAAGCAATGTCCCCTTCATCTCTAAAGCGTGCAATGGCAAGCACCGAGTGTTTTCAGAGGGCTTTGCAAGATCCCTTGAACTGTGTCCTAGTACAAAAGAGGCTTTGAAATGAGAAACACGTTGTCATGGCATGTTCCAGGCCAGCAGCCCTAGAATGAACCAGATAATTGCAACTTTGGCTGCCTCAGCACTGAAAGCAAAGCAGGAGAAGTCTCGTGTCAAATCAGCTTCCTCCTTGTACATCTGAGGTGATGTTAAAGGCCTTTAAATATTCTGAGGAGAAGTGTAATCAAGGAAATAGAAAATGAATGCCACATCAAGACTGCATTCTTTTAGAATTGCCAGTGCTTTCCTATCCAGCCCTGGATTTGGGTTGGGTTGCTCTGTAGAAAACTATGGAGGCTCTTTTGTCAGCTGAGGCAAGATGAGTTCTCTAGTTTCAGGCCATTTATTTAACCAAAGCCACAAGTGTCAGTAGATGCCAATCTTTTAGCACAGGTACAACTCTGGAGGCCATGTGACCCTCAAGGATTTTTTTTTGGCGGGGGGAGGCTTTCAACACTTCCAGAATCATCAGACTGATCTTTTTCTGGCCAAATGAAGAGGGTGGATTGCTGCTCCTGAAAACCTCCAAGTTATGGTTGACAGATTGAAGCCTGAAGAGTGCTCCTATGCCTTTAATGGTTGTGTGGAACAGTGCTTCTCAGGCACTGAGGCACATTTTTCCCCAGTGTGCCAGGGACTAACATCAAATTTGTTGGGTACAGTCCTTTCTTTCTTTCCTGGAAACTTGCTAGGAACCAGCAGCCAATGGCTCAGGGACTAGCAGAGGTCCAGGGTAGCACTGAAGGAAAAGAGTGAATTTCTTCAGGTATTGCTTATCATGCAACCCAGTAACAAACAACACCTGATGAAATTCCCTTACCTGCACAATCATTAAAAGCAAAGACGCCATCTCCAGTTTACAATCTGGCAACCCTACGCAAGTGCAACAATTTACTTTTTAAACAGGTTTCAAGACTTCCTTGTATGGTTTATCATCAAAAAATATACCCAGTTTTTGAGAACCAGAATGGATCATTCAGGCCACTTTGAGGTTTTTTTGTTTTATTTTCCCATGTCCCATTCAGCTCCCGTACTGTAGTTGCCCAACCCTGCTGTAGTGACGTGAGATACTGACTTTTGGCAACTTCTAACTGTGTCACAACAGCTTCATCCATGCCTCATCAAAAGAATAGAGAATAAACTAAGATGTAACTGTGGGAATGGAAAAAAACCACTATGAATATAACTGTATTGAAAACAGTTTAAATATTGGCAGCCTCTTACTTCTCTGCATAGACAGATAAACAGATTATTGGTATATAAATCATATATATAAATCATATCTGGAGAAGAACAGAGATGGAACTTTTAAAACTATCTTACTTGTTTAATGTTTCATTGAGTGCAATTTTTTATCTGTATGCATTTTAACATCATTTTTTTTTACTTGATAGTGCTTAATGCTATATTTGTTTAACTGTGTTTTAGCACTGTAATTTTTGTTCTGATTTGATCTCTGCTTGCTTTTATTAGTTATTGTTTTAATTTTGTTGTAAGCCACCTTGAGAGGCAGCTAGGATATAACTAAAACCACATAAAATCAAATCAGGTCAATCAGTCAGTCAGTCTGGCAATCAGTAAGTCAATCAATCAATCAATCAATCAATCAATCAATCAATCAATCAATCACTGTGTGTTCAGCATGAAAGCAAGAGACATTGAACTGGTTCATACTTCACTGCTGTGATGCATCTGGCTCCATGGAATTGTTTTAGGGCAGCGGTTCTCAACCTGTGGGTCGCGACCCCTTTGGGGGTTGAATGACCCTTTCACAGGGGTCGCCTAAGACCATCGAAAAATACGTATTTCCGATGGTCTTAGGCTCCATTCCCTCCTTGGTGGTGGTGTGCAAGCACGAGCCACGTGCTCGCGCTTGCGCACCACCACTCCTGGGCCTTTTCCGCACGTTACCTTATCGCGGAGGTGGTGGATGCCTTCTCTTCGCTGCTCCTTCATCCCGCAGCTGGCTTTCTGGTCATGTGACCACCCCGCCCCTTCCTTCTGCAGTGCAGCCTGGGAGCTGTAGGCTGTGCTGGGGGAGGAAGGGGCAGGGCAGTCGCACAACCAGGAAGCCAGCGGCAGGACAAAGGAGCAGCGAAGAGACGCCTCGCGCAAGAACCTGCTTGCGCGAATGGCACCCCCCACCTTCGCAATAAGGTAATGTGCGGAAAAGGCCCAGGAGTGGTGGTGCGCAAGCGCGAGCCACGTGCTCACGTCCTCCTGCCCCCTGTTCAGAAGGGACTGAAATCGCTCCCCTTCTCCACTACTGGGAGAATCTCCCGTCTGACGGGCCAGCTTGGGGGGAAGCGGCAGCAAGGGGGGCAGGCCCCCTTCTTGCCACAGCCCCTGCCTCACTCGCCACAGAGGGGGGCGCTGCAGAAGGGCCAGGGGGCCTCAAGACGGCGCTTTTCCGGGGGGGCGAGCTGCGCCCGGTGTAAAAGACAAAGGCGCTGGGATTCCTCCCCCCGGCCAGGGTTGACACTCTGGAAACTTTTCCCGCACTGCCCCCCTCCCAGCGGGAACGAGAGCAAAGCAGAAGCAGAGCCTGGGGGGGTTCTCGGAGTTTTTTTCCCAGGGAGATGTGCGGCTCCTCTTTCCTTCCCTGCCCGCCCCCCCTCTGTTCCTGGCCAGCGAGGCGGCCTTTGCCAGGAGGGGGAGGCATTGTAAATAATAAATAAATAATTTTACATGAGGAACTATATTAAAGGGTCGCAGCATTAGGAAAGTTGAGGACCACTGTTTTAGGGGTTGTTTCTGTGTGGTCAAAGGATTCCATAGAGCAAAAATACCATGCCTGGGCAACCATGTGAATAAACCAAATTACATTTACTTCTCAGACTAGTACCACAGTGGCTTCCCTGTTCACCAAAGTTCCCATAGCGGACACCACTGCACTCATCAACCAAATTTTTCCCAAGGTCATCACAGCCCTGTTTCAACACTGCCTCACCACAAGCTACTTCCAGTGGGACAATGAGTTCTACAAGCAGAGAGATGGGGTCGCCAGCGGAAGCCCGGTTAGCTATGTGATAGCAAATTTTTACATGGAACACTTTGAGAAGCAAGCCTTGGAAACCGCATGAAAAAAGCCCACTGTATGGTTCCATTATGTGGATGACACTTTCAATCTTTGGAGCCATGTAGAAGAAGAACTGACCATGTTTCTGGACCATCTGAACAATATCCACCCGAATATCCAATTTACCACAGAAAAAGAAAATGAAGGAAGACTACCATTTCTGGATGTCCTGGTCATCCGCAAATCTAACCAACAATTGGAGCCACACAGTTTACAGAAAACCTACACACACTGACAGATATCTACACAAAAACTCCAACCATCACCCAGGACAAAAAAAGGAGCACAATAAAAACTCTGGTAGATCGCACAAAAAGAATATGTGAACCCCACCTCCTGAAAGACAAACTGACCCATCTAAACTGGGCTCTACAGGCCAATGGTTACTCCGGTTCAGACATCAGAAGAGCCTCAAGACCCAGAAAAAAACACAGCAGTGAAGATAAGCAGCCAACCAAAGGGAATATGTTTTTACCATACATCAAAGGGGTCACTGACCATATAGGGAAACTGATGAAGAAACATAACTTCCAAACAATCTACAGACCGACCAAGAAAATTCAACAAATGCTATGTTCAGCAAAGGAAAAGAGGGATCCTCTAACTTCTGCTGGAGTTTACTGCATACCTTGCAGCTGTGGGCAGGTCTACATAGGGACTACAAAATGCAGCTTCCAAACATGAATCAAAGAACACAAAAGACACTGGAGACTGATCCACCCAGTAGCAGAACATGTTATAAACCAACTTGGACATAGAATGCTTTTTGAAAGCACAGAAATTCTGGACCATTCTGACAACTACTATGTCAGACTACACAGAGAGGCCACTGAAATCCATGAACACATGGACAGTTTCAACAAGAAAGAAGAAACTCGGAAAGTGAACAAGATTTGGCTACCAGAACACTAAAATCAAGACTCAAAATGAACACCACCCAGACTCTGGAGGTCCCTCTACAAGAAACAATACAATAGATTGGTAATGTACTTAATACACTGTTATGCATATCCTCTGACTAACAATACACCCTGGGGGATATCCCATTTAACAATAGGCCATCACACAGGCCAACTGTAACACATGCAAATTGTTCCCTCCCACCCGGGGACTACACAAGTATATATACTCTGTCTCACTTCCATGCCACCAGATCCTCTGAAGATGCCAGCTACAGATGCAGGCGAAATGTCAGGAGAAAATACTAATAGAACATGGCCTCAAAGCCCGGAAAACCCACAACAACCTATAGCACCATATCATTTATGGACATATCCATGTGAGCTAGAAGATGATCCATGTGACTGCTTCACAATATGATTTTTAAATTACTTTCCAATCACACAGGGTTGTTATTTCAGTGGTGATGGCCCGTTACTATATTTTTGGTTCCTGAGCATGCCTTGAAGGAGTAGGAAAGGGGTCATTCATTGGTAAGATAGATAAGATGTAAATGACACTGATCACTTTATTGCCTGCACTCTGGAAGCAGCACGGTGTCTTGAATAGACAGTCAGTCCTCATGGCACGGAAAGTCCCAATTTGTAGGACATAAAGAATGATTTAATGTTTTACAGATTGATGCCTTGATGGGTTGGCTTTACAACAGTACACAAAGTACAAGGTTTTGTACATGATCTTTGGGATCTGGCTGAAGAATACTGGGAAATGAGGTCCAAAAAGTAACTTTACTGATCATTGAATTATAAGTGCTTGAGAAGGACTTGAACCTCCAAAGAGAAAGGGGGTGAGTTCAGGGAGGAATTTGACTCAGTTTCAGAAATGGAGCTGTTCCCAGTGGTTCCTTCCTAGGAGAAGTCAAATTTCAGGTAGAAGTGCATCCGAGGAGAACGAACTGTTGAATGAGCCATTGCAGAAGCACTGGGAGATTATAGTGGAGGTCAAAATGGAACCTGTGAGAGATGCATGCATAGTGGATAAATTGCAGGTTGCTCCCTCCAACATCATATTGTAATTTGTAACACATCACTCTCCACACTCAACATAAAAGGATGATATGAATTTTTAATTGCACTGCTCCCAGGATACTTTTTGTTCTGTAGTGCTAATGTATGGGACGCATTTATTAGTTACATTTTTTGCCCCATTTTCCATCTTGTGACTTTCATACAACATAAATGGCTCCACTCCTACCATCTTCTATCGACAGAGCAAATATGTGAGGTAGGCCATGCTAAGCATGACTAGCCCCAGGTCAATTGTATAATTTTTCAGCAGAGATTTGAAGACAGATATCCCAAGTCTCAGTCCCATATTCTTACCACTCTATAGGGTATCACTGGTTCATTGGTTCAGCTTTCCACTAGAACATCTGACAGGAATCAGATATTACTAATACATTATCACAATACATCCTTTAATAGTGTTGTTAAGTTGTTAAGTATGTATGCGTATGAGGTTGGAGGGGTGTTAAATGGTGTCAGAATGGCTGACTGGTCAGAATGGCTGACTGGTCAAATTACCATGTACATTTTAATTAATTTTACAGGCCTATATACTCCATCATTTCACAGATGAAAACCTGGACATGTGTGGCCAGGCAACATCAGTCTGTGGTCAAGATGGCAAAAGTCAGTGAGGAAGAATACAAACTAAGAGAAGCTGAAGCAGTTTGCTTTTGCCTGAGCCTACTGAGAAGAGAAACATTCTGCCCCTGCCCCCCCCCGCTGAGTTGAGTGAAAACTACTTTTGCACATTGAACTCAAGTTTGCAGCAATTAAAGTCAGCTGAAGATGAAGGGGGAAAGTGGAAAGAGGAAAGAGACACTGGGATATTTTAAAAGCAGCTTAAAAGGGGGAATTACAGAGGATTAATTGAGATTGTCCCTTCCAAATTAGAACGGTTGTGGGGAGCAAGGGGAATGCAGACCAGTAGATGACTTCTTAATCATTGAAAAACCAGGAAGGCACTGACAATTTATCTATCTTTCCCTGCCAAATAAGGATGACGTAGCACAAATCTATGTGCTCGTTAGAAAGGACAGGTAATATGAAGCCTTTGGCCCTTACCGCACTATGCCTCAATAGCACATTGTTCTGTTTCAACCCCAGCACTGCCATTTCCATGTTGGTACAGGGTTCTGAGCACTCTCTACCACACCCTTTTGGCTTCAGTGGATAAGAAGCATCATTGCCACTGGTGCTCCCTCCTCATTACAGTGTCATCGGTGAGTCCTTTTCCTTGCCCCACAGCACGTGATTGGTTGGGAGTTTTTTTGGTAAGCTGCACTAGTGCAGCAATGCTGTGATGACATGACATGCCTGTACACTCTTGTGCTTTTGCACTATAGTGCTAAAAAATGTTTTCAAAAAATAAAAATTTAACACAAAGGAGAAAGTTAAAATAAACACAGAGAGGTGACAGATTTCAAACTTGCCATGGGAGTAGCTGAGGGAGAGACAATCTGGGCATGCCCACACCCTGCCCACTGCTGGATTGGCAATGACAGGAAGCACTATCAAGCACTGTTGAAAAATTGCACTCGCCAGCTGATGAAATTGTGGCAGGAAAGGAGGCCATTACTGGGTTTTTTTCTGGTAATGAAAAAGGGCTGATTTGCAATGCATTGAGATTGGAAAGCAGCTGATGAGGGACGATGTCATGCAGTAGCATGGGTCCTGAACCAGGAACAACATGTGGCTTCAACAGGATGAGAACTTCATGCGGTAATGGCCTTTGAGTGGATCAGAGTCAGAGTGTTTCTCTGAGGAGGTATGGAAGGTGCCTTTTGAAGTTTGCCTCTTAGGAATGCAAATCAATGACATTTGTTGTTTGTAGGAGTGAATCTGTGCTTTCACTCATGCTCATTGTTTACTTTGTAAATAAGCTAAAATATTATAGAAATTGCATGAAGTGTCCAGTGATGTCCTCCTCCAAAAGAAACCAAGTTAGGTAAGTGTTGCCCTTCTCTGAGTATCATTGTGGACTGGGATAGAGTGTGGGGTAGGGAAATATTGCAACATCCAAGTCTTTGTCATAGAAAAGGCTACAAAAGGGCTTCAGGCCATTCCAATTGTCTCTAGGGGTACAAAATAGATCCAATACAAATACTAATTCTACATCTTCTGCACTTAATAAGAATGTCTAAGGTTGGCATCCTGTTGGTGACATATACAGGCATAAGTCCACTTTACTCCTGTATATGTTGTTTTTGGTCATTGTGAAGCTTATTGTGAAAGGTAGTGATTGATGGAGTGTTGAGGATTTCATTCCATGTATTCCTATAGTTTTATGTGATGGTGGTGTTATATTTTATTGTATTTGTCCCTGATTGTACACGTTAATGTTCTGCACTTTGGTGAAAATGATTATATCATCTACTGAGACCTCTGGAGGACCATGATAGATCTCAGTGGAGGATATAATCATTCTGCATCTAGCTGGGGGGAAAAGACAGTTGCTTCTCTGATGCCCACTCCTGCTCTCCAATGGTCACAGAACGACTGTTGGGAAGGGCTGCAATGGCTAGATAGTGAGTCTGGAGGATTTTGAGATGAGATGCATGGTACTATTACACTACACTGTGCACTACAGCTTCTCAGCTGTAGTGTGGAACGAGGCAGCTCGTCCAGGTTTCCTAAAAATGCTACTGTAGTTCCTTGAATTTGCAGGCAAGGCAACTTCTCATAAATTCTGTAAACTTTCAGTAATCTAATCTAAGAATTTTTATTTGACTCTGAAGTCTTATTAACTGTAGAACTTTCTTATAACTGTATATATAGTATACAGTTCACGTTTACCATGACATTCCATTGCATTTATCCTCAAATGTAACTTTACAAACAGACTGCTAGACAAGGTAGACCTTTAGTCTGATTCAACCCGGCACTTTCTTAGGGTTTTATGAAGTTACAGTCTTCACTGCTGAGGAAGGCCAATGGTCAGCTTGGTTGCCCAAGCTCATTCTAGAACTGGTGGATCTTTTGCTACCTATGCCAAGCCACTGTATGCTTCTTGTGGCTTAGCATAGGGAAAAGGTGGACATAGACACATGTGTCTTTCTGGCTTGAAAAGCAAAACGTTTTTCTGACTACAGCTCCCAGAGTTCTTTAGCCAGCATGTGGAATTCTGTGAGTTGTAGCCAAAAAAAGAGTAATTTTGCTGAGCCCAATTGTTCCTGCCAAAAATATGCATGTAGGTCTCTGGGAATTTTCTACAGCTTAGATCAACCAAGCATGCTGCCAGTGAATATATGTCACTATTGTCCAAGGGGCTGGAGGTGGCTCCCCACCCCACCCTTCTGTAATGCAAAAGTCCAGCCAGAGGGCTTCTAGATGTGGATGTGTTCTCTCAGCACTGAAGGGGCATAAATTGCTCCTTGGGTGCATTCCAACTGCTTAGGAGCACCAGTAAAAAAAAGGGGGCTTCTGCCCCCACAATGTAAGACTGCTCCTTCTTTGCCAGATGTTGAGGTTGAACCTGATCACTGGCCAACTGGAAGCCCCCTGGCTTCTCTTGCCCACTGGCGTTGATGATATTGTGCAGGGAGGTACAGGATACCTTCTTGTACAATGTCATTCAAATATGTACACAGATATATCTGAGAGTTATGGTGGCATACATCACCAACAGAATTTTGGCCTATTTGTGAAAGGGACAGAATGTGTAACCCACTGCAGCCTGTACACAAAGGAGATAGCAGTGCGTCCTCCACCTTTCCTGCTGAAATCTGTAGCCCAGCAGACCAGTGGAGGCAGAGCAGTATGGTATGTGATCGTTCACCTAATCCTTCTGTTCACGATGTTATCAGGTAGAAAAAGGAATGGAAAATCAGACACTGGATTTTACAGAAGACAATTATATAGTTTCTCTGAGAAACTTTTAAAACCATAGTAGATTTATCTCCCATGACTAACATTTACTTTCTGTTTTATTGCTCAGTAAACAGTACAGAATTGGTAGGCTACAGCTTGGTATGACAAAGCAAAATCCCTGATATTCAAGGTATTGCACATTTCACAGAATGAGCAAGAAACACTCCCTACAAAGCCCAGTCTGGTCGACCTTTTAACAAACATATTCTTAGCGAAGAACTTCCTTGATCTTTTTTATAATCTTTCCTAATTTGCATGTAATTGCCTTTCCTTCAGTTTACCACAAGTACAAGAGTACAGGGGCTGCCTGCTTGAAATACTGATTTGTAAATGATGAAAGCTTCAAGGTTACATATGTTATCCTTGAAAACTGAGGATGAGCTTATGTTTCATTACAGTGGCCATTATTTGTGCTTTGGACAGAGATATTATACAAAACTATCAATTTTTTGAGAAGCTTTTAGATTTATGTCTCATTTCTTTTTTTGACATCTCATCTCGTTGTCATAAGACAGTACTATATTAAGAGCCTTTTTTTTAATTGTTACCTAGCATCTTCACAGAATAGGTGAGCAACATAAAAATCAGTCAGGTAGATGTGGTCCTGAAGATACTTTCCAGTCTATATCCTGCTAATCTCAACAATGAAGTGTCTAGCTCTCATTATTATAGAGAAAAATACTTGCAAAAGGATAGCTGACATGACTTTGAAATATTCCTGAATCATGACCATTAGAATCCTTAGCCTCTGAGCCCTGCATCCTAAGTATAAATAGGAGAAAGTCAAGAGCTGTGTAAGATTTAGTTCTGAATAAACATGTTTAGGATTTATGCTATCTTGACTACGTACTGTCCAGCAAACATACCATTTTTAGTATGATTCATTGTGAGAAAACAACTTAATTCCTGATATAGACGCAAAGAATCAGATTTATGTCAATCAATGATTTCCTTACAAACATCAAGATATAGAATGAAAAAAAAAATAACAATGAAGATGTCAAGCACTGTTGGGTGCCCACTGCTAGCTGGAACAATTCCTATCCAATTGATCTCCTTGAGGATGAGGTGGGATCATACACTACCAAATATTTCTTGCCTTGCTTGATGCACTCTAGGCAAGCAAAAGAGTGCTTCTCTTTAGCAGATATCCAGGACTGCATATGTTGTGATCTTTGATGGATCAAATCCACAATGAATCCCTTAAGAATCAAGGCAATCACCTTTGGTAGTCAGTCATTGCTGGAGGAGTTAAGCAACTGAATCCACATCATCCTTGGCCAAATGTGTGATTGGTGCTGTATTTCATACTGGTAGCTGTATAATAAAAAATCTTTAGGATCATGAGTCCAGGACAAGTCCTATGATTAGGCAGAGTGAAGCAGCTGCCTCAGGCAGGCAGTTTTGAGGCTCCAGAAAGGGTCGGTTGATAATTTAATACATGGGCCTCACCTTGGATAGGTTTAATCAACATTGATTATCAACCATACAATTGCCTACTCTTCTTTTCATAATCCCGGTAATTTGACCTCCATACTCCTGTTAGAAAATGCCAGCCCCCATCCATGCAACCCCTATGGACAGAAGTGTATTTTCTCATGAATTCATTAAATTAAACAGACTTTAGGAACAGAAATTGCCATCTATTGCCCAATAGACTTAGAAGTCAGTTCAGATGGAATGTTCTCTTCCAGACAGTCTAGATATATTGTGCTATCAGATGCTTCTGTGCTGATCCACTCTGGCTCTGTTTGAGTTGTTGGGCCATGGCAACAGTTTCTGATTCTGAGGTTAGCTTCCGAGTGGCTGAGGGCAAGAACTAAGGAGCTGACTCATCCGTCTGCAATGCAACCGGCCTGTGTCTGGGATGCAGGCGGGGTTGATCTTCTTGAATATGACTGATAGCATGGCAATTATTTGCCACTGCCTGCTTTGAAGGTGCTTATATTTCCCACACGGCAATTGGCAGGTAGTATAGCATATCCAGAAAGTCTTTCTGCCACTTTGGAAGCACAGCTGCCATCTTGGATTTTTTTTTTCTTTGTCAAGCTGTGTTGTAAAGCTGCTAGCAGTAGGTGGTGCTGAAAAAGAAGTTCTACGAGTATCTCAGACCATGAAAATAGTTATTCTGGGGATGAAGTATTTCACAATCCCCTGGCTAGCATAGTTGTAATCCATAGTTGGAGCTGCAATCTGAAAAAGTAAATTTTCCAACTTGTGGAACAGCTTCCTATGCTCTGGGCAGAGGTGCTGTTGCTGGCTTTGGCGCTAGTGGAACTGCTACTGTTCATTGCAAGAGTGATGGAATTCACCCACAATGGTGGCTGTTGGCTTCTGTGTCATTCAGGACAGTGAATCCATGCCAATTTTTGGCCTGAGTTTTAGAAAACCTTTAGAACAGTGGTTCTCAACCTGTGGGTCCCCAGATGTTCATGGACTTCAGCTCCCAGAAGCCCTGAGCATTGACCATAGTGGCTGGGGCTTCTGGGAGCTGAAGTCCACGAACATCTGGGGACCCACAGGTTGAGAACCACTGCTTTAGAAGATACAAGGTGTTCAATTGTAAGCCCAAATTGATTCAGCACTTTTTCGGCTCACTTAAGGCTCAGATTAAAACCTAGAATGGATTCATTGCCCTTCTTGTAAGGAAGCCACTCACTGCCTAGTGTGTCTGCTGTGTATATATGTATACTCAACTGAGTCTGTGCCTGTTGACAGTGGTTTGAACAGTGACAATAGTTTGCTGGCATACTACACATCTAACAACTGTTGATATCCCAGCCACTAGCAAGTTCTCATGCCCATTTTATTACATCCGTCTTCTGGACCTGAGCCCATATCAACACAATAGACCAAGAACATCTTCCACTATTCATATGTTTACCTACTTTTCTTGGGCCCCACCTTTGTCTGCTAATTACTCTTTACAACCATTGTTGAAACTAAATTTGTCACCCTATCACCATACCTGTATGTTTGCACCTCTGTTGCTATTCATACTTGCCTGCCCATTCTTCAGTATAAGTGTCTGTCCACAGGAGCCTCACTCTAAGCATCTGATGAAATACACTTAGGCTGGAATTCAGGATGGACATTTGCACACACAAGTGTCTCTTCTGTAAGTGGTTGTGTTTTTTTTGGGTGCTATGAGGGTTGGCATTCCTTTCCTTTTTGCACAGCACCCAAAGCCCCTTCTTGACTTACTGCAAAGCCCAAAGCTATCTCACACGGCCATTATGTACCTGAGGCTGAGCAGGCAGGATCAGAGAAGCATCTGGCAACTTCTCTTCCCACCAGGCATGCAATGATTACAGAAGCACTGTGACCACCAGAAGACCCCTGAGCAGGGCCACCTTATCCATTAGGCACTTTAGGCTCATTGCCTGGGGCCTATAAAAATTTTAGGGCCTACAAAAGCAGGATTTTATGGCTTACGAAAAACATCCCCAATGATACATTTAGGCAAGGAGTAAAATACAAAAGTGCCTAGGGTCTACAAAAATCTTAATGCAGCCCTGTCCTTGAGGATATCAGCTCTGATATCAGACCTTCTCTAATGCTGCCTTCTCATCTTGAAGCTTGGAATGGCCATGTGAGTTGGCTTCAGGGCTTTACAGTAGTTGTTGGGGGGCTACAGGGCTCACTGTAGCATAGGCTTGCCTGTGGATGTTTCCACTACACTGAGAAGATGTTGAACTCAGGCCTAAGACTTAGAAAACTTATTCTAACAACATCTTCTCTCAGTCTTAAAAGGTGCCACTTGATCCCTTTGGATATTTAGTCAGACTAACATGGCTATGTCTTTGAATATGAGTTCTATTTTGCTTCCAGAGACAATGTGGGATGGCGGAGAGGCACTGACACACAATACAATGAGAAGGGCCCCTCACGCAAACACACTTCCCCTGAACCTCTGGGCATGTTAATAG
The DNA here is from genome assembly GCA_948472985.1 of Iguana delicatissima. Classification (NCBI taxonomy): domain Eukaryota; kingdom Metazoa; phylum Chordata; class Lepidosauria; order Squamata; family Iguanidae; genus Iguana; species Iguana delicatissima. Next base: position 226,181 of record CAOKZL010001594.1, read on the forward strand.
GAGGAGGCAGGAAGTGACAGAGAGGCAGCAGGACCATGTGGGAGAAAAAGAAGGAAGCAGTGGAAGTCCTGGTGGAGTAAAAGGAGAGTGGGGAGGTGCTCCTCTGGGCATATAATTTTTCTGTCTCCCTTCCTCCTCCTCTTTCTCTGTGACTTCAGCGTGAGAAGTTTTCTTCTTCTTTTTTAAAAATTGTGCAAACAGCTTGCTGGAAAAGCCAAACCTTTGCTTGAACTGATGGGGATCATTCTTCCTCTTAAGCGCATGGCTTGCTGTTGCAGGACTCGCCTGCTGTCTGTGTTGTACGTATCAACATGCCTGCTTGGAACGTTTGCCTGCAGGGTTTTTTTCAGTACAGCATCTGGCTAGAGCTGGGGATGACTCAGGGACTTCTTGTAGCAAGTGCAGAGAAGGGAAAAATCCACCTCCCTCCCTCCCTCCCCCACTCCTTTTGCTTGGAAACTGAAGCAGTCTTCTGCTGTATCATGGAAAAATGTCTCTCTTTTTGTGGCTGTTCAAATGGAAACTTACCGGAATGACTATTTCAGAGATTTCCCCTTGAATAGCTAAGGCTTTGAAGAGGAGTTTTAAGTCATTATACTAGAGAGAGAGAACGTTTATCCCCTTCTTTGGCTGCAACAATCATGGCCTCCCTCCCCACGCACATGTGTGTGTGTGTGTGCGTGTAAGTTGCCTGTCAACTTATAGTGACCCAGTGAATTTCATAGGGTTTTCATAGGCAAGAAATACTCAGAGGTGGTTTTGTAGTTCCTTCGGCTGAAATATAGCCTATAGCACCAGGTATTCCTTGGTGTCTCATCCAAGAACTAACCAGGGTTGACCATGCGTAGCCTCCAAGACTTGATGCCCGTTTTGTCTTTTTCAAAGGAACCTTGAGTTCTTAGTATGTTTTTATTTTTAGTGTTTCCTTTCATTCCTGGATGTTTCCGCTTGACAGAATATTTTGGGTCCCCTTTATTTTTCAGCACTGTAGCTATATATGTAAAAAAGAAAATTCATATTCATTCTTCGACATCCTTTTTCTTAAATTTTTAATCTGATGCCCATTTAATATGAGGGTTAGGTTCAGTGACTTAAATGTATAGATAAAAAGTAGGAGTGTGGAGAGAGAAAACCTCCCCCTAATAAGAAAGAAGTGTTGTAAGTTCTGATGTGTTATGCCCAAATCCTGGTGAATCATAAATGGAGCAAATCAATGAATGAGAAAAACCGAAGTTCTAGCAACATAAGGAGAAGTTTGTGCTAGGTGCAGAAATTTAAAGCTAAGGAGACAAAGGCCATTTCCGCACTACACTGTTATAGTGCTATTATTCCACTTTCAACATCCTATAAACAATTCTGGGGTTTGCAGTTTAGGGAGGGGCCTTTATAATTCTCAGCCAGAGAGCTCTTTGGCCTCAGTAAACTATAAACTCCAGAATTCCACAGGATGCTGAATGGAGAATAATAGCACTATAACAGCGTAATGCAGAAATGGCCAAGTTCAAGATCTGGAAAGCTGAATGTAAACACAACCCAGAAATGAGGTGGCAGAAGAGTGGACAACAGTGCTGGCCCAAGACTTTTTGCTGCCTTTGGCAGTAAGTGATGTTCATCCTTGCCCCTAGTCTAGATGCATAATCCTCAAGGCCTATCAAGATTTTTTGATGCCTGAGGCAGAAAATCTAACAAGTGCTCCTCCTCTTCCTTGCAGTAAGCATTTTAGGAATAGTAAATGAAATCAGCAACAATTTGCCAGCATTTCAGGACACCCTACAGCAGCTACTTGAGACTGTTACCTCACTCTGCATAAAAGTAGGACTGTCCTTAGGAACGCTGGACTTAGTGGCTTTAGGGGACTGAAAATCAGGGGCCTAAGGGGAAGTTGCATATAGGAAGCCGAGTCTTGAGGACGGAAAAGAAAAAGGCGTTATGGAACTGAAGGAGTAGGGATCATCATACTCCATTGAATAGCTTCATGAATATCTCAAGTAAAGGAAGAACTGTTCACAGACAGAAGCCTATGCCAGGTAGGCCAAAGAGTTAATGGGAAGAGAAGCTGAATATAAGACTCATTTCATTTATGCAGCCGACTACAGTAGGGCCTCTACATTTGCTAGAGTTAAGGGTGGAGGACCCGCACAGAGAAAGGAAAAACCATAAATATCAAACTGTGGTCATGTGTCTGTGGGAAGGGTGCCAAGGCATGTTGGAGAGAGCAGGCACCGAGGGTCCAAACCAGGTCAGGGAAAGAAAAGGGAAATAGGATGGTTTGACATGGTGGTCCTATACTTCCTCTCTCTTGCCCAGCTCCTTCCTTGGGTGTATGTGGGGGACTGGGAGAAGGTTTGTAGTGCTGAGAAATCAGGCTGTGATCCATTCTTAGCTGGGTAGGCAGTGGCTGGTAGAGGAGGAGGAGGAGGACCAGAGGTGGGGTTTTAAAGGGCTGTGCAGCCTGCCAGGAATGAAAGTTCCCCTGGGAAAGAAGCGCTTGAGTTAGGAGGGGCAGGTGTTGGAAAAACTTGCAAATAATCAAATCCATGAAAGTTAAACCCACAAATGTGGAGGGCTGCTGTATCTGGGTGCAGATGATATAAAATATCACGTTTTTCCTGGCTAAAATTCCTCATTGACACTTCTCCTTTCTCATTGTTCCCTTATTGCTTGTAGTTCAATAATACCATGCTAGTTGGGAGAAGAGCTAGTCCCTGTGGCTTAGGTTGCTATCCCACCCTTTAACCATGTTTCTACTCCTAGCTGTAAAAGAGAAAATCAGAAAACCAAGAGGTCAAGCTATCTTTCCCCACAGGGTAGGAGAGAGCTTTGCTCGTTAACATTCTTTTTCTGGCCATGCAGCTATTAAAAGGGCAGCATCCCTGCTGGGTGGGTGGGAGTAAAATGCAGTTGGCACAGTTCTATATGTCTGCCTATTCCCTATACAAAATATCAACACATTTTTATTGAATGAAATCCACATAAAATAAAAAAAAATCAATAACACATGTAACCAAAAACAAACTACAAACTGAAAAGAAAAGCTAACTACAAAATTTACCACATACTACCTGTACCAGTGACAAAAAACTACAACCGGCAGAATAAAAGAAGAAAAAAAGGACTTTGACTATCTTTTCTGCAGATGTAAATCTATCTCTGTCTTTTCTGACCCACTCATTTTGCACCAGTGTAAATAGTTAGGAAACTATTTGCATGCATTCCCCAGTCCACTTAGCTGCACATGTACCAGAGTTCTAAAGGTGAATATTCATTCACTTTGGTTCAGAGTATGTTTGTGTAAGGATAAATAGGTTTACAGATTTATGTGTGCCTTTAACAACAGGCTGAATTGCAGATATTGCCACAGGGATGGGGAATGTGTGAACCTAGAGATGTTACTGGAATGTAACTCTCACCAAGCATGAGGATCACAGCCAGTGATGAGGGGCTGGAGTCGGAACTCAACAATATCTGGAAGAGCTTCTGTGTCTGTCCCTGAATATGATAATGGCATAAATCCTATTGTTAGTCCCGACTATAGTAGATCTAGTGAAGTAATGAAACTTACTGATGTGATGACTTGATATTCAACAATTGATTCAATAGGTCTACTCTAAGTGGCACTGACCAATGAGAGTCAGGCCAGCTTCTTTCTTTCTCTTGTTGTTGGTTGGGTACAAAGCTGTTATTGAAGGCACATGAGCAAGTGCAATGTTTTTCCCTATCAGATGGCAACTCCAGTGGGTAGATGGAGAAGCATTACAAAATACTAGAGTCAGTCTGGACACTAAGACAACTGGCACAATCTTTTACGTAATCATATTGCCTAAAACCTTCTTTGGGCTTTATGCTTTGGACTTTATCCTTGTCTTACACTTGATTACATAAGAGACTGTACTTGTGCAAGGAGGTATGTAGTACCCACTTCTCTGTTTACTTACCAACAATGGAAAATCTTGCCAGCAAAGAGGGACAGCTCTGCCTCCACAACTTGGAAAAAGTGCAAGCATCATGTAACAGCCCTTTGGCTACACTCCAGCCAAAGGCTTAGTCCCCAATCTAGGCCACACTCTCTGACCAAACTCTATTAAAGTTCAATTAGTCTTCTGCCTCTCACTAGGATTCTACTGAAAATTAAACCTACACACACACAGTCACCCTCCCTGGCTGACTGAGGGACTCTATTCCCTAGCTTCCTGCTAGGAATCTCACTGAAGGAATGAATGCAAACTGGTACTCAACTTTATATAACTTTTTCTCTCAACCACCAGCCCCTCCCACACACTACTGGGCTGGGTTTCTCTCCTGAGGAGTTATTCTGGTTGCCTGGCAACCTACATCCGGGCTGCTCTGGCCCTCCAGATAAGCCACATCCCCAAAACTTCATGGCAGATGATGTCAAGAGGAAGAGATCACGGCCATCTCGAGAAACCAAGAGGGGCATGTTGGGGTCCCAGGAAGGCTGGTTTGGTTCTCCTGCTTATTTTTACCCTGCATTAGTGATGGGAATCATGCAGCCTTTCAGATGTTGTTGGGCTACAGCAGCCATAGCTTTATTATTATGGCAATACATACTTATTTGAGAGAAAGACTGGTTAAAAACAGTGCAACTTATTCCCAAGAAGCTGGATTTAAGATAGCAGCTCTAATGGAGTGAGTCAGGAACTTGTGTAAGACTGCAATGAGAGCTGTTTCCCACCTAGTTGTACCTATGTCTAAGGCACAGCAAATCTTGCAGCTTACCTGATGACTTCAGAGCTGGAGAAGCTACTACAAGGTGCCTTTTCAATACGGGACCTATGTGCATTTGTGTGTGAGAGTATGAGAGAGGAAATTTACATAGTGAAATGTCAAGTTAAAACTCGCGTCTTTAAAAGATAGAACGTGTGGAATTTGAAACAGATTTGACAATATATTCACATTACTGCTTAATATAATATTTCTCTGCCTTCAACCTCAGAAGAAAAGTTGTTTGAATTGATTGCTGGGTATCTAAACAGAAGTAGGTATCACAACCAGGTTCTCTCAGTTTGCTGTTCTCTAGATGTATTGCATTACAGCTCCTATCCCACCCAGAGGTTCAGTCAGTTACTTTTAGGTTACAACTCCTGGATCCTCTTGGCAGATGTGACCAGTAACTGCGTTGTTACCCCAAAAGGTGGGTGACTCAGAGTTCCACTCACAATGTCAGTGCCTCCATGGAATGGTGAGGAATTATTAGCTCAAAGGAAGGCCTGTGAGAGGGGAGTAACCTTACAGGATCTTTCACACCTATGTATACCAGAACTAATGCAGGGACACCAGTTGGAAATTAAAAGTATGTTTTATTGGGGAATATCACAATCACATGCAAGATCTAAACAGTCCCATAACTACACAAGACTAACTGAAGGAAAGGAGGGAAAAACTGGATAGTGAGAAGTCTGGGCAAAGTAGGTGATATTTACCTATCCTGCAGAGAAGAGATGAAGTGATGTGGCTTAGACGAAGCGTTTGAGACCATGCACAAATATAGGATGAGGGACACATGGCTAGATAACAGTATGTGTGAAAGGGATCTAGGAGTCTTGGTAGACCACAAGCTGAAGATAAGCCAGCAGTGTGATGTGGCAGCCAAGAAAATCAATGTGATTCTTGGTTGCATCAATAGGAGTATGGTATCTAGATCAAGGGAGGTAATGGTATCACTCTGTTCTGCTTTGGCTAGACCTCATCTGGAATACTGTATCCAGTTCTGGGCACCTCAATTCAAGAAGGATATTGACAAACTGGAGCGTATCCAGAGGAGGGCGACCAAAATGGTGAAGGGTCTGGAAGCCATGCCCTATGAGGAGCGGTTTAGGGAGCTGGGGATGTTTGGTCTGCAGAAAAGAAGGTTAAGAGGGGACATGATAGCCATGTTTAAATAGTTTAAGGGATGTCATGTCAAGGAGGGAGAGGGCTTGTTTTCCGCTGCTCCAGAGACTAGGACAAGGAGCAATGGATTCAAGCTGCAGGAAAGGAGATTCCACCTGAACCTCAGGAAGAACTTCCTGACGGTCAGAGCTGTCCAGCAGTGGAATATGCTGCCTCAGAGTGTGGTGGAATCTCCTTCTTTGGAAGTTTTTAAACAGAGGCTGGATGGCCATCTGTTGGGAATGCTTTGAAATGTGTTCCTGCATAGCAAGGGGTTGGATTGGATGGCCCCTGGGGTCTCCTCCAGCTCTATGATTCTGTTAAGGTCAGAGACCTGGGTGGCAAGCCAGCCCAGAGAAGGGAGTGCGAGATCCAGCAAAGTCCAGCCGGGAGGAGACGAGCAAGCACTTTACACAAGGGAGTTCATTTACCAGAGCATCAAGCAAAAGCCATAGTCAGAGTCCAAAAACCAGGGGTCTGGAACCAAGAGATCAATCCAAGGTGCAAGGAACAGGCAAGAAGAGGGCTTGTAGAAGGTTTTTCACAAGCAAAGGAAAGCTTCCAGGCAGGCAGTTATATAGCCCAAGACACAGGTGTGGCTGGTCACTGCTTCTTGAACTTAATCAAAGAAGCCTCCCTTTGCTCAGCTCTCTGAGTCTCCGCCTTGTTTGTGGGCTGATTGGCACAGGCTCCAAACCATCTTCAGAATCGGATCCCTGTTGCCCTAAAGGAGCAGGCAGAGGGACGTCCGAGCCCGCTTGGTCCCTGGCAGCAGGGGGAGCTCTTGAGCTGCAGGATTCATCTCCAGCCAGAGCCACAGGGACCCACAGCTGCTGCTCGTCATCAGCAGCTCTGACAGGGGCTTCAGTTATCACAGATTCTGTGAGTACAAGAACAGGAATCAGATCTGCAGAGTGATAGCCTACATCTAGATTACTGTAAGTTGTCTGTCTCAGAGCCAGGGTTTAAATACTCTGTTTCTCCTCTGAGGGGGAAGGTGTTAATGGCTCTCTGGCAGAGCTGACAATGGGGTCTGGAACAAGCTAATGGCCTTAGTATTAGAGAACAAAGCACTGCAGGGAATTGTGATAGCTTTTTAATGGCTGGGCAAGTGAGGAAACAAAGGAGAATTTTGGCAGGAAGAGGAAGCAAGTTGAGGACAATCAGTTGCTCTGTTGAGGCATTTTCAACTGCTATTGTTTTTGAAGGTTGAATTGTTATGTGGATTATTGGAAGCTCATGACCACTCAAGCTTCCCAGCTGATTTCTTGACTATTATCTGGTCATGCCCTGAGGTCCCATCTGACCTACTTTTGAATGCGTTCAACCAGTCCTCTTTGCCAGCATGGCTTTTCAGCCATAACAGTGTATAATTTATATTTCATGCCAATTAAATAATGTTCATTGCCAATCGTATCTCAAAGTGAAAGTGTACAGTATGGTAACAGTGTTTGCTGGGAAATTCTCAGAATTATAGTCCCAAAAAGCAACCTTTCATAGCTCTGTCTACAATAAGTCATCACTCCCAACCAATACTATCCTGATTGGGTGTGATGGGAGTTGTAGTCCAAAATGTCTGGAGAACACCAGATTGGGAATGGCTGGATTTAGCCATATAAAATAACAATAAGGTGTGCAATTATCCAGATTATAATGCAGAGACTTTTACAATGTTATAAGATTTAGACAAGCCTTGGATGGTTAGGCTGTGAGAGGAGCTTCTAATCCAGACAAGGGCTTCCTGTTGCTTTCCAGCTCATCTGTTCTTTACGACTTGTAAGGTTGTTTGTTATAATTTGTTGGTTTTGTGTCTTCAGCTGATGCTGTTTAATTCATTTCCTTGTTGGCTACCTTGAGTCCTGATTTGTTGGACAAAAGTCATGGTATAAATTAAATAAGCAACTCACAAGCTAGATTCCAAAGTCTGTTTTCAGGCATGTATATGCAACCTACATAAACCATTCAATCTGATTCCCCAGATATTAAGCTGTCCAGACATGTATAATGTACTTTCAACTTTGATAAGTTTATTTTTAGGGATATTTTCTGTAGTATTTTATTGCTTTTATATGGAGTTTGAAGCCTGGATACATCAGGAAATGAGGCAATTAATAGCCTTCAAACAATTCCAAGTAGGTTTTTTTAAGTGAACGTTTCTGAAAACATAAAAACAAAAATCAACCCAAAGCCAGTTGCCAAGAACATTTTTACTTGTACTGGGCCACTTCTTGCTGTATCTGTGTTTTTTGTTTTTAATATAAGCCCTACTCACATTCAGGACAGGTTTAACTTGAATATGTGAGGAGAGGGAACAGAGTTAACCCACTCCTGCAAACTATATGAAGAATGAAAGGTTGAAAAAGAGAGCTTTCCTTCATGAGGATGCTCTCTACATGATCCATCATATTGTTGAAGGGGGGATCAGGGCCATGTTAAGGTTTCTGTAGGCCCTAGGCATTCTTATACCCCCACCTCACCTTGATGTACCTCTAGGGGTGTTTTCATACATTCTAGCTACTATGCCTAAAATGCCTAATGGATAAAGCAGTCCTGGGAGAAATAAGTGTTTTCAGTCCTGTGCAGAGGCTGTGTGCACAGAGGATCACCCTTTGTGAACTGTTCTGCTGTATGTGCACACCCGCACACGTGTGTTCTTAAGGTTTGTAGTGGTGTTCCAAAGAACAGATCTGCAATTTTATAATTAACATTTCACTTGAGAGCTTTGTTCTGGGTAAGTAGGATAGCAGTTAGTGGATGAGACAGAACTACAAACATCACAGACAATGGGCTGGTAAGAATCAGCCCCAAGTTTAACAAATAGACTTCCTGATTTTAGGCCCTAAGGTTATGATGCCAGTAGATGTTGTCTTACTTAATACTGGCAGGAGAGAAGACTAGAGGGCCCTTTTGGGGGAGCTTCCAAAATGAAGAGTCTAAGTTACGGATTGTGAGAAGCATGGCAACCATGACATCCCAGGACTCTGCAACCAAGTAGTTATTGGAACTGCTCCCCACTCTGAACCCTGAGCAGGACCCTGCTGCAATGTCACATAGCGTAAATCTCAATGTATAGTACATAATGTGCTGCTCCTATCTTCAGTCTGGAAAAGGTCACAGAATTTGATGGTAGAGCAGAGAAAACAACACCCATTATGTAATTCTAGACCTTCTTGATGGATGATGTAACAGTTTGCCAGCAGGGCCTCTGTACCCCAGATCTCCACATACCTGAAGAAGCTGCATTAATGACCATTTAAAGTATTCATGCTGATGGTTGAAAGGCACACCTAATGGCAATTACACCTTAACAAAAGTCTGTTAATTTTATCTACATGTTACATAAGGGAAAACTGGGTTACACTCTGAATTTAAAAAAAAGAAAAGGCAAACAACTCATGGTATGTGGAGAAGTGAGAAGGGCAACCATGAGAACAGAAGAAAAATACCCACTGCACTATGGTTCATGTAACATGAAAATTCATCTTCTTTCCTTTCTCCCTTGCAAAACCATTTGGAGTGGTCTACAAGGAACAGCCAGATCCCTGCACTAAGAGACTAAAAAGATAGAAAAACCCTTTAGACGGGTGTAAGAACCAATGTAGTGCTGTGGTTTGAGTTTAGAATATATGGGAGACCAGGGCTTGAATCCCCACTCAGCCATGGAAACCCACCGGGGGGCCTTGAGCAAGCCACACACTCCCACCCTCAGAGGAAGGCAATGATAAGTCTCTGAAGAAATCTTGCCAGAAAACACTGGGATAAGGTCACCATAACTCAGAGTCAATTTGAAGGCACATCACAAAAACAACAAAGGAATGATGCAACCCTCCAGTTGTTATTGGACTGCCACTCCCAGCAGCTGTAGCCACATAGCTCATGGTGAGGAATACTGGGAGTGGCAGTTCAACAACATTTGGGTGCCACATGGATCCTACCCCTTCTTTACCTTTGAGAGCATCTGCATCCCAGAGTTCAGTGTTGCAAGCTCAGTTCTGTGATTCTGCAGCCTGAAGCAGAACAACAAATGTTGGCCATTTGGGAATGCTGGAGTTACAGTCCAAGCACACCTGTATGATTCCTATCCCTGAACTGTATATCAAAAATTTGCTGCTTTTTTTATGATCCCCCAAATAGCCTCTGAGGCACCTGCCTCAACCCATCTAAGGATAGAACTGGCTTTGGGGATCTATGATTTCTCACATGAAAAGAAAAAGGAAAGAAAACTTGCTGCTGTTTTGTGACACTGCACATAAACTCTCTGAAGCAGCTGCCTTAGCCTGTCTAAGGATAAGACTAGCTTTGGTGATCAGTGATTTCTCTCATGAAAAGAAAAAGGAAGTACAGGCTTGCAACAGTTCCTTCTTGAACAATCAGGGGTCCCTAGAGAATTTTGGCAGGAAGAAGCTGCTCCCTGACTCTCCTTTCACCCCTTCGCAGTGCAGTGCTAGGCAAGGGTTGAGGTGAGGAGAGAGTACAGAAAATTCCAGGCATGTGATTCTGGGATTCTCACTTGCCTTCTTGAGGGCTCTGTTGCTCTTTCAGTGTGGGTGGCTATCTATGGAGCAGATGTTTCAGGAGCTGGCCTGACTGGGTACACACGGCAGTCAGCTGCCTCTCATGCTCACCCCTCCCTGTGCAACTGCACTTGGACAGGCTGCAGCACCACACAGCGAAGAGAGAGCTACAGCAGAGACACTTAAGGACAAAATAACAAGGATGCCAAAGAAATAGGGCTGGGTGCCACAATTGACTTCTGCATCACAGATCTATGTGATTGTTTTGTCTCAGATTTTCCCAACCTCTCATTAAAGCCCAGGGCTGAGAAAGAGAATGTAACGCAGCAACAGAGCCAAGCTAATTTAAGCAGAAAAATTACCTCAGGTTTATTATGGCTGTGAGTGATTGCTGTGGAGACTGACCACTCCCTGACCACTGCCCTGTTTCCTTCTCCTTCTCCACACAAGGCAATAGTTTTGTTTTTTAACTACAGCTGCTGTTTAGATGGCACCTGTGTGATGCTGCACCCTGCTTAAAGCACCGTGTGCTCTGCTCTGCTACATGTGAGGCTAAGACAGGATCTTAACAGCACAATCCCTTGTTTTGTTCTGATGTAAGAGAGTCAGGGTAGGCAGAGAAGCTGGGAAACTTTTATGACAGCTAATGAGGCTGTTCTCCAGGGGTGACAACTGTACACAAAGCAAACTGAGCTATGGTGCATGTGGCACTTTGCATGTGACCGGGATTTTGTAGGCTGATCTGCAGTGGGGGGGGGTAAGGATAATCGGCACAGGTAAAAAGCATGCTTAGTTTACATTAAGTAGTCAGGGAAATCACATTAAAGGGACAGAGCAAGTGTGCCATTTTCAAGCAGGTTTGATGTCATACCTCACCAACTTTTTTTGTTCTGTTTTTGTTTTCGTTTTGCAAATACTAGATTCAAATTTATGTTTCCCTATGAACCAGAAAACATTTGGCAGCATTCTGCAATGGCTAGTTAAGATCTGTAGTATAATCCTCTGTGTGTGTGTGCGTGTGTGTGTGTGCGTGTGTGTGTGCTTGGAAGTAAATCCCATTAAGTTCAGTGGGATTTATTCCCAGGTAAATGTAAAAAGGATTGCAGTTTAAATCCTGCTACAAAACAGAAGATATGAGATAGGCAGCCCAATCTTGTTTACTTGAAGGTAAATCCCACTGTGCCCAATGTTGGTCACAATTGTTGTTGTTGTTGTTGTTGTTGTTGTCGTGTGCCTTCAAGTCATTTCTGACTTATGGCAACCCTAAGACAAACTTATCACAGGGTTTTCTGTGGCTCAGAGTGTGTGATCCACCCCAGGTCACCCAATGGGTTTTCATGGCTGAGAGGGGGATCAAACCCTGGTCTTCAAGGTCACAGATCAGTGCTCAAACTACCACACCGTTACTCAAATGCAAACCTCACTCTGAGCTCCCGGGGCTAATTCCCAGGTAAATATGGATACGGTCACATTCTTCCAGCCCATTGTTCAGAGACTAAATCTGACTGTATAGTGGAGCATAGGAAGTATGTCCTTTTGCGTTCTTAAGGTGGAACTGGAGTGTGTGTGCATGCACACATGCATATGTGTGCCTTCAAGTGTGCCTGTTGACTTATGGTGACCCCCTGAATTTCATAGGATTTTCTTACGCAAAGCATACTCAGGTGGTTTTGCCAGTTTCTTCCTCTGAAATATAGCCTGCAGCACCTGGTATTCAGTGGTGGTCTTGCTTATGCACACACACACACACACACGCACTTGGTGTTGCATCCAAGTACTAAGGAGGGCTGACCTTGTTTAGCTTCAAAGATCAGACAGGATCTGATAGCACCCTTTCATATTTCAGAGATAAATTTATGGGCTAAGATTCTGCATGGACTTGGTATAATGTAAAGATCTATGAGGTTTAGTTCTACTCCTTCATTTACTCCCTGGAGCCATGAACTACCTTTGCACCTCCCCAAGTGTCCTCCCCATGGTCTCACTATCCAAGAGGAATTTGTGCTTCGTTGTGCATCCAGCTGCAGGAACACAGCTAGATGCAACCCGGCTACCCCTCAACTTCCCCTAGCTACTACTTGCCTGTGAGGAGACACCGATGGGGAGACACTGAGGTGGCATGGAAGCAGGTGGCCCAGGCAATGGGTCATCAAGGATGGAGGTGCCTCATACCTTCATCTGCAACAACCAAACCAGAACATACATAATTATGCCTGTGTATAATATCACCAATAGGATTCCAGCCATAGACTTACTGTCATCATGAATACCAGTTCCCCAAACCCTCACATTTTATAATTCACACAGTGTTAGACGCATTGCCTGTAAGAATATGCTTTGAAAACTGAACCTGTTCCCATGAGTTCTATTATTTTTAAAGCATCATTCTATGCAGTTTACTCAGAAATAAAATCCACTGAATTCCATGGAGGGCAGCTCTCTCTGGGATATGTGCATAGAATTGTGCTCTTATTAGTACTATCCGAGATCTGCTGATGCCATTCTTTTAGTGCCATTAGTGTTTTGAGGGGAGTTGGTTTTGTAAATGCTTGTGCAGGGTGCTGCTTTATACTCAGTCCACAGGGCCATGTCTAGCTCATTACAGTTTACAGTGATTGGCAACAGCTCTCCAGGATTTCAAATCTGAGTCAAAGACGAGGTGGATTAAACGTGACAGCTAGATTCCTGACCAGAACAGAATACAAAAACTATATAACACTAGTTTTCAGTCATGTAGGGATGGGGGCTCACCCCAGGCGGCAATGTTTTTGGGGTGTCCCGGCCTGTACATGCCCCTGTGTGCTCTGGCCACGCCCCCACATGCAGTGGCCTTGCACCATAGCCCCGCTGCCTCCCATCACCCCCTTCACATACTGCAAGCTCCATCCCTGCTGGCTTTAAAAGATTTGTACTGGCTGTCTACATGTTACCAGTCTGAATGCAAGTCACTGGTAATGATAATGATACCTATAATATCTAAACCTCGAAACTGCTTGGGACCTTGATACTTGAAGGAGTGCCTCTCCAATATATATGCCTGCTAAGGAACCAAAATCTGCCAGAGAGGCTGTCCTGTGTGCTTCACCAGTCAAGACAATACGTTGTGGGAGGGGTAGGGAGCAGGTTCTTCTCCCATTTGGCACCACAGTTCTGGAATACTACCCTTGGAGGCCTAATTGGCTCTGGTGTTGCTATTACTATAGCACCAAGTGAAAAATGTGGCCATTCACTAAGGCCTCTGGAACTAATTGGGTTCACCCAAGTTTTCACATGTACATGGCTTTAAACTGTTTTAAACTATTTTAACCAGTATTAATCTGCCTTTTTAACTTGTTGTTTAATAAGCTTTTAGACTTTTAAAATCATTTTATTTTTATACAGTTGAAATTAGGTTGCTTTTACGGTACACTGCCCTGAGATCTTTAGACAGAGGATGGAATAGAAATATTTTAAACTAATAAGTAACACTATTTTTAATCATGCTAATACATACCCTCCAACACTTCATACATTATAATTGATTAAGCAATATCAGAGTGAGATCAAGGTGGTAAAAGTTATTAATGAGGAAAAACACACAAGCCAGAAGAGGCTGCAGCAGTTTGCTGTTGCCTGAGCCTACTGGGAAGGGCAAGACTCTGCCTCTTTTGTCTTATCCCTGCTGCTCAGTTAATTGAGTGCAAACTACTTTGGTACTTTGCACTCTGTTTGCAGCAACTGAAGTAAATGGAGGAGAAAGGGGGAAAGTGACAGGAGGAGAGAGAAACTAGAACATTTTAAAAGCAGCTAAAAAAGTAGGATGACAGATGATATATTGGGATGATCCCTGTCAAATAAGGACAGTTGGAGATTGTACTAATAAAGATATGGAAGGCCTAAAGGACCAAATCCTGCTGCACTAACAGAATACACAATTCTTAACTGTTTGTGTGTATTTGTGTGCATGTGTGCTTTGGGCTTCCTCAATTGTGAGGCTAAGAAGAGGGCCTCACTGATTCATTCCTTCTTGGCCAGGAGAAAAAAAATGCTTGCAAGAGCAGGCAGGATTAATCACAGGGAGAGCTTGGTTACTTTGGGGTGGAAAATCCTTGGCGGCACATTGCAAAAGGCCCTCTGCTGCTGAAGAGCCACGCACGTGCGCTGTGACTGAATGCCAGCAAGTGCTTTGCATGTGACAGCCAGGACTGCTGCTGAGGTGCTTCCTGCTGAGGGCAACGGCGGTGGAGTGGGGAGTGATTTGCCGCCAGCGTGATGCTCTACAAATTAAATGACAGTCTTGGTGAAGCGAAAGGGTGCTGTTGGAAAGGGACTCAAGCCACTTGAGCATATAAGTGGAAGGGACCCAGGCCATTTGAGCTGTAAAAATGTGCGATTGAAGCAAAGCAAAACAAAGCTAGCTTGCAAGGTTTTTGTTTTCTTCTCTGAAGACTCAGAAGCACTGGAAAAGGTTTGCATTGAGTCTAATTACACCTCTGAACCTTAATCTCAGCTACTGAACAGCGAATTCCATAGATCTGAATGTAATTATTTCTCCTGGCATGTCAGTGGGGAAATGAATCCTCTCTGGTTTAAGTCAAGAGTTTAAATAAGCTTTTAAAGATGCTGAAGCCTATTCCCAAAATAGCCAGAATACCTGAGACAGCTTCTTGACAGTTCAGACTAAAGCCGAGAATGGATTTGCTGCTCCACTGGCATGGAGGCCCAACTGATACTCCTGACTTCCAAGTAATTGTGAAGAGAATCATCCCTCTGAGGCTGTGCTCAGGCAGCAGCAGTTTCCCTTGTGGTTGACAGCGCTGCCATGTTAGACTGAAGGTCTATTAGAGAGGAACATGCTACAAACAAAGTATACCATAAACTAGTGTGTGATCTTTGGCTCAAGAGGTGTGTTTTTTAGACTGTGCCACCATCAACAGCTCGGAATGCTGCCTGAAGGAACTATAGTAAACACTTTCATACCCTGAAGAAACTTTATACCACTAAGTATTTAATTTCTGTTAAACTGTTTCCCCATGCAAGCCAGCTGAAACGGATACTTGGAGAACTCAGAACACTATGACAGTGTCATTTTGCACAAGAGAGAAAAAAAGTGACCATGCCAAAAGTAACAAAAGGTTCCTTTGCATCAGGCTAGACAGTTTGTCCATCTACCACAGAAGTATCTACATTCACTGGCTGATATTCTCCAGGGTCTGAGATGCTCTTTTGGCAAAATTGCTTCATATCACTTCTTCAGCTGATGGTTTAAACTTACTTTACTTAGAGACTGATTCTGGGCTGTTCTACATGCAAATCATGTGCTTTGTCCAGAGCTTGCAAAAGTTACTTTTTAAAGCACAACAATGCCCATGGACCATGTTGGGCGGAGAATTCTGGGAGCTGTAGGCAAAAAGCAATTTTTCCAGACTCTTCCCCTGCCACTATGCTATCCCTTGCCTTTTCCCAAGTTGGAACAAAGTGCTTTCTAGTCTCAGCTGCTCCTAAGAGATTCATGTAATAATCTGTAAAAGAAGGAGCCATAATCTGCCATCTTCTCAAATGGCATGGGGATGAATATTTGAATGTGTGCATCTGAAAATCCATTGATCTCATTATCACTATATTTCCCAGGTTCTTACTGAACTTCTTGCCTGTCCAACTTCCATATCTGATTCTTCCTGTAATTATGGTAATTTTTCCCACTCTCTTTTTGGAAATCTGTATGTTTTTACTTTTCTAAAAACACGTATTTTCCATTTTCTGCAAATAATTCAAGTATACACATTTTTAGTTGGGGGCCATATTTCACAGCTATGCATCATTTGTCAAACCAAATGGGGAAAGAACATTCTGTTTCCTTGCAGAAGTGAAGATCTCTAAAAACATGTATATAGAAGACTCATTTACAGACCTAAAAATCCCCCAAAAACATGTACATAGGAGACTTGGGTACAGAAGTGAACATCCCCAAAAACATATATAACAAATTCATGTACAGAAGTGAAAATACCTAAAAATGTTTACATAGAAGATGTGTGCACAGAGTTGAAAATCTTGAAAATATGTGAATAAGCAGCTTGTGTAAAGGAGAGACTCATCATCTGGTGTTTTCTCAAGTTACATGGGGAACAGGAAGTGAATGGGAAAAAGGTCAGTGGTAGCCCTATTGGCTGGTGGATTCTGGAAGCTGTAGTCTAAAAATGAACTTTCTCTAGCTTGGCAGGGCATATGCTCTGTTAGTTGGCCATTATAATATCCAGAAGGAATAATAGAAAAATGCAGTTTCCCCATGTAATCCAAGGACTCAGGAGACACTGAATCACTTCTGTACATATTTTTAGGATTTTTTTTACTTCCCTCATTTTAGCAGATGTTCCCAGACTCTGGTATGGAAATGGCCCGTGGCACTGTCAGTTAGGAGAATCCCTGGCAGCATGGACTAGGACAAAGCCAGTGGCTCTTGGTAATGAAATATTCCGGGGGGGGGGTAATGATTCTATCCAGAATTTAAATGAATTATCCAAGGTGCTCAACCTATTTTGAGCCTGGGGTTCTGCACTGGCCATAGCTCCTTTAAAGTTCAGATTAAAAGCCAGAGCAGATTTGCTGCTCCACCAACACAAATGGTACCAGGTGCTTCTGGAAGAAGCTGTCTTTGCTCAAGGTCTTAGAGAGCAGCTGCTAGTCAAAAAAGACCACAGTGGTCTGACTCTGCATGAGACAATTCCATATGCAAGTAGTGGATGTTAAGAACAGATGTAAATTCTGGACATCAAGACAGTTCTGGGGAAAGGTGCACATGACCTTTGGGGGACTACAGCCCTGAGTCCATTCTGTAGAAAGCACAAGGCAGGGAATATTGACGCAACAAACAAACAACTCCTACCTTCTCCATTTCCTTGGCAGAAGACTAAACAAGTCTGGGCATAATTTTGTGTGCAACTGTAAAATCAGTGCTGAGGAAGGATCACATGATTTGTCTTTTCTTGTTTGGGGGGAGGGGTCATTATTATCTCTACCTCACTCATTCCCTGCTAAACCACATCCTTCCGTACTTACAACCCAGGATCAGAACCATGAAACCAAAAGTAGGTCAGTGCTTCTCAGTTTGATTTTTTTTTTTTTTTTTTTTTGGCATCTCAGAAATCTACAGTATATACTTGGCCTCTTCATTAATTCCCTCCTCCCCTCTTCTCCAGTTCCTTGGTGTTTCAAGTCACATTCTGCTTGGTTTAAATATCATTTTCTCCACTGCCTCATATCAAAGAACAACCTGCTGAGAAAGACTAAGCAAATGCACTGATACTGGGATACGTGCGCATGAAGGATCTGATGTGATCCCGGGCAACTGTCTGGAATCCTGGGCTCTTGGGGCTGGGGTCTCAGGACACCTGTCATGGGCTACCTACTCATTTCTGCTAGCAGTAAACACCTTATGCTAGCAGTAAACACCTAAATACAGTTTTAAGATCTGAGGGTGCACCAATCATCTTATATGATTGGTTATGCAAATTACATAGCATTCATGCATCAGATGGCAAATGCAATATAACGTGTAAGGTGCTAAAAAGAAAAAAAACTGAACCAGTGAAACAAGGTGACAAAGTAATTCCTCGCCTGGGTTGCCCTTTGGTTTGGGACCAGTGCTGTACCCACTTTTCTGCCCAACTGAAGAACAGCCTAAAATTTGACTAGCACCAATTACTTTTAGGATAACTCAGTAGATATCTTTTGTTTACACTGACAGATCCTACAGTCACATTTTACCGTGAATAACACTATGGTACAGTCCTGTTTTGTCAATGTTGTTCTTTTTGTTTGTGTACAGATTGTGGACAGCAGAATGTGTTGTAAGTATTTTCATGCTGCAGGATTAAAGTGAGTACAAGAGCAGGGCTAAGGAAGATGTCGAAATAGTAGCATATCAATCTACAAATGTCATTGCTGTGGAGAACTTTCCCTTTTTTGATAGATTTACAAACACGGTAGATCAGGGGGAGCGCAGTGGATGTCCTGTACCTTGATATCTGTAAGGCTTTTGATAAGGTCCCCCAAAACAGAAGTGAAACATCTGTATGCCTAAAGGTTTGATTCTCTCAGGGAATCAAACTGCTTATACTAGCCTGCCAGGTCGGTATCAAGAAACACTTCTGAAAGCTGTGATCATGATCTTGCTTACTTGAAAGGAAGACCTCTTCATTTCAACAGCTGCACCCATTGGGTAAATAGATATTTTCCTGAAAGCTGTGTTACCCTAAAAGGTGCTGGACCTTGATTTCCACCAGCAGTGCAGACTCTCCTTAGGATTTGGGGAATTATTAGCTCATAGGAGGCCTGCAAGGAGAGGATAACAGCAGGATCTTTTCACCTGTGTGTACCAGTACTAACTGTAGAGATGACTTCAGTTAAAATAATATTTTTATTAGAAAACAACAAACTTACAACAACAAGAAATCAAGCAGTCTCACAAACCATACAAGGCTATTTATTGAAAGGAAAAGTGAGAAAGATTGGATACAGAGAGATTTTGGGTGGAAAGGGTGATTTTTACCAGTCCTGAAGCAGAAGATTGAAGTGGAGTGGCTCAAACAGGAGTTTGAGGGCAACACAGAGGAAGGAGAGTCTGGGGTGCTGCAGGATGCTCAACATGCAACAAATTTCCAGGGCTGGAGTTGGATTTTTATACCCTATTTTTTGCCCTGAAGGAGAGTGCATGGACAAACCAGTGTTTGCTTTCCCACATATGGACAAATGGGGTTTGGAATGGGATGATTGTCTTTGGGTGACAAAACATTGATGGTAGGCCTGACAAGCTCTTAGTGTCTCGGTTGGGCAAGGTAAACACGAAAGGATATGCTTACAGCAGGGGTGCTTGATTGCTTCACCTGGGCAGTTTTATTTTGTATTTGGAGGCTGCGTCATTGAAAGGATTATCTCAAACCCATTTATGTGAGGGGTTTCTGTCTAATCCTCTTGAATTTATGACCTGTATGCTGAGGTCGTCCTGACCTAGCACATGTTTATAGCCAGTGCTCTGCTACTACATGCTTTCCAGCCATATGTGTCCAGTTTTGTAGGAAAATGACACTTCTCACCAATTTTGCTATCCAGCAGGGTGGGGAGTGTAAGGTGTGGTAATAGTTGTAGAATCTCATTCATAGGAGGTTTTGAAGAGAATACTTGTATGAACATAACCAAACAATAATAAAAACTAAATGGACTCAGTAAATTGAGACAGAGACAATTTCTTGGATTGAAGATAGCATTGCATGCCAGCAGTGGGTGGAGGTAAAGCCAGGTGGAGGTGGAACCAGTGGGTTAGGTCACCCTCTCTCTCATTCTCTCTCTCCTTCTCTTTAGGGAAAGCATGCAACTCATGCTTTGTACAGTTCATAGCTTAGAGGCAGAGGGCATTGGGTTCAGATCCTCATCATCTCCAAGCAGCCCTGGGAAAGAATCTGGCCTGAAACTCTAGTGAGCTGCTTACTGCCTAGATATGAAGTCCATTAGCACTGCAATGGCAGACATCGACATATGCAACTAAGTGAGTAATTAATCAGCAACATGACAAGGCCCAGATAATAAATTGCATCCTGGTGTGTAGGATATTTATTTAGAATGACATTTTAATGATCTGAAACTAAATTGGCAGGAACTTTTATGAATTTATTTTTGTTTTAAATACTTCTTTCAGCAGCCAGATCCAGCTATAGTGGTTTTTACATAAAAGCAAGCTTGTGTGCATGGAGAAGCCTATGGAACAAATCCCAAAAAGAGCAAACCAATCAGCAGCTAATCCGCATAATAGTGCACACCATAACCTGAGTGTGATGGACACACCTTCACTAGCCACTATTAACCAATATTGTTAGCTTGGAC
Organism: Iguana delicatissima; assembly: GCA_948472985.1. Classification (NCBI taxonomy): domain Eukaryota; kingdom Metazoa; phylum Chordata; class Lepidosauria; order Squamata; family Iguanidae; genus Iguana; species Iguana delicatissima. The sequence continues at coordinate 246,442 of CAOKZL010001594.1, forward strand.
AGTAGAAATCATTTTGGAAGCAAAAATGTGATTGAATAGAATACCAAGTGGTTTTTCTTTCCAAAGGAGTGATCAGAATGGTCAAATTTTATAAGGGTACCCACTAAGCACTCATTTTTAATTCTTAAGCAGGTGGAATCTGAAGCAAACCCATTCTTTTAACATGAACTTTATTCTGTTCATTTGCCCCAACATTCAAAATCCTAAACAGCTTCAGAACTCAATATTAGTATTGGTATATGGATCTCAGTGCCATACAGTATTATATTACTGTATGTAATTCCCTGAGGACAGAGATTTTCTGAAGGACCTCCTCAGCGTTCTACCTGTGACAGCAATACATTGCACGAGGACATGAGAGAAGGCCTTCTCTGGTGTGGTGTCCCAGTAGTGGAATGTCTCCCCTTCAGAAGCCTACTTCACATCATCATTGTCTTCATTCTGCTGCCATGCTAAAACATGGCTCTTTATTAAAGCCTTTGGAGCCTAACTGATCATTCCACCAAACTGTACCTGAACATGGTTTTAAATTGTTTAAACTTGTTAAATTGTTTAATATGTTTTTAATTCACTTGAATTTTTATTGTTTTGAATTCAAAATAATTTTATACCGTTGAAATTGATTTTAATTTTATGCCATTCTTTATTTCATGTTACTGCAAGGTGAAGCGTGAGATATAAGAATTTTGAGTGATGAATGAATAATGCCATTTAGGATGTTCCACTGCACACCCACAACCATATTTTCCAACTGACACGTGGCTGTTTCTCTTTTGATCCTCAGTGCTCTGTGGTGATTGAGCATAGAATTGGACTGCAAGCTGTTGTTATTTTCTGGTAATTGCCTTCTACATATAAGTATGAAAGCTGGGAAGTGAAGGAAGTTTACAGGCAGAAAATCAACACGTTTGAAATGTGGTGCTGGAGAAGATACAGATGTCACAGGCTGTCAAAAGGACAAATGAATGGGTCCTAAAGCCAATCAGACTTGAACTCTCACTAGAAACCAAGATGACTAAAATGGATCTGTCTTACTTTGAATGCATCATGAGACAATGGGACTCACTGGAAAAGATGATAATGCTCAACAATGTGGAAGGCCGTAGGAAAAGAGGAAGACTGAATGACAGGTGGCTTGACTCAGTCATAGAAGACAGGGTCCTGAATGTACAAAACCTGAGCAAGGTGTTTGATGACAGGGACTCTTGGAGATTTCTCATTCATAGAGTCAAAAGCTGATCCATGGTGGAGCAACTGGGGCACATGCCCCAGGCGCCAATGTCAGGGGGGTGCAAAAACAGGAATTCCCCCTGTTGCCACTTGCCGCGCCCACCTCCACCTACCAATTGCCCCGCCTCCACCTGGCATTCGCCCTGCCTCCATTGCCACTCACCCCACCTAATTCCGTCCATTCCTCCCCTGCCCACCACCGCTCACCCCTCTCACTTCTGCTGCTCTCCTCTACCTGCTTCCACCCACCGCTCACCCACCCCTGCCACTCATTCCACCCCCTTGCCCTTGGCGCTGTTAAGCCTTGGTACACTAATGCATAGAGTCACTATAAGTTGAAATAACAGCAACAATGTGTAATGGAATCTCCTTAGGCTCTGTGTTGTTAAAATTCTGTGGTGCCCTGAAAGCTTTGACATTCTGGGAACCTAAATTCTCAGTGACCCTAGTCTGGCTGCATTTCTTTTAGCGCTCATTACCTGAATTTGCTGTTAGACAGACTGATTACTTTCCTCTTTCTTCTCTTCCATACTCTTGAAATATAACAGGTTAAATTAGTGAGGTGCTTCAGCTTTTAGCAGCAATTATTGTTCTTGGATGATGCCTTGATCATCCCATTACCCTAAAACAAAATAAAAACTCTGAACTCCATGTCAAGCTATTTCTGCTGTACCTATATGACAGAAAACTCAGTGCCTACCACCCAAGAGTGTAGGTATGGGGTTTGTGTGAAGAGACAAAATGAAGGTATTGTCCTCCAAGTAAGAATTTTGCCCTACTCCCAAAATTTCCTTTCAGTCCCAAATTTATGGCATTCCAAGAAGTGATGCGCTGAAAGTTGTTCACACCTAGAACTCCTTATATTCCCTGTAGTTATATTCCCTTGGGAACATTGCTTGTTCCACTCCCCCCACCTTTTTTTGATGCCTAATGTGTATTTCTGAACACTCAATTGCAGTTTTAAATTGCTGCAATGCTGGACATTTGAAAACTGAAGGAAAATTTCACTGGGGAAGCATAATGCGTATGGAGTGGCAATGCCCTCATTTTGCCCTCCTGTACCTGAAACCCTGTGATCAGCATTTGATCTGGGAAGCAGGAAGCAATCCCCAGTTGCTGAGGCGATTTCTGCCTGCTCTCAGCGACTGAAGAGGCCAGCTCACAGAAAGAGCGGCCCTTGTTTTATGCAGTGTTTTGCAAACAGAAAACCAGCAGGGAGTTTCTGAAGAGTCTGCCTCCACCACACAGAGCGGGTTAGTCATCCCTGCGAGTGAGTGCCTGTGCATGTGACTCGAGGTGGAAGGCTCGAAAGGAGGAAAAGGTCTTTGGGAAGATTAAAGACTTAGCTGACCCTTGAATGAGCTCCCAGGCTGCTAATCTCGCTCTGATCCTATCTTACACCTAGGGCGGATCCATTTCACTTTCCTTTACAGCACTTTCCTGATTCAGCCTCCAGTCCCCCAGTCCAGACATGCTTTGGTGAGCCTGTGGAGGGCACGCAAGCCTCTTCTCACCATTGCCTTTTGCTCTCTGGAGGCCTGGACTGGGTGTAGCTGACAAAGGAAACCAGTGTGGATAACAGACGGGAGAGCAGAATTCTTGGAAACCACTCCCCAGTGCACACAGATGCACATGCTGAAATGGTTATTCAAATTATTTGGTGAGGGTGAGGTTTCAGAATGCTTGGCAGCTACACCCAGCCCGTGAGAAAAGATTGGCCATCAAGGTGAGGTGCTGTGAAGCAAACAGCAACAACAGAGGCCTTTGCTTGCAAGGTTTGTTTCTTAAAAGGGTCCTTCTGGCTTTGGGACCACCTCCCTCAATTTCAAAGCCTCTGCATAGTATTCCCCAGCCACTCAAACAGCTGAATTAGACTCTGAGCCTGGAAAAGTTGCCAGAAAAATGGCTATGCTGGCTGAGACATTCTGTTAGTCCCAAATAAGTAAAGACCTTTTTTCTTTTTTTAAAAAAATATTTTTGATAAAATGTACAATTTTAATATAATAAAATTATAGTTTTCAAACAAAACATACAACAGACATGACTACAGTAAAAAAAAAACTACCAAAAAATTCACCCTACAACCAAATGGCAGCCAATTGTTTTGAAAAAGCTTTGTATTATGCGATTCAAAGGTAACCCCTGAATACTTTACTTTCTTTGCAGTTTTGAAACCTGTCTTTTCAGACAGTAATCGCAGTTGTTCTTCTATCGTATTCTTTGTAATTGTAACTGTCTTGCCTTTATTTAACTTGAAACCTGTCCAAACCCCAAAATTTGTCCAGAAGTGTGTCTACGCTTCCTAGTGGATTTTGGAAATAATTAATAATAATAATAATAATAATAATAATAATAATAATAATAATATCACCTGTGAATGCTCTCAGTTTAACGCTTTGTTTCTTGATGGTGATCCTTTAATATTTTCCTCTTGTCTAATAGCTCTGTTTGAAACTTCCAAAATCATAATATACAACAGAGGAGACAATGGACCTCCCTTTCTAGTCCCCTTTTGTATATCACAGAAATCAGATTTTTCCCCATTTACTAACATTTGTGCTTTCTGCTTTGAATAAAGGACCATAATGCACTTTAAAAAGTTTTATTATGTTGAGTAACTCAATCATAAAGGTCCAAGAGACATTATCAAATGCCTTTTCTGCATCCAGAAAAATTATAGCTATCTCAAGTAAGTAAAGTTCTTGAGCTCAGCATCACAACTGGGACAATTCAAACCTGCAACAATGGCCCGTTGTGCAATCTTCTGAAAGTTCATAGCAATCATATTGCCAAGCAGTGACCCTAGGCCAATAAGAGAATGAATAATTGGGGCTTTCCTTTGAAATGGAGGTTGCAATTGTATTGCAGGTATATCCTGTTTCCCCAGTGTCCAATTAGGGTGGTTAGGAAATACACAAAAGAGCCAGAAATGAGACCATGTCAGGTAACACTAACTACATTCTTCAGCTGACGTGCATGCACAGTAGCATCCAACCTCTACCTATCCTATCCTCAGCCTATGAAATGCCTCCATAGATCCCTCTCCCCATCTTAGTTAGCAGCTCCAAGCCACAGTGCCAGAGATTGCTTTCTTCTACTTGCTGCACCCAGGGCTGATGTTATGTCACCTGCTTGTTTGAGAACAAAACAGCTTGGTTGCCGAAGTATATTGATTTTGCAGTGAACCTGTCCAACCTAGTGGGCAATGAGAGGAATGCAGCTCTTCTAGGCCCACTTCTGTAATCTCCTCATTTGTACCACCCTTTCCAGAGCAGGGTTGCATTTTTTAAAACATTCTTTGTTAAAAAATAAAACTGACCAAAAGACTATCTGTATGCATTACATGGGGACTGGATATTATGCCTCTGGCACTAAATTAGAACTAGCGTGGATACAAAATATAGCACACTTGCCTGTCATTTAAGTTCTTCTTCAGAAGCTTTTCCTTTATTCTGTTCCAGGGTCAGGCAGAGCTTGCGAAGTTACTGTTAAAGATGTATGAATATAACAACAAGTTGAAGCCAGCAGCAGAGGATCATCCTACCACTGCTCAGATACAGATGGTTTCAGCATGGCATTATATTCATTCAGCTTAAAAATAACTTTCACAGGTCCAGTGCTGGGCAGATGGCTGCTAAGAAGAAGGTCTTTATTTCAAATAGTGAGACCAAAATTATGAAACTCTTTCCCCAGACATATCCATCTGGTATCAGCTGTGCTATTCTTAATACACTGGCAAAGGCCGAGATGGTATCTCAGACATTAATGATATAAACATATTTTTATGTGCTTTTAAAAAATTTTTGTCTTCTATCTCGTGGTTAAAGTTGTTTTATCTATTATAAAATACAGTACAATTTGTTTAAAATATTGTAATACAGCACATTGTATTTATCAGTGGCAGCTGATGGCTTCCATATGAGTGAGATGGTGAATCTGATCTAGATTCCATTTCAAACTTCAAAGCAGGTATCCAAGTTGCTGAACTAGTTTTGGTGATAGGTCCAACATATTGGATAGCAGATTGGATTAACATCTAGAGCAGACTTACTACCTGATTGACATAGAAATTACCCATCACCACTGATTATTTTATTACTTTGTATTACCTATAGTTATTATGAGAGGCAGCATGGTATAATGGTTTGAGAATTGGACTACAACCCTAGAAGCCAGTGTTCAATTCTCTGCTCAGCCAAGGAAATCTAGTGGGTGACCTTGGGCATGTCCTACATTCTCAGCCTCAGAAAAACCCATGATAGGTTTGCCTTAGGGTTGTCGTAAGTCAGGAATGACTTGAAGGCACACAACGACAACAATATATTTATTGTGGTTTGTATCATAAGCCATCTTGAGCCAATTTGACTCAAACAGGACTAAAGATAAGAGAATATTTTTTTATAAGTAAAAGGAAATGAATTATATGTGCATCAAAGGAGGGAAGGTCTCTCATCCAGGGTTCGTGGTTGAAGGCAAGTCAATCCATTTCTCATTGCTGGAGAATGTATAAATATGCTCCCCCTGCCCCTTATCATTTCGTTTCATTGCCCCTGCATTTATTTTTCTACCTGGGAAAAAATACTACACTGACAGCCTTGACCTGGTGGTTCGGCTCCCTTTATCTGTGGAGAACACAGTCAGGGGAGTGGCAAAACATGCTTCACAGTGCTGCCCCTTAGCAACATACCTCAGAGATGAGAGAAGACAAGAAGTCCCTTTGCTCACTGAATCATTGCCCTATCTGATAGGACAGATGCCAGCAATGGTGACAACACTGAAAAAGGCTCCAGGTAGAAACCTCACAGTCTAAACAGAATCAAAAGCTGGAGCTGGTGATGACTGACTCAGAATTCGCTATTGGCTGATCTTGATGGGAAGAGCAATGGAAATATGTACTCAACCAGAAAACCTACTGCTATTCCTTCTCAAGCCCTCCCTGACCTTGCTTTACATTTTCTTTATTGTTGTCCACTGTTTCCTGCTCTCTTCGAGGATGTGAATAACCAGAAGAGCAAGAAGAAGAGGCACCTGCTTTCACTTGCTTTGTCACCTCTTCCTGGTTTTGGATTACACTCAGATGAAGAAAACAAGCCAATGGGTGGAAATGATAGTGTGAGGGAGATGGGTCCATTCCAAAGGAGGCGCCCACTGAGGGTATCTTGTTCAAGGTCCCCAGCTTCATGCAGGTTCTTGGATGTTCCCACATATGTCCTTGGATGTTCTCTTTAATCACATGGAGTTTCTTCATGGCCTGATATATCTGGCCAGTGGTTGGTGTGTGGGGGCAGAATATGTACACAGAATCCACTGCAGTGCCAACAGGCTCCATGTTAGATTTACAAGGGGCTGTTACCCTAAAAGGTGGGTGACTCAGAGGTCTAGCTGCAGTGCCAGTGCCTCTTTGGAATGGTGGGGAATTATACCTCAAAAGGGAGACCTGCAAGAGGGGAGTAACTTCACGGGGTCCTTCCACCTTGTATACCAGTACTAATGCAGGGCCACCGGTTGGAGATTAAAAAGAATGTTTTGATACAGAAAATCACAAACACACTCAAGATCCAAGCACTTTCACGATCACACAAGGCTAACTGAAGGAAAGGAAGGAAAAATGGGATAGCAAAAAGTTTTGGTGAAGTAGGTGAGAGAAGAAAAGAGACAAAGCAATGTGGCTTAGACTAGGGGTCTAAGGATAGCACAAGAACAGGAATCTGAGCAGTAGAGTAACGGTCTATGTCAGTGTACTATATCCAATGCAGTATGAATTGTCTGGCTCAGAACCAGGGTTTAAATACCCTTTTTCTGCCCTGAAGGGGAAGATGTTAATGGCTTCCCAGAACAATGGGTTCTGGAATGGGCTAATGGCCTTAGCATTAGGTGACAAAGCATTAATGGGAATCATGATAGCTTCTTAATGGCTGGGCAGGTGAGGAAACAAAAGAGAATTTCAGTGGGAAAAAGGAATACTACACTGATGACCTTCGGTTGCTCTATTGAGACAATTTTGTGTGCTATTGTGTTTGAAGGTTGAGTCATTGAGGGGATTATTGCAAACTCGTCAGCACTGAAGCTTCCCAACTGATCCCATGAACTTATGGCCTGTTTATGTCCTGAGGCCCCATCAGACCTACTTTTGCATGTGTGCAGCGAGTCCCCTTTGCCAGCATGGCTTTCAGGCATAAATGTGTGATTTATATTTTGTACCAATTAAATAATGTTCATTGCCAATCATATAATGGAGTGGGGGTGTATGGCTTGGTAACAGGGCATTTGGCAAACAGAATGGCCTCTAAAACCTTCTCTTAAGAAAACCAGAAATTTTGAAACCCACTCTTCTAGTTGGTGCCCTGTATACTGTTGTGTCCAAATAAATATTCTGAAAGTTAGAAATACTGTAGTTCCAAAAAGTCCTTTCCTTTCACCTCATTATAGTGATCCCAGGTTCATTTAAATGAGACTAAAACATAAGCTCTGGTAACTTCTATCAGGCTGTTAAGGATTCAAGTAAAGCACAGGAGGCAGGCTATGTTTCTGTCATCCAAAGGCTAGCCTAGCTAAATATGGTGAGGTTCACCCCAGGGAAGATGGCTGCCAGGTGACAAATTGCTCATAGCAACTCTAAATGGAACAGTAGTGGATGAACCACCTGCATGATGAAATTACAGATCTTCAAGGTAAGTAACAGTAAGAATTAGCCACAGTGCAGTCCTGGTGATACCAGTGTGTCTTATCTAAGACAGTGCAGATAGAAGGGACAATGCAAGGTTCACCAGTTTTGTTGATGTTGACCAGAATTCAGTAAGGAATTTACAGCTTTGTAAGTCAACTTTGTGGGAAATGGAATTGAGCAGTTTCACAATGTTTGTATTCAGCAAGGGACAGCCATGACATTATTACATAATGAAGCCAGAAGAGTGATAACACACAATGGGATCAATATGTGTTGGTACAGTGGCAATGTACATCAAGATTGCCTAATGTGCATCAGGACTGTCTTGCTGGTATCCCATCATGCATTTTTCCAATTCACTAACAGGGTTTCTTAGGTTCTCTGCTACATAGCTAAGTATATGTAAAACTGCATAACACAGACTGCAAGAGAAAATGCAGGCCAAAGTTTGCTAATGCCATGCTATAGCCCCAGCTTTCAGAAGAAAGAGGGATTTGTGCAGAGAGTTTTTAAGGAAATGGCAAGCAAATGAAGATGCATACCTGTCAATCTCTTTATGGTCTTAGAATACATTTGAAGTGGTGACCTGGAGGTGAAAGGTTCAGCATGTTGTACTTCAGAGCCTTCAGAGACATCCAGTTCCACTGATAACAGGCTAATATCTAAATACAATAATCACTGAGCGGCGCCTTTTCAATTAGTAGAATTGATTAAAATATTGTATGTGGACAAAAAAGGCACTCTCAAATAATTGGGCAACATATTAGAAACATTAATTATATTAATGTAAGTACTTATAAAAACTACAAGTGGCAGGTGCAATTTAAGTAGAAACCTTCTTCCTTCCCTCTCATGACAGAGATAAAGGCATCATCTGAATAAAAAGAAAGCAATGTAATGTCCATCTTATTTCTACAGATGATGAAAAGTTCACTGGAAGCTTATTGGTGATCTGCCACAAGTGAAGGCACAGCTTAAGTGCTTCAGTGGTTTGCTGAAGCCCCTACTCCTGCTACCAAAACAGCAACTAGTAGTAAGCCTGTGGAGTTCACAAACTTAATTTTCTTTATCTCTATCCCTCTCTCTCAATCCAGTTGCAATCTCCCATCACACAATGGATGAGGTTCTACATCAAAAAGGTGGAACATAATGCCCCCTCTGTACAGTTCTCCATCCCTCTCCTCCTCATCTCTGAAGGCAGCTTTCAAGCAAGTTGCTGAAGATCTTGGTGGTGACAGTAGCTCTCTTCTTCTGGCTGCAAAATTACAGCTAGACATTTCTTGGATGCCTCCTTCCTCCTCAGTCTCTCCCTTCTCAAAATCTCTCCCAAAGGGACATATGCTCTCATAACTACAGGATATGAAAGTATATATCATTAACAGAATCCTAGCTGTTGCCACCTTCACATGATTTGCTGATGGGAGGGAAAGTGTATCAACTCACACCACCTGTCAACTTATGGCGACATCATGAATTTCATAGGGAGGGAATACTCAGGGAAGTATTTTCTTAGGGAAGGAATACTCAGGTGGTTTTGCCAGTTCCTTCCTTTGAAATATAGCCTACAGGACCTGGTATTTGCTGATGGTCTCCCATTAAAGTACTTACCTGGACTGATTCCTGACAGTCAGGGCTGTCCGACAGTGGAATGTGCTGCCACAAAGTGTGGTGGAGTCTCCTTCTTTGGAGGTTTTTAAGCGGAGGCTAGATGGCCACTTGTCGGGAGTCCTTTGAGGGTTTTCCTGCATGGCAGGGGGTTGGACTGGATGGCCCTTGTGGTCTCTTCCAACTCTACATTTCTATGATTCTATAATTCTATGATTCTATTTCAGTTTCCAAAATCAGACAGAATCTGATGCCTTTTAGGGCATTTAGTTCCTTAGAGAACATGTACTCCTTCTTGAATGGGTGGGATTTTTTAAATTATTGAGTCAATTTTCAAAATGTACCTGTATCAAGAAGCAGTTATCTCACTATTTAACTCCCACAGCAACATAATGTGTAGTTTACCTAACAAAGGCCCTTTCTGCACCAGGCAATTAGAACGGGGCAGTGCGTCCTCTCACGAAGGTCGTCTACACCTTGGAGCGGACTAGGAGCGGACTACTTACTGGAGATCCGCACCTCAGTCTGCTCCAAAATGACCCTAAGTGGTTCTCCAGTGTGTTTTCTAAAGACTGCAAAAAATAGGTCTTTATTTTCCTGGAACGCGCCATTGCATTCCTGCTCCCTTGTGCAGATTCACAGGCTCACACCAATGCAAGCCTGCGATCTGCGGAGGGCGGACTTTAGGCGTGGTGAGCTTCAGCGGTTGGTCGGGACCCATGACCAACCAGAAGCTGCCATTTTGGAAGCCGGAAGCCGCCATTTTGGAAGCCGTAGCAGTGCAGATCTACAGACCTCGCACTGCTCCAATTCTCCCTGGACCAAGGAGGAGCCCTGCGGAAGGGTTTCAGGGACAGTCCGTGTTGCTTCGGACCCTAGAAGAAGCGGTAGGTAACGGCACGGAATGATTCCCTCGCCTCGTGCAGAAAGGGCCAAAGAGTTTGCTGGGCCAAACCTGGCACCAAGTAGTCATTTTGTTCCATTTACGTTAGCTTGTTCTTCTCTTTTTGTTGAAGGTGGTTAACTGTAGTCACATTCACACTGATTCAGATTTAATTGATCAAAACTCATTACATTAATAAGCTCTTTTCTTTAATAAGATGATAGCTAGTATTGGACTTAAGAGTTGTGCAAAAGAGGACCTAGAACCCATCCTGTTTGTGATACTGGTTTTAGGAGGCTCTTGGAAGGGTGAGATGGCTGAAATGGGTAGATAATCTGATGATGGGGTTTGTGGATTTCGTTAAGGTCACTCTAATCTTTCATCCCATCATTCTTTTTTACTTCTTTTTACTTCCAAGTCTGTTATGTGCACTGTTTGGACTTGAAACATTTTAGTCTCCACTGAGTCAGAAACTCACTGGGTGATCTTGGGCTAATTTCTGTCTCTCTCGACCTGATGCAGCTCACATTTTTTATGAGGAAAATTGCAGGGGGGGAGTATGCTACCTTGAATTCATTGGAGTTTAATTAATATATGGAAGAAAGTGGGATCCAAATGCAATAAAGAAATAATAACAAGAGATTGTGCCATGACAACATTATCTCCTGTTCACTCTGAAGTATTAGATTTCTCATTGAGGAGGCACTCAAAGGATATTGCTTCGTCACTTCCAATTCACATCAGCTTCACATTAAAAGAGCCTAACGAAGCCCTAACTAGCTTGGAGCCAGAGTGTTTGAAATACTGCATCTATCTATATAAGCCTGCCTGAGTTCTAAGAACCTTGAGCGCGGGCATTCTCTCTGCCCCACACCCTCACAGGCACATTTGATAGGGAGATGGGAGAGAGCCTTCTCGGTGGCTGCCCCCAGGCTATGGAATTCCTTCCCACAGGAAATGCAATTGGACAGCGTTTGGCTGTCAATTGGCGCTGGCAGAAAGGCCTCTTAATGGAGTATGTTGCACTTTTGTGCTTTCATCATCTTTGATGTTTTCAGTGTGTTTAAATTGTTTTAAATTATGTAGTTTTTAATAGATTGCTTGTTTAATATTTTTAATGTATTTATTACTCAGTTTTTAGGTGTACTTTATTTTAGTCTATATCGAACCAATATAATATTCACCTGGGTTTCATGCCAAGAAACAGTGGTATAAAAATTAACTGACTGATTGACTGACTGCTTGGGAGAGAATGCAAAAATTCATTGGAGCCCTGTGATCAACTTCATTCTACTGAAATTGAAGAATTCACCCTGGAGATTTTGGCTTATTCTCTTTGCATTGCTTTCTCATTTCATTTGCAGGCTGTGGACTTTTTGTACAAGCATACTTCATCAAAAGCCTCTCTATACCATGGATTTTGTACATCTAGCTGCCCATTAAAAGCTGATGCATGAGTGCGTTCGCAGGGCAGTTTTAGGTACCAGGCTACATAAATACTAAAACACATCCTGAAATTATTTGATTGACTGACTGATAGAATTTATGTCCCACCTTTCTCCTGCCAAGATACCCAAGGGAGCTTACAACATTTAAACTAGAAGTTTAGCTAAAAATGAGCTATTACAAAATTTAAAACATTTTCAAAGAATCTGCCTCCATCCTTCTTAGTGAAACTAAAGTTCATCCTGAATCACTTGATCGTCATAAAACTACATGGCCAATAGAAACAAATGGTCACTTACAGTCTACATGTCTGGTATCAGTTATTCTCTAAGACACATTGCAAGTTACAACTATCACAAATCCACACCCTCATCCTTGGACTGTGGACCCATGGGTATCCAAAAGTAGATTCTCATCATATCAGCACATCAATTCACTTTGAGCTCAGGGTAACACAGACCTATGTCAGCCTCTCTAAGATTCTAAAAATAAAAAGGTTAACATTATCCATTGTTCACAGCCTTAGAAACAAATCCAGGACTAGCAGCATGTGATGAATTAGCCAAGGTGGGATTTAGGTCCAAGGCAGCTTCTGGAACAATAGACTCCAAACCAAACTGGAAGATGCAGTTTTACTTTAAAAAGGTGGAAGAAAAATGGATATACCAGGAAGTTTCCTTTGAGAATTATATTACAGCAGAAACAAACATGAAAAAGCATGTCTTAGCTCGCTATACCTATCAATATTAAGACAGGATCTTCAGACAACAGGGACCTGACCATATACAGAGTGTGATGCTCAACATACTGAGTAAATGCAGATGGCTAACTAACTCACATAGTGTGAATGTGGGTAACATCTTCCTCTTCCATATTTTATCTTCAGCCTAAATGTGGCATACAGTAGGGAAGATTAGACTGGAAGATAGCATCTGGCCCACTGTGTACTGGTGAGGTTTGTGGCTTAAGGAACATTTAATAATGGCCTCTGCAATTCATCAGGCGCACATACTTTCAGGCTTACCTCTAAAATCATAAATTCTAGAAAGCTGTTTTGTTTTTTTCATGGAAACTTTCAGGAAACTATGTTCCTCAGCCACTCACATTCTGTGACATTCCTTTGTGCTGGAGGCACACACTGTGTAGCATACACAGTGCTCTAACTATTACCTGGAAGTGTAATATTAACCTTAGAGTTACTAATGACTTTACCTACAGTACAGATACGACTAACAGTGGAAGGAGGACATGTCAGTGTCATGTCCAGAGTCCAGTGGGCTGGATCCAGAGTAAATTAGTCACACTGAGAACCTACTGAAATTAGGCTGAATTGAGTTATAATCTGCCTTGTGTTCAATTGTAGAAAAAAAAAACCCTGGGAAATAAATGACTAAATACCATTTTGTCAATGCTGGCATTAGGTCAAGCTCCTATTGGAGTGGCAGGGCATAAATCTCTATCAGTATACTCCAGCCAGAAGTTTCTGAAGTGTGCCTGAGTACAATGTGGTTACGCTTGCCCATCAATAGAATGATAGGCAGCTAGTGGGCACATCCCTAGGGTCAACCAGTAGCTGGGGAAAGGAGAGAAGTGCATCTGGGAGCCCCCAATTATCCTTGTACACCCAGGGCAAGAACATTGCACAAGGAGGTGGTGGGAGCATTCTTGGATAAACTTCTTTTAAAATTCTTTATAATGGTGTTACCAGGGGTTATGCTGTTGTCAGAAAGGTTCTTGCTAAAATCTTTATCAATTCTCCTAGAGTGTGGATCAGTTTTTCCTGGCATAGGCTCATTAGGTTTGAGGCACATTGACTCTCCATTCTTTTAATTTGTGCCTTCAAGTTGTTTCTGATTTGTGGAGACCCTAAGGCAAACCTATCATGGGGTTTTCTGGGAACTGAGAGTGTATGACACAGCTAAGGTCACCCAGTGGGTTTCCATGACCAAACCAGGAATTGAACCCTTGCCTCCAGAATCATAGTCCAACGCTCAAACCACAACACCATTCTGGTTCTTATTCTTTTAATTACTGTGGAATTAAGAAAATGAGCCCTGCTTGCTGACATAGCAGGGTCTTAGTCTTTGTACAATTTGGGTGTGCATATTCCTTCCAATCCTGCATGGGCACATCACTGTGCAGGAATCTTGACAATTATAACTGATTCATTCCCCTGGTTTTGTTGCAACCTACCTCTCTTTGAAACCATTACCCACTGACCTGTGCTGCTTGTTCATTGGAGTTTTGCTTCATGCATAATCCAAAAGTGAAATCATGCCATCTGATCTAAAAATGGGTCATCCACAGCACAGGAAACACCATGTCTCAGGGCATAAAAAATGAGGCCTCTTCAATATCCTTATCCTCCGTACCAGGAGATTAGGATTATGCTAAGAAATTAGAGATACTGATGAAACAGATCTAGTGATATTTACTCAGTGGAGGTGGATGCAGTCTTACAGTTTCTGAGGCGAAGATAAGTTTAAAAAGGTACTTCATGCTTCTGATGAAATGGGATCAAGTCCACTAAATCTTATGCTAAATAAAATGGGTTAGCTTTAATTCTCAAAAAACACTATTAACAACCACTAGTCCAAGACAAGCTGCATAGAGTCCAAAGCCCCAGAGACAGAAAATGCAATAAATGTCCTTTCTGATTTTTTTTTTTTTTTGGGCAGGCAAAATGGCTGTCATTGTTATGTGCCTTCAAGTCAACTGTGACTTACAGCAACCCTATCATAGGATTTTATTGGCAAGGTTTGTTCAGAGGAGGTTTGCCATTGCCTTCCTCTGACAGGGTGGCTGAGTGAGGATTTGAATTCTAGTTTCTCAAAGTCCACATCCAGCATTCAAATGACTGCATCACACTGATAGCTAAATAAGTAAGTAAGTAAGTACGTAAGTAAGTAAGTAAGTAACAAACACAATAATAAAAAATGTTGTTGCTATTGTTGTGTTTTCAAGCCATTTCTGACTTATGGTGATCCTAAGTCAAACCTATCATGGCAAGATTTGTTCAGAGGGGGGTTGCCACTGCCTTGCTCTGAGGCTGAGAGAGTGTGATTTGCCCAAGGTCACCCAGTGGCGGGTAGTAAAAATGCATCAATCTACTATATAAAAGTCAAAGTTTGTCAGTGATATTGTCTGTTTCTCTGCATCTGGCAGGCACAGACCTCATATGATTGGCTGGCTGTGACGATTCTACGGAATCCTGGGTCAGGCAGGGCCCTTTAGAATTCTCAGTCAGGGAGCTCTGAATAGGCTGGCTGCTATGGAGACAAGGCCTAGCAGCAAGTCCCCTCATGAACCCAACCTCTGTATGTTAACAACTCTGAATACAGACTAGATTGGGGAATATGGGTGAAAGTTAGAGGTACTGAACAACACTGTTTGGGGAATTAGAGATACAGGATCTCAGATCTGTGTATTTCAATTGCATCTAACTCCTGAGGTAAGGTAAGGTAATTCCTAAGGTATGTCTAACAAGTGTTAGCTTTGAGAAAATAAAATCCCAGGCAGCGCCGGGTAAATATGCTAGTAATAGATAAACTGTCTGGAATTTCGTTTTTGTTTCATGTTTTCAAACAATGTGACTGACTTTGTGTACAATGTACATTGATTTGGGTGGGTTGGAAGGGACATCATTTGTTTTTCCTTCTCAGATGAAAGAGTGTCGTGGACCTACTCTGTAGTGTGCAAGATGTCCATTTGTCTTCTTCCCTTTGACTGGACAGTGTTTTTTTAAAGATCTAATGCAAATTGAAGAAGTATTGTTTCATCCATGCAAATATGGACTGTTTGTTAGCAGACAAACTGTTAGCAATGAAAAGGAGACCAGATTCTTTGACATATGCCAATTATTCTCTCCATACTCTGTTTCCAGTTAGCACATGCTCTCGAATGAAGGTACTTTGATGTCATGCAAATTAAACTTTGCCTTAGTTAGCAAAGCCTCTGGTTTCCCTTCTGTTGTGGGCTGCCCTCCCTCATCAGGAGGTGAAAGAGAGGTCAGAATGGGGATTCCTATCCTGCGTGTGTGCACGTACACACACACACACACACACACACACACACAATACAAATTGTTCTGATTTTTTTAATCCTCCTCCTAATCCCCTATGTTGTAGCTAATTAAGTGTGGTAGCTCCAAGGTGAACTGAAAACAACCTGTGGTATTTGATCGGGCCATAGTAGCCAAATGAAGCTTTCAATCTAGTGAAGTGTAGTACTGCTAAACTAATTAGTCTGTTATTAATTCTATCAACTAACTTCACAAGCAAACAAGTAGGGAGCTTGTTTTGGGTCAGGTCATTCCACTTTAGGGAATTTGAATTATGAGGGTAAATTCACTGAGGGAAGCACCAAGACCTGGTGGTAGTTTAAGGTTAAGTGGCTGCCAAATTCCTGGAAAGTCAGTTGCTGGTGGTTTTCAAAGCACAGCATGTGAGAGTGGTTATCACTACCATTCCATCCCATACACAGAACTAGTTGTTGTTGTTAACTGCCGTCACGTTGACTTTGACTTATGACAACCCTCTGGATGAGAGACCTCTAAGTCACCCTGTTCTCAACCACCCAACTCAGGTCCTGCAGATTCAGGGATGTGTCTTCCTTGACAGATTCTATCCATCTGGAATGTGGTCTTCCTCTTTTCCTACTGTCTTTTACCTTGCCAAGCAAGGTAATATGTCCTTTCTAGTGAGTCAGGTCTTTTCAGGATATGGCCAAAGTACGACATCCCTAGTTTAATCATCTTGGCTTCCAGGGAGATTTCAGGCTTGCTAGGACCCATTCATTTGTCTTTTTAGCTGTTCAGGGTATCCATAGAACTCTTTTCCAGCACCATATTTCAAAGGAGTACAACTAGTACCTCTTCATATGATTACAGAGGTTTGGATCGCAAATTTCAAAGCACTGCAAGGATTTTCTCTTTTTGCCTCCATTTCATAAAATGAAGCTAAAACACTTTAGAATTTTAACATTTTTATTCTGCTTTAAACACTTCCACATTGGTAGTTTATCCATTAAACTGTACACGAGCTATTTGCATTCCCCATGGGGCACTGAGCTCTCACAATGACACACCACCTCTGAATATTCTTTGCCTAAGAAAACCCTGCAAAATCCATTGGGTCACCATAAGTTAACAGGCAACTTGAAGGCACATACACAAGTTCCTTTTTGGATGAGGGTCAGAGGGGTATTTTCCGTTGGAAAATTCTGGCATATTGGCTCTCTCCTCACTCTTTTTCTAGGACAAGTGGGGCTTAGCTAGCATTGGGTGTCTTTTTCCCCTGCATGTCAAAGCCCTCTGCCTTCTCACCTAAAACCTCACTCTTAATCTTTGTGTTATTTAAATGCATGGCTATGGCATCCAGGTAAACAGGTCATGTAACCCAGGATAGGCCCTGGGGTCACTGGCCTTACATAAAAGACCACATTTCTCAGACCTCTCCTACTTTACCATTTTGCTTCTACTTCCTTCTCTCTGACCATGCTTTGCCTCTCTACCAAGAAGATGATGAGTTAAGAATGAAGATACTATCTTACCCAGTCTTTTTGTTTGCTAGTTAGGATCTAGGCTCTTTAATGCATATGTGATTGAAAAATTCATTAGTAAACCTTTCATAAGTTTGTAACCTGAAAGTGCCTGTCTTGTTTTGCTTCCTACATCGGTCTCAGATCAGGGAAGCCACACAGAGATTGGAATATGTTTTTCTGCTACTCTGCTAAATGAAGAAACTCTTAACTCCCAACATTTTCTTGCCCTTGCTTTCCATCAGAAATCTTCCACTGGCCTACAGCTATCAAAGAGGGAGTCCTACTGCTCTCTCTTACCAGTGAGGCAATTCAGACTATGATGATCCAGCTGCTCTGGGCTCTCATGGGAAGGAAAAGGATAGTGCACCCTATCTGAAAGTGCAATCTCATTTCTTCGCACTCACCCCCTCTCTCCACTGAGCTAAGACTAGTGGCTTATCTATGATCTGAATTGCTTCCTCCACTCACCAACAGTAAGTGATAGCAGCAAGAGCCCCTCCTGTAGCTTGATAGCTGCTGGGTTGTAGGAGGATATGGAACTATGCATGCATACAGAGCTATGTAGAGGTGTAGGATCTTCATTTCTTTATGGTAGCATACAGAACAAGCAGCACAATACAATATCAGTATGAGAAAAAAGTTACATTTATTTCTCTTTAGCCAAGTTCTTTACTTCAGCAGCACTTCAACTTTGGACTTATTTAATTTATATCCCAATTTTATCTTGAGATGGGACTTGAGGTGGCTTATAGTTTGATTTAAAACAAAATGCAGTAAAACAATGGCTGATATCCTGTTGGTTAAACTGAATAAAAGCAGGCTCATTGAATCAGTTGTTACATGGTGAGTTGACATGTTGGTCAATCCCATTGAGTCAATGGGTTCTACTCTAGCTAGGGCTAAGAATAGGCTTTGGGCCATTAAAGACTGCAATAGCTTTTAGAAACCAATGGAATGAACAACCATATTAAAAACATTAATTTAAAACAGTTTGACAGGCAGTTAAAACATAATAATGGAGATGACAGTACAGCACATTAGGGATACTGTAATAAGTCCCATAACAATAAAATAGGCTACTGCTGACTTCCTGCACAGTGTGCAGGAGAGAGTTGCCAGAGTGAAAATTCGAGAGGGCTCCTGTAACTTTAATGGCTGTATAGAAACAAGAATTTCAACAGGTGTTCCTTATTCTCATAGCAAGCAACTCCTGCTGAAATTCCCTCTTCTGTCCAACCATTAAAGATAAAGGAACTCTCTCTAGTTTTCAGTCTGGCAACTCTAGTGCAGAACCTGCTGTTTAAAGGATGTGTGTGTGTGCGTGCGCGCGCATGTGCATACATGTGTGCATGTGTGAAATTTCAAGATACAATGCATTTTCAAATAAATAATCAAATTGGAATCCTGTTGGTGCACCACTCTAGTAGTTGCCCCCTTTCCAGGTTTGTACAGAGTTGGAGAAAGGAGGCAGACAAAACTAGTTGGTTCCAAGCAGCTTCTTTCCCCAAATGCTTACTTCCTGCCCTTGCAGTTCAGGGCCAAACTTGCCCACCTTGATTCTCAAGAGAACAAAAATGAATGGAATCCACAGGAAAAAAAACAAAAAACCAGAGACATATCTCAAAGTGCTCAATGGATGGCTGCTTTATTATAAAGAAAACCTGACATGATTTGGCCTATATGGGGGGGGGGCTTATTTGGAGGATGTCTGAAAGACATAAAAGGACAACACATAATTACATGATGAAATATAGAAATAAGAAAGGATCATAGTAATGAGAAGAAAAGCATTTTAATTTTTCTACCCTTTTTATTTTGTTTTGTTTTTCATGTAGTCCCTAAAGAAGGCCATAAAACTATGCACAGGCTGAAATGCGCCAGACTCTCTCTATAACACTGAGCACTTTGAGACTGGTTTATCTTGATTCTCCCCATCTGGATCATTTCAAATCTGCCATCAGGTTGCAAAATGAGCTGGGTTTGAAAGCCGCATGGTTTGTCACAGACTTCTTGAGAGTCTATATGCGCAAGTGAAGTGGTTGAGTAACCCACTTCAAAGACAGGCAAGCCAAATTCTTAGTGAAGCCAACAGACTGCAACTCAGAAGCTATAGCATCCTGTCAATGATTGTTATTTCCATTGAAGTCAATGGGGTTAAGCGGGGATCATTGCTGGGAAAGAAGCCATTGATGGCAAAACCACAGTGCAGTGATGTGTTCCAGTGGTGAAACAGGCTGCCAAAGTCACTGGTTGAGTGAGTTCATGTGGTATCTGGGTCAGGAGAAGAAAACTCAGGGAACCACATTGGTTTTACTTACAAGTGTGGGCCTACAAGGAAATCCCCCACAACGGAAGTGGCTCAGAGAAAAGAAGGGGATTTTTCTCCTTTTACCCTCTTCGCTCACTCTCACTCCTCTGTACCCTTATTCCCTCTCTCCCTCTCCTCACAGTTTGCTCCCACATTAAATACACACTTGTTCCCTTTCCGAGGCACCAACATGTTTTCACATGGCCAGAATTCTTTTTCTTCTCCCTACCTCACATGTGTGGACAGGAACATGTTGTTGGTGAACATTATAAAGCACTGAATCATATTTAGGAAGAAAGCTAATCCCTCAGTCAGTTACAATTGGCAGCTCCAATGTCAGCCAGGCAGTGAAACGCATCTGGGTTTGGGTCCAAATTCACAGGAACTATCCAGGACGCTAAATCCAAGCCTCCAAAGAGGTCCAGCACCTTGGATAGCACCGTGAAAAACTGGACAACGACCCTGAAGAGATTCACCGGCCCACTGATAGCACAGCACCATCTGACCTGCCCTCAATGCTGCAACTGTTCCCCCAAATTGCCCCTGTGCCACTAAGATCGAACTTCTAAAAAACATTTAGGATGAGAAGACTTACTGTAGGAAAAGTATGTGTGTGTGAGAGAGAGAGAGACAGAGAGAGAGAGTGAGAGAGAGTGAGTCTGCTTGAGAGAGAGACTGCATGCTTGGGTGAGCTTGGGAATGTATGTGTGAATGAGTGTGTCAGTGGAGCCCAGGTGATCAGATTGAGGGGCCATATTTCAGTAGCAGAATGGGCTTCCACACTTTGGTTCTCAAGAGGCAATTCAACTCTCAGGCCAAAAAGGTTCCTTGTCCCGATAGAAATATTATGTTTCCAGTATTAATGGGTCCTTTCACACTGTGTAATCACAGCACTACAATTTCAGTCGCCCTGGCTGCAGCCTATGGAATGGTGGGATTTGTAGTCTGGTGAGGCACTACAGCTCTCTGGTTGTAAAGTCTAAGTGTCCTTTCCTAAAATGTGTGAATGGGCCCAGTATCTCTTCTATTATAAAAGCTGGATATGTGTGCAAAGTGCGTACAACCAGGGACTTTAATAATAACAATCATACAATGTTTTGTATCAGAGTGAGGCACTTTTGTTTGGTTACTACATTTTATACCTCTCTCTTTCTCTCCCCCAGCTCAGGCCAAGGCTATTTGAAGGACCATTTGTTGTTGTGTTTCCAACTTATGGCAACCCTAAGAAGAAACTGTCACAAGGTTTTCTGGGGCTAAGATAGTGTGACATGCCCAAGGGTACCCACTGGGTTTCCATGGCCAAGCAGGGAATTGAACCCCATTTGGAAATTGATTTTTAACAAAAGCTCTTTTTCTGGTGCTGTACTGGGTGGTCTTAGGTGCATCACACACTCTCAGCCCCAGAAAACCCACGATAGGTTCACCTTAGGGTGACCCATGTCAAAAATGACTTGAAAGCATACAACAACCACAACAACTGTTTTTAATCTTTGCTTTAAAGCAAGATTTTAAATGGCTTTAATTCTGTCTTTATTTATTATTGTTTTATTTTTTTAAATGTTTTTCACTATGTGTATTTTTATCACATTTTCTGCCTTTTTGTAAGCTGCCTTGAGTCACAGTCTGGGAGAAATGCAGAATATAAATAAAGTGATAGGTGGATGGATATGCATTGCCCATACATACACACACACACATGTGTGTGTGTGTGTTTTATCTAAGCATGAATACTATTTTATGTTGCAGAAATGGCCTTGAGGGGCATGCAGCCCTTGGGCTACTCTTTGATCGCCTCTAATGTACATACACAAACACTGACACATACACATGGAGGAAGGTGAGGATAGGGCATCTGAATACACAGGCAAAAGCCCTTTAAGCAAGCAGTATTTCTAGAGTTCAAGGAACTGAGAGGAATAAATTTCTCCAGAGACCAGTGTTCTGGGTAAAATATCTCATGGCATCAGAGCACCAAGGGATTCTGGCTCTCTGCAGAGCAGCCCTTGGTAGATTTGGTAGACACACAATGAATATGGATTAGTTATCCCATTCCATCCCATCCCTTCCTTTACTTAAGCCAATTAAATGGTTTTAAACAAGGTGTATTTTCCTCAACCTTATAAATAAATACTTGGCTATGATAAAGAAGAGTTTCATTTTATCTGGCTTCAATCTCTATGGATGACTTAACTGCATTTTAATAATAACTTTTTGACTGACTGGTGCGGTACAACAAACAGAAGAGTACACACAGAGGTGTGGGCATTTTCCTTGGTGTGAGTCACAAGACAGATAAGCTTTCACCAGAGCAATGTAAAATGAGGTATGTCTGTGGCAGTGGTGGAGCGCCATTTGTGATCTATGCAGGATAAGGAACAAGTCATCAGAACAACAATGAAGTGGTCACGATCCTGCCTGTGGTACACAACAGAAAGGGCCTTAAATGATCAAGAGAGCTATATATCTGCTTGGTGATTTTTCTGGTTCTAGTATTTTGGTCAAACAGATGAATGAACTGGACTTTATTGGGCAAAAGGAGATATTTATGCCTCGCATGCCTGAAAATTTGACTGGATCTACAATATTGCTTTCTATAAGTTTAACAAAGAAGAGGACTTATGGCTATCCAGATGTCATTCAACTCCAGTTCCCATCAGTCTCAGCCAACCTGACCAGCTGTAAAGCTGTTCACAAACAGTTGGAGGTCTGCAGGTTCCCCAGCCCTAAGGGAGATGGCAGCAAAGACTTGCAACTTCATTCAGATTCTGTTTTGCCATGACTTGTGTGGTCCTAGAGCAGCTACTATTTTAGACCCCATCAGGTCAAAACAAAATTATATCTAATACATATCTGTATCTAATGAAGTACTCTTTAAGTGGAGATGGACCCAACCATCCTCCTTCAGGGAGCACAGGATGGGGTTCACATGGGTCTTCCTTTCCTTCATTTACACAACAGCCCTGACAGGGAGGTTAGGTTGATGAAAGGTAACTGGGCCAAGGCAAGAATCATGGCTAAGTGAAGATTTGGACTCAGGTTCATCTGGTTTCACTCTGACACATGATCCACTATGAGACCCTGGTTCTCAGTGATACATGATTTCCACACTATTCACAAAGCCATATTTGTTCATAGTCTTCAGAAAGTGGTCTCTCCCTCCACTTTTACTCCTCTTTAACTTCCTATTTATAACAGAGCTAGGTTAGTGGGCAGAACAGGGCTGTGGTGGGTCTGAGAGCCATTTTTCCCCCTGGGAGCTTTTTGGAAACTGAAGGGAATGCCTCAAATGATGTAAAACTTCAGAAGTGGCTAGAAGTCTATTTCTGAGTTTGAAAAAGTGGTATTTTAAAAATGATAAACAGTGGATCTCATGCCATAACCTATTTAAATGATAATTTGCTGCTTCTAGAGGCTTGATGCTGTCTTTGTTTTTTAATCAGAAAAGGTTCCCTCCAGAAAGTTTAATTTTGTTTGAATTTTTCCTGGCTGTGGAGTACTGTAAAGCTTCTTTCACCAGTGATACAAACCATTAGTTCCTGTACTTGGTCCGGTCAAATTCTAAAAGTTACAATGTCCAGAAAATACATTCATGTTCAAATTGGCTTTCGGTACCATATTAACAGTGTTTAAAAGTAGGGCTCCCAAGTCAGGACTCTCCTAGGCCCAGAGATTTCAGTGAACAACCCACAATGATGTCACAGGATTGTGACCTGGTGATGTTACAATGATGATGTTGCAAGGTGCATATCCATGTGATGTCATTAAGCACGATACCTTAAGTATCAGTCTCAACTGCACCGTGTACATTATTTGAATAAACTTCCTCATCAAGTCTAACAAATGAGGAAAATATATTTAGACACATCTTTCAAGGCAGCTTGCTCACCCTGAAATTCTTCTCCTTGCGCTGAGGACTTGTGAAGAGGGGTCAGGCCCTGAGATCTGGGAACTCTGTTTAGAAGTGACCTGTTTCAGCCTGAGAGGCATTCTTAGGAACAAATGAAATGTGGTGGAAATAAGACCAGCCTGAAAGATTTTGCTACCTGAGCAAATGACCGGGTGCCATTCCCTCCACCCATCCCTGCAACCATTTAATGTATAAAAATCAACCAGATACACATTGAATTTTGCTTCAGTGCCTGCACAGGGGTCAGTGACCTTCTCTGTACTTGAGGCCAGCAGCTTAGCTTAGTTGTTCAGGTCTGGGCTCATGGGATGCACACATTTCTTTCTGCTGGCCTATCATCAGCATATGTTGACTGGGGTGGGGCCTCTATTCTGTCTTATGGTAGGGCCAGCCCTACTGTCATACTGTCATAGGGATGACAGTGTGTCTGTCTGTCTGTCTGTCTGTCTGTCTGTCTAGTTTATATCCTGCCATACTCCTGAGACAGAACCCACATAACCTATGAATCCACGCAGCATCAATCTTTTTCTTCATCAAGTCAGCAATCTGACACACATTAGATTTTGTTCAAGTTCTTTGTGTGGCTCTTGAGGATCAAGCTAGATGAGACCCTAGAAGATACGTCTCTGCAGATCCCCATGAATTGTAGTTGTGTTTATTTTTAAGAGCTACCAAACGTTTCTTTCGGAATGAATCACATGCCAATGTTTGTGCAGCTTCCATGTTCCTTGAACTAAAATCTCAGGACCAATAGGCATTTTCTCTTGAACTAAGCCACTTGGGAAAGTAAAGTTCACTGTAACCATTATGGCAGCCTTACCCAATCATGCCGGCTATGAAGAATGGGAGTTTTAGTCCAACTGATCTGGAAGGCCTCAGGGTGGGGAAGGCTGCATCAAGATGTTTTCACAAATGACACTGGCAGCTCCAGGTTGTGGTGGTGGTGGTGGTGTGCCTTCATGTCATTTCAAACTTATGGTGACCCTAAAGTGGCCCTATCATGGAGTTTTCTTGGCAGAATTTTATTCAGAGAGGGCTTGTCCTGCCTTTCTCTGAGGCTGAGAGAGTATGACTAACCCAAAGCCACCCAGTAGGTTTCCATGGCTGAGCAAGGATTCAAATCCTGGTCTCCCAGTGTCCTACTCCAACATTCAAAGCACTATACCATACTGGCTTTCAAGATCCAGGTTAGGATATCACAAATATACTTTACCTTTTTGCTTCAGAGCAAGAGTGACCACATACAATGGATCAGAGAGAAGCAAACTTGAGGCGGGGTTTTTGTAAAAAGTGCTTTCACCTTGCCCTTTTTTTTCTAATTTAAATTGTTCCTCCTATCTCCTAAAGAAAAATATAGAGATTCCATGCCCATTATGCAAATAAAAGCTCTAGGAAGGAATAATTTAGAACAGGAAAACAGCACACAGCACCATGGTCACTCTCCAGTTTCCAGAGCATGGGAGCACTGAGCATAGTGACTAATGATTCTGAGAGTGGCCATCCAAACAGTTAACTTTTCTAAGCTCTGTACATTGCTGATCTGATGTATGGTCTCTGACAGCTGCTTTGAACTAAAGCACATACACACAGAGGGAAACACACACACATATACACACTCCAGTGGGAGATCCCATCACAGATCTCCCCGTGATATTCAGGATTGATGTGTGTGAAAATAACTTGACTCAGTTCCCAGGCAGCTTAGTCAAGGAGAAAATATCCATGGGGTCTCAGAGGTTCAGTTTAATGAAAGCAGGAGCTGCAGAAATGTTCTTCCAGAGAAACCTGAGCACTCAACAAAATAAGAACTAGCATGAAGTTACTGTGAACCTGTTGCTTGACCTTCAGCCGCAAAGGAAGTGGGTTTCCTTAGAAGCAGTGAATTCTCTGGAAAGGATGGTGAAGCAGAGTGACTACTCTCATTGTAAAGTTCTCTTCCCAGCCCCCATTTTCTTCAACCATGCAGTAGGGCGGAGCTTGGAAACATGGCTTTTTGAATTATGATTTACAGGAATGTTTATGTAACTTTACTAGCTGGGGGATTCTAGATGTTGTATGAAATAAGCTCCCTAGGCTCTGCAAGAGGGGAATCTCTGCGTGGGTGTGTTTTATAGGAAAGGGTCAAGCCAAGGACTAGCATCTTTGTAGGTGGACTTACACATGCAGAAATTAGAACTGAGCAGTTGTGTAACATCTCTATTTAGTAGGGGGCTGCAGTTATGTTATTATGTAGCAGAGCTAGCAAAGCGTCTGAAGCATGCTACCGCTTGAGGAACAATGGGACCGACACACAATGAGACTGATGCACATCTCATCGGTCCTGATGTTTCAGTCCTGGTGTCAGTCTGTATGAGCTGTGGGACCAATGCTCCCTGGGCACTTTTGTTGATGTTACACCTCTTTACAATTCTTAGTGCTTCTGCTACACAGCTAGGTATTTGTGCAGTTACATAACATAACAGGTCATACAGGATTCCGGGGGGAAAAAAGACATGTACAACATTCCTAATTTCAGCCTGTGTCACATCCAGCTGGGCTAGGGAAAATGAGTTATCAAAATCCTAGAGGTTGCTTGCCAGCCAGTGGAACTGGTGCATGTAATTGCTTTCCTCTGCTACTTTGACTCTCCCAAGATACACATCCTGAGGACTAAAACAGAACAAGGACAGGTTACATTTTGGTGTGCAATTCGCAGAATCAGCTAGTCATGCTGCTTGAAGATTGTGGGAGCTTTATTTCAGAAAACAGGCTCTGAATAAAGGCTTTATCCAAGCTAACTGAATGTTTTAGGACCTTCCCAAATGGGACTAATATGCTAGGGGATGGTGGTATTTGTTGCTGTACATTCTGCTTTCTAAAATTTTGTCAATGATGTGGTATATCAGGCTATTTCCTCTCCTTTTTCTGCAGTGTTCTGATATATTTTGTTCCTGTTCCAAAAGAGAGGTTAAAAAAAACAACAGCTCAGATACATTTGGGTATTTGGGCTTGAAATCTTTTAGTGATATCTGCCAGTGTCCTGCCAGTGTGTGTCTGTTATGGTCATTGCAAAGACATGATTCACTACCTCCCTTGTGCAACTACTCTTTTTGCCCTAAGATTCGCCTTTGTCTCAAGCCCTGCCAACACCACCATGTAGTGGCCACCAGAGGCTGAGAAGCGTTTGGCTGTATTCTTATGGCCAGATGCACAATGATAGTGTCATTATCTGGAACTTTCAGAGAAACCCTGGGAACTTCTGGAGGATCTTTCTTTTTTTGTTGTGTCCAGCTACAGGGACACAGACAGACACTTATTGGCTGCATCCACCCATTACCTGGCTGTGTTGGGGACAGCGCAGGAAGAAGATGAGTCCTGTAGGAGAGCAGAGGGGAGATGGAGTGGATTCTTGCCTAGGCAGGGCTTTACTCTCTGTTCTCCTATCAAAATCTTGGCCTTGGTTTTTGAGGGAGACAGCAATCAAAATGATCCTTCCCCTCCCTTCTCTAAGTTCAAGAAGCCTCTACACAATTCTCCATTTCCCTCCTCAACATGCTTCCTTTCACTGTTTTAATCCATCTGCAAGAATTATTTCTTAATCTGTTTCTTAATATTTCTTCATCATTGCCACCACCAGAATCTTCCTGGATCTCTGAAAACAAACATATGTTGTATGGAGACAAATGATGTTTCCTTTCCCCTTTGTGAATCTAAGGCATTAAGACTTAATTTTTTAAAATAGTGAGCCATCCTTTGAAGTAGAGATTTAAGCACACTCTTAATACCGGAGGACAAACTCAAAGAATAATTGGGGGCAGGGGGAGAATTTCCATAAAGTATGTACACAGTCACACATAAATTAACAAAACAATACATTACTTGACCTGGCTTATTTTCTTCTGCACTTCTACTCTGTGGAACAATCAAACAGGGCTCAGAAATCTCACAAAAACAATTTAAAAGGTCTACGATAGCACAAAAAACGTAATTTCTAGAGCAGACAACCCATATCATGTAGCCGGAGTTGGTGGAAAACATTTTGCTGGCTGAGGCAGAGCAGCAAATGACACCCTCACCATCCACCCAATTCAGGGTACCTAGCACCCAAAGCCAGTTAAGTTATTCTGGCTCCTGAGGCAGAAAATCCCACAAACATCCTTCTGTGGCAATCTGGATGATAAATAATACTTTGTTGTCCTTTCTTGAAACCTCTAATCTAATGTTGGGGCTAGTTCTGTATGTAGAGCCATTCTTCTAAACCCATCTGTTTCGCACGCAAAAAGTAGACCTCTTTTCAGAACCATTCCTACCTTTTTAAAATTTAATTTTATTTTTGAGAGACAAACTTCTCACCTTTGTATATGCATCAGATCACTAGACATCAGTTCTGTGAGCGAAGAAAAACAGATAAGGCATTCATGACATCATGCACTCAAGCTGGGTAACCACATCTCTTTCAGTAACAAAGACTTTAAACATTGTAATTGACTATCTGGGGTGGTGGAGACAGGATGGTCAGATAACATACACAGACTGACTTCCTGCGTGGGCCTGGTCAGAGCAAAGATGCGTCAGCCACGATCAGACAAAAGAAATGAGGGGAAAAAGGTAATAAAAGACATGCCTATCTTGCTAATTCGGTAATCTTCTCCCTGTTGAAGACCGGTGACTTCTAAAATTGCAGCCAATACTGTCCAGAGCTTGGAAAAGTTAGTTTTGGGGACAATGGCTCCCAGAAAGCCCATCTCCAGTTGTGCTCTGAAAAAGTAACTTTTCTGAACTCTGATCTTTGAACAATCACAAACAACATATGCTTAAGTTTTTCATACTCAATGAAGAGAATACTGGACCAATTCTGTACATAGCAGGGACTGACACCCACTATATTTTGATAAGATTCTTCTCTATTTAGTGCTTCTGCAATATCCAAATGGCCACTTGCCATCACCCTGCAACAACAATACCAATAACAATTATTATTAAGCTGTTGTTGTTGTTAAAATATTTCTACCCCATCCTATAACAAAAGATATCAGAGTGTCTTACAAGTTAAGCAACACAGTTTTATCATCATATTAGCTAGAGGTTTTTCAGAGTTTCCTTTTATTGAGTTCCATTTTCTGAAGATAGTGATGGTGGGTAGTCTGCTGCAGCAAAACACTGATTTAATCTGCAAGTCACAAAGAAAAAGGAGATATGTCTCACAAAGCTAAAAGCATAGCTTTTGTTTTCTAAAAAGGATTTTTAGATGGGCTTTTCTTGTAAAACAAAGACCATTTTTTTAGCATGGGATTTCTAGAAAACAAAGAACATCTTTTTCGGTATCCTGAAATTTGTCTTTTTTTTTTAAATTGTAAGCTAGTCTTGATTTTGGGATAGAAGACAGGATTCTGATGATGATAATGATGATGAACAGTCTTGTGGCATCTTAATGGTTAACACGTTGTTGTTGTCATTGCCGTCCCTGCCACTACTACCACCATCATTTATTTATATAGCACCTTCGCTGTTCTTAGAGCTTAAGAAGAAAAAGAACAAGAAAAAGACTTTAGGCAGCGCAGGAGGGGATTAAGTGCAGCAGAAACTGCCTCTTCTTCTATCCCTCCAAAGCCACAGCAGTGGTAGTTGGGATGGAGGGAAGGTGTTTCATCTGCTTCTAGAACTGGGTGGAACTGTGCTTGCCTCTGACATAAGCCCTTTTGTGCCACTTTCCATATTACAAAGTTCCATTTTGCGGGCTTAAGCTTCCTTAAGTGAGCCGCAAGCCTCAAAACTTATGCCAAATATTATTTAGTCTTTAAAGTGCCACAAGGCAGATGAAATTGCTTTCCTTAATTTTGTTCAGAACTGCTATAATTTGGTGCTGGCTCTGGGAAATCCAAAAGGAGTCTTTTCATTTAAATAGTCTGTGCTTTGCACTTAGTGTGCATTCCCCCCCCCCCCCGTGTGTGTGTGTCTGTCTGTGCCTCCAAGTTGCCTGTTGACTTATGGCAACCCCATGAATTAGAGTTCTCTTAGGCAAAGAATCCCCGAAGGTGGTTTTGCCAGTTCCTTCTTCTGAAATATAGCCTACAGCACTTGGTATTCATTGGTGGTCTCCTATCCAACTACTAAAGAGGGCTGATGTAACAATGTACAAGTTGCACTGCCTGAGGTAACCAGCTATACCTCCTTTTAGGGTCCCATTCCTGTTTGGCTTCTGCTCCCCACTCCCACTGCTGGCTTTGTACACCCCACCCTCCATTGCTGGCTTGACACACTTACTCCAGAGGGAATGCTCTCTTGACAAGAAAAAAAGACTTCCACCTCTGCTGTGAGGAGTTTCACCTAAGCAAACCTTTCCATTAAAAAAACAAAAACAAAGAACTATACTCTTCAAAGTAACTTTGCTGAAGCAACAGTGAAAGTTTGCAGCTTCCTAAGCTATCTGGCCAGGACAGTATCTACTAGATGTTTTTCCTTTGCTTCTAGAGTTGACAATACGGTTCATAGTAACTGAAATTTGAGAAGGAGGTTTTGTCTAGGACAAGCAAATACAGATATAGGATACGTGCCTCCTCCAACGTGCTTTCTTGGCTCAAAGGAACTCCATTGTTTCACATCAATACCCTGTTGGGGGTTAATTATACATATTAGGGCTGATGTCTACTGAATTTATAAGCAACTTGTAGCACCCAAGAATCCTTATTGTTATGAGAAATTCAGTGTCCTGTTTTGATATTATCTAACACCAAAGGCAGTTCTACACAGTCCTCCAGGTCTCAGGTAGATCTCATTGATATGATTGAGAATGAGTTTTGCTGCTTTGATAATCTGCAAATAACAGTTTGGGGATGCTAAATCTGCATAATAAGGTAAAATGTTTAGACTGTGGCATGTCATGTAAAAATGTGCAGGCTCTGAATGGCAGGGAAATTAGAATTCCTGAGGGAGTATTCCCAAGTGACTTGAAAATTGATTTAATTTTCACCTCATCATCTCGGTCTCATCTGCTGGGTTCCATTGACGTTATTTACAAAGTAGGCTTCTCTCACTGTAAAGGTCACCACACTCCCATCTAGTATGATAAGAGGATGTGCTCCCACACTTGCTTAATTTGAAAAGCATACTCTGCATAGTAATGATATCGGATAACAACATCAGAAGAGCTGCAATGGATCAGACCAAAGGCCTATCCAGCTCAGTGTTCTGTTCTCTCACTGCACACCAGTGGCCTATAAGAAGTTAACAAGCAACACACGAGCATAATAGCTTCTCCCTCCTGACAATGGAACTCAGTGGTTGGAAACATTATTTTTTTGGATTGCAACTCCCAGAACACCAAGGCAGCAGGACCACAAGGCAGGCTCATTGAAGGATTCTGGGAATCTGTGCTTTAACTTGTATTGAGAGACAAACTCCCTCTGATACTTGAAGTTATATATAGGCATAATGAATACCAGCCATGAACCTGTGTAATCAATCTATTATAGAAACTGCCTGATGAAGCCAGATTCACAGTGTGCTTGACATACAAAGTACGCTTATTTACAGATCGCATGCATACATGCGGAAACAATCTGAATCTGAAATATAGTGATAAACTAGCCATGCTCCATGGCCTTTTGTCAATTTAGAAAGCTGGCTACTTTGCATTCAATTTATCATTTTATTTATTTATTTGCTCAGTCCAAAGACCATTGCAATACTTTGCATTCAAAATAGTGTTGTTGTTTTTTTTGTTGTTGTTGTTGTAGTATGCCTTCATGGTTTTTTTTACTTATGAGAACTCTAAGGTGAACTTTTCTGGGGCTGAAAGTATGTGATGTACCCAAAGGTCATTCAGCGGGTTTCCATGACCAAGCGGGGAACTGAACCCTGGTTTCCAGAGTTGCAGTCCAATGCTCAAACCACTACACCATGCCGGCTGTTTAGAACTGCAAAGATCAAATCACATTAATGTATAAGGAAGGTAGAAAGATGATTTACCATCACATGTGAAAGGCGTTTTGATGAGAAATTATGAGTGTGTCTCTTTTTCTTCTTTGTGTGTACAGGTGTGCATTTGGAACCTTCATTATCTCTCTTCCTAAGACATCAGCTTTTTTTTTTTTTTTTTTAAATGTGGTTAAGGAAGTTGGAACTGAGATGTTAACAAAGAGTCCCTGTTATATTCCCCATTCCTTACCATCTTATTGACTGCAAGAGTCACCGGCTTTGAATTTATTGTGTGAGCTGAGAGAGATAAGATTTGCTTCGCCTGTACAGGCTGGCTGCATGTCAAGGCAACAGCAGCACATACTGGCCAGGCAACCCAGGAGGCCTCAGATCACGAGGAAACCACGTTTCCTGCTGGAGGTGGCCTGATTTTCTTGCAAAATGCTGAGCCCAGATGATGCTTCCATGAGATCACAGCTCCCTCTCCTGGATGTTTGTTGTGTTTCTGGGATGATAAAAAGCTTCAGAACCAACATGCAACAGCTGTGAATGAAAGAGGGGAAGCCATGTGCGGGCTTCTATAGGAATTTTTCCACAGAAGAGGGGAGGCAATGCTGTGGCATGTTATACAAAGGTGTAGCTATGGGGGGTGGGAGAGAGAAGACTGTCCCACGAACAACAAAGCTGCCCCCCAATGATATTTTCCTTTTGTCTAAAAATTTCTAGCATTGCAGAAAATGAGACGTTGAAAATTGCTCACACTTAGTACTCCTTATATCTACTGTGATTGCATTATCTTGTTTGCTTCCTTGCTTTGGATGTCTAAATTGTATTTTGAAATGCTCAACTGAAGTTTTAAGTTCTGGCAATAGAAGAAATAATCTTGCCAAGAAAATCCTTTGATAGGTTCACTTTAGGATTCCTAGAAGTCAGAAACAATGTGAAGGCACATAACAGCAACAAACCTAAACGCCCTGAAGGTACCAGATCTTATGTGATCTTGGAAGCTAAGCAAGGCCAGCCCTGGTTAGTAATGCAATGTCAAAACCATGTCCAAATATTCCTTGCATAAGAAAACCCTATGAAATTCAAAGTTAGTCTAGTTCCCATGCCGCTTGTTTCATCACCACCAGCTCCCACCAGCTTGCTAGGCTCCCCTCCATGAGAGGGGATGCTCAGAGGTAATTGTGTCCACTGCCCTGGCCATTTTTTTCATTCCAGAGATCAACCAGGGCTTTGACAGGATCACTTGCCCTGGCAATAGGAAACCCCTGAGCTGTCAGAAATCCATCCAAATCTATATCCTGCCCCCAGGGAGGACCATCCCCACCCCTGCAGGGATTTCATGTCCCAGTGACTCTAAACCCCACCAGATCATGATCTGTCCATGACAAAGGAACTATAGAAAGTTCCTCCATATCCAGATCACCATCATCCACTCTGGCACAGAAAACTATGCGTGCAGCCAGCAAGATGGATAGTTCCAAATATTACTTGGGATGGACCTATGGTCAGTATGAAGGACGAGAAGTCTTGCATTGCTCCGGACAGAGTGACCTCAGAATGCATGATGAAGTCCCTCAGCACAACAATCTGTGGACACTCCAATGTCACCATTGAGACCAACTCAGCCAGCCCAGGAAGGGATACTGTGGAGCAGCGGAGTGGGTGGTACACCAACAGAATCCCTAGTCTCTCCTGGCCACCCATTTTTAATTACCCCTATTCATACCCAATAGGGCACCTATTGACTATTGCAAGCCCAGTTCCTCAGCCCCATGCCTTGTCTGCTGCACCATGGAGAACCGAGGTACACAACACTGGGAGAGATTAACCCCTCCTGATTCATCATCAAGGTTACGATAAATGCAAGCCAAGTCATCCTGCTAATCCAGGAGCAGGTCCTGGGTCAAGGATGTTTTCTTATTAATGATCTAGCATCAAGCAAGAAGCATTTTTGGCCAGGGTTTCTGATGCCAAGGCTATCCAGGCTACTTGACCTGGGGGACAGTTGGGGGTGACCAGTGCTCTATGGCTCTCCCCTCTCTCATGATGATAGTGCTGACTATCTCTATCTCTATCTTCTGCTACCTGTTATTGTTGGAATGGCCATTCTTTTGGCTACTTCTCTTCCCCTGCTCTCTGTGTAACCCATATTTGCTATTTTCCCCTCATCTGCTTTGTTGCCCCTTTTGCCTGGCAACAGTGCTCTGTTAGCAGTATCATCATAAAGTCACTCACAGGGAGGAAAATCTGTCTAGAACTCAAATCCTCAAAGCAAAACCGTAAGGCTTGCCAGCCACTGAAACCTAGGAACAGGAGGCACTGAAAAGCATCTGTTGGAGCAGAAGCAGCTTGGAGGCACCTGTTCACCTCTGCTCAGCACCAGGGTTTCCAGATTTCAGACAACATTTATTTTAGCGTTTTTTGGCACAAGTCTTAATTAATCAGTTGTCTTGTGTCTGTATGTGTCTACGTTACATGGCTATTTCACTTTGTTGTCACTTCAATTGCCATAGCACCATCTGACAGGATCTTGAGATTTTAGTTTGATGAGATACTTGGAATTCTCTGCTAGAGAGGTCTAGTCCACTCCCCCTGGGCCAGAGCTTTCCTGCAGAGAATTTCCAGAACATCTCCAAACTGCAGATTCTGTACCAGGGTTTCCTGGGATAGCACCAAGATAATTAAATCGTCACACTGCTATAAACTGTGTAGTGTAGACACTCCCAACCTGACTGGGGGAAAGCATTGCTTCTTCATCTGTCACTCTGTATCTTTGCTGTAATTTATGCATTATGAAGTTGGAAATATGCATAAGTCTTTGAGCCCTTTTTTACCTCTTCATTCCTGCAGCACCTTTGGTGCAGAACTGCTTCGGATTGTTTGTTATTTTAATAGAGGGTCCCTGCTTCATTTCAAATCCTCTGCTTTAATGTTTGCTTATTAGTCAGAATATTAAGCCATGGATCATATCTTTTTAAAGCTGTTATTGTTGGTTTTGTTATGTGCCTGTTGTGTGTGATTTATGACACCTTAGAGAGAACCTACCACAAGAATTTTTTTGGGGGCAAGATTTCTTCAGGGGGGGTTACCATTACCATCTTTTGATGCTATGAGGATGTGACTTGTCCAAGCTCACCATGTGTGTTTCCATGGCTGAGCAGGCATCCTAGTCCAACAGTTAAATCACTACACTACACTACGTCATGGTATGCCTTCAAGTTGTTTCCAGCTTTATGGTGACTCTCATGTCAGCTGAGGTCTCCCTTCTCTGGTTTTAGGTAGATGACTGTTATGGTTCCTGTGTGCTTTGCTATGTGCTTTCCTATGTAGGGAGGGACGATGGGATCCATTGATGGCTAAGTGATCTGGTATTACGGAAATGTTATTGTAACAACCTGAGTTACGACAGTAAACAGGCATGTCTGCAAGGATGGACTGATGGCAAGCTGAATGGGAAAATGGGAGGGGAGCAGAAAGCCTGGGAAATGTATTGTTTGGGTAAATCATCAAATGGGACATTAGCATGTGCTAATTTTGAAATGCAGTGGTTCATACAACATTGTGAATCCAATACTCTTTTAGCTGTGGCAGTGCCAAAGAGTGCTGTTGTTTTTTTGATGTTCCTGAATAAAACTTTTGAAACTTCCAACCTCAATTCCTTGAACTCAAGGCTATCCTGTACACTGCTATCCCATACCCTATCAGTGAGAGTGTAGCTTGCTCATGCTCACCCAATGAGTTTCCATGGCTGAGCAGGGGTTTGAACTGTTGTCTCCAGAGTCACAGTCCAATGCTCAAATCACTACAGCATACTGGTTCTTATACTTCACTGCTCTTTAAAAATTTGTATTGTCTGCTTCCCTCCAAAGAGCAATGTTCCCAAGTTCTTTAATAAAGTAATGGTTATATGCTTAGGCAAGAAATACCTTTAAAAAATATCACATACAACTCAGGCTTGAGCTGCACTCTGCTAGACACATGGCTCTGTTCCTGCAAAACTGATTTTGTTAAAGGATAGAAACGCTGGTAGGAAAAAGCATATCTTGACATATTCATGAGCTGCTATGAAGAAAAACAAGATGACCTTTTGATCAAACTTAGGAGAAAGTTGCCATCTAGTGGCCATGAGGAGGAGTAGCCTTGCCTAATCCTCAGGGCCAGAACTCCTTTTTGTACTGTGTAATGACTTGAAGGAGAGCGCCTAATATCTTGAAGGCACCAAATCCCCTCTGATCTTGGAAGTCAAGCAGGATCAGCTCTTGGATGGGAGACCA
The DNA here is from genome assembly GCA_948472985.1 of Iguana delicatissima. Taxonomy (NCBI): domain Eukaryota; kingdom Metazoa; phylum Chordata; class Lepidosauria; order Squamata; family Iguanidae; genus Iguana; species Iguana delicatissima. Next base: position 282,205 of record CAOKZL010001594.1, read on the forward strand.
TCAACAAATGCCAAGTGCTATAGGATATATTTCAGAGGAAGGAACTGGCAAATCATCCCTTCCAAGCCACTTTTCTGGCCTGTTTGACTAGGCTGATTTACTCAGTATAGTGCCACAGCTTCCCCTTTTTCTAGCAGGCAGAAAAGGATCCCTTGTGAACATCCCTTTCTCTCTTTCCTAGAGAGAGTTAAGTTCAAGACTTTCCAGCAAGCCTGGGAGTCACATAGCCCTCACAATGTTTCTGGGTTACAGTTTCCAGTATTCCCCACCCTTAGCTATGATGGCCGGGGATGCTGGGACTTGCAGTCTGACAACATAAGGAGGGCAACAGGATTACATCCCCTGCACAGGAAAAGTTCCCCATTTTTTCTCAGACCAGAAAGTGCAGGGATGTATGAAAGAGCAGCCAATAAAACTAGGAAAAACTGTTCTCTAAAAGTAAGTTAAACTTTATTCACCACTCATATAAGAAAAGATTGCATCCATACTCTTGGATTTACTTCTGTAGGTGTTACATGATCTCAGCAGCATCTCTTCCTGGTCTGGACTTACAATAGGCAGAAATCATATGGCTGCAGCTTTTAAAATGTTGTCAGAGTCTCAGCGACTAACCAGGTTCCATCCTTGTCTAATTCACATTTCCTTTATTAGGGGAGCATGCAGCTCTTTTGATGTTTCTGGATTACAACTCCCATCAGCCTTAGCAAGGATAGCCAATAGTGAGGAAAGCTGGGTGCTGCAGTCCATTAACATCTGGAAGGCAGTATGATTCCTTCTCCTGTCTTATATACACACTACTGTTCATTCTCTCCTAATTGACTCCTCCTGGCTACAGCTATGACTTGGTTCCTGGGCGACATGGTTGCCCTACCCTTAATCTCTTGGACTCCAAACTAAAAGCCACAAAATACGTTTCCCATGACTAGTTTAAGCATGACTCACAACGAGCTTGTTGTCCTTCAGTCATCAAGCTTATAAATCTAGCTGTCTCTCTTCTGAGTCAATTTGTAACTTTCTAAGACAGGATAATGGTCTGGCTTCAAGCAACAAGGGCACAGAGAGTGCCTGAGAATGCCAGATGAGAGTGCCTGATTTCACAGCAATTTCCCCTTCTGCATGCTCTCTGCTAACACTCAGGCACCATTTGTGACCTAACCTGGTCAGGTGGGTTCTGACAGAGCTGATCTAGAGGTGGAGCAAGGGGAAAGGTCTTGAGGAACGTGCAGCTTTGCAAGAAGAGCATTTTCAGGCCGGAAGGCCCTATCCAAATTTAATCTAATAAACATGCAAGGCTCTTTGATTTTTTTTTTTAAAGGCAGACCAGCAATCAGCAATGACTTAGGGCAGTGGTTCTCAACCTGTGGGTCCCCAGATGTTTCTAGACTTCAGCTCCCAAAAACCCTGAGCATTGACCATAGTGGCTGGGGCTTCTGAGAGCGGAAGTACACAAACATCTGGGAACCCACAGGTCGAGAACCACTGGGATAAGCTCACTCCTGGATCTGTGATAACAAGCAGCGCTATCAAGGGCTATCGAGGAACCACATTGACCTAGTTGATGGATTGTGGCACTAAAGAAGGCTCTTAATGGGTTTTTTCTGGAAATTAAATAGGGCTGATTTGCAGCACTTGAGAATGTGATAACAGCTGGTTAGCACCAACATAACACAGTAGCATGGCTCCTGGACTGGGAACAACCCATTGCTATGGCAAGATGACAGTGTCATGCAGAAAGGGCCATAGTAAAATAATTGACTGAAAATCAGCTAAAAACAAAACCAGAAGTGACATTATTTGCAGGAGCACTGGTGTGGCCCAGTTGGCGGGGGGCTGCTAGGAGAAATGGCCCCTGTCTAATTCATAGTTGCTCACACCTTGTTTTAAATGCTTTAAAACTGTTTTATATTAATGCTGTTTTTAAAGAACAATTTATACCGTTGTTTTTGCTTTGCTGATTGATTATTAGGCTTGGTTTTTAGCTTTGTTTTGTTTTAATCTGTGTTGTGAACTTCCATAAATCCCAAACTGAAAGAAAAATATAATGTTAAATACATAAATAAATACAACCCAGATGTCCCATCTTTGAAAAGTTGTTAATTATGGTGTGGCAACAGTAATACAAATATTTTTGCAATGTTTATATCAATGCAGCATTGTTTGCAATAAAAACCAACCTTACTTGTGTAGTCATCTTTTTACTCCTCTGAAGAAGTGAGTCACATAGTAAATGGCTTTGCATTCTTGAGCTCGTGTTTCTTCAAACTGTTTTTTTTCTAGAGAAGGAATATGAGTTACACTATTTGATACAATTTAATGATGTGCTACTACATTTTCATGGCAGAAAAATGATGTTAATTGAGTGCCAGAAAATACAGTATTTCCATGACTGACACATTACTCAGAGAGGAGGCATCCTCACAAGTAACAGCTATGCTTTTATTGTGCGAAGCTCTGAGCATATCAGAAAGGGCCTTACATTCAAGATGTTTATTCAATTCCCTTGTAACAGATTGATTTGACCTGACATGCTGTTGATTTAGGTTGCAGACTTCCTAAGATGAAAAGCGCTCTTTGTAGCTGAGGCAGGGCGTTTCAAAAGCGTTCTGGTATGACATGTAGCCCTGGCATTCAAAAGGAAGGAAAAAATCAGACCTCTGCTTGTTGCCTCCTATTCTCTTATCCCTTCCTCAATGTCTCCCATGGATTGGCAAGACTGGAATCTACCACCTGCCTGTGTCTTTTTAAACTTCTCCTTTGAGTTAATTTTTTATTTTTTTAAATACATTTTTTAGGGATATAGTGCAAAAATGCAATAATGTGCTGACATATCATGACGTTACAACCTGGCTGTGCTAGCACGGCTTATAACCCCCCCCAACCCCCATCGACCAATCAGGAGCTGTGGGGTGGGGAAAAGATGCTCTAGTGTGGAACACTGGTGGCAATAACTCTACTCATCTAGTGGTAGAGACTGTTCCAACCCGACAACATCACGGAAATGGCAATGTTGGGATTGTAATAGAACAACCTGCTATTGAGATATGGTGTAGAAAGGGCCTATGTGAGTGCATGTGTGTGCATGTGTTGGCCTCAGAGGTTTATGGGGGCAAACCTGCCATTTTATGGTGTTTTTGATCACCCACAAAAATTAAAGAATGTTTGAGTGTCTGTGGATGAGGTGTGTGTGCTTTGACAGCCATAAAACAGGGTCTCAAGGCCTGAATATAGCTTCTAGGCTGCACTTTGCTCCGCTCTGATTTAAAACTGCATTTGCCAGATCTCAGAGCACTCTCCATGGGTCACTTCTGGGAAGGAGCTGGGGCTTCAGATTCTCTGTTTCAGGAGCTCAGTTCTGGGCAAGAAACAAGGGCATAAATCTCCAGCTAGAAGAGCTTTCTCTCAGCTACATGTCTTGTGTTTTTCTTTCTTTCTTTCTTTCTTTCTTTCTTTCTTTCTTTCTTTCTTTCTTTCTTTCTTTCTTTCTTTCTTTCTTTCTTTGCTTTTTTTTTTTTTTAAAGAAACCTCAGTGTTCAGCTAGCTGGCCATGTAGCTTGCTGCAGTGTACAAACAGTAATTGATAATTGATTTCATTTTCCAAATGTCATTCTTGATTTGATGCAATTTGTGTGCTATTTGTCTTTTACTGTTAAAATAAATATTCCTTGTCCGCTCTTCCTATATTGGTGAGGAGGAATAATCTTACTTCACCTTGATTTGGGCTTCTTTAGCTAGGATTTCTGTCGTGATTTCCAGAGTGGAAAGTATGCTCTGCATGTGTTTGTGTTTGAATGACAAGCTATGAACAATTGTGGTTGCCGCTTAATGCATAGTGCTTAATGGCACCATCAGGACTTGTCCCCATGACATCTCCAAGGGGTTAGCCTTAAAGCTTAGGTTTTGTCCTGGAAATCATAAGGCTTAGGATGAGGATAAAAGTGCAGCACCCCTACCTCATTAGATGACCCTTCTACAATAAACTCCAGAGGCTTTTCATAGAGCAGATATAACCAAAGTGTAGCACAGGCAGCTCCACAGAGCTGTTTTTGTGCCCCAGCCCCCCCATTCTGGAGCAAAACTATCTTTTTGTTCCAAAATGCCCCCAAATACATTTAGGGGCTGTCTGACCACCCGGACTCAAAATCCATTTTTGAATTTTTTTTCCCTCCTAAAATATCTACTGGGGGCATGAGAAGCATTTCTACCATATTTTGTGGTCCCCCAGGCCAATTTAGGCCTATAAGAGGCCTTTTTTGAACCCCAAAGTATAATGAAGATGTCTTCACAATCTTTATAGGCATTTGAAGGCAACAAAAATTGTTTGGTTGTGGGGAGCAGGTTCAGCCATCCAAGGTCTCTTATCGAGCTAATGTGGCCCTGTACCCTCCAACAGTTGCCCACCCCTCTTACAGAGCATTATTATTATTCCAGGGGGAGTGTCCCAGGGAGCACAGAATTAGATATACCCAATCCCAACGGGCAGAGAAGGAATACTACCTTTGTAAAGCTGAAGATCCAACTTGGGACCCCTTCTGCTAGTCCCTGGAGAAAGTTCTGATCACTTACTTCCACATTGTTGAAGCTATGATACCAGGAGAAACAAGATGTAGTCTGTTGTTTTTCAAGAAAAGCTGTCAATTTTTTTTTAAAAAAAATTAAAAAAATTAAAAAAGGATAATCAAAGGAAAAAATGCAGGGGTGATTTCTTTTTTGAAATATGGGCCTAAATCCTCTTGGTAGTCTCAGCTGCAGTAGACCATTTCAATCAATGGGATTTATCCATGTGTTGACTCACCATTCAGCAACTGATTCAATGGGTCAAACTTTAGTTAGCATTTCAGCTGTGGTCTGCTTTCATTTTCTATTGTAATAGATGACCATCCTCTATATAAACGCCAGACTCTCAGAATAAATGTTGGAGGGTTGTTTTATAGTTTTTGGATGTAGGATTATCCAGGTTGTATAAATTATTGAATTCTCAGGTGAATCATTCCACATCAATGAGATAATAGTTAAGGTACAGCTGCAGAATTCACTTGAATAGTTGGCAATCATAAGGCTAATTCTCATTTCTCAATTTCAGGTTCAAAGGTCTCATTTTTGTATTTTTTTTATTCTTTCAACATTTATTGGTGTAACATCATGCCAGTTTTAAATTTAGACATAATTCTTAATTAGAAATGGCAGGTCAGGTGTCCTATAGTAAACCCATTACTAACCAGGTTTGGGCTCCCTTTATCATTGTGACTATTGTTGTTACTATTATCATGGGCTCAGTGCTGGCTAACGTGGCTGTTCCTGTTTTAATTTCTCACAGTGCTCCTAACATGACATTACTTCGGAGTGCTTGGTGGATAATGGGGACTCAATGTGTGCTTATTGTAACTCAGTCTTTATATTGGGGACAGGCAACTTCAGAAGGTCAAGGGGCCAACTGCTCACTTTAAGGATCCACCATGGGTCTCACCAGCCCTAAAAATGTTCAGACAGCAAAAAATCAAAACAATTAGTGACCAGAATCAACTTTTAGTGTCAGTTTGAGGGCGGGGTCTGTACAACACATTATTTCAAGATTTACTGCATGTTTCTGCAGAAAGCATTCATGGTTAGGTATACACATACATGTTTATATTAAAATGTCTCTGAAAATGAAGTACAATATTTAGAGAGTGTCCATGTTGGCTGGGACATTCTTGGACTTGTGGTCTAAAAACCAGCTTTTTCTACACTACTTTTGGAGAAGGGAAAAGGGTATCATAAATTTTACTCAGTTCTTTCAGGTGTAGCTGTTAGATAAATATAAATAACATGTTATCCTAATTTGTGTTTTTATTTATGTTCTGTATCTCTCTGTAATAAACTGTGGTGGTCTTTGGATATAAAGTTTACATAAGTACACAACTTTTCCAAAACTCTGAGAATATTTAAATGTACCATATTTGTTGGCGTACAAGACGCACCCATGTAAAAGACGCATCCCATTTATACACTGGCAAATACTATTTGCTGGCGTGTAAGACACACCGCTGTATAAAACAGTATATTTTGGGGGGAAAAGTGAGTCTTATACGCCAGCAAATACAGTACTCTCTCTTGGAAAGAAAGGAACCATGTTGATATAAAAGAATGGAAATTAAAAGTTCTGGATATGATAGAGACAGAGAAGTTAACATTTTTATTGAAAAATAAGTCTATCCAGAACTTTGAAAGGGAATGGAGAGAAGTCTTAAATTGGATAAAAATATAGTAATAAGAAAAGGAAAAGAATAAAGCAAGATTGTATATAATACAAGGCAACAATGTAATAAGACAATGTAACAAAGCAGCAATGCAACAATGTAAGACGCAACGATGTAAGATTACCTTTTGAAGGGAAACTATGTATGAATTGAATGTAAATAAGCAGACTCAACTGGAAAAAAAGAAAAAAGCTTGGAAGTGGGGAAGGATTTTTTTTTTATTTTCACTTTAAACTTTAATAAAAATATTTCTAAAAAAAAAATACAGTACTTTCTCTAGGGATGGTGTCATGTTTCTTGCCGCCCAGCCTGACACGTCCTGTGTACAGGTCTGCACGGCCTGGGAGATTTCTGGATCAAGCCAGGGCACCCACACACAGGCCTGCTTCTATCCTCCCCCACTGGGAATTGCAGCACCCGTTTCACTATTGTCCCCCTTTGGCCTCCTCCTACCAGATTGATCTCCCTCCCCTGCTTTCCTTAAACTCTGGCCCTTCTCAGCGATAAGAACAAGCAGACTTTTAATCCTAAAAGAAAGTGGCACTCTTGGTACTAATGTTGTAATGGTAGCGTGTATAATCCCATATGTAGAATGACGCTCTGTGAGACTGCTTTTATAAAAACAGAAAGTTACATTTTATTGAAACATTGTTACTGTAACTTGTTCGTAACTAAAGTTTCATAATACAGCACACCCCCTTTCTCTCTCTCTCTCTCACTATGCTCAGCTCATTTATTGTCAAAGATTCACTCTGTTTCTCAGTCCTCTAACACAGCTCTTTTCTCTTTGTCCCTCACCGGACTCTTCTTCCCACTAACTCCCTCCTGTGTCAGTTAAATTTCTGTTTCTTCTCCCCCCTGGTTTGCCCCTCTCTTGAGCTCCCCGGGGTTCCATGTTACCGATCAATCATTTTAAACCACTCTTGGTCACTACGGAGGCTCGGTCACCATGCACCTCCCTTCAGGTTTCGTCACAGATGGCTACATACAATATCTTTGTTGTGCCAACTCTAGTGGCTGTCCAGCTATTTCTGGGCACAATTCAAAGTACAGGTTCTGACCTATAAAGCCCTATATGGTTTAGGTCCATGCAATCGGATAGACCATATCTTCACATAGGAACTTGCCCATGTTTTCAGATCTGGAGAGGCGCTTCTCTCTGTCCTACTGCTCTCACTACATCTGGTAAATACATGTGAGAGGATCTTCTGGGTGGTTGTTCCCAGGCTCTGCAACTCCATTTCCAAGGACTGCCATGCTTCTTGCTATCTTTCTGCAGACAGGTGAAGATGTTTTATTTTAGCAGGCATTTCAGGACTGATTGGTCATGGGAAAAAAGGTCTTTTATGATGTGCAAAACTGTCTATATTGTGTGTTCACGTGCCTTCAACTCACCTGCTGACTTATGGCAATCCCATGAAGTTTCTTAGTCAAGCAGTACCCATAGGTGGTTTTGACAGTCCCTTCCTCTGAAACATAACCTACAGTACCTGGGATTTTTTGGTAGTTTCCCATTCAAGTACTAACCAGTACTAATCCTAACCAGAATCTTCCAAGATCAGACAGGATCTGGTGCCTTTCAGTGTTAGTTATTATTTTATAACTGCTTTTTAATTCTATTGATAGTTTAATCATATTTTATCTTTTGTATGATGGCTACTTTTAACTGTTACCAGTTTTAAGCTTCCTGTAATCCCAGGGCTGGGGAAAAGGCAGAATATAAATAGTAGTAGTAGTAATAATAGCAGCAGTAGCAGCAGCAATACTTCTGTAAACGTATTGAACTATGCCATGGCTTTGGGTACATGATTGAAGAAGTTCTGCTGGTATGAATATACAGTCACTTCTGCAGTTAGCTAGTGTGCTTCTTATCATGATTGAAAAGGAACTTGTGCAGGCTGTATGCTGCCTTAGCAAGTTGTACAAGTTCCAGAAGCTCTCTGAAAAATATTGCAAAAATTAGCCTGTGAAATCAAATGCAAATATGATTGTGCCTTTGTTTGTTTGTTTGTTTGTTTATATAATCTTTAATATTTTACCGATGAAAACTAGGACACATGTGGTCAACAACATCAGAGTTGGTCAAGATGGCAACAGTTTTTAATGAGGAAGAACATCCAAGCGAGCAGAGGCTGCAGCAGTTTGCTTTTCTCTGAGCCTACTGGGAAGGGCAAAACTCCACTTCCTATTGACCAAGTACACTCTTCCCTGTGTTGTTTTAGGACAGTGGTTCCCAACCTCTTTTCACTTGTGTACCCCTTGGCAGCCCATTTCTATAAATTGTACCTTTCATATTAGTATAGTTACTGTTATTTCAAATGTGTATCTTGTAATTGTAAATAAATAGCCCAATAATAGGATTAAGTAGATAAAATTTTGAAGTATGGTAGGAAATAGAAATGTAGAAAGTACTGTATCTGAGGGGAGGAAGCATAGGAAGATACTTGAAATTGTTCATTTATAGTTATATATAATACTTCTGTAATGTACTTCTGGGCCAAGGCTAACAAGATGAAATTCAACAGAGAGAAGTGTAAGGTTCTACACTTAGGCAGAAAAAATGGAATACAGAAATATAGGATGGGGGACAAGTGGCTGGATAGCAGTACGTGTGAAAGGGATCTAGGAGTCTTAATAGACCACAAGCTGAACATGAGTCAGCAGTGTGATGCGGCAGCCAAGAAAGCCAATGCAATTCTCGGCTGCATCAATAGGAGTATGGTGTCTAGATCGAGGGAGGTACTGGTACCACTCTACTCTGCTTTGGTTAGACCTCATCTTGAATACTGTGTCCAGTTCTGGGCACCCCAATTCAAGAAGGACATGGTCAAGCTGGAGCAAGTCCAGAGAAGGGCGACCAAAATGGTGAGAGGCCTGGAAGACATGCCCTATGAGGATAGACTTAGAGAGCTGGGTATGTTTAGTCTGCAGAAGAGAAGGTTAAGAGGGGACATGATAGCTATGTTTAAATATCCGAAGGGATGCCATGTAGAGGAAGGAGAGGGCTTGTTTACCGCTGCTCCAGAGACCAGGACAAGGAGCAATGGATTCAAGCTGCAGGAAAGGAGATTCCACCTGAACCTCAGGAAGAACTTCCTGACGGTCAGGGCTGTCCGGCAGTGGAATCTGCTGCCTCGGAGTGTAGTGGAGTCTCCTTCCTTGGAGGTTTTTAAGCAGAGGCTGGATGGCCATCTGTCGGGAGTGCTTTGAGGGTGTTCCTGCATAGCAGGGGGTTGGACTGGATGGCCCGTGTGGTCTCTTCCAACTCTACATTTCTATGATTCTATGTAATATAAATTATTTATTTTATTTTTAATGTGTGTGTGTGTGTGTAAAATATAAAATTATATACAGTAGGATCCCCCATCCGCGGATTCATTATGCACTGATTCAGTTATCTGCGGTTAGCCACCATTGGGCCAATCATGGATAACTGGGCCCGGGGCCCAGGGCTAGAGGCGTGAGGTGGCAAGGAGCGTGGGATCGTGTTCGTTGCTAACTCTCACTGGCTGCCCCAGGCCCAATCCCAGCAACAGGCTGCGGGGAAAGAGAAAGGAGTGTGGGATCATGTCCCTCATCAACTCCCATTGCCTGCCCCAGGCCTGATCCCGGCAGCAGGGAAAGAGTGAGGAGAGCAGGACTGTACCCCTTGCCAACTTCCATTGCCCTTCCTGGGCCCGATCCTGGTGGTGGGTAGTGGGGAAAAGAGTGAGGAGCACAGGATCACGTTCCTCGCCAACTCCTGCCGACTGCCCCTGCCCTGATCCTGGAGGTGGCTGGCGGGAAAAGACCAGGAAGCGTGGGATTGCACTCCTTGCCAATTCCCGTCGCTCCTGTTCACCAACTCCTGTCACCCATCCAAGCAGATCCACTCTTTTCCCACCGCCGTGGCAGTGATCGGGCCAGGGCTGGTGGCCAGGGCTATCCGCGTATTTCAGTATCCATGGCCCCCTCCGGAACCAATCCCCCACAGATGTGGGGGTCCTACTGTATATATAAAAATATAAAATTAAAAAAATAATAGAATAATAAGATGAGCAGACAGTTCATGTATATTTACACTTAAAACTCCAAAGATACAATGAATTCAAGAAAATACATCACAGATTATATTTAAAAACTACATTAATTAACTAATTATTACTGTTTTGCACCAAAATGTGAGACATGTTCTGAGAAATTCTTGGTGACTGGTTTCTATCCACATTATGTTTCACTTTTTTTTCCACTGCAATGGTTTTCAACCACTAATCCATATCTGATAGTATATGAATGCAAAAATTAATGTAAAACTTAAAACAATTACAAAGGGAAGTGATGTAGAGAAGACCCAGAAGAATTCATTCATTGAACATTGCTCACAGAACTGACTGAGGTGCACACTGCTAATAGTTTCAGTTCTCCATTTTCTTAATGCACTCTGTGTTGAAAAACAGGCACCATGTCAGCTGCCATTCAGTGATCCTCCTGCATTTCCCTAGCCCGAGCTGTCCCATCTTACATCCCTTGAGAGAGGCAGACTGGCTATGCTTCCCCCTATCCCTGCCCCAAATAAGAACACCAACTGAGGCCAGCAAAGGATGAAAAATGCAACTCATCTATAGCTTAATATTTCCACCACAAGCCCCCAGTGATGTATTTAAGTCTTTTACTCCAAGTCTCAAGTCAAGTTTCAAGTCTCTACCTTCAAGTCTCAAGTCCTTGAAGATACTATCAAGTCAAATCTCAAGTCAAGACTCAAGTCTGAGACCCAAATTTATACCCCAACCTGTATTCCAGAATTTCTGGACAAAGTTGAATAAAGTCAGTTTTAAACATTTAAGCAGAGTAGGTCCTCCAAATTTGTGATTTTGCCATCTGCACCTTCGCAAGTGGGGAATAGGATCTTTCTTACCCTGGCTTCCCAAAGCTGGAGGCTTTTGTGCTGATGGGCATAAAGGAGTCTGCAGCTTCAGAAGTGGGGAATAGGTTGGGAACCACTGTTTTAGGGTATTATTCCCTGAGGACCTTTTCCTCTTCATTTTGGGTAGGAGGGAGAATATCTTCTGCAAACCTTGGAATTCTCTGATCTCTGTTGATCCTGCCCCTCTGCGTGTTTCATTTTGATGATGTAAAATTTCACAGTTGGGGAATGAATTTACTATTTTTCTTTTTCTTTTTAAGTACAATTTTGAATGTGATATTACAGGTCATCATTTGCCAGCAAAATTAATTAATTGTTATTAAAAGCCTACTACATCATACATGGGAAAAACAGGCCAGTCTCTGTGCAAAAGAAAATAAATGGACACAAACTAGACATCAGAACCAGCTGTCTCTCTCCCCCTCTCCACCCTCTAATATTTAAAGAAAAAACCAGAAACACAGTAGGGGAGCACTTCAGGCTCTCAGGATGGTCTCACAGCAGAGAGTGGTCAAGATGGCAAAAATTATGAACAAGGAAGAACACACAAACTAGGAGAAGCTGTACCAGTTTGCTTTTGCTGGAGTCTACAGGAAAATGCAAGATTCCACGTCCTCTCTGCTCTCCTTTCCTTCCCTCTCCTTCTGCAGAATTAGCTGTGTGCAAACTACTCTTGCACTTTGAACTCACTTGACAGCAACTGAAGTAAGTAGAGGACAAAGGGGGAAAGTGGAAAGAGGAGAGAGAAACTGTGAGATTTTATAACCAGCTGAAAAAGTGGGATGGCAGAGGATCAACTGGGATTGTCCCCACAAAATAGGGATAATTGCATGGTATGGGATAGCCTTTGCAGGCTGTTGTGAATGTGAGAACAAGAATGGGAATATCCATCTATTAGGTGTATAGTTAATATACACTTGTTTGTAATTAAGCAACCAAAACAGAGAAAAGAGTGGGGAGTTGAGAAGAAACAAGGAAATACGAAAGGACAAGATATGGAAAGTGCCCCAAGGATCATCTTGTTCAACTCTCTGCCAGTGCACATGTCCATAGCTAAAGTATCACTGATAACTGGCCATGTAGCTTCTGTTTAAATGCTTCCCATGAACAAATGTCCTCTATCTTTTAATTCCCACATTAGTCTAACCCACTGTCAAGAAGGGAAAGAGAGGAGAGTGGTCCTCAGGTGTCAGAGGACACATACGAGAGGTGCCACCAGTTGGATCCATATTAGGAACCCAAGAATACAAGCACTCAGGACATCAATATACAAGCTCAAGCCAGAGTTATTGCCACAGAGAGTTCTGTGAATAAGGACTTCTGGCAGCATCCAAGGGCAGGACTGGCTGAATACATTTTGCTGCCTGAAGTGGAAACATGATGACTATTCTCCATGCCATAAGGAAAAGCAGGATGAATTGGAATTTACGTCAACACTTATGATGGGACAACATCTCAGGCAGCAAGCCCGCCCAACATCTCAGGAAGCAAGCCCAGAAGAGTTTGTGTGGGACACACAGTTCTGCCGTCTCTGAAAGGGATGAGAAGTTCAGAAGGAACTGGTAAGAAGATGCCACTGTTACTCTCTGGCCGTCTGCTACAGCTTTCCTAGCAGTAATGAGGACCCAGTCAAAGGGCAATATAGGTTTTTGTCATATCTTCAAAATCCTGTTTAGTGGACTTCTGGCTATCATTATGTAGATGTGAAGCAGTTTACATATCTGCAGGGACACAGTTTCCTTTCTTATTATTTTCCATATTCTCAGCTGGCAGTGGATGCGTTCAGCCAGGCAGCAGCAGAGGATAAGAAAGGAAACAAGATACTGAGAATGCAAGAAGAACAATGCTGAATGAAATCAGTTTAGTCCAGTTTTCTGCCCATATGGTGGCCAACTAAGCAGGACATGAGTGTAAAGGTTGTCTCCCTCTCATGTTTGTCAGATTTCCTGACAAAGGAAATAATCTGTAGCCATCATGACTGGTACCTACAGATAGCCTTATCCTCTTTGAATTTGTATAATTTGACTGCTCAGCCGTCCATGATGGCACCAGCAGTCAGTGTTCCATCTTGTGGTAGCAACTTCCATTGTTTTAACTTTGAGCTATATGAAGAAGGACTTCCTTTTGCTGGATGACCCTGAATGTTAGCACTGAGAGAGGAAGAATCCACTTTTCCATAGCATGCATAATTTCATACATATGTATTATTTGGTCTTCCCTTAGTTGGCTCATATCTAAGCTAAACAACTCAAATTTTGCAGTTTTTCCTCATGAGAATGTTGTCCAGCCCTTTGATCCTTTTAACTGCCCTGTCCTGGCCCAACTTCAGCTCTGCTATATTTATTTTCAGGTGAGCAGATCTGTGCACAATATTCCAAGTGTGCTGACATCACATCTCCTACTCTCTAGCTGTCTTTACCTCTCTCAACTGTAAGCCTAGTGGCAGCCATTTCCTCAGACTAGCCAAACCATTTCCACCCAGTTGCCTCTTGGGAACTGTTGGTTTAACAACTCTTGTGGAGTTCCCCCCTTCTCTCCCCATCCCATTTCCTTTTTGCGTCATCTCTTTTGGACTGTGAATCTCAGGGCAGTGACTATCTTGCTGGTATTCATCTGTCAATTGTTTTAACTATCTTTTTCAGATAAAAAGTGGAGTAAAGGCACACCTACCACTGCAGAAATGTACATGTTAGTTTGTTGCGGCAAGAACAAGGAAGAGCCTGGTGGCACCTTAAAAAACTCTGTGTTTTAGCATAAGCTTTGCCTCTAGTGAAGAGGGCTGTGGTCTACAGAAACTTTTGCCAAATAAAACTTGTTAACCTTTCATGGTCTGATGAGTCTTTACTGTTTTTATTGCTTCTATAACTATTTTTTCTACTGTTAATACAAGTCTGAGTTCTGATATAAAACAAGGTCGTGCTAGGGGTGTTAGCTACAAGGTGGTGGTGAAGTTATTACATACAATAAGAATTCTGCTCTTTTATGAAATTTAACTTCAGTCCCCAAATTTCTGTCCCTGAAGTAACATAAAACTTCAGCTGAGCATTTAGAAATACAGTTTAGGCATCCAAGGAAAAGAATGTGGCAGAATCCTGCCAAATCCCAACACTCTTGCTTCACGATCTTACTAAAACATTACTGGTGTACAAGTAGGCTTTTCACGCATGTATACTTTGTATGCTGCAGAACTCACTTTTGATGCAGCTACAAAAGTGAAGGAAATTTCATTCTCAGTACTTCCACCCAAGTACTGTGCAGTGCTTCATCAGAAAAAAGCAAATAATGAAAACAGTAGCTTTTGAAATTAGGACAGTTGGAGGCATTTCAGATGGACAGCTTTCCTGCAGGTCTGCAGAGAAAAGACAAGGCATTAGGAGGTTGTTTTTGTCGTTACCTGTGAAAACTTTTCCCCACAGAAACCTCTTATATACAGACCAATGCCCAAACCTTTCTGCCCTCGCTTCAGTGAAAACTGTCTCGCTACACCTCTGATTTTCCTAAATTCTGGTTCATTTCTCCCTGATGAAGGACAGCCAGGCCACATCAACTAGAACCGGGTCTTTTAAGCCGGCCCTTCCAAGAAGCGGGGTGAATTTCGTGCCCTTGGGCAGCACTGAGGTTGTCAGACTGCAAACTGGAGAAGTTTCCTTTTCCTTTAAGGCAGTGGTTCTCAACCTGTGGGTCCCCAGATGTTTTTGGACTTCAGCTCCCAGAAGCCCTGAGCATTGACCATAGTGGCTGGGGCTTCTGGGAGCTGAAGTCCACAAACACCTGGGGACCCACAGGTTGAGAACCACTGCTTTAAGGGTTACGCAGAAGAGGGCATTTCGACAGGTGGTGCTCACTGCCCATTTGGGTGACAAACAGCACCTACTGAAATTTCCGCTTCCCCACCACCCAGTCTCTTCTGGAAGGACACGGGAGGGCCCTCCTTGCTTCCGTGGCGTAAGGAGATGCCCCAAACAGCCGCAGGTGCCCCAAACAGCCCTGCTGGGCACATTTCCTGTCGCGACAACCCACTGCCGGTGGGGCTCGCGACAACAACTGCTAGCTTCCCTGACTTTCTCTTGCCATGAGGAGGATCCCGAGATCTCCGAGCTGGGCCCTCTTCCCCAGTCCTCCGGGCGAGCGAGGGGGGATCTCCGCGTGAGAGCGCTGCCTTGCAAATTGAGCAAGTTTGTGGGTATAGCTCTCCACTTCCTAGGCTCATTTTTCCCCTTCAATCCGCCGCTGTGGCTGAAGCTCGCTGCGTTGAGCTTAATGATATTACCACGGGGCGCAAGGGATCATCGCTAGGTCTCAGGCTTCGGCCCTTCATGCTCGAGACTTGGGACAGCCCTGACCCGGCTGTAACCCTAGCCTTTTAACAGATAACCAGGCGGCAGCTGCTCGGCCGCCGCGTCCTCCGTCGCCACTTTCTCTCAGAATCCCCTCGGTCCTCCCCCCGTCGCGCTCCCCTTCCGCCGGCAGAGGCCGCTGTGACCGCGGAGCTTCCGGGCAGCCGGCGGAACGAGGCCGCTCTCGTCCTCCGTCCGTCCGGCCAGCCGAGGCGTCATATGACCCGCCAGGCGGGGAGCGGGAGGGAGCAGCTGCTGTCGCTGTCTCCAGCCGAGTCGGCCCGGAGCGCCGTCGTGACGGAGGCGAAGCGGAGCGACGTCGGGGAGGAGGCGGCCCGGGAGGCGGCGAAGGAGGGCGACGCCGGCGCCGGAGGGAGAGGGGCAGAGAGCGTAGAGCCGCGGCCGGGCAGCGACCACCGCCACAGCCGTTACCACCACCATGCTGGCGTTGTTGTCTCGGCTGCTGGACTGGTTCCGGTCGCTGTTCTGGAAGGAGGAGATGGAGCTGACGCTGGTGGGGCTGCAGTACTCGGGCAAGACCACCTTCGTCAACGTCATCGCGGTGAGAGACCCCCGGGATTCTCCCGCGCCTCTCCCCCGCCCCGCCCCGCCCCGCCCCGCCCCGCCCCGCCCCGCCCCGCCCCGCGGCTTGAGCGAAGGGCGCTCGGAGGAGTCGGGGGGCTGCCCTGGTGGCTCCCAACTTCCGGAGGCCCAGCCGTAGGGCAGCGTGACTGTCTCGGGCCGCGTGTGAAAAAAGGAGGGCCGCGGCAGGGGAAAGGAGCCACCCCCCCCCCGGCGGGGCGAGAAGCGTTTATTTGGGCTGCAGGGCTCGGACGCTTCATCTGTCGGAGGGTGGGGGTCGGGTGGAGAGTTCTAGTTTCCAGGAAAATAACATGGCAGAGACTGGCTATTGCGCGGCGTAGCGTGGGTTTTCTTGTGATGGGGCAGTGTTGAATCATGCGACTTTTCACCTGTCCCTTGCAGGTTTAAGAGTCCGGGAGGTAACTGCATCGTGTAGCCAGGACAGTTTCATAGCAGTTTAATTGTCATGGCTTTATTTTGAGGAATCTTGAGATTTGTAGTTTGATGAAGTCGTTGGAATGCTCGACCAGAAAGCTCTAGTTCATCATAGCTCTCCAACAGAGAGTTCTGAGTACTTCACCAACTACACAACCCAGAAGTTTGTAGAAAGGAACCATGGGACTTACATTGCAACAAAAGAACTGTCCTGTCATTCGTGTCTCTATAAACTGACTGTCAGTGAAGCCTCTGGGGCCTGGGTGGAGCTGAGACCAAGGAGGAGTGCCTTTATGCATAATATATTGTCCTGTTGCAATTTTGGATTAAGCAACCTTGCAGAAGGTTTGGCGTCTCCCTCTCCCTGCTGAGTCCTATCTTTGGTAGATCTCATCTTCTTTGTGTGAGGGACACAGATTAGGGCAGGCAAGGTCAGGAGCTCTTCATTCTTCCCATTTTTGCAGCTTCCCTGATCCTGAGTTTGTGGGTGTGGCCTTTCCCAAAAAGAACTTCTTTCTTCCTCTGCTCAGTGAGTCTAAGTATTTTGGGATGGGTGGATGTAAAGTGCTTCCTTTGCCTTGCCCAACTTTCCCTTGACTGGCTGATGAGCTTCTGAACTTCTTTATCTTTGGAAGAATTTAGTGCAGGGTGTGTCGGTCAAGATTACCAGTTCCGTATTAATGCAAGATCATCACAAAATCATATGGATCAGGCTGTGAAATGAAGTGCATGCAGCCAGAATGTGGAAACTATCCACGTATCCAAATAGGTCTGAACTTTTCTAAGGAGGGTGAAAAGCAGCAGCAGTTCTTGTAGTAGGCCAATTTAGTTACATGTTTGTCTGGTTTAGAGTCTCTCTTCTGCATGAATCTAGAGAATACTTAATGGGACATTAGGTATCTGTCTACTTCACTGCTTCTAGGAGAGTTGTGCTCTTAGGCCTCAATATGGTTCTTAGAGGCTTTGGCAGTCACTTAGCTTTGTCATCTGAGGCCCCTCGCTCATGAGGAGCTCCCTTGTTGAGTTCCTAGGAATTTATTTCCAAGCAAGTTCATGTAGTTATATCCATAATATGTAAAATGCGTATTTTTAACCATTCGTATAGATTAACACCAGCTGTGTATAGACAGGACCAGAGCTTGGAAAAGTGATAGTTTCGGACTATATCTTCCAGAATGTTCCATGCCAACTGGTGGATTCTGGAAGTTGTAGTGCAAAAAGTAACTTTCAGGCTGTGAGTAAAGTCTGTGTTATGCACGAGAAAGAGCAGGTCCCCTAATGTATTAAGAATGGCTTGGAAATATGAATGGTGATTAAAGCACTTTATGTTGTCATAGTGTCTTGAATATGCATATGTAAGATAGGCTGTCTTTCCACAGGCCTTTCATTTGTGCAATCTAGTTTTAAAACACATTTTCCTTCTCATTGCTTTGTTATATATCTGTGGATATAGCACTGATTCAAATTCATCTTTATTTTGGTGAATTAGGGCTCAGTTCTAATAAGACTCTTCACTAAGAATAAAGAGGCTTGATTGGTGTCAGTGCCCATTAAATAAATCAAGGCAGGGTGAGTTGCATTCAACTCAGTCTTCTGGCAGGTCAGTGTAGCCTTTTACTTAATGCAGTAACAAAAGGAGGGTGTGGTTGAGTCGCCAGTGCAAATCTATTTGGAATGGGATAAGAAATTCCTCCATGCTGGGTGCAGCTGCAGAATGTACCTCTCTCGGTTAGACCATTAACTTGCTTATCCATTCTGAAGTTGGCTCATAAAAGGCTTTGTTGGTGTCTTTCTAAATGACCAATTGCATTGCTATAACAAACAGAAGATGCAATGTTTTCCTAGCTGGTATGGTGTGTCTGTGCTGTGTGACGTAGGATTGTTGTCTAGATTACATCTGTAATGTTCTGATGATTGGGTAAACCAGCACCCTCTTCTTAATATTATGAGTATTTTTTTCCTTTGGTTTGCCTGCTGCTATGGTGAGCTAATGCTATCAGTGGTGTAGCTTTTAGTGGAGATACTTTGCTGGGTACATTTAGCCTATAATATGCTTCTTTCCTGTAATAACATTGCTAGGTGCTTGCAAGGATGGGAAATAATTCTTGATCTGTGCTGGCTTGACAGGCCAGCACAGGGTATAATGAACTTTGCTTGTTAATATTTCCTTCCTGCTTGGATGATGCCTGCAACAAAGATGTGAAACTTCTGAGGGAGGGGCTTTTGTGAAGGAGATCTAAAGCTCTTGAAATTTTACTGCCTCTGTATCAGCAGTGCTTATGGCAAATGGTAAGCAAAAAGTCTACGGGAATAAGCTTTTAGTCTTACTTGATCCTAGATAAGATTGCATTTGTAAATATTTGCAGCCAGCTTGAATGATTTAGATATAAATGATTAGATAATTTTCTGCTGTCTGTGGCCAATTTCAGTAAACAAACATGATATGCAGAACTTTCTAGATAAGATGAATAGCTAAAACTAAAACAAATAGGCTATCAGCGTAAAATTCAGTGATTTAATTATATTGGTTGGATCTTTTTTGGGACCTATGGCATAACCATGTTAGGCTGGCTTGCAGCACATTTTTGGAGAGGTATGCAGTTGTGATGGGGAAACAGAGAAAGCTGCCCTGCCAGCTCCTGATGGGATTCTTGCAAGAGCACTGGGCCTTGTTTAGATCTAGTAAGATAACATTTTGAGCAAGAATGTTAATCAGGACGTTTAGC
Source organism: Iguana delicatissima (assembly GCA_948472985.1). NCBI lineage: Eukaryota > Metazoa > Chordata > Lepidosauria > Squamata > Iguanidae > Iguana > Iguana delicatissima. The sequence goes on from CAOKZL010001594.1 coordinate 301,424, forward strand.
ATAATATAGGTATGCAATCTTAAGAAATCCTGAGAGTGCACTCTTGTTTTGTAAATCTGAAACATCTGGAGGGATAGTGGAGTGTTTATGTGGGATGAAGTAGACCCAGTGAGGCTGGAATAAATTCTTCCCTTGCCTTGCTGAAGACAGAAACAAATAAAGCCAGAGGAGTGTGAAATGTTTCTGTGACTAGATGATTGCTTAGTTGTTGTGTAGGACTGTATTGAGCACTTTCATGGGGCAATACTTAGCCTAAATAGCTCTTTAAAAATACATACTTTCACTAAATGTGGCCAGGGGGTAGTGGTACAGCCAATTGAAGTGTTTGGAGTTTTTTGAATGCTGTATATGGCTTCTTCTCAGGATTACACAGAACACTGATTATGTTATAGACCTAAAGTCAGTATCACACTTGCTGATTCCACTGGCATGATGGAACTTAGTTTCCCTACTTTGCCTGCTACAAAACTTCTGTATCTCCAGAAACCTGTGCCAGAGGGTTTTGCAGCAATTAATACACAAAAAAACTTTAAAATTATAGCCTCATAATAAATAAAACCATCAGTAAGGATCAGTAGCTAAACAGATAAGTATTTGCCCACTTCCCAGCAGCTTTCCAGAATCAATGAATTTTGAATTTGTGCCTAAGATACAACAGTATGAGGGACAGAAGGATTTCGACTTTGCATGAAGGGGGAACTATCCCCAAGAAGGCCCTGCCATGTGGGTTGTCCGGTAGACCACATTGATAAAGAGCACTGTAAATAGAGCTTCCTCAACTGACTTTAAGTTCACCTGGCTCCAAGGCAGGCAATCCTTAAAGTACTTGGGTGTTCAACCACTGAGAATTTTGTACAGTAGTACTAACAGCTCACTGGCAGTACAGAAATTTCAAATCCTCACCTCTTGCCAAAACTGTCAACATGCAGGCAGCAGCATTCTGTATCAGTTGCAGCTTCTGGGCTGTTTTCAGGGGAAGCCCTGCCTAGAGAGTGTTGCAGTAGTGAAGCAAGAGGCGATGTTGGACTATTTCTGTAAGCTTGTCTTGATTTAATTATGTCTCACAGAAATGACTTAGTAGGTTTAGCTTCCTTGCAGAGTTTTATATCTACAGACTTTAACAGAAAGTTTCAGTTTGGGTGAATCGGTATATGCTTTGAGCTTTTTGTATGGTGTTGACTTTACATAACAAATGTGCTGCCATTGGAGGATGATACTGCTTTAAATAGAACTATTTTGTTCTTACTGACAGAATAACTGGGGGAGAACATGGTTGAAACCAGCTGCCTCTGTGGAAAATTTTTATTGTTCCTCTTTTTGGAACCTGAATTCCAGTTGATGAAATTATTTCCATGTCATGTAGAAAGAAATGCATCTTCTTTCCCAGCAGAGAAATATTGGCATATTACAATCTGATACGGGATAACATAGAACAGAATGGAGTGTATTAAATACTGGATGCCATTAACTATTGTTTTTTTCTACAAACAGATTACTAAGAACACTGGTTGGCTGTCTAGGTGCTTGAAGTACTAGACTTCTTTCAAATCATGGTTAAAAATTCCTATGTGAGAAGTACAAAATGGTTGTATACCTCCATCTCATGTGCTATATGTGTTTAAGTGCTTTACAATGGAATGTATGTAACAAGGAGAGAAGCAAATAGTATGTCTTGGGCTTTATTTTCATGACAGCCTGTTAACAAATATATGAAAGGATAGTTTGTACTCCTTTGTCCACATAATAATGCTACTCATATATAATGAACTAGTTTTAACTGTTCCAGAGACTTATTTAAACACTAGGTTCTTCACATGTGACAAAATGTGTTCTTGCCTGCATCATAATGTATCATGCATTGTAATTAATTATGCATCATAATTAAAAACTTAACCCTCAACCTTAGAGTAAGAACCATTAATGGAAATGATTGGTTCAACTATGTGCAGTTGTGCAACTTGTGATTCAGTTAAGTTTTCATTTACTTCTGGGCTTAGTTTTGTGAAAGTTATTAAATGTATAGTTACAAAAATTTTTTTGAATGAAATAAAATAGCTTTGTTAATCTTAGTGTTAAGCATTAGAGGCTTGTCTATTTTTCTGTTGCTTGGGCTGCGTGTTGGTGATGACATGATGGTTTTTCATGCAGTAGTTGCAGCTGATCAGCCTGCGTATGTGTGTTCAAACTGCCTGTCAACGTATGGCGACCCCATGAATTTAATAGAGTTTTCTTAGACAAGGAATACTCAAGGAGTTTTACCAGGTCCTTCCTCAGCCTATAGCACCTGGCATTCATTGGCAGTCTCCCATCCAAGTATTATCCTGGGCTGACTTTACATAGCTTCCAAGATCAGACAGGATCTGGTGCCTTTAGGACAGTGGTTCTCAACCTGTGGGTCCCCAGATGTTTCTAGACTTCAGCTCCCAGAAGCCCTGAGCATTGACCATAGTGGCTGGGGCTTCTGGGAGCTGAAGTCCACAAACATCTGGGGACCCACAGGTTGAGAACCACTGCTTTAGGATATTTAGGCAGATGATCAATTTGCTTAGGTGCCATAAAAATATAGTGTTTACTTTTACCTTGCTCTACCAGTGTACACCCCCCCCCCAAGACAAGCATAAATTCTTGGGAGCTGCAATCTTGTAGTGTTGAAGTATCTGTGACATGTGGATATATTTCAAACCCTTTTTAATCTTTAAAGCATATATTAATACAGTGGCATCTCCACTTTCACAAGGGTTTGGGGCAAAGAACTATGAATATCCTCTCATTCCCTTTTGGAGCTCCCCCCTCCATTCTCATTCCTTTTGCCCTGGTATGTGAACTTTCTTTCTCAGTGCCAGCACCAGATGCCAGGGAGTGGGAGGGGTGAGATCTAGAGGGGAGAAGGAAAGTGTGTGCGTGCCTTCCACCCATTCTCTTCTCTTTTGTTTTGCCATGAGTTCTCAGCGCCAGGGCGAGAGGCAAGAGAATGGGGAGGGTAGATCTGGAGGGGAGAAGGATAGTGCATGTGTGCCTCCCCCATTGCCCTTGCCTATTGCCTTGGTTTGAATTCTCAGCACCCAGGCCAGAGTCAGGGGAATGGGGAATTTTGCTTGCCTTTTGCCTCAGCACATGTTCTCAGCACAGGGGTCAGAGGTAGAGGAATGAGAGGGGAAGCTCTGCGGGGGAAGAAGGAAAGTGCGCATGTACCTCCTCCTCATTCCCTTGCCTTTTGGCTCATTGTGCTTGCTTTCCTTTTCCATGCCCAGAAAAATGCGAGAGAAGGGGAGGAGGAGAATAGAGGGGGATTTGTGAAGGTCAAACTCGCAAATGTAGAGGGAGGATTGAAGAAGAAGCATGGCCAATGCTAACACATCTTGAACAACTTACTTAGCACTAGAGATATAAAATTACCATAAATTTTGAAGCAATGGTTGGAAATTTTTTTTCCGGGAAAACTGTCACTTTCAGAAAAAGTGAAAAATGCAGTAGTAGTGTGCTTTTCACATTGTCAATTTGTTATTTTATTTATATAAAAGTCATTATGTATAACTTGATTTGGCATATTTCATATATTATAAATATTTCATTCAGAAAATAATTCCAAATTGGTTTTTTTACATTTCATTTTTTTGTTGTTGTTGAAATGGAGATAAAGGGTCCTCAATTGTAAAGAACACTTGTACTTTAAGTTACTTCTTCGGTTTTCCCAGTTTAAGAGAAGCAGGCAAAAAATTCAATTAGAATAGTTTTCTTTGCTTGATGGTTTCTTCTATTTTATCTCATTTAGTCCTCCACAGTGCTAAGGAGACATGAAACACTCAGTGCCATAAGAAGAACTGAGAAAAAGAAACCAAGAAGAGGAATAGCAGTGGATGTTGTACGTAGTCTCACTCAAAAGACTACCTACTACATAGTTTTTAGGACGAATATGAAAGAAGTAAATATAAGAACATCTTCCTTTAAATATCTTATGCATCATTCTAAGAGAAAATTCCTCTAATCCACATTTTTCAATTTTTCCAGGAAAAAAGGGGTTTGGGGGAAAAAAGCAAAGAAAATTCTGTTTTTTTCCCAAATTTTTCTGTTCCCCTCCCTTTGGACCTTTGTGTTTTTAGTACCAGCTTTTTCCATCAGTAATCTTTTTGTGTTGTGGGTGTCGATTCAGACTTCAAGTAGCACATGGATGCAAATAGCCACATACCTCTTCAGCAGTTGATTCTTTTTACTTAGTCCAGAAATGATGATGGCTGCAGTCATATGTGCAGTCTTCAGAGAATATGTCCAGGTGCATTCAGTATTTCTGAGCAGATGTGTATAGCGCTACCACCAGCAGAATGATACATCATGCTGCCTGAGGTTGGAATGAACATGGCCCTGGCACCAGTGCCACCTTTCCTGTCAGTGCCTTGCTCTGAGGGGTCCTTTCTCAGAGCAAAGTATTTTGGTTATGGAGAAACAGCACCTGTGCCCTCAGAACACAGGCATCCTCAAGGGCTGCCTCACCCATAGTGCCTTGCTCTTAGGAAGGACCCCTATGAAACCAAGGCTCTCTGGGCCTTTTGCCTGGATGTAGTAGCATCTTGGGAAGTTGGCTACTGCTGCATTTGCTCCATCACTCGTGGACCTGGCTGATGGAGGTGAGCGGGCAGAGTGTGTGTGATCCATTGCCTCTCCCAATCTGCCACCCAGGGTGAGAGCCTCATCTTACAACCCTGGCACTAAGGATTCCACTGTGAAAGTTATATGTGGGCTTGTAATATGTCTGTGATTATTTACAAGGCTAAAATAACTTTCCTCAGGTCTCATTGTAGTTCTACACAGGCTTAATCATACCAAGTGCTCTATTGATAGGCATCGATAGAGCAAAGCTGGTTTAAATGCAGGCATGATGAGACAAAATGTTTTACGCCAGGGTCCTAAGCCTTTTAGTCAGGGAGAAAGCTTTATTGCACAGAGTTGGCTATTATTGAATTATCAGTCAAACCAGATCATGACTTGTTTTCCAGGCAGATGTAGCAATAGCATGACTCATGAAAGATGATCTAATGAAGCTGAAGTCTGGATTTATTGCAAGAAATTGGTCAATTCATCTAAACTTGGAATATTTAAGACTGCTGAATCATATTTTATTGCTAAGCAGAAAGCTTGGATTTAATAAATTAATAGATCATACCTGAGAATGCATCTACATGTCAGTCCATCAAACTGTTTAAATTGAAAACAAAGTAAAGTGAAAAACTGTGTATCTATATTGCTAATCTACTTGTGTATCATTGGCAGTAGTTGGCTGGCCATGGATGCTATTTAGTTGTTGTTGTGTTGGTGTACCTTCCAAGTTGTTTCTGACTTATGGCAACCTTGAGATGAACCTATCAGGGTTTTGTTTTGTTTTTTTTTGTTTTTGCAAGATTTGTTCAGATTTGCCTCCCAGTGGGGCTAAGAGAGTGTAACTTGCCCAGGATCACTCAGTGGGTTTCTGTGGCTGAGCAGGGATTGGTCTCCAGAGTTGTTCAGTGCTCAAACCCGTTATACCACACTGGCTCTCCAGCAGCTACTTCACTCTTTGCAAATGTAGTGTAGAAGTTTGGATTAGTGCAAATGCTCAGGACCTAGGCTGCGAACCAGAGACTTGCAAAGGTTTGAGAGAGAGAACCATGTACCTCTTGCAACAACAATACAAACCTGTTGTGTAGCGCTTCTTCACTTTAGAGTCTCTGAACGTCTTATGGTGGACAGAAAACATTGAGCAGTTTCGGTTGGGGTGGATACGTAGAGGGAAGTAATAGTATGGCTTTGTAAGAACAGAATGACAACTCTTTATACACCTACCAAAAATAGTTACATAATTGCATACTTGTAGAGGCAAACCTTAGATGTAGGTGCATTTCAGTTGCTAACAAGTCAAGACAAAACATAAATAAGTACACAGAATACATGGTTTGATACATATATTTATGTATATGAAATAAGACATAAAATTTATGTAAAATAAATACAATGCATACTATATTTAAAAATTAATATTATATATATGTATGTATGAAAATTTCTGTTTGTCCATATGCACTTATGATAAGCATTGTGTCATCTAGATTTCATTGTGGAAAAGGTTCTCCTGTTTGATGTCTCTTTATGAGGACATATAGCCAGATGAAGGAATTTTTTTGAAGCATGCGATATCTCAGTCTTATATCCATTACTCATCCAAATAGTTATTTATACTGGTGTCATTTTCTTATTTATGCTGTGAAGCACACTAGTCATTCTACATATCTGGAAAGATGTTGTGTTTGAGTTGTCTGTACTATACAGTCTTTTTTTCTGTCAGAAAACTTTTCTTGATGACAAGAAACTTTTGGGCAGTTCTGTTGAACTGTTGACTCAAAGGCTAAAGTTCCTAGAGGAAGTTCTGAGTTGAACATTTGCGGTGACTGGTTAGTACCTGTATTTTGACTAAATCTTGGCTTATTTAAGAGTTTTTAGAGAAGTCTTGAATATTATACATGGGAGTGAAGCACAGTATTACAACTAAAACTACCATTCTCTCCTCAGGTGTGGCAAAAGCAAAGTGTGAGCTGGGCATAGCAAAGATCCGATGATTCCAGGGAAAGGTCTTAATAGTGCTTGCTGTCAGAATAGCTGACATTCATTTCTTTATCAAGGCAAACTGTTACATTTTTTAGGTTACTGTAGGAATTTTATTGAAGGGCATGGGAGAAAGCCTTATTTATGTCTTCAAAGCATAAATGAAAGGCAGTTTGTTTGTGCACTGCATCCTCTGAATCATTTTGGATCCTAGGTGTTTTTTGGAAACAACACAGTATCTCTTGAAATTCTGTAGAGAAGATCTGACATCTCAGTTCTTTTGACTTTCAAATTATTAATTATACGTATAAACAAAAGCTTGTGCTTTATAAACATTTGCAATTATCTCTCATAGATTTCAGACAGTATGTCCAGTTGCTAATTGCCCTTTGATTTATTTTATTTTATTTATTTATTGAATTTATACCCTTCCCTTTTTCCTGGGATGGGATCCAAGGTGATTGTGCAAGTCTTGAGGATAATACTGAAAAAACCATCTTGAGGCTGGCTTCTTTTTCACCATTTGAAGATGCTGTCTGTTGAGGTAGTGAACTTGGACTTAGGTGAACGAGAAGAGAGTATGTACAATGTTTTATCAGTAATAGAGTAGTGGTGCCCCTTCCATTTTGTGTATTCAAGATAAATATTGTGGGCACTTTCTCTTTCCCTTTTACCTGCCTGTTGTGCAGACTAGAGAGACATGAAATGTTTGCTGTCTTCACCCACCTCTCTCTTCTTTTGTTGGTGTTTTTGCTTCTTATACCAAGAAGAGGTATACAGTTGGCCCTCCACATTTGCTAGGGTTAGGGGCACAGGAATCCTGAAAAAGTGGAAACACTGAAAATATAAAAAATGGGGGGCGGAGGGAAAGGGGGCTGACACATGATTGAGAGAGTAGGCACCCAAGGTCCAAACCAGATCAGGAAAAGGAGAAGGAACGGAGGTGGGTCAGCATGGTTGCCCTATACTTCCTCTTTCATGCCAATCTCCCTCCTTGGCTGTGTGGGGAGCATCTGGAGAGGGTTTATGGTGCTGAGATCTTGGGTTGTGAGCCATCCTTAGCCTGCCAGGCAGTGGCTGATAGACAAGGAGGAGGACTAGAGGCAGGTTTTTAAAGGGCTGTGCTGCCTGATCAGAGCCACTAAGAAGGAAAGTTCTCCAAGAATAGAAGTGTTTGAGGTTGGTGGGCAGAGGTTGGAGAAATAATCAAATCTGTGAAAGTGAAATCTGCAGGAGTAGGGGGCCAATTGTTCTTGCCCTTCTGATAAATATTATGCTTCTCAGTATTATCCTCTAAACCGCAGCTGTGCTCCTGTTATTTGTCATAACTGTACGTAACTGGAGTAATGAGCAGTCGTAATGGAAAATGTGGGAAACAATGTGAGAATAGTTTTGATATTTTGAAATTTTGAAGTGGAAATCTTCAAGATGGTTGATCAGCTTTAGTAATTTGCTGAGCTGGTGAAAACTTGAAACTATTTGAAAATTTCTTAAGTAGTCTGGTTTTAATAGAGGCCCTTTCTTATTGAACATATGTAGACAACATTCAGCTCTTAAAATGTCCCACAGGGTACTAAACTAAACCCGAGCTTTCATTTTTATATTGCCTATTTTTAAACCTTCTTAGTTGTAAAAACAGTTGGAAAAAATGATTACCACAATGCTAGAAAATCATTAGTTTCCTTTCCCTGAACCCCATTGCCTACCCACAGCACAGTTCTATCTTGCACCAGATAAATGAAGTAAATCATAGAAAAAAAATAAAAAATTTATCTTGCACCAGATAAATGAAGTAAATCAAAGTAAATGCTGGTGATGGTAGTTAATGGATGACTTGATCAATTTCTGATGGTTATGTCCACAAATATCTTTGCATTAAGTTAATTACAAGTTACATTGTCATATTCATCCCTTTAAATATATTGTGTTTTTTTAATTTTGATCTGGATATTTGCAGTGCCACCAAATGGCAAATTTGGATAACTCCTGCTGTCAAAAAATGGTTAAGTAAAATCAAAAGAACTATAGAAATTTTAAAAATTAACAGAAATTCTGCAACTGTAAAAAAAATTTCAGAGCAACTATAAAAGGAGATTCATGATTCACTTGGAAAGATGGTAAAGTTTGCAAAGAGGATGGCAGCAGGAAAAGAAGAAGATCACGTTACAGGTAGATAAACTCAATTGAGGAGGCCATGACCTTGAGTTTGAAAGATCTTAAGAGGGCTTTTAATGGTGTCTTGGAGATCTCTCTCATTCACCATTCAGCTAGCTTGATGGCAGTTAACAACAATGACAAAAAGGGAAGAGGATACAAAACCTTGAGAAATAATGTTCAGTAATAAAAAGACGTTAGTTGGTTCCTCTGTTTTCTGCAAGATTCTTTCCCCAGTACAGCTGCAGTTACCCTTGGTAAAATTATGGTGACATTTTCTGGATCTGCTATAGCTTGCCAATTCTGTATAGACAATCTTATACCTGGGGATGATGGGAAAGGGGGAGTGGCTAACCTCAATCTCTGAGTCCTGATACAGCTCTGACAAGCTCCTTGTGGATCCAGTTTCAGAATTTTCCACATGATTTTTCTGCGTTGCTTTTATCTCCTGTACTGATTTGCTTCGTGTCACTTACTTTTCAGGAGAAGTGAAAAGGAAAAGCAAGTAAAAGTTCAGGTTTTTCAGAAAGGCAGGGCCATAATGAAAATTCACACAACTTGTTAAAGGAAAAAGTGGATGAAGATTAATGTCTCAGTGCTTCTGTGAAGTGCAAGATGTTTATATGGTGTAGATTTCACTGGTTCTGAAAGCAAATGCTGGTGTGTTTATGCCTCAGTCAGTCAGCTGATGTGATTCGTCAGTGTCACTATGATTCCTTGAGCAGCATGTGCTAATACAGCCATGTCTTTTACACCTGCTGAATTTGAAATCTCCTATTAAGAAGAGCATGGCTGTACTGACAGGCAGTCAGATTGCTGGGCGGACAACACTGACTTGCCTGGTTTTATCACTGTGATCTGTGGCTATAGTAATTGTAGGAGTTCTGACACTTTGCTTCTTAGGGTTGAAAGTGTTCTGCTTTTGGAGACGTACATCCGAGAAGATGGGGAAGTTAAATGGGACTGAGCATCTATTTTGGTCTCAAAGTACATCAGCCTGTATCAGTCCAGTATGCAGCCTGGGTCAGTCCAGATAGCTGAAGTGATGAAGTCAGCATGCAGTGGTTAAAGAGCTATGGAGAAGCAGATCACAATGGTTTGTGCAAATGATCTGATGTATTGTTGAAATGTGATAGAATAGAACAACTGCCCTATAAGAAAAGATTAAAATGTTTGGGGCTGTATAGTTTGGAAGAAGGTGAGTAAGGGAAGGCATGACAGTGATCTTTAAAATTATGCATAGTGTGGAGAAAATACATAGGGAAAGGTTTTTTCCATTTCTCACACTAGATGCTAAAGTCATTATTGAGCGAAATCATGGGATATTCGGGACAGGTAAAAGGAAGTACATCTTCACACAGCAAATGGTTAAATTGTGGATCTCACTGCCTCAAGGACCAGTAATGGCTGCCAATTGGAATGGTTTTTAAAAGCTGTTGTTGTTTGTGTGCCTTTGTTTCCAACTTATGGTGCCCCTAAGGCAAACCAGTCATGGGATTTGCTTGGCAGGATTTGTTCAAAGGAGGCTTACCTTTGCCTTCCTTTGGGGTTGAGAGACTGTGATTTGTCTAGGGTCACCCAGCTGATATCTGTGGCTGACCTGGGATTTGAACTCTGGTTTCTAAAGCAGAGGTTAAGGAATGTTGTCTCAAACCATTTGGATGAATCTTTGAAGGATGGGGTCTACAGTGACTTGTAGTCAGAAAAGCTATGTGTAACTTCTAGCAATCAGAAGCAGTATACTTCCGTATATCAGTTGCTGGGGAGTGTGAAAAGTAGGGTGTGGTTGCTCTTATGTTCTGCTGGAGGGCTTCCCATAGTCAACTGATTGGACATCTTATGAACAAAACCTTTGATCTAGCAAGGAGTAGACTGTGGTCCTTAAACTTTGGTCCTCTTGCTATTTCAGATCTTAGGTTCTAGAACTCCTGACCACTGGCCAAGTTGTCTGGGGCTTCTGGAAGCTGAAGTTCAAAACACCCAGAGTAGATAATATATAGTGATTGCTTTCAGGCTTGGTCTTGGTCGAGACAAGTGTTAATCCTCATTCTGTGATGAAGCTCTCTAGATTATATTGGGGCAGTCACTATGCTTCAAGCAACCTTCTAGAGTGACCATAATAATAATAAATCAATCATCTTTATTAGCAATCAAAAGACCATGAAAGGTTGTAAGAATAAACTTGGAGTGGAGAAAGAACCATGTGCACTTCCTTGAGCTCCTTGTGGAGGAAAGATGTGAAATCTTGGGTCCAATAAAAGTTATTAAGTTAAGGAATCAGCCTGTTACAGTGTTTTCTCTTGTTGACATGTTCCAGTGATGAATGAAACTTATTTATTTATGATGACAGCTATGTAACTATATCTACTTCAGTTAGCACTCCTGCATTATACTGGCTCACCCGTCTTGGATCTATTGGTCTGTAACTTCAAGTACCATTCTTAACAAAGTTTAAGTTTGATTAAATACTGGGGAACACTTATGATTTAATTGTAGAATAGACTGTGTTCAAGAATATATGGCATATAGCAGTTCGTTAGTTTATGTTTATTATGTATTTGGTATTGTGTTATTGTTTTGTAGTGTCATGTATTGTTATGTTGTTTGTTTAATTAATAAAAAAAGTTTGATTAAATACACAGCAATCTCACTTTTCTGTCCAGAGGTTATTTGTGGGTATTGAACAGCAACTTTTATATTATATTCTGGTCTCTTTTCTATCCTTTAGCTTTTGCTAGAAGATTGTCCTCATTATATTACTTCAATATTGCCTAGCTTCTTTCAGTCCAGTTAGAAATAGGGGATTGGCTGGATCTTGATGCTTGTGAAGCACTAAATAACCCTCAAACTTAATGTTAAGGTCAGAATGTTCTGCTCTTTCACTGTTGCTCCAGCTGATGAAATAAGTATCTGTTACAAGAGATTGCCTAACTGAATATTGCAAAAACAATACTCCCAGTTCTGACACTGTAATGATTCTTATTGTAGGAAATTTGAATATTCCAAATATAATTAAAAGCTGTAGATGTATGCCTCTAGAATTCCTACAGGGTATCTTTTACCTCTTTAGACTAGCTATAATCATCAGCTGGAGTAGGCTAACTTAGTGACTTTCATTGGGACTCCTTGCAGCAACTGGGACTGCATTTGGATCTATTTTAGCATGCATGTAGAGGTTGGATAGTTAACCTACATAACAACATATCCTGAACCTAGGCTGAGGTCTAGTCAAAATGCATGCACAGTGTACTTTCAGTGTGTTCATAGCAAGTAATTATAACATGTGAAGCACCATGTCTTGCACAGAGATGGCTAGTTTATTATGCATTAGTATGTCTTAACAAGATTCTCTGTAGGGCTGTTGTATACAGGCAGTCTGTTACATAGAGGAGATCAAGGTTCAAATTCCTTATTCAGTCCTGTCCTTGGATAAAGTTATCCTTTCTTTGTTTAGCCTCTTACCTTATATGAAAGTACCATGTATGACTCTTTGAGTATCGTGAAGGAGGGCCAATAAAATTTGTTGTAATAGTGTGCAGTTGTACAGCTATGGCTTGTAAACAGTATTATTCTCCTGTCAAGTAGCTACATGTATATGAAAAAGTGATGATTTCTCACCTACTATTTACAAGTTAAACATTTTCTCCTCCCCTTTTTTCCCGTTGTAACTTAAGCAGGTGCTAAATATATGCAACATGTTTGCTAAAGGTCCATCTCAGGTATACATCTGATGGTGCTGTGGTGAGATTTGAGCATTAAAGTAATGCAGGTTTGTTAAGGTTACATTGAATTGTTAAGTGATGATCACTGTAGTAAAACTGTTTGATGAAGTCTGTGAAACAGACAGGACCCTTCCCTACCAAAATAGGACTGGCAGCTAGTTAAAGCTTAATATTTTCTAACACTGAAGCTAGAGTTTTCTTTTGTGGCTTTGCAGTTAGTAGCACTCCAAAAGTCCCCAAATGGCAGCCCAGATAGTGATTAGTTTTTTCAAAATTACACAAAAGGGCATTACTTTTATTTATTTCCTGATTTATTTATTTATTTACTTTTATTTATTTTCTTATTTGTTGAATTTATATCCTGCCTTTCTTCCAAGATGTGATTCTTACCAAAGATTCTATGTATTCATAATACTTTATGTACAACAAAGTAGCTTATTGTATTATTATTGTGTTACTTCATCAACACACCGCGTTAGAAATACAATTTATGCAATACAATACAGGATTTGTGTATCAAAGAGCAGGTAAAAATTTGTGGATCAGAAGATTTTCTACAAGTAGTCACTGCCTTTCTTGAAATAAGACCATATGAACAGTTTTTTGTTTTCATCTGTGTTCTGTGTGTGTTCTGTGTTTCTCTGTGTTAAAGAAGTTGCCATATACATATGTATTTCAAGCTCTTAAGAAGTTGTGAATATGTGGGATGTTTCATAATTAAATTTTTTTTGGTAGTATTTGTGGAAAAAGGTAATCTATGGTTAGATTACTGTTGGATTATTTTGGTTTTGTATTTCTATGGTAAGGAGGACATCTCAGTCCTCTGATAGACACAATGGCAATGTTCATGTGTTTCAGGTACTGTACATTCTTATGCCTATTTTCCTTCATGGAATGCCTATACTTGTGTCAGTAGACTAAAATTCTCAAAATATTGATCTATTTCTTGGTCATATAGTAAAGTGTATCTGACAAACGTGCTTTCCCAGATTCAGGGAGAAATCAGATGGGGATATTTCATGGTAGATTATTGTATCTGAAAAAGTATACTTTCTTTTGGGCAATCTAGATACTTCTTGTCCTTTTTTTTCTTTTGGCCTCACTTCATCCATAGGGTTGTCCCCCCCCCCCGTACTGTATTAAAATGAAATGGGCAGAGGCAATGCCATTCATTCATCAGTGTTTCTTTCCTGCCGTGATGTAGTACTTTCATGTGTGCATGTCTAAGGCTATATGGATGTCTCCCTCCATTACAAGCCTCTCCTCCCCTTTTCCTCATGTTTAGCATTATTTCCTGATTTCTATTATTTCCACTATGTCCTCTGCCTAGACAGGAAGGACAATGACATAGCACCATGGCTTCTCCCTGTGTTAAATGCCATGATTCACAAATCATTCCATCCTCAACCCTCATCCCCATAGACATAATACAACTAAAGCAGGAAAAAATGGATTTTCCAAATTGATTCATTTAGCAGTGGTTTTGTATGCAGAAAATTGGGAATCAGATGTTGATATGAAGTGCAGAATAGTACCGCCATTGTCCCCAAAATCTTAGTTACATGCAGTACCACTTGTTGGTTGACAAAGCAAGAAGTCAGTGTCAAATCTCTAACCTCCGCCTGCAGGGTGAAGCTCTGGACCTATGCCATGTTGACTGAGTAAAAGTAGCAAAAGTGAGGGTAGTTGTGACAGTAATGCTTCTTAGATCATGTTTGTGGGACAGATGTATGCGTTATATCTGTTGATTGCTAACTTCTTTCTTTCTTTCTCCCAAGAATACTTTCTCTTCTCTGTAAGCAGGAAGAAGGCAGAAGCTTGTGTTGATGAAGGGGGCAGCATCTGGGGCGAGGGGAAAGCTGAGAATACTCAAATAAAAAAAAGTTGCAGTGCAGATTTGTCTCTGCCTGTTTAGATCACAGTTGTGGAAGCATGCAGAAAGAATTGTGTTTCTGGTAAACTATGACTGATGCAACCCCAAAAAACTTTTTCCTTCAGGTGCAGCTGCTGATGTAGAATTGGTGTTAGAAGCTTCAGAAGCTTCTGCAGCTGAATCTAGATGACATCCTCAAGTGTTTGTACATTTCTGATATTTTAAGATCCGCAACTATAGTGTTTCACAAATAGCTTAATTTTTTTTAGTATGCGTTCAAAGGAGATTACCACTCCAATGTGTTTTGCTGCAGGGCTTGTGTCACTATTTTATTCTTTGAATTCTTTCTTCTTGCTTTTCCTTGGAGGCTGCAATTCTCTTTGTGTGTTTTATAACTTTCACTCACCTATAGATGCTTTGGATTGTGTCCAGGTTCATGAGTCATTAAAAAGCAAGTTAAACCCATGAGGTGGATATCTTGTTACAATAGAATGTGAATATTTATCCATGCCACTTCTTTATTACTCACATTGTGAATCATCAAAACAAATATTTTACCACTTCCAGTATTCAATAGTACATCACATATTTTACAAGTGTAAGTAATGCACTGTGCAGTATGTCTTTCTTTTCATTTTCATTGCTTCTATTAAAAACTGGTTTTGAGGTCTTGTCAGAAGTTGACAGTTCCTTTCCCACCATCTGTAAATATTGCAGGAAGTAGTGTTTTGTTGATTTCTCCCCTTGCTTGGTTTCTATTACATGTTCATATCATTGTCTATAACAGTGGTTCTTAACTTGGAATTTGTGGACCCCAGGGGTCTGTATTGCCCTCTCAGGATTTCCCTGAAAAGCTCAAAGGCTGCTCAGCCTGTCTGCTCCCCAACAATGGAGTGGCAATATGACAGGAATCAAAGCAAAGGTAGGCAGGTAGGCTGGCTGGCTACCTAGCTAGCCAGCTAGCCAGCTGTGTATGTTGTCTATGACATGGCTGCTGCACTGTGCAGAGGAGGCAGGCTCAGCAGCTGAGTGACAGCAGAGCTCACAGCCAGCCAGCATTTGCCTTTCTTCTTCTTCTCTTCATCGTCATCTTCTTCTCTTCGTCTTCTTCGTTGTTGTCGTCTCTCTCTTCCCTCCTTTGCTGCAGAGAGCAGTCCAGTGTACTATCAGAAATGCTCAAACACCTCTCCCCTGTCTTTTTTGCTTTCTTCACCAGGATAAGAGGAGACTGAAATGAACAAAGGAGAGAGAGAGGAGGGAAAGGCAAAAGCTGGGGGGGGGTGAAGGCAAAAAAGAGGGATTGAAGCAGCCCCTCCACAAAAGACCTAGAGTGCACCTCCTTATTTTCATTCGTAGGTGCATATGCTTTCATCTGAATTGAGTGGCAGCTTATTTTGCCAATGGTGATCTCTTGCTCCAACTTGCAGTGTCTTGCCAGGAGGTGGCACCTGCTGCAGTAGTGCCTCTCTTCTTGTTTGGCCCCACTCCCCCTTTGCAGAGTTGGCCTCCATGCCGCATCAAGGATCCCACTTGGAATGGAGCCAGATGAGAAGAGGGGGTGCTGCTGCAGCAGATGCCACCCCTGGCAAGACACTGGGAGTTGGAACAGTGGATCAGTGTTGGTGAAATAAGCTGCCACTCGATTCAGATGAAAGCAAGCACACTTATGAATGGAAATAAGGAGGCATGCTAGGATTCTTTGCAGGGAGGGTGGAACTGTATCTTTCCCTCTCTTTTCCCTATCTTGGTCTCTTCTCCTCCTGATGAAGAGGGTGAAAAAAGGGGGTGTGCTTGAATATTTCTGGTAGTCTGGAAGCTGGAAAATAGGGGAGGGAGAGAGAGAGAGATTGGGAAAAATGATAGCTGGCTGGCTCTGCCTGTTCCTGTTCAGTCCATTCCGTTCTTAAACTGGCAGGAAGAAGCAGGAGAAGAGTCTTCCCTCCCGCTCCTCTCAAGGAAGTGTGAATTTATTTATTTCTCCCTTCTCTCCTAATGTGAAGAGCCTTGATGAACAATATTAAATAAGTATTTGATGCACTTCTAGTTTTTTAAACCTTAAGTCTTAGAATTATTTAAAGGAGGTCCCTGATAAAGAGAAGTGGTTTTTTTTGTGCTGATCTTCAGGTGTTATCCCATGTAAATGTGACGCTCTTGTGAGAGGTTTGGCTATGTTTGCAAAATTTTGTTACTGAGTGATGTTGATTGGGCAATGCTTTATAATGATAACAATGCTATAGAGAAAGCGGAAAGAGGATTTTTCCTTGAGAATGTTGGAGAACATTACCTGGAGTTTATTGTCGCTATCATCCTCATTCATGTATACTTTATTGATGAAGAACTTCTTAAATGTCAACAAAACATTTTTTTTACACACAATATGGTGTTTGAGCATCCTATTAACATTTAATGTATTTAATTTGTCAGTATTTCAAAAGCACATTTTGTCCCAGAATGACTAACTTGCAATGTGGAAACGTTTCCATATGTTAGAAGTTTGTCTTACCATTTTGTGCCATAGCGAGGGGAGGGTATCATTTATTGCCCAGTTTGTTCATAAACATTAAGCTATGGCATGTACAGATTCTGTAATGGATGTTGAAAAGATCTCTTTGCTCTCAGAGTTGACTTTGAGCAGCTTAGCTGTCCAGCTGGTCCCACTTCACTGCTAAAAATGTCAGGGTAGCTTTACTACAAAGTATCGGATTAGGAGTGCAATTGGCCCTCCACATTTGCTAGGATTAGAGACACAGGACCCCTGCAAAAGAGGATAAATTCCAAATGTCTAAATGTGTGTTTGTGGGAGAGGGGCCCAGGCATGGTGGAGAGAGCAGACACCTAGAGTCCAAACCAGGTCAAGGAAGGGAGAAGTAAAGGGGATGAGTTGGCATGGTACCCCTATACTTCCTCTCTCTTTCTTTGAGTATGTGGTGAGAGGGTTTGTGATGCTGAGAAATTGGGCTTTATGCCATCTTTAGTTGGTCAAGTAGTGGGTGGTGGTGGTGGAGGAGGAGGAGGAAGGGGAGGATCAGAGGTGGGTTTTTAAATGGCCATACAGCCTGATCGGAGCCACTGAAAGTGAAGGTTCCCCCAGAAAAGAAATACTTGGGATTGGGGTGGGGCAGGGGTTGGAGAAACTTTCAAATAATCAAATATATGTGAAAGTGAAACCTGCAAATGTGGAGGGACAACAGTAATTCTGTTATGATGTATGAGCATAGAAGTTATGAAGATGAATCACTGTTGCTAAAATATATTTCAGTCAGATAAATTTAAGCTGTTGTATTTCAGTACAGAACAATACTTTCTCCCAGCTCTTTTGTGCTGTGTGGTGCTTCTGTTGATCTTATGGTTATGAGGCCAAGGGAAAATGGGTTTCTTCCAACTCCAGAAACTTTAGACTTGCTTTTTCTACTCTCTTGATCTTTTTGAATAACCGGAGCAACAAAAACTTAGGGTCTAATGTTTCTGTCAGGAAAATATGGATGCTGATATCATTGTATACCCCCAAATGTTGTAGTGCTTTCTCTCTTTCTTTTTCTACAGTACCTGATGACATTATGTCAGGTTGCTTACTGCATAGCACATAAGTTCTTTACTTAGTGGAGACCATTCTATGAACAATCTATGTCCTTTCCTCTGTCCTCATTGCTTGCTCTTTCTGTTCACAGTATGAGATGAAATTCATGAGAAGTTCCTCCTGGAAGACGTGAGGATAGACAATTTTTACCACTTTCTCCTACAGTCACACTGTTCTTGAGGGGTCCCCCAACCCATCTGAGCATCTTCTCAGAGGGGGTGAAAGGGAAGGGGAATTCAACAATGTCACATTCTGCTCACGCACACCTTTCTTTTTGCAGGAAAGGGTCTTGTGTGGTGAGTTCTCCTCACAGAACCTCTGAAGCCAAGCCACTGGCATTCTGATCAGAGCAGTCATATCCCATTTACGTCACAGGCTATTAAGTACAAATCATCTTCTTAGCTGACTTTGCTACATTTAGATGATTATCTGTTTTCTCCTTACTCTCTTGCAATTTGTTTTTGAAGTGCATGGCATGCTCATACAATTTGTACCAATAGCACTCAAGGTAGTTTACACTTAGTGTTAATTAAGTAGTGCAATACTTGATTGCAGAATTTCTTGGTCCATCATACTTCCAGCAGGGATGTGTGCCATTGTGAAGTTTTTTTGGAATAATATAGTACTTTATCATGAGCTAAGATGATACCTAAGTTTGTGATAAAGTGTGGGTAATAATTGTTAATAATATAATGTATTGTAATAATATTATTGTGTTACTTAACTTTTGTAGATAACAAATTTATCCCCTCCTATATCTTCTTCCATATGTGGAAAAGGATTGATCTACTAGTGTTCCCTTTGCAGCTAATCCTGTAATTCTTGTTTAGTGTCACAGTGAAGACTAAATCAGATCTTGTCTATTTTATTTGAAGGCATGTACAAGCACACAAAGACACACGCACATTTTGCTTTGTATTTCTTCCCTTCAAATGAAGTTAAGGGACTTGGCAGGGCTAATCCTATGCATGCATTTATTCTAAATCCTTACGAAGTTTTAAAAGGCTATCCTAAAGGTTGGAATGTACCATAATTTTCAATTATGTGCAGTTTCAAAAATGTAGTTTTCTGCTGCATATAACAAATCTCAAATTTCAAAAATGTACAATTTCAAGTGTATTTCTTAGAGCATCATACATAAATTTCTGCTGCATATAACTTGAAGGACATGACCTTAGTGAGTTTATGGATAAAGAAATTTTACAAGATTAGTTAGAAGTGCATTCATTTTCAACTTTTAAGTAAAAGTAATGTGTAATTGCATACAATAGGATTGGAGTTAGAGCTGTGTAGGCAGTAATATTGTAACACCAGCACCAGCTCTAGCAAGTCTTATTATGAGTTAATTGCTTTATGTGATAATTTTGTGAAGTAATGGACTTTAAAATACGTATATGAATATGTATCCCAGTAATTAGATTATGCTCTCAAGCTGTCTACTCTAACATGGTCAGCAGGTGACAGAGTCACGAGGGTGGATTTTAAACTCATGACTACTCAGGCTTTAAACAGAGAGGAAGTGATAATGCTGTAAAGCTGACAAGACACAGAATGAGGAATGGAAAGAAATGTCCACTGTCTCTTTCCATGGCAGAACGGAGATTGATTCACTGTGTAAATCTAGCATTTTAGGTTTTTTACTAGTCTTTTTATTTATTACATTAGTGCTGTCCTACAGGATTCTGAAAATATAATTAAATTTCATGATTTATAATGTTGGTTCTCACTTTGTCCTCTGCCCTTTTCACTCTTGTGAATGAAATTTCTGGACAAGTGATATATGATGCCTGTCCTTAAGGCTGCCTGAGCTGAACTCATCTTACATGTTAGCACACTGACAAATGACTACTAGTCTGGCTAGAACTGACTCCTACAAAGTGTTATCATGGCAGTGGGGAAGACTTATGCTAGTTCTCGTTCTGCTAGTCCATAAATTTTAGCCTGTAGCTTTTATGATAGCATCACAAGAAATACCGTGGAGAGCAGCAATACTGTAGTGTCCTCGCTCTCACAACCACAGTAGTGTGTTTTGTAGGGTTGAGAAGGAATAGGCAAATGTTTGAGCCCTGCTGAGGTGAGGGCATGAGAATGGCATGTCAGGGCCCAGAGCGGCAAAAATTTCAACTTGCCTGAGAATAAATGTTTTCTCCAGCTGCAATATCTGACCTGGTCTTTGGGGACTTTTAATAGCAAAAGCCTTTGAGGCTGGAAATGTAAAACTTCCAGAAATTTTAAAGGCATAGGAAGCCAATCTCTCCCTATTTTTTGGGGAAAAAAAAAAGATTCTGGAAAAATTGAGAACATGCAATTTGGAGTTTGAAAGTCATTGTGTTACTTTAGGTGCACAAAATTCTTTATAAATTTTGTTTGTTGTAAAATTATCATGTTTGCTATATTAAAACGAGTTTGTTCAGCATATAATTAAAAATTGAATTCTTAAAATTTTATTTTTTGCTACCAATGGAGCTATACGCACCTGAACTGCAAGAAATACCTGAGCTATAAGCAATTGCTTTGGCTTTGCCAGTCTAAGGAATGGGCCAAAAAATATAAACCTTCAACAACAACAACAACATTAGTGAAAGAGACAATATTTTGTCTCCACTAATTCCCCATAATGTGAAGCAGACATGTCACACTTATTTCTATCAAACAAGAAGAGCAAGAAAAGGAGACCAAAACCAGGAACTGTAATGATCTGATATGACACACAGTCTTATGTAAAACTCTTCCTCTTACATAGATTTTAAAAATAATTCTGGGGTAGTAAATATATGATTCTTCTTCGTGGTCTCTGTGCCTCATACATTAGGAGCTTTCGCGCCTGCGCGGTAGCGTTCGGAAAATTCTAGAGCTCGTTAGCTTTGGCGGGAACCCCTCCCCCACGTCGGTACTGCGCATGCTCCTCCCACCGACTAACGGTCTCTCCTCAGTTCTTTCTTGTCCGCCTCAGCGTTCAGAAGGTTCTGCTTGTTGGCTTGCTTGTTGGATTGTTATTTCGGTATTTTCGACTTCGGATTTGGCTTTTTGACTACCCCTCACGGATTTCGGACTTGACTTGGTAATTTTCTTGATCGGTTTGACCTTTTTTCTGGCTTGACGACGATTTCGGATCTCCGACTGTGTTTGGCGTTCTTTCTGGCCTTGCCCCCTGTTTATGTCGGCTCTTTTCAAACGCTGCGCCTCCTGTGGAAGGAAGGTCGCTCTCTCCAACCGACACTCTAAGTGCCTGATTTGTTTGGGCGAGGGGCACAACGTTCAGGCCTGCTCCATTTGCAGAGAGTTTACCCACCAGACTCTCCACAACAGGTCGGCAAGGCTCAAGTCCCATTGTTGGGAGGAGTCTCTTTGTGCAAAGGGACCCGAAAAGATGGCCGAGAAACGCCCGTCGTCGTCTTCTCTTCTTCGGCAGCAGCGGCGGCTGCCGTGCCCTCGACCTCATCGACATCGGTACCGGGCTCGGTACCGATATGAAGTTGCCGAGGATACCAAAGGTCTCGGCAACTCGGGCACGTGAGGATCCTGCGGGCTTGCAGGCCTCAACCTCCTCCTCCAGGCCATTGACCGCGGCTCAGAAAAACGCCAGCCACTGAGGGCCTGGGGGATAAAGGAAAAAAGAAGAAGGAGAAACAACGCTCTCCATCGAAGGTGGTGCGACCCCCGACTCCACCACCCACCCAGCACGCCGAGGAACCCCTGCTGATGGAGCTCCCCGTGGAGGAGGAGCCTCCAGATGAGGACGTTATCCTCGAGGTGTCGGACGAGGAGCAGGCCGTGCTGGTCTCGCCTCCTCAACCGCCCGAACTGGTCGCAGAGATCACTCTGCCTAGTCGCCGTCCGCCCTTGGCAGAACGCCGAGAGGAGGCCGTGGTCAGACAGCACCCGGCCTCTCGACGCGACGAGTCCTGCTCGCCGGAGCAGCGGGCCAGGCCTCCATCCCCGCAATATCGGGAGATGCGCCTGGAGAGGCATCGCTCGGGAGAGAGAGCGTATTCTCCGGCCTACCTTGGACGGTACGCCCAGGAGCAGGTGTGGCACGAACCGGCCGGCTCATACTACTCGTACTCGCCGTCCTACAGGGACCGGTACCACCCAGACCCTCGGTACTGGTCGCCTCGTCGCCGGTCTCGCTCGCCACCGCGGGAGGCTCACTACCCCCACTATGAGAGGTCACCACTGCGTCGCTCGCCGAGTCGCCGTTGGTCCCCAGAGCCCTCACCTCGCTACAGGGCTGTCTCTCCACCGCCGCGGACGACGGCTACAGCTACCCGCCCGACGCCACAGTCCACCGTGGCCCAGCCGGCGGTAGCGGCGACCTCCACCACGCAGGTGGCACACCGCCCTAGGCCCGCGGTCGTGCCCCTGCAAGTGACTCAGATACCGGTCACGACCGTACTCGGTACCGACGCAGGCTGCAGCTCCGGTGGCTATCCTGGCACCTCCGGACCCTGAGGCACCCGAGGAGAAGGAGGCAGAGAGGTCGCCATCTCCATCGGGCGCCTCCTATGATTCCGACTCTGACTCTGGGGAGTCCACTCCTTCCTCTCATGAATCCCCACCGTTGGGGTTCGGAGAGCCAGCTCCGGAGTCTGCGCCGGAGGACGCCCGTCAGTTCTCGACAATACTCCTCCGGATGGCCACAGCCCTTGGCCTTAAGGTGACCAACCCTGCTCCTCAAGCCCAGGACCCCGTCTTCCAGTACTTGGAAGCCCGCCCACCGTCAACCGCACCGCTGCCGTTTCTGCCTACCTTGGTGAGTGCGATGAAGCAGCCGTGGGCGAAGCCGGGGTCAGCACAGCCTATCCCCCACAGGTTGGAGCATTTGTATAGGACTCAGAAAGAAAACGCGGAGTTTCTCTTTCACCACCCTGTACCTAACTCCATCGTGGTCGAGTCGGCGCAGACAAAGGGGGGCAATCGAGCGCATACCACCCCTCCGGACCGTGAAGGACGGAAGCTCGATACCTTCGGCCGAAGGTTCTACTCGGCATCGTCCCTGGTGGTCAGGACGGTGAACACGATGGCATGCCTCGCGGCATACCATCGGAACCTCTTCGACCGACTCGGCCCACTCCTTGCTGACTTGCCGGAGGAGTCATGCGCCTCAGCCAATCAGATCTTCGGCGAGGCCGTTGCGGTGGCTACACAGCAGCTCGCCACCTCGAGGCACGCCGCGGAGGCTACCTCGAGGGTGATGGTCGGTGCCATAGCCCTCTGACGCCACGCGTGGCTCCGGTCCTGTGGGCTCCAGGAGGACAGCCGTCGAAGGATTGAAGACCTTCCCTTCGACGGCGAAGGCTGTTTCATTCCTCCACTGACGAGGCCATGGATCACCTCGTCAAGGCCCGGCTGACTGCGAAGAAGATGGGCATAAACCAGCCTGCCCAGACTCGCCGCTCCTTCCAGCCGAGGCCTACGTGTAGAAGGTCCTCCTCTTCTTCGGCGTACCAGCCGCGGTCTCCACGGTCGACCGCGTCGAGGCCGTCGACCTCTTCGGCTTCCAGGAGGCTTCCCAGACGACGCCCATCTTCGTCGTCCAAGAAGTCGTTCTCGGGAGCGAAGTCCCGGTTTTGATGGCCTTCGCAGGACTCCACCTGTGCCATCCTTCGCCCTCCCAGTAGAGCTCTTCCACCACCCGAGCCTGGCCGGACACCTCGACTGCTGGCGGGAGATCACTGCGGACTCCTGGGTACTTACCATCGTCCGCCTGGGGTACGCCATTGAGTTCCAGGCTATTCCGCCACGGGGTGTCTACTATTCCATCCCGGCCAGCTTGGCTCTACTGGAACAGGTCCAGTCCCTCCTCGAGAAGGGAGCGATCGAGAGGCTCCCGCCTTCAGCCAAGACCACCGGCTTCTATTCGAGGTACTTCACGGTGCCGAAGGCGGACGGATCCCTGCGGCCCATCCTAGACCTCCGAGGGGTGAACGAATACATCCGCCCCAAGAGGTTCAAGATGGTCACGCTGCCGTCGATCCTCCCCTTCCTCCGCCGAGGGGACTGGTTTACGTCCATAGACCTCAAAGACGCCTATTTCGACATCTCGATCCGCCCGCAGCATCGGCGATACCTTCGGTTCGCGATCGACGGCATCAGCTACCAGTACCGGGTGCTGCCGTTCGGACTTCCACCGCACCAAGGGTGTTCACCAAGTGCATGGCTCCGGTCGTGTCCTTCCTGTGGACGAGAGGCGTCTCTGTCTACCCTTACCTGGACGATTGGCTTTTGGTGGCGTCCTGCAAACAGAAAATGTACAGGGACATCCATCGGACTTTGTCCCTTCTCACTCTGCTCGGACTCAGGGTCAACCCCAAGAAGTCCCATCTCGAGCCCACCCGGGTTCTCGACTTCATCGGGGCGACCCTCGACTCGGTATCGGCGAGGGCCTTCCTCCCGGACGAGAGGGCGCGGACGCTTCGTCGGGCGGCGTCCGCTGCCTTCGAGGCCTCGACGCTGTCAGCGAGGAGGATCCAGCAGCTCCTCGGCTACATGGCCTCGACCACCGCCGTAACCTACCTCTCCCGGTTACGCGCACGGCCGCTCCAGTACTGGTTCGTCAGGGCCTTCAATCCACTCTAGGACGACCAGCGCCGCCAGTACCGTCTACCCCGAGAGGTACGTCGGTCGCTCCTGTGGTGGCTGTTGTACCGGAACTTGCTGTCAGGCATGCCGTTCCGCGAACCCAGGCCGTCAGTCACGATAACGACGGATGCCTCGCTCTTCGGCTGGGGAGCGCACACCGGAGATCTCCGGGTCCGAGGCCGGTGGATGGACGACGAGTTGTTCCTCCACATCAACTCGCTCGAATTGTTGGCGATCCACAAGGCCCTGAGAGCGTTCCGACACCTAGTCACGGGCCGCACGGTGCTGATCCTCACGTACAACATGACGGCGATCTGCTATGTGAACAGGCAAGGCGGGACGCACCACCGCGCTGCTGGGCATCGCGCTCGAACTTTGGAACTGGTGCGTCCCGCTTCGGATACACCCCGTGGCGGTTCACCTGGCGGGGCAGGAGAACACCATGGCGGACGCTGTCAGCAGGGACACCACCTCCCATCACGAGTGGTCCCTGTCCGACGAGGCCTTCCGGATGCTTCGAGACCGATGGGGCGAGCCGGCCATCGACCTCTTTGCGACCAGCCAGAACGCGACGTGCCGCCTGTTCTGTTCGAGGGCCGGTCACGATCGCCGCTCCATCGGCGACGCCTTCCAGTTCCTGTGGGACGAAGGGCTGATCTACGCCTTCCCTCCGTTCCCGCTCCTGGGCCGCGTGATCGCGAAGATCATCGCGGACCAGGCGGACGCGATCCTGGTGGTGCCCTACTGGCCGAGGCAGCACTGGTTCGGACCCCTGATCGAGGCCGCCCGGGGCAGGACTCTCAGGTTTCCAACGGTACCGGACCTGCTGTCTCACTCCGACGGACTGGTCTTGCACCCGGACCTGCCGCTGTTGGCCCTCCATGCTTGGAGGATATCGCCTAGACGATCCAGCCATCGGAAACGTCTTGACCGCGGCCAGGAAGGAGTCCACGTGAAGGAACTACCACTATAAGTGGCAGCGCTTCGTGGCCTTCGCCGAGGAACGTCGAGAACCGGTATCGCCTGTCATCTTGCGTACCGTGCTCCACTTCCTCCTCCATCTCCGGCAACAGGGCCTGGCCTTTCCGTCGCTCAAAGTCTACCTCGCCGCGATCGTGGCATACCAGCCGCCACGATCCCTGTCGGCCACTCTTTTAGGGACGGTACCGTCAAGCAGTTCCTAAAGGGCCTGCAGCACCTCTACCCGCCGGTATCGCCGCCGCTACCGCCGTGGTTGCTGTCATTGGTGCTGTCCCAGCTGACGAGGCCGCCCTTCGAGCCCATGGCCACGACGGATGACAGGCTGCTTGCGATGAAGACCGCGTTCCTAGTGGCCGTCACCTCTGCCAGGCGGGCGGGAGAGTTGACGGCGCTACGGTGCGATGAACCATACTTGGTCTTCCATCGCAACAAGGTGGTCCTCCGGCCTGACATCTCCTTCCTGCCGAAGGTGGTGTCCAACTTCCACCTCAGCCAGGACATCATCCTGCCGGCCTTCTATCCGGACCCGACGACACCTCTGGAGCGTTCCCTCCACTCCCTGGACGTGCGTCGGGCGCTGGCCTTCTATAAGGACAGGACTGCAGCCTACAGACAGACACCCCACCTGTTTGTCTGTTATGGCAGGCGCCGGAGAGACCACAAAGTGTCCACCCAATGCTTCTCTAAGTGGGTGGTACAGACTGTTCTACTGGTGTATGAGCTTGCCAGGAAGCCTCCGCCAGACCTGCTTCGGGCCCACTCCACCAGGGCCGTGGTGACATCTGCTGCCCTCCTGCTAGGTGTCGACCTGTCGGAACTGTGCCGTGTGGCGACCTGGTCCCAGCCGTCAACCTTCGTGCGCCACTACAGGCTCGATTGCCATTCCAGGAGAGATGTCCGGTTCGGACGTGCTGTGCTGTCTTCTGTGCTGTAGGGTCTGGGACCTGACCCACCATCCTCTGGTAAGCTACGCAGTCTCCTAATGTATGAGGCACAGAGACCACGAAGAAGAAGAACAGGTTGCTTACCTGTAACTGTGGTTCTTCGAGTGGTCATCTGTGCCCTCATACATCCCCGCCCTGCCTTCCCCTCTCTTTCAGGTCCCATCTGCTTCGGCGGACCAGAACTGAGGAGAGACCGTTAGTCGGCGGGAGGAGCATGCGCAGTACTGACGTGGGGGAGGGGTTCCCGCCAAAGCTAACGAGCTCTTGAATTTTCCGAACGCTACCGCGCAGGCGCGAAACCTCCTAATGTATGAGGGCACAGATGACTACTCGAAGAACCACAGTTACAGGTAAGCAACCTGTTCATACCTTTCATCATTTTAAAAAAAATCCATAATCAGTTTTTTCCAGTTTTTCCCATTGTTCTGGGGGGAAGGGCTTTCTTAAAAAATGTTTTTAAAAAGTGTTTTTTCCTCCTCAAATATTCCATCCACCCAAGGCCTTCCCATTTCTGTTTCCAGCTGCAGATCGTCACAACCTCAGCCTCTCAGGCCAGGTAGAAATGAACCAGACAGAGATCAGATAGAATTCACAGCTACATGATTTTTCCCTATAACTTTATCAGAACTTCATCCAAAGAATAGTGGTTGTGGTTCATTTTTTTTAAATCTCTACAAATAGATGTCTTGGTTTGCTAGGAGAACGATATACAAAGATTACATCTAAGCATTCTGTCACAAATTGGTGCAATGTGTGTGATGGGAAGCGATGGGTACACCTGCAGCCCATGGCTTCTGAAACCATTGCTTCATTTTGTATTGAAGTGCCATGGTACACAATATTTCCTGCTATAGCACTGATTTTAAAACTCCCTTGATATTTCAGGTTTATACACATCCTGAAGTAGACTTTCCAGTTCAATATTAGGAAATCATGCAATTTGCTACCAGTGTAGCTTCCCATGAAGTGGATTAGCTCTACAGGTTATTCCAGATGCTATCCTGTTCCCTCAGGGAGTTAGGAGTACTTTTTGAGCTGATTACTAGTTTCAAAAAGATGAGATGTTATGCCTCAGCTGGCTAATGGAAATGATTTTTAGGCGTGTCGTACTTGACTTCCAGGATAATGCTGGGAAATGTGAACCCTTCCCATGCTATTTTCATTAGCCAGCAAAATGTATCGGAGCCGTTGCACATGATTTAGTATTTTCCAAGTGTGTCTTCCTTTCTCTCTCCCCTGTCTGCTTCCATTTTTTGATTTTCATGGCCTTGCATGTGATACTTGCTCACTGGTTATCTGAACTGTATGTGTTGTCCTTCTGAAAAAGACCATAGTAAGTGGCATGAAATTATAGGTTAGCATTGCATACCTTAAATGTTTTTTGGCATTTCCTGTCACAATGCCTTACATGGAAGGAGAAGAATGCATGCAGCCTTGTTAAAAAGCTAGTTGCATGAGAGATCCTCTTTTGTCCTGCAAAATTTGTATTGTTTTTCTCTCCACAGTCGGTGTTCAGTGAAGATATGATTCCTACAGTGGGCTTCAACATGGGGAAAACCCAAGGGTAACTCACAAAAAGGTACATATTTTTTTTTTTTGTGAAGATTAATGCATTGAAAGAACAGATGAGAGGAGCTCAGGCCAAGTCAAAAAAGAAAATAGACCCCACCATTCTACTTAATCTCTTTGTGGACTGCTCCTGGTTAATTTGTTTTACCTGCTAGACTTCAAACATTTGTGAGAGTGCTGCATGCAACACATGGAGCACAGGGGACAAACAGATACGTAGACTGGCCTATACAAGCCATAATACTTCAATCATTTGTAAAAAATTTATTTTTTTTTTTAAAAAAAATCCTGAAGAAATGTCTTTGATACTTGAACTGCTGTGCCCACCGTGCTGTGGTAATTACACCTAATGGAAGGAAGTGAAAACATTTCAGATGTAATCATGATTATACCAAGAAGTCCTACTGTTTTTAGGATAATTGTGATTAGGTCATACAGTGCTGCAATGCTCCTGTTTGTTTAACAGGAGCCCTGCCTCATGATCTGCTCTGGTGGACTTTTGTGAGTGGTATTGAAAAAATGAGGTCATTGGGTCCTTAACAGATGATAATTTTTAGGAATGGGATTTGGGCAAGCAACTGCCTGTGTGTGGCCTGTCAAATCCCTTTGCTTCTTTTTTGTGGTCTCTGTGAATCACACAAATAGGTTTATGGCCTGGGGAAACAGCAGTCAGAACCTTCTTGAAACCTAGGGGGGTTTTTTTGGCAGTTGACCCCTTCCGCATCATCCTAGGTAATATAAGGCCCCTCCCTGTATAAGGTCAGTTCCTTTTCTTCCGCTGCGGTAGCAGCATAAAAGGAGCCTTCCTCTAGTTTTCAGATTGATTTAATGATTTTTTTAAAACAAGATTTGACTAAATACTTACGTTTTTCTTGGCATTTTGGTGGTTGTTTCTAACTTAACTTCCCTTTTTGTCTACTGGCTTCCATTAATCGGTTAAAGATTTTAAAGAACTACCTCTTTTGAGAGTTGTTTGTCATATGGGGGGGGGAAAAAGACAGCCGTTCTAAATGCCTCCTTTGCTTGGGAGGGGCCCTTAAAGTCGGTTCTTGTCACTGTAACATTTACTCCGTAAGTTAGATGAAACAGAGCAACTCGTTAATGGCTTTTTTGTGGGGAAGACTATAAAGCTCTCCCATTCTAGGCCCACTTGTCATTATCTTCCTCCAAAATCGAAAAGATACTACGAGTTCAAGATGAGGCACCATAGCATCCTCTGGGAAAAGGGACTAAAAAAAACCAAGCCTCCTACTTTGCCAAAAAGGAAATTAAATATCCCTCACAGGAGGAATCATCTCTGAAAACAAAAAAGGAAGGAGCAAGCAAACTTGTTCTTCACAGGGACGGCAAAATTTTCCTCTTGTTATAACTGAGGAAGCTATATCTCCTTCTCTACAACCCCTCAAATTTTTCTGTGGGTGACCTCGTCAGCAGTCTTTAAACCCTGCTTTTTGTGCAGAAGCAAGATCTTGGATATTGATGGACTTTCATGCCTACCTGCCTCTCAGAGGGTCACTTTGTTTCTTGCTGTCATCATCAACTCCCACACAAAGGTGTAACAGAGCAGCCACTTCAGGCTTTGCTCTAGGAAAACCGGTCCTCGGCAACGCTGTTCTGGCCACGTCTTTCCCCACTGCGTCTGTAATGGCGGTACTTTTAAGGCAGTTTATGGCACCAAGGGGGCTTTTTTACTGCTTCTTCAACAGCAGTGCACCTGGTGCGATTTCCAGTACCAACAGGAATCCAGGGAAAGGCTGAGTCTCGAAGGACCATTTGCTCCCTTACCGATCAGTACCGTCTGTCTTTACGGTTTCCATCGATCCCGTCCAGGGTTTTCTACTGTTGACGATGTTGCCATTCTCAGAGGTGGTCTCCAGTCAACCCCTCTACCATCACGGTATTGTCGATCTCAAGGAGATGATGCCATCAACTCTCAATATCGACGATGATGAATACTACCATGATATCTAGGCTGGATAACTAGGTTTGATACCTACACTTTGTATCTAGGTTTCTACCTAAGCTTGATACCTGTGCTTGGTATCTATTCTGAATACCTAAGCTTGGTGCATTGTCAACACTCCCATACAGTCAATTCTTGAAGATGTTCTGTATCACCATAAACCTAAATTGGTGCCAGGACTTTTCGGGCCCTGTCCCTGGGTTTGGTGCCGGGCCTTAAATTCAGCGATTCCAAGCACAGTTCCGGGGTTGGGGTCCAGGTAACGGTTTTTAACCCAGGCTCGACAGCTTGATGTCTAGCCTGGATACCCGGGTGTGATACCTAGACGGATACCTATGTTTAACACTTATGCTCTGTACTTAGGCTAGTAAATTTTGCTCCAAATCTCTATCACGTGTTGGTCCTCTAGATGTTGCTGGAAACACTTTCCAAACCATCAGTATCGGAGACTTAGGTTTCGACCTCAGAACATCAGGTTTTTTTTTTTGTTACATCTTGATAATGATGGTGGCTTTTTGCATACTCCCTTCGGACCAAGGTTGTCTATGTATCCAGTACGAGTCATCTGTACAGGGGACAATCCATAGAGTTAATTGAAGGACATGAGGTTACTGTTTTGGAAAACTGTTTTCTAGTATCTATAACTTTGGCAAAAAGGCTAGTGAAAGGGCAGCTCTAAGACTCTTGATAACTAGGCTATAGTCGTAATACCTAAGCTGGTTACCTAAATTAATACCTGAGCTCGGTGCCTGGACTTGGTATCTAGGCTCAATACCTGGGTTTGATACCTAGGCTCGGTACCTAGACTGGTGCCTAGGCTTAAACCAAACCTGGTACCTACGCTTGATACCTATGGTTGGTATCTATGCTCTACTTTTTTTGATTCAGCTGGCCTATTCGTGGTACTACTGATGGTAAATTGGAACAAGGAGAGTGGAGCTGTTGCCTGCATGACAACAAAGGCAAACAAGTCCTCAACAACATTCCTCGGGAAAGTTACCATCTGCAAGATTAAAAAAAAAAAAAAACAGGATCGACCTAAACATAGGGTTTTGACAAAGAGGACGATCCCTTTTTAAAAGATTCCTATCATTGATTTATTTATATCAACATCAAGCATGGTTCCAATATCAAACCAGAGTAGATACCAATATTGCTCCTGCTTACAACATTCTTGACATCCTGGTGTTAAAAAAGACGGTGACCCTCACCCTATACTGGATCTCAGAGGTGTCAGCCATTATATATAGAGAGGAAACTGTTTCGAGTGGTAACCTGGATATTGATGATGCCTATGTTGGATAGATTTTAGCCTTTTAATAGGATATCAGGCTTACTGATTTAGAATCCTCCCCTTTGGTATAAGACAGTACCAGGGGTATTCACCAAATGCTTGTCTGTGGTGGCAGCTTACTTGCAACAAAAAGGTGTCATCCTTTTTCCATATATTGATAACTAGCTCATCGTGGTACCATCTGAAAAGTAAATTAATTAACAACAAAAAAAGAACAACAACAAGAACAACAATAATATAAGGTAACATAAAAAAAATAATTGGTTAGCACTACTTCTGCAAATGTAAAAGGTCCATAAATCTTCCCTACAACCAGACCTACTGAATATCCATTTCGATACCATCCTCCATCCCAACATTCAGTCTCTATGATTGATGGTGTGGAACTGCCAGGATGGCTGAGTGGTCAGGGACCGACGCCATGGAGCTTTCAGTCACGAGATCAAGACCCCGTTGGCCCCCCAAACTAGTAAAGGAATTCACACATCCACTATGGAGATTTCTTTTGGTGACCCGACCTTTCAAAAGAATTATGCATATAAATAGGAGGAATTTTTGTGCTTATCTATGGGACAATGAATTGAAACCCCGGGCCTGTAGTACCGTGGATATCTTCTTGATCCTCATCTTGTTGGATCGATGGGCTATCATTCCCATCAGTGCTGGGTTATGCGGCAGCAATTTCCTGGCATTTACAACAGGAAGTAAGACCATCCTTGTTTTTGGACCCATGATTAAGACACTTTTACAAGCTTTTAGGCATTTATGCCTTCCAGTCCAAACCCCCTATACCAGGGTTGGGGCTTGAATTCTCAATAATCAATTGACTCCAGGCCATTTGAACTTCTGGCAAAGGTTCATTAAATTGCTGTATGGAAAACAGTGTTTTTGCTAGCAATAACCTGAGCCAGAAGGATGAGTGAGTGATGTGCATTTAGGACTCATTTCCATATTCACAATAGTGATATACCATATAATAAATAAGGAGGGACGTGAGTGTTACTGATGTCGGCAATTTATTTCTGCTTCTCAAGAAGATAGTCCATTCCACAGTTCATCTCCAGGTAAAAAACCTTTTGGCGGTTGCGCTCAAAAGAACGTCTTGCTACAGATGGTTGAATGAGATTGGAATAAGTAACATATTTCCAATGGATGGTATGCGTTGGATCTATTTGAAAACAAAAGACAACAAATTACTGTTCTTGACAGAAAAAAGAAAACAAAAAGAAGAAGAGGAGGTTGAAGGACTCTTCACATGAAGGACCATCAAAGAAATCAAAAAGAGAGAGCAGCCTAGTCTTCCTGCTTCAATTCGATCCCTGTCTCCAACGGTACTGAATACTGTGGCAGGGAATGTACATTGCATCACTGCCCAAGATGTAAGTAGAGACATGGGACCCTTAGCAAGATTGAAGAAGTCTGCTTGGCTTCTGAAGGGAGATTGTGGATTCTTCACCAATCCTTTCTGTGGGGTCCATAACACGGGGCCGGACTTGAGATCCCCTGAGGTTAGACAGTCGGGATTCCAACAACATGAGTTTGTGGAGCTAACTTTGATGAGGAGTTGGCGAAGGACACCACCCTTTCCTCCGAGGTCTCATGGCAGGCGCTCACGTTCTGGACGAGGTCACCTCAACTTTAAGAAAAAAACCCCAAATGCTTTTGGCTGTTCACAAATCTCCCACATCTAAATGGTTTGCCTACAATGGAGAAGTCTTGTTCCTACTTAAAGGCAATGGGGGGGATTTTAGTTATGCAGTACCGCGCATATATTGTTTTTTGCAGAAGATCTGTCTTGTTGGTAGGTAAAGTGTTGTTTGTTAGCATTTTTCTGGTATCTTCAGCAACAAGGAAAACTTTCTAGTTTTTTGGACCTTACAGTTAAGAGTTTTCCTTGGGTTATAAACATTTTATACCTCCCAGTATGGCTACCAGTACCGGGGTGGGTTTTTGAATATAGTACTGTTACAACTTACACATAAATCCTTAAATCACTGACAAACTGGGATTTCCGATTGTTCTCTTTGGAGATTTTGTGTTTCTAGTGGCAAAATCTATGCTAAAAGAGCCAGCGAATTATGTGGATTAGAATGGATGCACCATACTTGTGTTTCATAAAGGGAAGTTGTTTTTAAGGCCAGATACTACTCTTTGACATAAGGTGGAGTCATAATTTCATTGAACCATGACATTGTTCTGCCTGCATACATGGAAAACCCAGTAACTGATTGGAGAAAAGATTATATTGCTTTGATGCTAGACGTGCATCACTGTTTTTTTGGAGAACATAATGCTTCCATTAGTAAAAAAAAAAGGTTGCTTGTTTTTTATTGTGTTCCAAAGCAGTGGGAATCTGGTTTGTCACAGAAAGAAAGGAATAAATAAATACATACATACATACATACTTTCCAGTTTCTGTAAGGGCCCATTCAACAAGCTCTATGGTTACATTAGTTGTTTTCTTTCCATGGTGTACAACTACATGACATATGCAAAGCTGATCAGTGGTCACAACCAATGACATTTATTTCTCTTTATACGGTAGATAACAGAGCAAGAAAAGATGCAGTATTTGGGAGAACAGTTTTATTTTTTTCTTATGAAAAAAAAAAATAAAAATTAAAAAAAGAAAATGATCCTTCTGATAAATTTTATTTATTGGCATGGTGAAGATACTGCTACAGTTATTGAAACACACACACACACACACAAATATATATAAAATATAAATAAAATAAAATAAAGGACAAAAAAAATTGAAAATGTAATTGTTGATATATATAATAATAATAAAAAGAATTTTAAGCATGACATTCCCCCCTCCAAACAGGACAGCTTGCTAGTCTCCCCTTTGTGTGATTCAAAACCCCAAAAAAAGGAGGACAATTGCTTACCTGTAACTGTGTTTCTTCGAGTGATCTTCTGTGAGGTCCACAACCCCCCTGTCCTCCCCCCGTTATGTCCTGCTGGATGACTGGTTCCCATGCTGCTACTCTGGCAGCAAAGCAACTGACCGTTATAAAGGGAGGGGCCTTATTTTCCCTAGGAGGATGGGGGAAGGGTCAACTGCCCCAAAAAGCCTACTCCTAGGTTTCAAAAAAGGTTCCAATGCTGTTTCATGCAGGCGCATAAACCCATTTGTGTGACTTCACAGAAGACCACTCAAAGAAACACAGTTACAGGTAAGCAAACCCGCCTTGCCTCCAGAGTCCTAATCTTAAACAACTCTGGCAGGTGGGGGCACAGCAAAACAATCTGTCCCCCTGCACCACCCCTCATTTTCATCCTCAGATGAGTTTTCTTCCACTATAACCCATCATGGGACTGTGGGGGCAGAAAAGGGGCCCAGGCCCTCCACAGCATAGCTGGGAAAATGCAGTGTCTGGTCCGCATTGGGCTGTGTTTTGCAGTGAATCACTGGAGAGAATCTGTTCAGCACAGAGGTGGGTGTCATATGTGGGAAGCAGCGGTGGAGTAGGATGTTTGTTGTTTCTGATCCACCTCCCTAAAATTGCTTTCAAGGAGCAGATTAGTTGGAAAGTGATTTTTCTGTTTCTGCTGAATAAGAATGGTGCTGATTGTAGATACAAAATTCTGTTATTTATTTTTATTTTATTTATATCCTGCTTATCTCCCAAATGGGATTCACAATGGCTTACAGCATAAATAAAAACAAAATAGTTAAAACAGTATGAAGTACAAAATTTTTAAAAAAGCGTTACATAGTACCTTCAAGTAAAGCACTGTTTTTAAAACACTAAAATCTGAAACAAAACACTTAAAAATAAGCATGCATATTAAAACAGCATACCCAGTTACACATCACTCTGTCCTGGTCAGCCAAGGATGAAGGCTTGTTTAAACAAGAAGGCCTTTGCCTGCTGGTCAAAAGACAACAGAGAGGAGGCAGATCAGACATCTGTCAGGAGGGAGTTCCAAAGTCTAGGAGCAGCCAGAAGGCTCTTTCATGTACTCCTTCCACCGCAACTGAGCCTTGGAGGGTGGTGGGACTGGAAGGAAAGCCCTCCACCAAAGATCATAAGACTTGGGCAGGCTCATCTAGGGAAATATAGGCTTTCAGATTGTCTGGACCTAAGTTGTGTAGGGCTTTGAAGATCAAAACCAGCATTTTGAATGTTACTGTGCTTTGTGACTAGTCACCTATTTGTATTGCTTAGATGAGCCAGAAGCCAACAGTTGTGGGCATCTTTGAGCAGCACCTTTCATGCTGCAGTATAAGCAGTGATAAGAGGAGAGCTGCTTGCTTGCTCTGCTTCTCAGGACATCTTCAGCTGCTAGATCTATGGAGTTTACTTTATGACTTTTAAAACTGCACATTCTGCCTCAGATAATTTCTCTTTTTCTGTCTAAAGATCTGGGATATAGGAGGACAGCCACGATTCCGAAGTATGTGGGAGCGCTACTGCAGAGGAGTGAATGCTATTGTGTAAGTGTAGATGTCTTGTGGCTACTGTGTTTTGGTTCATTTCATTGTATGTTATATTTAATGGTTCAGGTATGTTACTGTTCTATATTCTGATTTCTAACTGTTGAGTGGTAAGGATTATACCTCAGCTTGTGCAGTTTTGGTATTCCTATCCTTTAAATGCTGTCAGCGTTAACTTTGACAAGTCATAGAAAAGTCTGCTAACTAGCATTTACTCTCAAGCAGTGGTTCTTAACTTGGGGATACTGATCGTTTTAATGTCTTTAATAAATTGGGTCTCCAAGGCAGCCTACTATAAGAAAGGGGAAATTTTGAATGTGTAAATTTCAAAGCTGGGCATAAGTATCTTATTAACCCACAGTACAGAGAAATGTCTGTTGAAGGATTTAATTCTAAAGGGAAATGATCAGTCTTGCTGGAAATAAGACCTTGTAAGGCAGACTGTGTGTCGTGACGCTTTAGTGTGTTAGCTGCGGTGTGTAGGTGTGTTGCATGAACATAATGGGTGGAGGGGCTTCCTCTCATGCCACCACGGCCCTGGGCCAAGAAAGATCCCAGTGAGGGTCGTGGTGGTGGCAAGGCTTGGTGGAGGGGCTGCCTCTCCCACTGTTGCTGCTGCCCTGGGTCAATGGACATCCTGGCGAGGGCAGCGGTGGGCCAAGCCCAGGTGGGGGGGCTACCTCCACTTACTGAATTACTTGCTGAATTACTGTGTTGTGAAATGATGCATGTCTAAAAAGTGTGTCACAAACATGAAAAGTGTGGAAAGCTCTGTTGTAAGGATACCACACTGATTCTCTTACCTGGCGACCTGGGTGTCATTCAGTAATTTTGCACTGCCAGATGGGAAATGCTGTAGCCCTCCAATGATGTTAGACTGTGTCTCCTAGCAACCCTAGGCAGCGTAGCCAGTGTTGAAGAATTTAGCAAATAGCAGTCTAATAGCTGCTGGGTCATATGATTGCTCAGGAATTTTGTTATACAGGGTTACTCAGTGGGATTTTAGCAATGTACTGCTTGGAGTGTTAAAATGTATTCTGAGAGGTTATAGTTAATGCAGCATCATAAAGTTCCAAATCTTACTTGCTTCTGTGGGAGGTTATTGTCGAAATTTTAACCACTACTGGCAAAGTATATATGGCTTGTAATTTTCTCATCTCTTTTAACTCCATTGCTTTGTTTGCTAGCCACTTCAGAACCTGTGGTACCTGGGGATGGGCGTTGTTTTGCTAGGGTTACTGTGGTTTGGACATGACTATGTTGCATGAAAATTTTATATCTTTAAGCCTGGTTGGTCACTAGAATTAATTCCTTTTAACAGGTATATGGTAGATGCTGCTGATCGTGAAAAAATTGAAGCTTCTAGGAATGAGCTGCACAATCTACTAGACAAACCACAATTACAAGGAATTCCTGTGAGTAGTAAACCTCTGCCCTGCATCTCTGGTCCTGCATATAGTTAATATGTGGCAGAGGAGAAAGGAATGTCCTTGGAAGAAACTTGAACTTCTATTAATAAAGTTGCATCCACATGTGTGTTCTACTTCTTCTGGTTCTATCTACTCCACTTTGAGAAGTATGTCTTTGACAGGCCAGTCTGATATTAAATTTTGCCTAGTTTCTTAAACAAAATTCTTTAATTGATTAATTTAGTATTTCTAGCCTATCCTATCGCTACTGTTGAAGTCACTTAAAAACAGTATAAAATAGTTTTATTAATAAAATAAAACCAGAAGTCCTGAAAGAGGCTTTTTCTTCAAGCTTCCACAACAAATATGTTACAGAAGCTTACTGAAAACATACTATTGTAGGTGTACCCCAAAGTATAATCTGGTAGTGTGAGATGTGATTTGGCTGCTGGTGGTGTAGTGGTATGTGCTGGTCGTGACAGAGTTAGATCTGCAGTTCATGTCTGCCTTGTTCTACAGAAGGTGAAGCAATACAAAGACAGAAATGATAGTATGAGGATGTGGTTTACCTACAAAGGGCAGGCTGCTTATATTTTTCATTTGTTAGTACTGCACTCTCCACAAAAGTTTGGTCACTGCAGTTTTAAGCCAACCCTTTAGGCCATGATGGGCAACTACAATGGATCTTGGGGGCCAGCTGTGATCTTGCAGACATGTGGTGGGCCAGACATCTCCATCTTCAGTTGGCTGGGGGGTTGCAATACAGGGATTTGGAGCTGCATGCAGGCTGCAGTTTCCTTATCTCTAATCTAGACATGGTACAGTGACATTTCAGTTCTTTCACATGACTGCGTTGTTTGCTCTGTGCTCTGCTTTATGAGAAAGCGGTTTCTGTTTTCTGTTACATGGTGTGTCAACTGTTGCTTTCCTAGGAGAAAGTAGGATAAATGCATTGTTTCCTCTTTCTCAGGTTTTAGTACTTGGAAACAAAAGAGACCTTCCTAATGCTTTGGATGAGAAGCAACTTATTGAAAAAATGTAAGTGACTTGATTAAACAAATTTGTACTATGATGCTCTCTGTAGACTCTTTCTACTCAAAATTTAATTTTGCTAATTCATAAGTATGTTGCAGAGGCCAGTTTTACTCTTTGGAAGAAAAAGTGAGACCTTTCATTGATTAGATGTAATTATTCTGGTTAATTGTAGTAAGGGTTGGAATGCTTTCAATTAAGTGGAGTGCTGCCAGGGATTGTCACCAATTTGGCTCCTGTATTTTTTTTCTCTTCCAGGAACCTGGCTGCTATTCAAGACAGAGAAATCTGTTGCTACTCCATTTCCTGCAAGGAAAAGGACAATATAGGTAATTACAATTCAGAAAAGCTAGCTTTTGGATTAGAAATTGGATTTGAAGGGTTCTGCTTCCAGTGACTTCTGGGAGCTTTGAGACATTTAGTAAGATTTTGCCAGTATATACCCTAACAGTACGTTCATTCAGAACTTGTTCCAGATTTGTATACAATACATTGCTTGTGCAGCTAGGTGTCATAGAGTATTTCTGAGATAAAATATTGTAAATATGTATTTTACTCTATAGTATCTAGCTGGCAGTGAAATGAATACCATTGGTGAAACAGAAAACTGTAGTGGGTCTAGGAGACAATTTCTTTGCTCCAAGGACACTTTGCGGGCTGCATGATCTGCCAAACATGCTCTCTGAAGGGGAAACAGCGTGGCCAGAAGTCTGCTTCTAGTTCTGAAAAGCAGCTATTTTAAAATGTGAAGTAGCACGTGGTGATCCTGCAACCTATTTAATAGTCAGTTTCCTCTCCTGGAGGCTTCCACATAAATCAGACAACCCTTGAGACGATCAGAAAATGATGTTTGTTTAGTCTGGAAGGGTTGAAGGGTGCAGAAACAGGCACAGAGGGCCTCATGTGTCCCCTGGGCTACAGTTTGCTTACCCTGTTCCACATCTTGGCTTTTGGTAGCAAGAGGTGCTACATGGCCATTTAGAAACAAGTTTCTTTCAAATAGTTGGGCTCCCTCAAGTTCTTTTCTTAAATGGAAATGACTAAATTACAAAAGGGGTATCTTGTTTGAATATTGCGTGTAAATTCCATAGTGGGAAGGGCTTGACTTCCCCAATGCACTTTCTAAGGCTGCAATAGAAATATTCATCCTTGGAAACAAATACCATTGAAAGCAGTGCAGCCTGAGTCCAGATAAATACATACTAAAATGCTCCCACCCACACAGGGTGCTTACATTTTTCTTTATTATCAGCAGTTTTTGTTGCAGACACAGCTTTTGATCAAGTGTGTTACGTAGTTCAAGATACATCTGTTGATGAGAAAAGTTCTCTGCTGTAGTAGGAATGCAGGCTGTTATAAGTAGGTGAAAGAGCTTGCTATAAGAAGGCCTGTGTAATAAAGATCAAGGCATCAGCCTGTCAGAGTAACATCTGCTGGTCTGAGCAATATGAATTAGAACTTACCTAGCCCTGTTAACTGATCTGAGAACAGGCTGACAATTTGATTTTTTAGCCTGTCTTCTTGTACGAGTGGTAGTAGTTCAGGAACAAATACATACTGTGTGAGCTAAAGCACTCGGATCCTATCCAGAGAATGTCTGCTGAGATGCTGGGGGTTTGGGGAGTCTCTGGAAGCATTTTCAGAACTGTATTTGATGCAAAAAAATAAAAAAAATCTGTCTGTCTATGGACATTTACCTCCTTAGACTTGAGTTTAAACCATCAGACTATGTATACAGACAAGATCACATTCCAGTTACTTATTTTTATGTTCGATGCTTAACTGTAGGAAGTAGAATATCTTGAAGATGAATCACCAGTTTTTCTCTTTTTCCTAGATATCACACTTCAGTGGCTTATTCAGCATTCGAAATCTAGAAGAAGCTGAAATCTTACAGATAATTCCCCAGTTGGCCATATTCTCAATTGTCTACTCCCTCCATGATGAAATATTATCTAGGATAGTTCTCCTGTATCCAAGGAATTGCCTTTTTTCACAGTTCATGCCTCCATGTGCACTGCTGAATGACTTATATTCCTACTTCTGTCAAAAAAATTGTCATGAGTTGTGCAAATGTTTTTATTAAGTTCATCTTAAACAGTGGCAGCGGGTGCCCCCTCTCCTCAAAGCTACCATTAAATCAAAGAGTGTGTCTGCTCTGATCTTCCTGAGCCAGGTTTTTATATTTGATTTTCAGGAAGCTTATTTAATTCTTGTATTTAGTGGCTCATTGGAAGAGGCTTACACAGGGCAGCATGAGGGTTCTGGCACCATTTGTTGTACTTAAAAAGCTTTTCAAACACTGTTTAAATGGGATACTAACTTTTCTCTCAGATGCATGTGATGTGTATTGTAAAAAAATGGTTTGCAATGGAAAGTACCAGGCACTATAGATATTAAATCACTAAATTATCCTGATTTCTCAACGTATATTCATCCCAGTGAATTAGAAAATGTCAGACTGTCAACTTTTTTTTTTGTATCTGTGCAGGCCGTTGCTGATAACTTTATATATGCTAGCGTTCTTAAGGGGAAGTAGGGAACAGAGTACTTCAAAATATCGCTTTCAAGAGTTTGAATACACAAGCAGGTAAAAGGAAAAAAACTGAGGCTAGACAAACAATCACACCTTGCTCCTTGAAACGCTTTGCAGAGTCTGTACAGCTGCATGACACTCCTGGTGTCACACTGACTTCCAGCACAATAGAATATCACTCTCTGACTTGTCCTTCTGCTAATGGAATAGTTGTGCACAGTTGCATTTGGTGCTAGAAAATGCCTAGGCTATTGTGACAACTCTAGGCTTGCCTGCTTTCTCAGTGTGTAATCATGTAGAAAACTCACAGACTGTGAAATGTTAAATGGTGTCTTGAAGCACAAGAGAATCAAAGAACCGACTGTGTTTCTTGGTCAGCTTTTACAGCATAGAGGTGTGTGAACCATAAAAAAAAACCCTGTAACACGACTTTTGTAGCTTTACCTTCTTGGCAGTGTCAACATTTTAAAGGGACAGACTTGTTAAGGCCGGTTTTGTTCATACAAGTAATGTTAATGTTGCCCAGTGTATGCATACAAATATATGGTATCTGCTTGTGTTGCCCCTCACTGTGTTGGTTTTTTTAACAAACCACCTGCATGTACTTTGATGCTATATTTTTGAGTCTTTGTTTCACACATTTTGTTACATTTAGGGGCTTGTTCATATACATACAATGAAGTATGAAATTATCTCTTGAAGATGAGCATCTCATATCATGCATACTGTGGTGGGAATTATGCAGCTCTGCTGTAGTTCCACTACAGCTTCCAAAATTCCTCACCCTGGTTGTGCTTTCTTAAAGCTGCTGGGAGTTGTAGTTGAACTAGATCTAGAGGGCTGCCTGATTCCCATTCCTTCACTAGACTAAACACTGTTAACAGCAACAATACAGTTCCTGTTCCCTAGCCGCCATGCATTGCAAAATTCTTCTAGTCTTACACAGGTGTTCTGATCTTATTTTGAAGGGTTCTTTGCAAAAAGGCCCCAGTCATGCCTTTACGTAGTAGCACATAGAATATTTTGTAAAAGCTTGGCCCAGTTGTGTGTGAGAGAGGCAAAACAGGATCACGCAGTGGCTGCACACCTTGTTCGGCTGGATTTGTTTAAAGCATTGCAGGTGTAACTTGTGAAACTTGTACAATGAGCTATTGGACCAAGTTAACAAATAAATGTGCCCCAGCACAGCCAAATTTTTGATTTACACTGCCATGGCCTTACAGCTCCCATGTAAATTACTGCACTGTTGCACAGACATGAGTGTTGCCTCCATTTACAAATTGAGCTTGCAGTTTTAACTTAAGGATGCTTCAATAAATCCTGCATTGTTGGTGCTGTAGAGAAGGTTCAGTAACTTGCTGTTGTAGTTGTAGTTCACTATGGACAGCTACCCTTAACTAGAGCATCTCTGCTTGTGCCTAAAAAGGAAGTTAAGGAAGCTGAACTAGAATGTGTTTACTTTTCCGGTGGGAACCAAATTGCTGTTTAGGTGACTGGCCTATTGCTTAATTCAGTGTACGTATGGTTTTTTGTGTATACTTCACGGCTTTCAGCATTTTGACATCCAAACACCACTACCAACTTTTTAATCTGTGCATTAATCTTGGCATGTGAAAAACTTATACATTTACCAAACTTTGTAAATATGTGAATTTTTTTATTTAGGTGGATTGCATTTTGTTGGTTTACTGCTGGTTAGCTTATCCAATAAACTTACGTTTTCAGGGTCATCTTGACATCTTACATGTAGCTTGACTTTATACAGTTGAGGTGCAACTTTAATGTGGTAAGAAATACAAGCTTAATCCAGGCACTTTATTGAAGTTCTCACTTACTGTGTATATATATCAGCTGGAATAGACTATAGTGGAGACAGTTCTGTTTTCAGCAAAATCTAAATTGAGTGTATGAAATATCATCCTATCCGTTCCTTAAACAGGGGTGCACAGTTATGGGAGTGGAGGTGGGGGGGGCTGCGTTAACCTCATGCCATGTGCCCAAATTTCTAAAAAAGTGTTTTTAATTCACTAAAAAGACCCTCTGCAACCCTCGCCATACTGGTTTTTAGTTCACTATATATGGGGTGGCCTGGGAGCCTCAAACAGCCTGGGAGGCTGTGTGTGGGCCCCACTTTCCCCATGCCCACCTTTAATATTCCACCTGTACATATAACAGAAACCTGTGTTCCTGTGCCATCATCTGTTTAGCAGAATGCTGTCCTACCAAAAAAAGTATGTTTTTTTTAAAAAAACAGGTTGATTTAATTTCAACAGCTGTCTCCAAAGTGTCTGTTCTTTATTCACTCCCAGAATGGGCAGGAAGGAGAAAGAGAGCAAGTGAAGGAGAAAAAGAACAATGCTGGAAGAAAAGAGATGTGGATATTTTACCATGGGTAGTACCCACTGTTGGCATGTAGCCACCTAACAGATTACACCTGAAGGTATGTATCCCTCAGTAGGCTTCCTTCCCCACATCAAAATTTCTTTCTATATGGATCACTATGCAGCCTTGGAACAAATATCAAGACTTCCCAAGAGTCTCAAGAAGCTTGTGTTTCTTCACTAATTGTGCTCATCTGAACAATGTCCAGTGGCTATTTCTATTTAACATTAGGTTTCATCTTGATATCACAAATTTAATGGGCACCCAATCAAGAAAAGTTGAGGAGAATTAATAAAGACCAAGTAACTATAAAATGCTGAAAGAACATTTGGGATGTAGAATGAGACATGACAAACAGAGATTTGTATAGGTAATTACTATATATACTCTACACATTTTAGTAAAAAAAAACAGCCCAAAAAACCTGGGTTGACTTGTCCACCAGTAAGTACAGTACCTTAACTCTTATCAAAAAAAGAACCATCCCCTTCTCCAAGTAAAATGGCAAGAGCTTACTCTGCCCCAGAAGAATATGAAAGAAGCACTGACTCCCTCTCCTCTGCTGTGGTGCTGCTTCTGCCCCCCACTTTTAAATGCCTGGGCAGGAAAATGGTGGAGCAGCGGCCATGGGCAGCCAGTCACCTGAAGCAGCACTGGCGCGTCCCCTCTCTACAGAATGAGCCCCAGCTTATCCAAGGGTCATACCAAAATCCGTAATTTTGGCCCCAAAACCTGCCCTCAACTTATACATGAGTATATATGGTATTCAGGGTAAAATAGATGAGAAAAGATTTCTAGTAGGGGGTGGTGATCTAAAAAAAAAAGAACGCTTTAGATTTGATAATAGAATTGCTTAGAGCTGCTACAGACAAAGACAATTTTCCACAGTAATGTCCAACCCCCTATGCTACAAAATTGCATTAGCCAGCCCAGCACTGAATTCAGAATTTCAAAGTCTAAAAGAGAAAAGCATCACTTAGTCTTGTACTGGG
This sequence comes from Iguana delicatissima, assembly GCA_948472985.1. NCBI lineage: Eukaryota > Metazoa > Chordata > Lepidosauria > Squamata > Iguanidae > Iguana > Iguana delicatissima. The sequence continues at coordinate 345,451 of CAOKZL010001594.1, forward strand.
ATACACAATTTCTGCATACCTACAGCCTGTTTCTAACTCCTCCCAGCAACCTGCCACTGAAATCAGCATAATGTGAGCTTCTGAAAATACAAAACACACCAACTAGGTTTGCCTGGTGAAAAAACAAGCTCTATGTGCTGAATTCCCTCTTCTCTACAATCATTAAAAAAAAAATTACAGGACTTTGTTTTTCACGGGGCCTCAATAAATTAATCAGTGGGAAGGGCATTGGATAGTGTTTTGGCATCCACTTTTTGTTAGATCTCAGGACTTTAGCTTTTTTTATTCCTTCCTTCCTGCTGAAGTCACTTCCTCTTTCTTGTCTCCCAAGGAAGATAAGGAGTCTCTTGGAGAAGGGGCAGCCATTTGTTTTGCAACCCCAATAATGCTCGCTAGACACCTCTATACGTGGGAGCCAGATTTAAGGGCTCTTGTTACAAAAGAATATTCAGACCACTTACTCCTATTATCATAAGCTTATACGGCTTTAGCGTGTTGTACACTGCTAGCAGAAATAACAAATATTTCCGCACACTTTTTATCTTAAATCTAAGCCAGCACTAGTCTGTATATGCCAAAAGGCTGCATGGAATTCAAGCAAGAAAAAGAAACAAATCAGGGTTGGTGTGAGACTAATGGCTGAAAAATCATTCTCAGCAAGAATCATTGTGTGCTGAAGACAAGGCCAGTTTGCCGCAGGAGGTCCAGTGTCCCTGTGAGTCTTTCAGAGGGTCTGACGCATTAGCCCTGCAGTATACTTCCAGCATTGACCTTTAAAAAGTACACCAAGAAAGTAACAAGCTAAAATGACAGCAGGATAAACAAAATCTTCATGCCTTTTTGTGACTTCTCTTTCTCAGAGTTGTTAAGCTGAAAAAGGTCCCATTTTGGTTGGGGAAGAGGTGATTCAGAGCTCAGTTTTACAAAGCAGTGCATGTTTACTGGGAAGTTCTGATTAAACGACTATAAGAAAAATAATTTTGTATCAGATCAAAATTGTATCTAGTCCAGCATTCTGTTTCCACAGTGGCCAACAAGGTGCCTCTGGAAAGTCCACAAGCACATGGCTGTTGTTGCTGTGTGCTTTCAAGTCATTTCGAACTTATGGCAACCCTAAGGTGAACCTATCACAGACTTTTCTTGGCTTGAGAAATCCTTGTAGCACGTGCATATTCCTGTAATAATTGTAGACTAGATGATACTTACGATGAAGGAAAAAGTCATCCCTGCATACATGTGGGAAAAAACTTTCAAGTGGTCTTTAAAAGGTTCAAAGTGGTTTTATTTACTTATGCAAGGCTTACTTGACCTGTCTGTTTTACTTCGTATATGCATACTGTTTTGGATTTAAAAACTTGCTGAATCTATTTCTATTCTTTATTATTTCTGCCTCTGGGACCAGATTTTTTTGTTAAAGTAGTAAAGCCCAGGAACACAATTACCTTCTTAACTGAGGTACACCTGTAATTCATATTTATGCAACACATACTACAAAACTACAGCCGGCCCGCCACATCTGCTGAGTTTAGGGGCACAGGACCCTCACAAAAGTGGAATAACTGCAAATACCAAAATGTGTGTGTTTTTCTATGGGAAGGGAGTCGAGGCATGGTGGGGAGGGTGGGCACTCCGGGTCAGAGAAGGGAGAAGTAAAGGTGATGCTGTGAATGGTGGTGCTATACTTCCTTTCTCTCATCCGTCTCTTTCCTTAGGTGTAGGGAGCATTGGGAGAGGGTTTGTGGCGCTGAGAAATCAGGGTGTGAGCCGTCCTTTACTAGCAAGGCTGGTGAAGGAGGAGGAGGAAGGTCAGAGGCTGGTTTTTAAATGGCGGTACAGCCTGATTGGAGTCACCAAGAGGGACGGCTCCCTGGGGAAAGAAGCACTTGAGGTGGAGAGGCAGTGGCTGGAGAAAACTTGCAGATAATCAAATCCATCAAAATTAAACCCGTGAATGTGGAGGACCAATTGTAAATCCAGAATATGTCAGTACAATAAAAATCTACTAATAAGTGAAAAGTTTTTAAATATACAAATGAGCAAACAGTGAAAAAAATGCTAGATTATGAAAAGCATAACATAAGTTTGTACATTTGCAATTAATATTGTAAAAAGAATGTTAATGTTAAAAGACCAAAAAAAAAAAAAAACCCAGGAAGTTTTGATGTGGAAAAGTGCAAAATTTCTCAAATAATACAGGAGCTATCATACTTCATCTTTTGTGAAAACAGAATCTGATATGTCATAGTTCATCTTTTGTGAAACTTTTTCTGACCGTAAATATGAAAATCAAATTAACAGGAGTCACTTTTATAACAGAGGAGCTTAAAAAGAACTTTTGTTGAAGTATGCTACTACATTGACTTTTTGGAGTGGCATTACGCATAAGACCCTGACATTGTCCAGACCCACAGCGTGCACTGTTACAGCTGAACATTGGGTCAGAACTGTTAAAAAAGGATCTTCTTAATGAACAGTTTCTGCAATTGCAACTAATATTGTATATAACAATCTTTTTTTTTAAACAAAGGGAGATTTCAAGAATTTTAAGATGGAAGAGAAAAGTTTAATTGAAGACATAACATGCTTTTTCTGAGAAAGAACCATGACACAAATGGCCTCACTCTACACCTAAAAACAAAACAAACCATTATGAAAAGCTGACCACTAAAATATCTAAAGAAAGCAAGTTGTTTGTTTTCTTTGAAATCAAATAGGAAAACTGAAGGAATATAAAGTCTAGAAGTTTACCATGCAGACTTTCTGCTGTATATACGGCATGCATATCATTTTGTATCTGTACTCTAAATTGAGTTAGAGACAGAGTGACTACAGAACATGATGAAATTCAAAGATTATTGTGAATGAATGATAACTTCAAGAGTCAGAATTGGAGTTCAGGTGATCTCAAAGTCAACCTGGATGCTATGGCTTGCAATATATTTTGGGCTATAGAGCCAGAGTTCTTCATTCTTTTGTACTGTGATGCCATTGTGGAAACTCTGCACAAAGTATGAGTAAAGTGAAGCTCAAGGCTCTAACCCCTTATGCTGAAAATAAATATTTCCAAATGGTTACTGATGCTTCTAGAGGAATCTGGGTAGTGATATTTGTTATATTAGGTAAACATTAGTTTGGGCCTCTGGTTGTTTCCCAGGTCAGGAGCATCCCAGACCCTGAGATTTCAGGGCCACAACTCGGAGGTCTAAGGATGATCCCTAGTGATGTGGAAGCGGGAGGGAGGGAGGGAGAGGGAATGGAGTTTGGGCCTGCTGGAGAGTCTAGAGCAGCTATTACAAACAAGTCTGCAGGGTCAGTAACACATAATAGTTTATGTGGCTGCGCGCAGGTAAATATACCGACTCTTTTCAAGGCATTGCTCTTGCCTGAAGGCTGCAGAAAAAGACCAGCCACTGAAATTCCAGGTTTGGTCCTGAGATCTGAAATCCTTACCCTTGCTTTAGATATGAAAATGTTTTTAAAAACAAACCTCTACATCTTCTGGATCAAAACAGACTTGGGGAGGCAAAGAATCACACTTCTTGAGTCTTTTCAGGGTGATTTTCCATCTGAGGGGCACAAAGAATTGCTTCAGGCTGGCGGAGTGGAAGGACCTGGAATTGTCGGAAGTTTCCATCACCTCCTGGAACCTGTGGATCTTTAATTTCAGGTGGCTGAAATTCTGAGGTTGGAAGCTCACCTTGTTGTTGTGTGGTTTCAAGACATAATTTATGGCAACCTATCACAGGATTTTCTTGGTCAGATTGGTTCAGAGGGAGTTTGCCATTACCTTCCTCTGAGGCTGAGAGAGTGTGGCCTGCCCAAGGTCACCTAGTGGGGTTTCCATGGCTGAATGGGGATTCAAATTCGGGTCTCCCAGAATTCTAACCCACCACTCAAACAATTAAACTGCCCTAGTTTTCTCCAAAAGAGAATTACATATGGAAAAGTTACATTTTTATTCTTAAGGGTTTCTTTTTTAAGTCATGGAGCTATGTGAAACACAGTATTTCTTAAATTTGGGACACGGGGGCATATACAGATACACCTCAGTTAATGAAGTAGACGTGCTCCTGGGTTTTACTTTAACAGAAACTGATCCCAGAGGAAGAAACACGAACAGGGACCGGTTCTTACAAGAGCATTTCAACACGTTTGTTCAACATTAACAATATGCACACGTGAAAACAACCAAGTAAAGTAAACAAAAGTAAACAAAACATTTGATTCTCCTAGAGGCCACTTTAAAGCTTCTTCCAAAATACTTCCCCCTTTCAACAGCCCCCACTTTTCTTATGATTTCCATTTTGATGGTGAAATGCACAGATCCATGCTTTTTCCACACGCTAGGTGGGTGGCGAGGCAGGCAAATGTTTTCCTCTTTTCTCTCTGTATTGTCCTTCACTTCTCAGGTGATTCCCGCAGTGGTTCTCAACCTGTGGGTCCCCAGATGTCTGTGGACTTCAGCTCCCAGAAGCCCCAGCCACTATGGTCAATGCTCAGGGCTTCTGGGAGCCGAAGTCCAAACATATCTGGGGTCCCACACGTTGAGAACCACTGTGGGGCAGCTGTTTCCCTTCCCTGCTGTTGGATCTACACCACCCACACACGGCTTTTCTTTGTCAGAGGTTAATTTTTAAATAAATAAATTAGATTTGTTTTTAATGATTCGCGCGTTGTCTGTTTACGCGTTTTCCATCCTTCGCTACACGAACTGACCTAAACCCCCCGCCCCGCCCCCTGCCGCTTGCCCCTCTCGTTCAAAAGAGGCGAAGAGCGGAGCCAGCGCCGCCCTCCCTCCTGACTTACAAGCGCGCGCTGGAGTGGGTGTGTGCCCGTCCTTCTCTCCTGATTGGCTGCGTCGCAACTGGAAAATCCCGGCGCGACACGTCACCCCTTCCCTAGCGCGCCTGCCCACACACCGAAGCAAAGCGTCATTCTTTTCCGCCCGCTCCTTGGACTGAGCCCCTCAGTAAGGAAGAGAAGCGCAGTGCGTCGACGTGCTGAAAACGTCACCGTCTTCGGCGGCGAATCCGAAGCGGCCAACTTCGTCAACTGTCACAATATTTCCCCTCTCTCCTCCACATCCCCCTCCCTTTGCTCCCGTCGCTCTTAAAGGAAGCGCGTCTTTGTTTTCACCCAGGAAGCGCCCCTGCGGTTGTCGGGAGAGGGCGGGAGGAGGCCCGAGGTTTCGTTTTCGACCCCGGTCCTGCCCTCCCTCCCAGCGGGCGCGGAGCGTTGGGCCCCCGGAGCTTCCGCTTAAAGTATGCGCGTGGAGACGGGGGCGAGCGGCAGCGGCGGCGGCGGCGGCGGCTCCTCCGACTCCTCCGACCATGCAATGGCGGTCGCTGGTCCTGGCGCTGCTGGCCCTGAGGCTGGCCGGGCAGGCCCTCCTGTGGCTGGCGGGGCCCAGCCTGGGGTTCTATCAGCAGCGCCTCCGGAGCCTCTCCTGCATCGGCGGCGACGGTAGCGGCCCCGCCAAGGAAGGAGCCGCCTCGGACTCGCGCTCCCTCAGAGGCGGCTTGGTGGCCCCGCACTGGGCTTCCTCCCTGGGCAGGGCCTGGGGAGGCGGCGGCGGCGGCGGCGGCGGCGGCGGAGGCCTCGGCCCGTCTTTGATCGGCGGCGAGGATGGCGGCGGCGTCGACGACGACGAGTACGAGCAGCGCTACAGCCGCGCCTTTCCCCCTCAGCTCCGCGCCCAGCTCCGCGACGCCGCCCGCAGCATGTTCGCCTTCGGCTACGACAACTACATGGAGCACGCCTTCCCTCAGGACGAGCTCAACCCCATCGAGTGCCGCGGGCGGGGACCGGACCGAGCCGACCCGTGAGTGCGAAGCTGCGATGGCTCTGACATAACGAGATTTGCAGTTTAGCCAAGGGCATCCCGAGTTCTCGGCCGGAGAGGTCCAGTGCCTCACCGAACTACAAACCCCAGGGTTCCCCAGGATGCAGCCGTGGCAGTTAATGGTGGCTCATAGTGCTCGGCTTGTGCAGTGCCTGTGAGGAACGGCTTGGGAGCTAGGGATGTTTAGAGTGCAGAAGAGAGGGTTGAGAGGGGACATGATGGCCATGTTTAGATGTTTGAAGGGATGTCATGTCGAGGAGGGAGCGGGCTCGTTTCCCGCTGCTCCGGAGGCTAGAACAAGGAGCAATGGATCCAAGCTGCAGGAAAGGAGATTCCACCTGAACCTCAGGAAGAACTTCCTGACGGTCAGGGCTGTCTGGCATCTGTCTGGAGTGCTCTGAGGTGGGTTCCTGCATGGCTGGGGGTTGGACTGGATGGCCCCTGGGGTCTCTTCCACTTCTGTGATTCTGTCCCCGTTCTCCAGCCCTTCTTCTTCATCCAAACCTTGGTGCGGCTTCAGGTACTTTGGTTGGTGTAGTGGTATCATGGTTTGAGCGTTGAAGTACGACTCTAGAGACTGTTACCCTGTGAACTGGGGGTCCCGGGAGGAGTGCCCAAATAACCAAACAAACCAAGCCAAGACGGGGAAATTAGCTGGAGCACTCTCTTAAGCTAGCGAGGGAGGGTAACTTAGCGGGAATCTTTTACCCTATGTATACAGGTTCAGGTCAGTGAGCAGTCAGACAGTTAAAAATGGCAATAATGATATTTATTAACGAGCAGACAAATTACACAGCTAACTAGAAATAGGAAATGAGAGTTTGGGGGAAGATGGGTGATACGACACCTTTCTTGTAGTCCTGAAGAAGTCCAATGGAAGAGAGGAAGCTTGACGTGGCGGCCGAGGGGAATTCGCTGAACAGAGCGGCAGCAAGGTTGGATGGAAGTCTGGAGCGATCCGAGGGCGAATCCCCTGAACTCTTGGAGCTTGGGGTTTTTATAGGGAAAGTATGGCCGTGGGCTAGTCTGTACTTTGGCGAGAACAATGAATTTTGGGCGAGAGACAATGTCTCCGAAAGGTCAGAATTTAACATGATTGAGAAGTTCAAATTGGCAATGGGATGACCAGTATGCAGATGCAGCTTGACTGGGCGGTGGAGTGTCCAGCTCGCCAGGGTGCCTGCTTGGGGCAGGGAGCTCTTTGTGTGAGCGTGCATGCCTTAATTAAGGTGTTTGTTTTGGGAAGTCTCCTGAGCAGATTTGGCAGTTTCTGGCTTGCTTTAGGTGTAAACGGAAATGATTCAGCATTTAATAGCCATGCCTAGCTTCGTGCTTGTTCGGGGGCCTCACAAACACTTGGCTGAGGGTGGCAAAACAAGACTGAATTGCGATATCAAAATTATATCTAATGTCTACCAAAGCCAGGCCAGTTCACAGTGATAACAAGACCAGGGTTCACATTCCCTCTTGGCCATGAAAACCCCCCTAGGTGATCTTGGGCAAGTCACATTCTCTTAGCCTCAGGGGATGGCAAAGGCAAACACTATCTGAACAAATCTTGCCAAGAATGGTTGCCCTGAGTTGGAAAAGACTTGAAGGCACATACAGCAAAAAACAGGAGCGTTGTTTTCATTAGGCACTCAGTTTGACCTCAGAACTCAGTCATTAGTACCCTTTGTTGTTGTGTGCCTTTAAGTCGTTTACAATTTGTGGTGACCCTAAGGTGACTCTGTCATGGGGTTTTCTTGGCAAGATTTGTTCAAAGGGGTTTGCTGTTGCCTCCCTCCGAGGCTGAGAGAGTATGACTTGCTGAAGGTCACCAAGTGGGCTTCCACGACTGAACTAGAATTCAGATCCTGGTCTCTAGAGCTGAACGTTAATTACTGAAGCAGAAATGTGATAACATTTTGAAAATTTTATCATCAAAGTGTATATGGAGAGTGTTCTATACGTGTTCGTGGGTATATAATTTTCTCTGGCTGTTTGAAGTGTCATAGGGAGGGGGAATAGGACATTGAAAACAAGCATCCGAAGAGAGATCACAGTCATACAGGCACAAGAGGTAGGTTTCTACAAGAAGAGTCAGAAAATGGTCAAGGGATGGGGATAGTAAGCAAAGCAAAGGTGTGGAAGAGCGTTATTGGACTCGGATCTGAGTGTGTAGGGAAGAAAAGGGACAAAAATCTGGGGACAGCTGCTGTAACTTGAAGTAACCTCTAGTGAGGACAAATGGAAGTTTGAAGACAGAAATATTAGATACTTTTTTAAAAAACAAGGGTGTCGCTTACTGGATGTGGGCCTCCTGATCTAAAGGGAAAAAAGGTCCGCCTAAAGAGTAAACTTGAGGAGAATGAAGTTTCAAGTAAAAACAAATGCTGGCCAATGGATGTGTAATCACAGTTGCTGGCATGCAGGCCTTGTTCCAGCATGCAAACATGGATTGTGTTACTAAGAAAAACTATAGTTTGAATACTGTATGTAAAGACTATATGCTGGTTTAGCAGCCTGAAGTAGCCACATTACTACTTCACACACGTTAGTTTTAATTCCAGATGTCTGTTTGAACAATAACAAAAAGCTAGTAGGGATGTACCTGCATGACAGAACAGGTTTTGGATGGAAATAGGCAGCTTGATTTGAAAAAAGAGAATTGCTGAGTATTAACTTTGGAAAAATGAAATTGCTAGTACAAATATGGTTGTGATAAGCTGAACAATCTTTCAGTACAGTACAGTACACTTGGGTTGTTTCTTTGGTTCCTTCTCGCTGTTTTATTTTAAACACTACAAGTGTGGGCTTAAATGTGTTACCCAAGGATGTTACCTTTCATGTAGCTTGCACTCTAAAAAGTCTTGGGTGTTTTGAACATTGCATAAGCATTGCTTCATTCTTCCCAGGAGGGGATGCAGCCACTTCTGGGGAGAATGTTTCTCTGGTGTAAAGACTGAATATTCCACTAACACTTTAGTTGTTGCCTGGGGTGTTACTAGTAAGTGCTCCACATGTTTCTGCTTCCTGCTTCTAGATGCCCATTACTGTCCATTTGCTTTCAGTCGTGTTTCTCTCTTTGATGGAGAATGTATGTGTAGTAGCAGCTTACAGATATGTGTAGCTTAAACAGGACATGTTGACAAATCTTTGAGGATGTCCCATGGTCTTTGTGGTTTCCTGCAAATTGATCTTTGAAGACAAGTGAGACAATATGAGAAAAATGCTGCTGGTTCAAATAATAAGACAACAAATAAGACAACAAAAGTATTAGTCAGTGTACAACATCAGATGAGTACTGTTGGATCAGACCAGGATTATCTAGTCCAGCATTCTGTATCTTTGGGAAGCCCCAAAATAACAACAACCCTCCCCTAACTTTGCCACGCTAGTTGCTGTTCAGAGGCATATCAGTTCTGCTTCTAATCCTGAAAGTAGCTGTTATGACTAGTAGCCTTTCATAGTCTTATCCTATATGCCTTTTTTTGCTCCTTCTAAAAATCATCTTAGTTGGCAGTTATTCTTGTATCCTTTATCAATAGTTTAACAGTACACTGCATGAAGAATTATTTAATCTCTCATTATTACCGAATGACTCTACATTCTAGTAAGGGGAGGGAAAAGCTTTTCCTTACTCTTAAATATCATTTTCCCCCTTAATAACCATTTTTAAAGCCATAATAATACCACTCCAAATAACGTTCTTTGTAGGGGAGTTACTCTAGTTGTCTTATCATTTTTGTTGCCCTTTTTGCACCTCATCCACCTCTACAATATCCATTTGGAGATGTGGTTGCCAGAACTGTAGACAGCATTGCATTGTTTAAGAGCACTGTAATATTAGTAACTCTGTTTTTGAATCTGAACATGGAAGTAATTTGTTTTACAACCAGCAGACAGTTGTTCATCATTTTCATCAAGCTGTCCACAGCAACCCCAAGACTGGCTTATTGGTTACTGTCAGCTCAGATCTCACCATCTGGGTTTGGTGCCCCCCCCCCCCAAATCTGCATCATTTCGCACTTGCATTCTGATTCCAACTATCCTAAATAATTTGGTGTTGTCAGCAAACTTACCTTCCTCACTACTGATCTCTAATTCCAGACCATTTATGAGGAAGAAAAAAGGCACTGGTCCCCTTGAGATCATTCAGGGATCCCACACCCTTTGGTGTGTTTTCAACTTTAACCATGGTGGCTTGGGCTTCAGGAATTGGTCCTGTTGCTTGGTATAAGAGACATTGATCTGCTACCACATGCTTGCTAAACTTGCTCAGAAGATTTTGGTACCTCCTGTGTCAAAAGCTTTTAAAATTGAAAATGCTTTCTCTTTTTTGAGATATTTGCTTTGTCTAATAATTGAGCTACATTTATAGATTACACGTCACGTTGCAGAGAAGATGAACATGTTTTTTATCTGTTAGTAATCTCCTTAAAATTTCTAAATCTCTTGAGATATTGATGTTATCTGTAGACCCCTAAATTAGCACAGCGATTTCAATATAATGGTACTTGTGTTCCAGCTCAGGGCTTAAATATACAGTCTCTTTATAAACATAGTTGTCTACATGGTTCTGTTCTTTTAAAGAAGCTTTTTGGTCTTAGAATTTCATACTAAATTGAAATCAAAATGAACAGATAGTGCTGTTGCATCAAGGCTAAAGGAGGTTCTTGTTAAAACATTCTAAATTATGGCTGTATCATGTTCACAGCTATCCTTGCTTTTATTCCAAAACCGTTTCTCCATTCCTTGCCACCATTCTTTTTACGCTTTTGTGACTAGACTGACACTCTTATGTTTGTATTGAAAAGTCAGATGTGAGCAATTGTGTGAATGCTTTTCTCAAGTTACTTTTAATAAATTGTGTAGATCTGTCTTATATTGTAAGGCTTAATAAAGCAGAGTGCCAAGAGTCAAAGCATGAACTTGAAGAAGGGGTATGGGTCAGTGAGAAAGAACTGTATATCTAGAAAGCTTGATGTGCTTTTTTTAAAAATTATCTTCACTTGAAAGTTGGCTTTTTAAGCTAAATTGTGATTTGTAACTTCAGCAGTTCCTGTTAACAGAAATAACAAGGTGTGCTTTCTTTGTATGGTGCCCCAAATGTCCCTGCTGGCTATAGTCAGAAAAGAGAGAAATTCTACTCTGTTATCTTGTGCTTAAGGGGATTGTTTGTGTGTGTGATGAGGTGAGGCAATTTTTTTTTTATTGATCTTGAGTACGTCTTGTCTGATCAGTAGTGTGTGATGATAATCAGAATGATCTGTGGGAAAATATACCACAATGCCTTACTTTGCTATTAAGAAGCTCTTTTAATTTTACCATATTGATATAGAATCCACGAGATGAAAATTTTCCTGGAGATTTTCCAGTCTGTCCGTAACTCAGAAAGGATTTATATATGGTTGTTACTAGTTTAAAGTACAGTGCCTTGTTCATCCGGATAGATTGACTACAGCACTGCTTAGAGATATTTATTTCAATTTAAAATTTCAGATGTATCTAATTTAGAGTCAAAATTTTTCACAATGCCTTCATTGATTATATTCCGTTTTTAAATATGTTTATAGAGAATTGTGTGTCCTTGTAGGTATGTGTAGGGTCTGTGCCCTAGTAGGAAAGAATTTGCAGGGGGCAGAATTAAAAGTGCATATAGAGAATAGCCTGGCTACAAGATTATTGATAAAGAGTTTAAGTTATATCACCAAGAGTATGCAGTTCTGCGTACTTAACTAGGGAGTATATCCTGTTAAAGTCTTAGAGAGTCTTTCTTCCAGATAATATGCATAGAATGCAGGTTATATGGTCTTCAGACTAAATACTTGAAATAAGTGTTTTTTTTACAAAATTTGATAGAACTAACTTCTAACAAAATTTATTTCAGTTCAAATCTGAATATCAATGATGTCCTGGGAAACTACTCGCTTACTCTGATTGATGCATTGGATACCCTAGCAGTGAGTTAAAATGTTTTTTTAATTACTGGAAGAAAAAACCACAGCTGTTATTGGAAGTAGCTTTTAAGTGAAAGAGAAATTGTGATGCAGGTATCTTAATTAGAACAACAATCCCAAACCTTCAGTTTTTGGGAGATGTGAGAACTGTGCATTCCTGCCTTTCTGTCTTAACTAATAAAGATGTTTTTCCTGGGCAGACATCCACACCATAAATTTCATTTTGATGTTTGTTTCCACTTTGGATACTGAGCACAATGCAAGAATTCTGTCCTATTCCACAGATTTGTACACATTACAGAGCCCTGCTGTGGGATACAGAGAGACAGTTAGCTTTCAGTTATAATTTGAAAGTCTTGCTTTTTACTCAGGAAGAAAATTTTTAAAAATAAGATTTTTTTTTTTTAGGAAAACTTAATTCTGCACCTCATACTTTTTATTGCACCATAGTTCTTGAAGGCAACTAACCTGTTTTTTGCTGTTCTTTCTGTATCACTTTTTCCCCTACTGGAATGCTCCTGATATCACTGAATGCTGATTATTTCACTTGCCTCCACACATGTTGTATCATTCTTGATGATGATCAGAGTCTCTTTCTAGTTTGGACATCCTCTAAATGAAAGACTTAGTTAGTTACATGCTTAATCCTGGAAGATATTTCTTTATACGTACTTTGCAAGTTTTTACAGTACATTGTTTTATTTAAATTGTTAAACTTTGATGTTTGCACTTAAACACTAGTGCTTGACTCTTCATGTGTTCTGTTGCACTCCTATAATTCATTGTTGTTTTTTTAAATGGTTGGACTGAGGATCTGAAATACTACTGGGCTTCAAAATGTGGCAGTAGGAATACATTTCTGAAATATTTCTTGCTAACAATGACAGTTTCTAATTCTATAGTTAAAAATAATTTTAATACAGAAATTGTGATTATTTGGTATGTTACACATTTTTTTTTGTTTTTTAAAGGTAATGGGAAATTCTTCAGAATTCCAGAAAGCAGTGAAGTTAGTGATAGACACAGTATCATTTGATACTGATTCCACAGTCCAGGTCTTTGAAGCAACGATTAGGTAGGTTGCTGCTAAATTTTGGTGAGAGCATTGTGCTTTAACAATACCAAACTGAGCCATTTGGGGAACAAAAGTTGAAAATTAACTTTTAGTTGTTTGCTATCTACATGATATGAGAATCTTATGTTAATAGTATAATAACTTGGAAGTTTAGAGAGTAATACAACAACCAGAGTGGTGTAGTGGTTTGAGCATTGGACTACAACCAGGGTTTGATTCCCCACTTCGTCATGGAAACCGGGTGGGTGACCTTGGGCCTGTCTCACACACTCAGCCCCAAAAAACCCTGTGATAGGTTCACGTTAGGGTCATGATAAGTTGAAAACAACTTGAAAGCACACAGCAGCAACAATAAAAGGTTAAAGGGAATTATAGTACAATGGGAAGGGCACACATTTCATTATAGAAGAACACCACAGGGGAATTAGTTTATAGAGATAGGCTCTTGCTTGTCAGAATAAATTTTTGTTGTCTTCCCTCTGTAAACCAAAGCAAAGATGCACATGCTGTGTTTTGTAGGAGGAAATCATAGCCACCCACTACAGCTGTGGGAAAAAACCCTGCTGTAGGCAGACATTAAATTTGTGTGCCGTCTAAATAGAAGGTGCAACAGTTACTCCCTCCCTCACAGTATCATCTTCAACATTTCCATTCCTAAAAGTATTCTGGCTTAGAGTGACCTTTGGTACAACTAGAGGGGATGGTCTGGAAAGAGAGTATGGGCATGAGAAATGTGTGCTTTTCATTTTAGTGAAGAGCATACTATGGGTGGTTCACATTAACCATTTGGTTATATATTGTGACCTTACCCAACATGGTACTCTCCAGATGTATTCCACTGCAGCTCCAATCAGTCCCAATAAGTATTGATTATAATTAGGGATGATAAAAGTTGTAATCCCAAACATCTGAAATGTGCCAGGTTGGGGAAGTCTGGTGTGCTCTATGCAGAAGTACTGGGGATGTGCTCCAGGTGCTACATAAATTAGTTAATACTCAGGTGTCTTTAAAAGCAGCAAAATTGTCTTGCTGTAGTTTGTCTTGAATTTATATACCTTTAACTAGATATAAATGGCTTTGATTATGGTATGTCTGCTTTTTCTCTTGTGTCTAAGCAAGTTGCCAGTGCTTAGGCTTGGGCTTCTTTGAAAGAAGAATACAAAAGAGTTCACAGTTCTAATGAGAAGTTTAACATAAGAGCTTCTGATTAATGGGAAACAAAAAGCCTGGTAGTGTGCACTGGAGATTAGAGGAGAGTACATAAACTGAGTACACTATCTTGTCCTGTCTCATTTAAGAGAGATGTGATCTGGTTTTAAAGATTATCTTAGCTGACAGTGTCCCAAGAGAGGCTAATGTGACACTATCTAAATACATTACAGATTTGGGGTTAGTTAAGTTCAGCTGAGTCCTGTACTTGAAATCATCATGGGTATTTCCTAGTAATATAAAATGACCAATGTAAATGCTTCTTTAGTCTCTTGTGAAGCAGATTGCTGAGTATGCCTTACTTATATATAGAAAAAGTCCACCACCACCCATTTCAGTTATGTTCAGATGCATAGAATATTAGGATGAAGGTATCTTACTAATTTAAATCATGTGTTTATATATATTTACTTTCATTCTACCCAAATTTCAAGCTGGTGTGCAGTCTGTTATAAGATAGACTCATAAAACCATAGACCAATTTTTTACTCATTTATTAATAGTGAAAATGTGTAAACAACTTAAAATACCTGGTTGAATTATTTAAGTTAGTGACTGCTGGAAACTTGGCAAATAATTGTCATAGGAGATATTGTGAGCTGCATTGCTAAGCAAAGCTGATGGGAAATAGCTTCAGGAAGAACGGTGAAGTTGCTCTGATGCATATGTTATGATCTTCTGCAGAATGTAATGAACATTTTTCTTGCTCTTAAACTTGAGCATAATGTTAAGACCTTGTATGTTAGTCATAATAACTAATTTAGCCTCCCGTCTTTAAAACTATCGTATCTCTTTTCTCACAGGGTTTTGGGAAGTTTGCTTTCAGCTCACATAATAATTACAGATACCCGACAGCCTTTTGGTGATATGAGTATTAAAGGCTATGATAATGAGCTCTTACATATGGCTCATGACCTGGCAGTAAGGCTGCTACCTGCTTTTGAGAACACCAAAACGGGGATTCCTTATCCTCGGGTATGTATAACATAATAGCACACTTCCAGGGAGCTATTTTCCTCCTTTGTATAACATCACAATATTTGCCTTTAGATACGTCTTAAATATTACATATTTGAACATTAGAGTATGTTACTTAGGGGGGGATCCTTTTTTATATAGCAGCCTGTGAAGAAAGAAGTGCCTACTGTGGCATATCAATGTTTTCAGACCTTGCAGCTTTCTTGTAATATGTGCCAGGTGGAAAGCTGAATGTTTCACTGCCTTGCTTGAATCTGCCTGAAAAGAAGCTTCTGTAAAAGATACACTGGTTTAAATGGCAACTTGGCAGCATGTTCATGAAGCTGACCCAGAGTGGGGATCTTCTACTTGATCTTCTGTTGGCTGGATATTTACACACGTAATCAAAATATCCCTGTTAAGGCAGTTTCCCTGTGGAATATGATGCAACTTTATGACAGAGCACTAATGAAACACAGAAGCCATTTTTTAAATTTGTAATTAGGAAGAGAATTATGAAGAGGGTAGAAATTCTTTGACGGCTTCAAAAGATAGTAATATGACAGTTAATTTTTGAAGAAGTTTGTGTTTAGACTGTCTTATGTTTGCAGGTAAACTTAAGAACGGGAGTTCCTTCTGGCAGCAATAATGAGACTTGTACTGCAGGAGCTGGTTCTTTGTTGGTGGAATTTGGAATTCTGAGCCGGCTTCTTGGGGATTCAACTTTTGAATGGGTTGCCCGCCGAGCTGTAAAAGCACTCTGGAGTTTAAGGTGCAATGACACTGGGTTATTAGGTAAGCATTTTGTTTTTGAATGTCTTGTATAATTAAGAGCAGAGTATTTGTCTTCCTTACAGTCTGATCCTGTAGACTTGTATAGTGATAATGATAGGACGTGTGGGTTTCACCACTGAAGTAACTAGTACACCAGAAACTGTGCATGTTTCCACTCAGTGCTCAGTTGCCTAGGAATCTTCAGTTTTATATTGATCACTACTTAATTGCTGTTGTGTACCTTCATGTCATTTCTGAACTTTGGTGACACTGACAGTGCTTTCCTCTTAGGCTGAGAGCATGTGATTTGCCCAGTGTTACCCAGTAGGTTTCCATTGCTGAGCGAGAATTTGAACCCTGGTTTCCCAGAGTCTCTTAGTCTAGTACTCAATCACTACACCATATTGCTTCTCTACAACTACTGACAAAAATGTTTTTGTGTCTGATCTTTGCCTGTTCAAATATCTACTGTTTTAATATTCAGCAAGTGAGGGGTAGCTCCTCTTTAGTTTTAAATGCCCTTTTAAATGAAAACAAATGTGTTAGTAAACTGAGCTTTTCCATGCTGTATAATTAATGTTGCATTAAGATATATAAAATTATTCAGAAGAAGCAATTGGATGTATTTTTGTGCTTATCATACATTTTTTGCAGTGTGCTGTTTAAAAATTGTTTCCACAAAATCTCGCTCCAACAGTTCTATAAACATTTGAATTCAAAAGCAGTTCAGATGCCTAAAATACTTCACTTGAAAAAAACCCTCAAAGAGTTCTAAAGATTTATACTGTGGTGGTAGCTGTATGGAGCATGCATTCCCCCCCCCCACCCAGCATTTTGTATTTGGCCAAGTAACAGGGTAGTTTACTTCTCAAAAAGTCACACAATTGCACATCTTTTGAATTGAAATATTCTAATATGATGACCTTCTCCTTTGAGCAGAGAATCCAAATTAGCATTTATGGAAAAAAAAATACATCAGCAAAATCGTCTATGAGTTTATCACCTGTATCTGTTTTTCTCCCCTTTGCTGATGAAAGACTCTGATGAAGTAAAGGGGAGAAAAACAGGTACATGTTGTATCTGTTGAGCATTGTCCATTGAAAGCTGTAAATGATATAATATATGTAATTATCCTTGCATGATATTTGGCTCTGTTTGTGCTTTTTATTATAGGGAATGTTATAAATATTCAAACTGGCCATTGGGTTGGCAAGCAGAGCGGGGTAGGAGCAGGATTAGACTCCTTCTATGAATATCTTTTGAAATCTTACATCCTCTTTGGAGAAAAAGAAGATCTAGAGATGTTCAATGATGCTTATCGGAGTATTCAGAACTACTTAAGACGAGGGTAGGTCACTTGTGGGGTGCTGTTTTCAAGAAGAAATTACACTTAAGCCTAAGCTGAGTGTAAGAGAGACTAGACTTACACTACCGATGTCTTTCTCTCAGTTAGTCTCAAAGGTGCTACAAGATCCTTTTGCATGCTGCTCCAGACTAACACGGCTGTGTTTGAGGTCTACAATTTAATATATAAAAGTGAAGTAATATATATTCTTTATACCCATGTTTCTGCTTCCTTTTCTCTGTTACCTTGTGTCAGATAATATAGATTGTAAGTTCTCTGGAGAAAGATGAGTTTACTTTGCCTGTATTCCATGAAGTACAACATACTCTATAAATCAGTTGTAGATGTGATAATAAGATTAATAAGAATAAGAAAAAGAATACAGCTGTATTAAATTTAAAATTCTGCTTTTTTTTATTGTTGTCTCTGGCTGATATTGTTCGTCAGAGCTAAAGCCTACCCTGATATCTATTGAACGCCTTCTCAATATTTGGGTGTGTGGTAATCACTCTCTCCTTCATGGCTTGTAATTATTGTTGCCCCTAGGATGTGATATTTTCAAAATGGAAATCTGTTCAGTTGCTTGTAAGTCTTACTGTGAATTATCTTATATGATTGTGCAACCTTATAATAGTGAGACCTATCAATATATGCCAGGGATGTAAGATTTTGAATCAAACCTTGCTTATCCTTTTAGGAGAGAAGCTTGCAATGAAGGTGAAGGGGACCCACCACTCTATGTTAATGTAAATATGTTCAGTGGTCAGTTAATGAATACCTGGATTGATTCTCTTCAAGCATTTTTTCCTGGACTTCAGGTATTTACACTGTGCTAGAGAGAATACAGGAAAAATTAAAATATATGTATGGTGGTAGAAACTCTATTTCACAAATAGGACTTTGTTCCTTGTGAGAAAAGTAATATTTGAAAGATTCCACAGACCCTATTCTTGGCTTCAGCAGAATCCAACATGCAAGTCTGGTTAAATCCAGGATATATTGCTATTCATTTGCGGGTGTACGCTGATAATAGTGCACACACTATTAGGATAATCTTCATTTCCTACAATAGCAATAGCAATAACATTTATTTCTATACCACCTATCAACTAAGTGTTATCTAAGCGGTTTACAATGTATTTTTAGCTAATTGCCCCCAACAAGCTGGGTACTTATTTTACCGACCTATGAAAGGATGGAAGGCTGAGTCAACCTTGGAGCCTGGCAGGATCGAACTCACAATCTTGTGGTTGCAGTACTGGCATTTAACCACTGCGCCACCAGTAAATTGATACATATCAAAGTATTAAGCTGCTAGGCAACTGCTCAGCACTTTTTGCAATTGCTGTTGGGTATCTGTGGTAGGAAGAGACTAATCCTACACATGGAATTAGATGAAGATGAGTTGGATGGCAAAGTTCCTTGGCCATTGTCTATACCAATAAAATCTTTCAGGTTTCTCTTCTGTCTTCACATGGGATATGGAATAGTTCTGCTTAAATGTTAGACCAGGGGTGGGCAATTATTTTTTCCATGGGGCCACATGAGAAACTAAAAATATTGTGGAGGGCCGGGCCGAAAGGCTGAACTCAATTCTGCATAATATTAATTGTATTTCTTTATAAAAAGCAGTAAATAGCATTGTTTTGACAAGTTGTTTAGACCATGCATGAGGTAAAGTTAGACCATTTCCACACGGGCGTATTGCCCACGCTAGAGCGACCGCTCCTGGAGGTCTTCTTCACTGGGGGGTGCGCTAGAGCAGTTAAAAAAAGTGAGGTTCTAGACCTCAAACTGCTCTAGCGCAGCCGTGGGGGTGGCGCTGTGAGTTTTATAAAAACCACCTTCGCAAGTGGTTTTCATAAAACTCACCTGCACTGCTCTGTAGCAGCCCCCGGTGAAGAACTGCAGAGACGCGGTAGCGTGTCCCTGCAGATCTGCCTGGGGGCGGGCTTCCGGCTGGCGCACTGTCCTGATTGGCAGAGCGCCGCCAGAAGCCGCCGGCCGCCATTTTGGGCGCTGCCGAACGCCGCCGAAATTCGGCGGCGTTTGGAACGGCAGATCCGCGCTCTCCGTAGGGACGGAGCAACCCGCTCGCGGGTAAGTTCTGCCCCTGCGTGCGTGGCCCCGTTTCGGGCCCCCCCCGTGAGGAAAAGGCCTTAGAAAGTAAGTTTATTTTGTAATTTCCAATTAGCCTTACACGGGCTGGTCAGAGCCAATCAAAGGGCCGTATGTGGCCCGGGGGCCGTACAAGGCCCAGGTCTGTGTTAGACTGTGTTCACTGTGTGAAATATGTTCACTGTGTGAACATGTTTTTACAAGAATTGTAAAAATCTTAATATAATTTTTTCAGGTTATTTTTGTGTATATTTGCTTGCACAGTGCCTGTTTAATTCAAGGGACAGCTATTTTAGTGTTTTACTGAGAACTAATGTAATGTTTATTTGATCCTTGTGAGGTGCTCTTGGCCTAGGGAGAGTTGTTATCTGTTTTGTAACAAGTGATATAGTCTGCACATCACTTATACTGGATATTCATATTAATATTACTATCCACAAAAGCTGATGCTGAAATGAATCAGTCTCAAAGGTACTATTTGTACTAATACTTCTTCCCACCCATTCCCATTTTTCTTTTTGGTTTTATAACTATGTATGTATTTATGTATGTATGCAGTTTTACAATTGTTGCATTTCTTCAGGTTTTAATAGGTGATGTAGAAGATGCTATTTGCCTCCATGCATTTTATTATGCAATATGGAAACGGTATGGAGCTCTTCCAGAAAGGTACAACTGGCAGTTACAGGCACCTGATGTCCTCTTTTATCCTCTAAGGCCGGAGTTGGTGGAATCTACATACCTTCTTTATCAGGTATTTATTAAAAAAAAAGAAACTTCAGAAATGCATTCTTTTACTTCTGCAGATAGAATTTGTGAAAGCCAGGTGGAGGCACCTGATGAAGGCACAACAGAAGTGGGCTCTGACTACTTTTCTAGGCACTTGGGAGTAGATTCTCAGGTACTCTTGGCAGGAGAAAGAAGGCATAGGGTAGTCAGCTTGGAACTCACTTAAGCTAGCATGATGTTGGATATTGCACATAGATTTCAGTGTGATTCTGAAGTTAGTTGGATTTATGTTTTGGGGATCAATCAAGTTTCTGAGACAGAAATTTTTTTTTTTTTTCGAATTAGGCTTTTCTCCCTCTTTCTTGATGAAGAGCTGTATTTTCTTTTATCTCTTTTGTTTCCTTCTGGCAACTTTTGTCAATTTTTTAGAAATTTGGGAGACAAATATCAAAATAACTGTGATAGGCTGCCCTCTTTCTAGTTTCCTCTTGGGAAAGAAGTGCTTGTCTGTTTAAGACCCTGTGCCTTGAAGTGCTGTCTAGCCCTAACCAGGAAGACTTTGTGATGACTTAGAGGGGCATTTGTCCTTTTTTTGTTTTTGCACTTTGGATTCATCTTCTGTTATTATAAGCAATAAACTTGGTGCTATTCTTTCCAAACAGATGTTTTTATTACTCTTTCTGATTATCCACGAATATGTTTTGACAAAGTCCTTAAGTGAATCAGGCTGCCAAGATTAACATAGATTGGCTTTTTATGTATTAACACACTGTTTAATCAAGGTGGCATTTATTACTATAGATTCTTAGCTTTCTAGTTATGACAAACAGCATCCAAACAGCTCAGCAATGGAATGTGTGCTGGAGTGGGCACTGGGTTTGTTCCTTCATGTCCTGTGCTACAAGATAAAACGCTTCTTAAACTGAAAGTGCTTTTAAAACACATGATGTAGCATAGTGGTTTTCTGTCCAGACCTGGGGAGCTATTGCTTTATGAGATCTGTTAGTGATAGCAAGGATCAATCTGTAGTTTCAAATCATTGTTTGTTCTCTAATTGAAAACAAGGCACTTGAAGGGACTGTTTACTTTTCCTTAGTTTGAAGTTCTGGCTGGTATTTACGTGTGTTATTACACAGTTTCTTCATATTTATTTCCTTTCTTTATCCAGGCCACAAAGAATCCTTTTTATCTACATGTGGGAATGGATATTCTTCAGAGTCTGGAGAAATATACAAAAGCAAAGTTAGTTTTCAAGCTCAAATTTATGTTACCTCTGTGCTTAAAACTCACTAATTTCTTGTAAAATCCTTTCTTTTTGATGGATTGCAAAGAAAATCTTCATTTTGAATTCTGCTGCATGTAGAATAGTTGAGACAAATATATTTATGTTGAATGCATTTGAGATACATTTCATCTTAAGTAGGCATTGGCACATCTGACACCGCATTTCTGTGCCTGCTTAGTTGAGAACAAGCTCTGTTATTATCAAATTTATTTCTTGGTAAACTTACATTTAATTTGTCTGTTTGGTAATGAGTCGTAGAAATACTATAAGTTGTATGCAGAGAACCCTGCAACTCTTAAGGGAAGTTTGGGCTTGTATTTATTAAACAATGGGCTTGTTAGTTGTATTGCATCAGAACTTGGAAAAGTTTTTTTTGTTTGTATTTTTTTTGTTTGTTTCATTTTTGGGATGACAGACCCCTTGATCTCCTAGTGCTGGCTGGGGGTCCTGGGAAAGGTGGTCTAAAAATTCTGCTTTTCTGAGCACTACATTACATATATCACATTTATTTAGTTTAAGTGTTTATATTCTGCCTACTAACCAGAGTTTTTGAGGACAGTAAAATGAGTTAATTGAGTTCTAGTTTAGGGAAGAGGCAGGATACACAGGAAGTAAAACTGTTAATAACAACAGGGGAAGGTGTATATATCTTGTAGTTGCCACTCTACAGCTGGGTTTTTGATCACAACATAACTTGGATGAAATAACTCTGATCTGGAAATATGTGCTAGAGCAATTGTGCTAATTCTTTGAAGGGAAAAGTTACTTATCTGGTTGTTCTCAGTGTTGTTCTCAGAGAACTTTCATAAGAAGTCTTTTACTTTCTGTGTGTGTGTGTGCGTGCAGAGCAGAGCAGGTATAGCAAATATTCAGGCAGTATAGGCAAATTTTTGCCCTGCCTTCCTTGTGGGCCACACCCCTTCCCCCAGATATATCACTTCTGGCCACCATTTGGTTTTTAGCTACTTTTTAGCTTATTTTGACCATGTTTAATAGTAAGGGAAACTGGCACATTTATGTGCTTTTTGGGTGGCTTTGGACCATTTTGAGGTTAAAAAAAATACCACACAGTGCTGCTTTTTAAAAAAAATTAAAAAGCTGGAGGCTTGGGACTGCAAAAGTAGGACTCAAGGCTGCATGCTACCCACGGCATGTACTTTGCCCTCTCTGGCTGTAGAATTGTTCAGAGGAGAAACAAGTCTAAAGTACATACTGAATCACCTAAGACTCCCATGTTCAGCCAAATGCAGTTACAAAACCATTTGCAGATCTTCATGCTTAACACACAAAAGTCTCTGATGTTGATGGGTGCGAGGGGGTGTTTGGGCATGTGGCTTGCATGCCCAGATTCTGCCACCCTTTTAGTTCTTCTTGCATTCAGCTGAACGCTTAGTTTTCCAGAGCACTGTTTATGCATTCAGGTGGATGCATGAACGGTGCTCTGGAAAACTGGCTTTCTGTGATATATTAAATTTCAGTATGTTGCTTTTTGTTTCCCTGTCCAGTGACACAGAATTTTATCTTCATGTGTAAGTAGGGAAAGCTATACTATTTAGACAGCCGCACATGTTAAAATAATTCTGCAAAATGATTAGCTTGATTTCTTGGGCTTAGTAGCAAACACATTGTGTGTGAGTCGAGAAGTATGAACAGTAAATGTGTTCAAACGTGTCTTTCAGATGTGGTTATGCTACTCTTCACCATGTCATAGAGAAGTCCAAAGAAGATCGGATGGAAAGTTTTTTTCTCAGTGAAACTTGTAAATACTTGTATTTGGTATGTCTCATCTGGAGCTGCTGCTTCTTCCCCCCTTTTAAAAATTGGGCTTACTTGCTAGAACTATAATTATCCAAAAATGGTAGTCTGCCTAAAATGATGTGTTTTTAAATGATACATTTTAATGTAAATATTTAAAATATACTGACAAAACTAGATGTTGTAACATTGCAGTAAAGAATCATAAAAATTCTTCCATAATATAGCAATGTTATTTGTCACTAGATCTGTTTCAGTTGGACAAGCATGTTGATACAGCATTGCTATCATGTGACAGATATGGAGCATCAAGGATGAATATGGACTTTTTTGTTTCAGCTGTTTGATGAAGAAAACCCAGTGCACAAGTCAGGCAATAGATACATGTTTACTACAGAGGGCCACATAGTGTCACTGGATAAGCGTCTTCGTGTTTCCCTTTGGCAAGATACCTTCCCTGAAGAGAAGAAAACTGAAAAGCTAAAGCCTAATGAACTAAGAACAGTCAACTCCACCTCTAATGTTAGTATAAATCACTTCCTTATAGGGTTTGTGTCTTAATAATTCTGTTCACAAAACCACAAGTACAATAACTGAGAAACAATGGGCAATTTTGCTATGTAGTAAAGTATTTTATAAATTATTAGTCAGGTGTGTTGACTTAAGTAGAAGATGGCTGTTGTTTTGAAAGTCCTTGTTTTAAATATCTTAGGAGAGAAAGTAAAATTATTGTATTATTTAAGTAATGCAATGATGGGTAATATAGTTGGCCCTCTGTATCCATGGATTCTGCATCCACAGATTCAACCAACCACAGCTCAAAAATATTTGGAACCCCCCCCCCCAAAAAAAACCTTGTTGGTTCTCTGTGGTTTCTGTGACTCACACAAATGGATCATATTTTCCCATTTCACAGATCCACAGGATCTCTCTGGCACATAAGTTGTTAGCTATTTTATATAAAGGATATCATTTTGCTATGCTATTGTATATAATGGAACTTCACTATCAATGGATTTTGATATCTGTTGCAGGGGGGTCTCAAAACTAAACCAGCAGATAATGGAGGCCCCACTGTAGTTTGAGAGTTTGTGTGTTTCACAGACCTTATCAAAATTTCTGCTGTCTTGTAGAGGAAATGTCACTTTTAATTTAGCTATTTCCAAGCAATAAAATATTTGCAAGACAGATTCAGAATTCTAGAAGCTAGCAATAGGGAACTGAAAGCATACTTCATATGTGAAAAATGCTGCTGCAAGATGGTTATCCAGGACCCCTTGATTGTCTTTCCAGTTGAAGATCAATATGTGTAAGTAGATCAAAAGCAAAAAGCTAAGGGAGAAAATAGACCCTTGTAATGTTATAATGTTACAACTGTGAGCTTGATAAATCTGATCCATTGAATAATGACAGAAATGAGGATAATATTGCTGGATCATTGAGTTTTAATTCTTTTCCTAAAGGTATATCGCTGTATAAAGCATTGCCAACAGATCATTGCTAACAGCAAGAAGGATTATTGAAGCTGCTAAACTTTGATTTTAGGTTTTTCTCAGTGTATAGTCTCATTTTGTGATTTCTTAGCCTATTGATTTTTTGTTTAGTAGCAGACAAGATGACTTCTCCTTATGTCAAATGCCCTCAATTTTAAAGTTGTGTATTCGTCACACTGAAGCTCTTTTAGCCTTTCCTCCTTTTTGATTTGTCTCCTACACACACCCCCGTTTGCTGTATCTTCAGTTTTGCATTTTCTTTAAACTAGTGGAACTAGAGAGGAATATTTCATCATTCCACATGAGGCTTACTCCTAGGATCTCTGAAACAGTGCAGATCTGAAGAGCCTGTACTGAGGTCAGTCCTGCTGTTGGCAGATGCTACTTGTCACGGTGAATCCATGTCTTTTAAAATGATATAATTCCTCATTTATTTTAGGGGTGAGCAAAGCATACCCCTCTATATGTTGTTGGCGTGCATCTCGCAGCACACCTTGCCAGTAGAGTTAGTGGTGCAGAGTGTTAAGAGTTGCAGCCCACCATTTTTTCTTCTCTGCT
The DNA here is from genome assembly GCA_948472985.1 of Iguana delicatissima. Lineage (NCBI taxonomy): Eukaryota > Metazoa > Chordata > Lepidosauria > Squamata > Iguanidae > Iguana > Iguana delicatissima. The sequence goes on from CAOKZL010001594.1 coordinate 370,533, forward strand.
TTGGCTGATCAGAATTTCAACTCCTAAATAATTTCTTCTTCTGCTTACAGTGCAACAGAGTACCTGATGAGAGGAGATACCTACTGCCTTTGAAGAGTGTTTATATGAGACAGATTGATCAGATGGTGGGCTTGATCTGAACAACTTTTCACATGGAATAATCATTAAAAAGCATGGCAACAATTTGTTCTGATGAAATGATCCTCTTGAGCTTACCTAGGCTATAGCAGGTGCTGGAGTTAAGTTGACACTCACTGTGATGGCAAATTTAGTCTCTTGCCGAGAGGGGGACCCTGTGCTAGACTGCTATCATCATAACTGAAATATAGTGTAAAGTGGCACAATTAGGATCGTGTGAGCCAAATCCTCCTGTGTGAAACTTTGAGGCTTGTATTGCTGATAAAGACTTGATAATCTAAAATTGCTTTTAAAAAGTGAGAGCAAGTGGCTTGCTCCAGGAATCTTGCTTTGCTACCACCTCTTGTATTATAAATCAGAATGTTTAGAGAGAACCTGCAAGTTTAATTACATTTCTTTAAAAATGGTATAGGGGAAGGAAAAGGGAATGTGCAATGTCTCTCACCAAGCTTAATTGCCTGTTTCACTAGCAATAAACAGTACAAATTATTGCTCAGGTAGGAAAATATCCATAGGTTCTGGTTTACTTAAAATGTCTTGCTGAAAATGTCATAATTGAAGAGCTTGTAATGCCAGTCAAGGTATTGCATTGGTGTGTTCAGGACTAACATCCTGGCTGATGTTAGAAACAGTGTTCTTAATTTGAACTGCACATTCAAGGGTGTATGGAGTTTACTAGTTTCTGTAACTAGTAATTTTTTTAAAAAACGTGCCTTCTAGTAGGTGAAAATGCACAAACCCACTCATCTCACTCATCTGGCAATGTTACATTGCTGATTTTGAAGATACTCACCATCTTCTGTTATATTTACATTCTTTTTGGTGCCTCTCCAAGAGATCTACCTGAATTAAGTATTTACATTCCTTGTAGTTCTAATATGCAAACTTTTGGAGCTAGTGCCTTCATAGTTTTGTCACCCAGAATGGAGCCAGAGGTTCCAGTTCTTTCTTTTCTAAAAGGCACAGTCTTTTAAAGTGTGTGTAGAAGCATTATAAACAATTCACATCCCAAGTAGTGTTTGAGGGCTGTACACTCTTTCACATTATTGTGAATTGAGTATTCTTGAGACTGAAACCACTTCTGTGGGCAAGTATTTTTATAGGACAGTTGGAAAGGAGTTGCTCCTCATAGATATTCCAACAACAATGTTCATTTATCTTGAGTGGATATTAGGGTGCATAGTTTTGAGGCTTTTGGACAACACAACCCAACATGGCTGTTTAAAGCTTCTTCTCATTTCCCCCCAGTTCCTCCTAGGAGGAAGATACAAAGTAGTATCTGCCTGCCTTCTTTATGGATCACAAAAGAGCTTTCCAATGGTAGATTATAAAAAACCATCACAAATGAATAAGCATATTCTATTTAGGAAAAGTAAGGCACAACTTAGTTCACATCTTGAACTGCAGTGTGTAAATATCCATTTCATTACTACATAATCCAGTCTGATTGTTCATAATGCTGGTTTCCTAAAGTGCATTTTAAGTTAACTACATAATATTTATCACAGAAATAATTAGGGCTTGCTTAATCTCTTTGGCAAAGAAAAACAAAAGAAAAAAAATCTCAGGGATCTCAAAATAGGCTTCTGTTTGCCTAGCAGATTTTGTGTTTCACCTTGCAGCTTTTCTATTTTATGCTGTCTTTATTTCTTAGAAAGCTAGCAGATCAGAATTTCCAGAATATAAAATTCAGTTCCAACAAAACAATCTCATTGTATCTCTGTGTTGTAGACCAGGTCTTTTGTTTTCTCCCATACTGTCCTCTAGAATATTGAAAATAGTTGCCGATTTGGAAACCAGACATAATGTCAGGAGCTGTATGTACCAAAGCTGTTAGAGGCATGCTGGTAATTAAAACCATTGGGTTAAGAATGGGCACTTCTGGATAAGCTTGTGTACTGAAAGGTGAATATACTAATAGTAACTTCAAGATTAAAGGAATTACATTATCTTTAGGAGGAAAAGATATAAAGCAAAAGAACTGAACACTTCAGAATAATTTTGAATGGGTGTTTTGTCTTTTTAGTGGAAAACTTTGGCTGTGATCTGTAGAGCTGTTATGTTCATATGAAGTGCTTTACTAGCCTAGTGGATTTTTTTTTTATTCTTCATCATGGCATCCTCATTATCACTAACTTATTTTTGAAACAGAAAAATTTCAAATACAGTTTTCCATGTATGTGTGGGGAAGGTCTTAATGCTTATGTGGATTTGAAAAACTCCTTTCATAGTTCTCTGGATCCTGGCCACACTAAACTTTCACTGTAAAGAGAAATGTGAACCAAAACTGTTGAGTTTACCGTTGCTGGAATCATGTTGTCAAAAGAGGCATGCTTTCGCAAGGTGTCTGTATGTGATGGGTTCTAAGGGGTGTTTAACTTCCCCAGCATAGCCATATCAGCACTACTGACAGTATCTTTCCATAGTAGATTTTGCATGTCTTGCTTCTTAGCAAGTTTGTGCCTACCAAACTGTTGAGTGACCAAATGGTTACTTAACAGTTTAGGTCATTTTGCCAATTAATACATTTGAGATGTTGGTTTTCAAAAGAGGTAAATAGCTTTTATTTAATCAGGATCCTAGAGTTCTAAATTCAGAAATTACTGTGTACCTGAATAATAAGTGTACTTTGAGTAGAAGGAGCATAGCCCTTTCTATGTGATTTATCCATCATTTTAATTCTGTTTTGGTGCAAATGGAAAGACAAATTGAGGAGATTATATTTTCCTGAGACTTGTGTCCAGGGTCACCCACGGATGCTAATATGTGCTGTGATCACTCCATATTGATTTGTATTGCACTGTTTGTGGTTTTATGAGGGGACTAGATCAAATTTTCAACCTGACATTTCCACTTTTTCTTACATTGAAGTTTTTACTAATGCTATCTTGTAAAATATTCCTTTTAGTTTATGAAAAGGGACTAATTTGCTCTTTTGCAAAATTAGTGTTAAGGCAAATTCTAAAACATTGCTTGGATACTTGCCAATACTCATATAAGCAATTTAAATTCTCCTCATAATGTGCAATATGTATTTTCCTAGCCGAACATGGCATTGTTACAAAACATATTTAATAAGGTAATTGATTTAAAGTTTATAAAAAATGAGATGTTCTGAGCAATGTAAAGATTTAAAAATGAATAAATTTTACATAAAATTTGTATTAAAGCACTATTTCTTAACTGTCTTGTGTCTGTCTTCTCTGAATTCTTAAATGAGGCTTGTCTGGATCACTTTATGCGAATCATTCAGACTACGATTTAGTAACTTAGATTTTATACAATAGTACTACTCAAAGTGGCAGTCTCTGGACTGATACTGGTCCCTGAGCCATTGCCTGCTAGTCCTTACCAAGTTTACAGGAAAGAAAGAAAGAAGTTTACCCAATGAACACAAATTTAGTGCCAGTCCCTGGCACTTTGGAAAATAATTGCCAGTCCCACATACCAGATACATCCTGAGAAGCATTGCTCTACAGGCTTTAATTAGTGACCCTCATGAGGCTCCCCAATAATGACAGAACTGCTTGAATTTGTTCAGCTTTGTTTCATTGAGGCGTCTGTCACCACCACAGACCGTAAAGGTGTGTCACTCAGATCAGACAATATGGATCAGCTTTCTTCAGCCTGTTGTCCACCAGCTAGTTCGTATTGCAGTTCCAATGGTTCTTCACTATTGGGCATGTTAGCTTGGTCTAAAACTTACGGAGACCATCAGGCTATGGAAGGCTGTCTTAGACTGTGGCAGCATAAAAACTCAAATACACTTGCTCCTGCAAGATACTGAAGAGCAAACACTTGGGGAAGTCTAAGTGTGTCCCATCTGCCAACAGAATTGTATCAGTTAATGGAAGAGATTGCCTCCCCTTGCAGCCCTTCTGCCCCACAAATCTGTGGCAGAAATTTAAGAGACCATCAAGAACAGATTGCAAGGGGAAGGAAGGGGAAGGCGAGTCCACTAGAATTAGAGTTATATTGATGGCAGCATGTGTGAACTAACCTTTGCACAAGCTTCTGGCTTTTGTTCTATCTTACAATTTTGCAGATGTGATTCTTCCCACAAGAGGGCACTGTGGGTACATTTTGTTTTATATTAAAAGGGTAAGAAAGCATAATCTATATTTGCCAGCACTTGATTTTGCATAACGTCTTTATTTTTACATACTTTTCTTTCAGTTCAGTTTGGTTAGGAATATATGTAGAATGTTTGAAGGTGGATGAACTAAATTCGAAATGTGTGTGCTAAAATACTTCATTTATTTATTTTTAATTTAGACTTCCTTTCTCCTTGTAGTGGATCCAGAACTGTTTACAAGTAATTAAAAACTGAGTTGAGCTAAAAATGATTTGTACAAAAACAATCAGAAAACAAACAGCTTGGTTTAAAACACAAATGAGCACAATCCCACTAAAAGCCCTATCTGCCACATGAATTATAATCCAAATCCAATGGTCTGTCTGATAAAAAGGTCTTTGCCAGTTGATGGAATGGAAGAATGGGAATCAACAGACTCCTGTAGGAGGGAATTCCACAGTTTGGGAGCCGCCACCAAGAAGGGTCTCCAATGTCCTTGCCAAATGTACCTGTGATGGTGCTGGGACCAGAAGGATGTCTACTATTCTGATCTGTCAATATATCACTATGTAAATAACTCTTCGGTTGACAGGAAGATTGTCTCCTTTCCTCCCCTCACCTGTCCCACCATTGAGGAACTATCACAATTCCCATCAGTCCTTTGTCACCTAAGGCTGAAGCCATTAGCACATTCTGGACCCCATTGTCTTCTCTGCCAGAGAGCTATTAACATCTTCCCTGTCAAGACAAAGAGTATTTAAACCCCAACTCTGAGCCAGCCAACTTGTAGTACTATGGCAGACTGGCTGTCACTCTGTCACTCAGATTTGGTACTACCCTTCAACCCCTGGTCTGAACCACATCACTTGGTCTCTTCACTTCTGGACAGGTAAATATCATCTGTGTTGCCCTAAACTCTCTCTATCCAAACTTTTCCTCCCTTTTCCTTCAGCTACCCTTGAGTGATTGCAAGACTGCTTGGATCTTGTATGCATGTGATTATTAATTTCTCCAATAAAACAATTAAAACTTTGAATCTCTGCTGGTGCTCCTGCATTAGTACCAGTATACACAAGTGTAAAAATCCTGTTAGATTATCCCCTCTCTTGCAGGCCTCCTCTTTTCAGATAATTTTCCCAACTGTCTCAAGGAGGCACTGGCATTGCAGGTAGACCCTTGAATCACCCACATTTTGGGGTAACAAGATATACTAGATCTTTCTGCAGGAGAACATGCTGGCAGTGGAGATTTTAGTTGTATTTAGCGTTTGAAGGTGGTTCAGGTTTTTTTCCACAGAAAATAGGGCATGTCTGTTCCCAAGACTATAAAAATTGTTCTCCAGGTAATCTGACAGTTGTAATTCTATGAAGTGGTCAACTGCAAAATATTGTTCTTTCCCTGCGTTTTGAATTAAAAACTTAAAAACTTTTAAGGGATATGAAACTAGCCTTTACTCTAGAAATTTCTTGTGGTGTGAGGGAGATGTTGATACGCTGCCTCAATATCATCCCCTTTAGGAATGTGGAATACCCCGCTCCACTTGGTTTTGACTAGTAGAGAAATGTAGCTTTTGGTTACAAAATATGGATTGAACAAGGATATTAACTGAGTGAGAATCCGTTTCCACAAATTATATTCCTAAGAGATGATGACCTTGACAAAAACTGGGTGTCTATTAGCCTGCTAGCTAGTATGTGAGGAAATGAAAAGAAGGAAAAAAGGCTATCATTGCAGCATGTGAAAGCCACTCAGAAGTAAATTGCTGCAAATTTCTAGAGGAAAGAAAACTAGTCTAGATTGGCAGTGGTTGCTGTGTGTTCTGATACAAGGAATCAAGTGGGAATCGCTGTGTGATCCTCATTGCCTTATCCAAAGCTTCATGGAATGAATGGCACTTTGGAACAGATTGTCAGTGTAATGTGAGGTATGCACGTCAGAGCATGTACAGAATGTTAAGAGGGAAGTAGTGCTCAGCTGCAACCAATTGCTCCGGACAGGGAAAAAAGGCTTTGCAGACTCCAAGCAATAAGGCTTAGTGTTGTTTATTCAACAGAGCACATAAGATAAGCATTAGGGCTTCTGGCAGCAAGCCTAGAAGCAAAGAAACCATTCAGGCACAAAATCAGCAAAGCGGAAAACAGACTGACAGCATGTCCAGAGGCAATACAAAAACAGCCTTACAGCAGCATGACCCAAGGCAAAAACAACCTACGGCAACTTACATTGTCACACCTAAGCCTTTTTAAGAACTTAACCACACCTGAGTCCATATGGGGTGACCCAACTGCACTCACAGCACACAAATACCTCATTTTGGGTCCTTTCTGATGAGGTAAAACCTTTTGAGGCAGGCTAGCCAAAACATTCCCTTGCAGCTGTGCTTCAAGGTCACATCTCTCCCTCCATTTAGAAGAACCTTTCCTGGTCACATCGCACTCACACTCTAAATGCCCTGACACAGATAGAGCAGAGCTGCTAGTCAGCAGTGAAGGCTTATGGGACTAAAATGTTTGGGCCCTATTCAATCTATTCTAGCACCTTTGTTGTGTTCAACATATGCTGAACCTTTTGCTGAGCAGGGTTAGCATAGACAAAAGGAAAAACCATTCTCCAGCATTAGTGCAGGAAATTAACTCTGTCTAGAATAATGGATTAATCCAGCGGTTCTCAACCTGTGGGTTGCGACCCCTTTGGGGGTCAAATGACCCTTTCACAGGGGTCACCTAAGAACATCGGAAAACACATATTTCCGATGGTCTTAGGAACCAAGACACCGCTTCTCTATCCCGCCCCGCCCCTTTTGAAATAAGGTCACTATCCTCCCACCAAAAGCCAGCCGCTGCTGTTATTTGGTGGCCTCACAGCCAATGGGAGGGCTGTTTCTGAGAACCCGTGCTGGGAGGAGGGGAGAGGAGGTGGCTGTTGCTTCGGGCGGGGGGGTTGCACCGTTGGAGGAGTGCCACCCCCCTCCTCGCCGCCGCTGCCCTGCCAGCAGCCTTTCTCACTTGGGTGGCCTCCTCCTTTTGCTCCTTAACACAACAGCCGAGCAAGGGCAGGCGGGCGGGCAGGCTTGTGGGCTCTGAAGTAGGACACGGCGCCATCTTTTCCTCTCCCCGTGGAGCTGCCAAGAGGAGTGAGTAAGCGCTGGGTAGGAAAGGAGGGCGGCGAGCCCCCGCCTGGAGCAAGGCCCTGCAGCAGGAACGGGGCCGCGGGTGAGTGGGGAAGTTCCAGGCGCCTCACAACGGGAGGACGGCTTGTGCTTTGCGCGGAGAGGGGAGAGCTTGGTTGGCGCTGCCTCTTGCTGGGCTCGCCCCCTCCCTCCCTCCCTCTGGGCTCTCAGTGCTTGCAGCACTGTTCGCCAAGGGTGGCTTGTGTTGCCTTTCCTGCCCGTGCTTTGGGCAATTGGCAGAGAGGCAGAAGGAGATGCGCTACCCGCCCTTGCGCTGGGTTTGCTATCACGGGAGTGTGGGGGTGGCGGCGTTAGGGAGGGCTCTGAGCCCCCGGGCCCCCTCCCTCACCCCCATCCCTGCGTGCGCACCGAGCACGACTGCCAGCTTCCAGGGCTGCCATTTTGTCACTGGTGTCACTGACTTGGAAGGGGGGGTGGAGAGCTGCAAAAACACCCCGATTGGGTGCTGTTCGTACGGGCATTGGGCGGGGAGGGGGGCAGGGTCGGCAGGTTGCAGGAGGAGGGGAGGTGTTTTGATGGAGGCCTTGCGTGGGGCCTGGGGTGGGAGCTTCCATCTGCCGGGAAAGAGAGCTGCGGGTTGGAGCAGCTTCCAGGCAGCCCGGCGCTCCGCGGGGTTCGGCAGGCGGGCTGGGCGGCAGCCCAGCACAGGTCTCAGCCCCTTTGGTGGAGGTGGGGAGCTCGTCGTGCTACCCTAGGGATTCCTGGCCGGGCCTGTAAGAGGAGTTTATTTCAGAACAAGGTGGAGACCTCCTTTTCCTAGGAGATGGGCAGTCTTCTCTCTCTCTTTCCAGCCTACTTTTGGAAACTTCTTGTTTGAATTTTGCGTTGCAGTTACTTGCCCTCTTCTCATTTGCCCACCCACCTACCTTCCTACCCAATGGTAGGCCCACTTTGGGGTCAACATAAGTCATGAACAACTTGAAGGCACACACAAGAAGCTTGTGTAGTCCGCTGAGATACAAAACTAGCCCTTGACATAGCCCAGCCCTGGCCTAAATAATCCTTGGATACACTTCACAGATGGGGTATGGGGGGAAAAAAACAATTTTTTTTACATCCTGCATATCAGATATTTACCTTACGATTCATAACAGTAGCAAAATTACAGTTATGAAGTAGCAACGAAAATAATTTTATGGTTGGGGGTCACCACAACATGAGAAACTGTATTAAAGGGTCGTGGCATTAGGAAGGTTGAGAACCACTGGATTAATCTTTTTTGTTTTTTAATATATAGTCCATATTTGCAGTCCCCTAGCCTCTGTACAGTTTTTGTCCTTGTGCCAGCCCTCCCATTTCTCAGCTCTACTTTTTACCTTTTGCCTTCCTTATCCTTTTTCTCAGATTTCCATGTATTCTACTCTTATTCTACTGCATCTCAGACCTTCGCCTACTCTGCAGCCTTCAATTATTTTGCTACAGTTTGCTTTTCTAGAACCTGAACTGAAATGTCCTGAATCAGAACAGCACCTGAGCATCTGAACATTTTTTTTATTGAATCTGAACTGGAACAGTGCAAGGAATGAAAGCTGAGTTTATGCTTCAGGATAAAGATTCACCCTAATGACAAAACCTAATAGAGGAAGTAGACTCACTTGTTCAGCATATAAAATATGCTCTGCCCTTTCCAAAGCTGTGTTTGAGTAATATTGAGCAGGCATTGGACTGGAGGCCTTTTTGGAATGGGCTTGGTCGACATTCAGGTTACAAAATGAAAGGGGTATATGTGTGATGATATAGCAATGTGAGATAGGTAACATAAAAACCAAAGATTCCTATCAGATTGCAGAGGGCTAACTGTGATTGTCCTGTGGCAGCAGAAACAGATCTTTTGTCTATTTGAAGACCATTTCCTGTAGCATTTCTGTCAGGGAAGCTTCGCTGCATAAAAACATGCTGTGGTAAATGTCTGAATGTTTAAGGCGGAGGTGGGCAAATGTGGCTCTGCAGGATTGTAACTCCTATCAGCCCACTAGAGCCAAAGTTGAGGAATATAGGAAGTTGCAGTTTGGCATCATCTAGAGAGCAACACTTTGCCCACTCCTGTCATTGCATTGTTCCTAAACCTGACCCCCACACCTTAACATCCCTTTGTACACCTAACATATTCACACTCTGGATGAAGTAACTTTTAAAAATACAAGATAACTCCTCTCCCCGCCCATAATGATAAATATTACAAAAAAATAAAAAAAATAAATAAAAAACTTTACAACCATACCAATGTAAGAGCCAACATAAAAAGAAACAGGAAGCCAGACAGAATAAACGTTTTTCCAAAGCTTAATTAAGAGATGAAAAAGAGAGAACATGATAGGTTTTCCCAGGAAAAATGCTAGACTTAGGGCACTCTTACTGTGAAGATCTTACCTGTCTATGCCATTTGATTTTAACTAACGAAGGCCAGTGTTAATCTTCCAACTCAGATTGAACAAGTTCTTCAGATCACCTGGTTCCATAAGCAGTTAAAGTGAACACCAACACTTTGAATTTAAACTGGAAACAAACGGTAAAGAATGTAATTCATATAGGACTGGTCAGTTTGCTTTTATCAGACTCTTGGAAGCTGTGTTTCATGCCCAGCTGCAATGTTTTTAAAACAGTCTAACACATGTTTGTGATTATGCATGCCAAGCTACAGGGTGACAGCTATTCTGCATGCAAGATGCCAGTCTGTGACACTGATAGTATTCATGTTAAGTGGTACATTATTACCCATCCCAAAGATTGTGTATCTTTGGGGGGGGGCTGAAAAATAGGAGCCATTTTGTGAAAATAGAATTTTGACTCCTGAAAAATACGGTTCTGCTTTGAAGATGGAGATGTGCATAGCTTCACTCTGTTTATGATGAGTAACTGCATGAATGACAGATCTGGTGCCTGACAGGCAACAAAGGAAAGACAAATTAGGAATCTTAGCTCAGAAGCATACTACTTCAAGAGATAACATGTGTAATATTCCTGTCTGCCTGATGGATTGTTATGTTTCACTTCAAGGAATTTTATCCCTGCCTGGAGCAAGATTGATCACTTGAACATTTTTATTATTGTCTGTAAAAGGTGTCGCTGCCTTTCTCTCACACACTTTTCTTAGTGTCCATGTTAGCCTAATCAGTAGTAGACTTTAACACAGAAAAGGGAAATAATTTTTATTAACAGTTTTTTTAGAATCACTCCTGGTTGGTGTTCAAAGCCTTGTTAATGAACAGCTGATATTATCCATGTTAAGATTTCTCCTCACATCTTCTTTCTCGCATCCCTGGAGACACCGCAAGGGGGCTCACCAGGAAGGATGGAAATTAACTTGTTAGCAGAAGCTGATTTGCAGGGATGCAGGCAAAGCCGGGTGAAATTGAGTGGATGAGGAGATTGTCTTAAACAGAAATATGTAAATGGAATACCATGAAATTTATTTAACAGTAGCACTTTTGGTTTCCGTTTACGTACAGTGTGTTATAGCAAATAATTTTGTAGCATTTTAAGTACAGACCAATTATGTACAGCATAAGCTTCATGGGCTAAAATACTCTTTCATCAGATTCAGGCTTGGGAGACATTATTGATAAAAAGTTTCAGTTCTTGAGCAGTTAGGCTAGTAGAGGAGGATATCTTGTACAAGCTACCTAGACTTGCTGTTTCTATAACTGTAGTAGCAATAACAACAACAACATTGCTTACTCACCCTTCTTTGTTTTTTTCCAAGTAGTGAAAAATCTTTCTTCTTTTTCCTGAAGAGTTAATACCTTTAACATTAAAAGATGAAAACTTTATAGCCATCTTTAACTTTCTTTGTCTACTGTAGAAGCTGGTCCACGTCTGCATCTTGTGTTGGTTGTTGTGGAGATCCACTTCTACTCTACTCCTTTTCCAACTTAGAGAGTCTCTTGCCTCCAGTATGGTATTTAATTCATCTCTCCCCTGCCTTCTGTAGTATACTACCATGCCTTCTATATTGGCCCATCTGAAAGGTATATCATGTTGTTTAAGGTTGGCTGTCAAAAAGGAGCATTTCCTTCATGTTCTCAAAATTCTACTTCATAAATCTTTAAAGGCCTTGATTTCTCTTCTGTCCATTTCCAATTTCAGTATGAAATGTTGTATTACTTTGTCTCTTGTATTCTTTTTCACAAAATAGATTACCTCATCCAGTGGTAAATTTCTTTGGCTGGCTATTATTTGAATTTATTTGAAATTTCTTTGAATTTCTTTGAAAAAATCAATTTGGTAGACTTTATCCAGTTTGGCTGTAATTTCCCCCCCTTGCATTTGAAGAAAGTTGGACAAAGCATCATAGACTCGAATGAGGGCGACCAAAATGGTGAGGGGCCTGGAAGCCATGCCCTATGAGGAGCCTTTAGAGAGCTGGGTATGTTTAGTCTGCAGAAGAGAAGGTTAAGAGGGGACATGATAGCCATGTTTAAATATCTGAAGGGATGCCATATAGAGGAGGGAGAGGGCTTGTTTACCGCTGCTCCAGAGACCAGGACAAGGAGCAATGAATTCAAGCTGCAGGAAAGGAGATTCCACCTGAACCTCAGGAAGAACTTCCTGACAGTCAGGGCTGTCCGGCAGTGGAATATGCTGCCTGGGAGTGTGGTGGAATCTCCTTCTTTGGGGGTTTTTAAGCAGAGGATGGATGGCTATCTGTCTGGAGTGCTTTGAGGGTGTTCCTGTATGGCAGGGGGTTGGACTGGATGGCCCGTGTGGTCTCTTCCAACTCTACAGTTCTATGATTCTATTCTATGGGTAATACAGCAACTAGAGCTACTAAAAGCTTCTAGAAGATTGGAGGGTACCACAAAATGAGGATATTCAGATGTTCTAGCAAGAACAATGGATTCTCTGATGGAAATAAATACTTGAGGTGTAAAAAGTATTTCAAAAAACCAGGTCCCTATCAGTATAGCATTCTTAGGTTTAAACTTTGATTGGAATCCAGCATTATTTTTCAGATATAGGAAGCAGAATCTTTCAAATCTCTGTCTAGGGATAAAAGTAAAGAGATCTTGTCACAAAGAGAGATTTCATTATTCTCAAACTATAATACCTCACTGTCTTGAATATCCAAATTACAGATGGAAGAAACAAATTAAAAGAAGACATTTACCTTCAAAAAGTTACCTTGGTTTGTGTGTCTGCATGCAGTGGAGGCATAAGAGAGTTACATTTGCAAACAATGCCAAAAGTGGTAAAGAAGTAATGCATTCTAGCTATTTTAAACATAGTTTTCAAGGGCATTTCCAAAGGCATTCTGACAGGAATTTTTCAAGTTTATGCCATTCTGTCTTAAACAAGGATGAGTGAACAGCATACATGTTGCTAGGAATGGAAAGAAAAAGAAGAGGTAAGTGGAAAAACCTGACTGTATAGGTTGTTGGGTTCTCCTTTAAAGCTAGTCTTTCACAGTCTTGTAGTTTCCAGATGTATTGGCCTAAAAATCCCACGGTTCCCAGCCAGCAATATAATTGGGGGATCTATACACATCTGGAAAGTGCCAAGCTGGGAGAGGCAACTTTAACTCCCCAAAAAGCACTTTTGAAGAGGCCAATAACTAAATGCTGCCTCATCAAGCTTGGGCAATTAGGTGTGTAAGTGGGTAATAGATGTACCTCGCTTTTTGCACTCATGTAACTGAATGAAGAAGCACCTTGAAATCTACAATATGCCTTTTCTACATTACAGCTTTCTGTTTTGAGCTGTTGATAATATTCTGCAAGAATTCTGTATTAAAAAGTTTGCTTATTAAATGTTTCTATACCACTTTTCATTGCAAATCTCCCAAAGGAGCTTACATTACTGTGACATTAAGAACCACAAAACACAATAAGGTCAAATAATAAAATAACAAAATAGCAATAACTCCGTAACACATTTCATTTAAATCACAAATGGTAAAGGGCTAAGTTAGTGATCAGGAAAATGCCTGGGCAGACAAATAAGAACTAATTGGTCAAAGAACTACAATTAACTGCTCTTTTTCCATATCTGGGCCTAGAGGGCTGTAGTAATGGAAAAGTGAACACCATTAAATATATAAAAAAACAAAACATTATCGCCTTATTTAATAGTCTTAACATTAATGGTTCATGAAAATGCTACACCAGGGATCATTTTTTTCCCCAGAAAGTAGGTGGGCTGCAATTTAGTGTTATGCATTTGTCAGAACTTGCTGAAATGTCCTGTGCTTGCCTGAAATGTAAAAAACTACAAACTGAAATGCTAATGTTACCTCAAAAGGTGGGTGACTCAGGGGTCTACCTGCAATGCCAATGCTTCCATGAAAAGGTGGAGAACATTAGCTCAAAAAGGGAGGCCTGTGAGAAATGGGGTAACTTCTGGTATCTTTTCACTTTTGTATACCAATACTAATGCAGGGACGCCAGTTGGAGATTAAAATAATGTTTTATTTGGGGAAAATCACAAGCACCTGCAAGAGTCAAGCAGCCTTACAACTGTACAAGGCTAAGTGAAGGAAAGGCGGGAAAATTGGATAGCAAGGAGTTAGGATGAAATGGGCAATATTTACTAAACCTGAAGAGAAGAAAGTTGCAACAAAATAGTTCAAACATGAGAGTTTGAAGGTGGCCCAGAGCATGAGAATCAGGCTGCAAAAGGACAGAGTGACACACCTACGTATACCCACGGTGCTACAAATTGTCAAGCTTGGAGCCTGGTTTTAAATACTATGTTTCTACCCTGACAGGGAATGAATGGTCTCCAGCGGATCAAACGAAAGTCTCCAGAGCTGGTTAATGGTCTTAGAATTAGGTGGTAAAGCATTGATGAGAGTCGTGATAGCTTCTTAATGTCTAGGCAGGTGAGGAAACAAAAGGGAAATTTCAGCATGAAGGAGGCTGCAGGACATCGGTCATTGTTTTGTCTGAGAGTTTTGGTGGCTATTGTTTTCTAGGTTTGCGCCATTGAGAGGATAATCTTCTCCAACTAATCCTTCATGAACTTGTGACCTGGCCATGCCTCAAGGTCCTTCTAACCCACTTTTGCACGTGTGCAGGCAGTCCTCTTTGCCAGCATGGTCTTTCAGCCATAAATATATGGTCTATATTTTAGTGCCAATTAAATAATGTTCACTGCCAATTATAGTGGGAGTGTATGGCATGATAATACTGGATCAGAGCAAGAATGAAAAGCCTACAGGCTGGTCATGAAATCTTTAGCTCTTTTCTGTAGGCCTTGTTGTTCTGGAAAAATGTATATATTAACACATTGGTTCTAAGGAAGCTTTTTCTTGGAATGGCTATTTAAGGTAACAGTCCAATGCATGTCTTTTCAGATAGAAGCCCCATGTTGATCACTACTGACTTGCTGTATTTTTAAAGAATTGTTTTAAAAACTGTGTTGTTTTTCACACACTTCTGCAAGGATGTTCATTACCGATTGGTCAGCTACATACTCTCCGACTGTCTCAACTGGGCAGAGACAGTCATAATTAGTTCTTTCTTGACCCACTTTTTCAAAAGCCTTTGAAATGTCCCAGTTTCTCTCTCCTCCTCCCACTTTCAACTTTTGTCCTTAGCTTGCTTCAATTTGCTGTAAGCTGAGTTCAACTTGCAAAACTAATTTTCACTCTGTTAGCAGGAGGGAGAAGGGGAGGGGTGGAATCTTGTACTCCCCAGTAGGCTTTGGCAAAAGGAAACTGCTGCAGCCTCTCCTAGCTTATTTTCCTCATTAAAAACTTTACCCTACTCTGGTGCAACTTGGCTACACGTGTCATGTTTTTCAATTGTGAAAGGTTGGAAGGTATGTAAATATTATATTTTACATTTTTTCAGTTTTGGTTAGGAGCTTGTTTCTTTTCTGTTTTTCTTCCTACTTCTCTGCCCCCCCATCTACATGTGGCAACAGCTGTTCTAACATTTTCACAAACTTTGTGCTGTTGAACAACAATAGTGCTATCACTACCATGTAAATAAGCAGAGCAAACATTTGCTAACATACACAAATGTGATTTAAAAAACAAGAGCCTCTTTTACAGAAATGAAGCTGGGTTCAGAAATCAACCATTTTTGTGACTCTATTGTGAGGTGGTTACATTTGTGACATGAAGTGATATTATGACACAAAGGGGTATGTGCATGTCTGTTTTACAAATCATAAAAATTCAGCGATAGTTGTGTCGACTTTAAAATAAATTGCAAAGACTGTGTTGTAGATATACTTTTATTAGATCAACCAAAAAGGCACAAAAATCCTTGTGCAAACGTTTGAAATCAAAGTTTCTTCATAAGGCAAAAATGTTTAAAAACAGGTAGAGGAGAAGGAGATAGTTAAAAAAAAAGTTAGAATCACAGAGGTGTTCTCAGATGGTGTGAGTGGAATGGGATATTGATTTCAATATTTCAATACAGCATTTCTGCATACATATACATATTTCTGTACACACAACACACATATTCTCTCTCTCTTCTCACTCATTGTCAGGCTGTTGCGCTCCACAAGAGCCTGGGAAGGTTTCTTTTTCCAGTATTGCATAGCCATGAGAGATTTACAATCAATTTTGTAGGCCTAAACTAACGACATCACCAAATGCAGAGGAAAAGCCCAGGAAAACCAGGTGCAACAGTTAAGACCCTCTTAGGCAATAAATGGTGATCACATATCCAGACCAATTAGCCACCACTACAAATAATTCCTCAGGAATTACACTAGTCGGAGAGCAAGTACGAATGCATCCAACTAAAGAGTTGCATTCTGCTGCAGACAGGTTCCCTTCTCTGTGTGTGCCATGCCACAGGAATCCTAGATCATGATTAGACTTGAGGCTCAGAAACCCACACTACTGAACACATTTAATCTTGACTGTAAGGACGTCTATGCACCATCCTGGTTTACATGAGATAAGCATATTTCCAGACCAAGCAATCTCTTTGGTTTGTTTGTTTTGCACTTTGTTTTAAAAAGTACGTAAAAAACCTTATAATATTTAATACTTAAAGTACTTAATACATAATACTTAATACCTAAAAATACTTAAAAAACTATATGCTTCTAGTGCTCAGATGTTTTCATTGGTTGTACATATTCTTATTGGTTCCTCATCTTGCTTTTGTCCTGGCAATGGCTACCATTGGTTCTTACTAAAATATTACTGCCCTTGCTTTAGGCACATTGTTCTTTTGTCTTTGATCCACTTTCTTGCTTCACCCCATTGCTGAAAGAACTTTACTTGCAGAAAACCACTTGCTTCACTTTGCACCGATAAAACTACAAAACTGAAATAATTTTACCACAGGGCCTGAGGACTTCCCACTAACCTTGCTAGCTTTGCTCTCCTTAAGCACCCATTTCCGGCTGTTTGGGTCCATTTCATTGAAAGGACACACATCTCCATGGCTTCTTTTACCACTGTAGCTGTGGAGAATTTCCTCCATTCCAGCTCCATTTCCAGCATAGAGCCAATGGGATTCCAGGAAAGGCATCTTGTCTTCCAAAAGTAATTTCCTTCTATTAAAGTCGGTAAGCTGTGGAAGGGGTAGGTCACATGGCCTCTCCCATCCCTGTAGATCACACGGCCTCTCCAGGCACAACTGGAAGTGATGTCTTTTCGCTTTTAGTTCTGTGAATTCACCCAAATGGGGATGTCACCCAGACTTTCCCCATCCCTGCCTTACTTTGTAGCATCTGCTTCTTTCACCTCCTTCTCTCTCTCTCTCATTCTCTCTCTCTCTCTCTCTCTCCGTGTGTGTGAGCACAGAAGGATCTCTTTTTAGTTTGGCTTTTTAAGCTCACCAAATTCAGTGCAGTATTTCACTGGTTGGTCAGTGGAAGGGCATGTGGCCAGGACTCTGTTTCTGTTTTGTGTGACTCCTCCGGCCTCATTCTCTGTAGTAACACACCAAATTCTTATAGTGTAATGTGGAAACTTATTGTGTGAAGCCAAGGAACTGGAACACAAGATTGGAAGAATCTAAGCTGCTGAAAAACACAAGAGGATGTTGAATTTAGGAGTATCTAGTGCAGTGGTTCTCAACCTGTGGGTCCCCAGATGTTTGTGGACTTCAGCTCCCAGAAGCCCTGAGCATTGACCATAGTGGCTGGGGCTTCTGGGAGCTGAAGTCCACGAACATCTGGGGACCCACAGGTTGAGAACCACTGATCTAGTGCCTCAGCTACCCTATTCTGATAGTGTGACCATATGCAAGAAGCCACCATTGCATTCTGTTGGAGTTCACAAGCTTCTGCACAAGCCATGTATTTTTCCTCTCCACTTTCTGTATAATCCTCTTATTTCCCTGACTCCTATACATCCCCTAAAACACTGTATTCATGGTCCAGCTACTTGTGGCCCAATTTTCCTCGCCATCCTTGCCCCTCCATCCACTCTGAGTGTGCTTCATCCAATTTTCCAATGCTTATACCTAATTTATGGATTTATATTGTGTTTGCTTAACTGTGTAGTTAATGTGCCTAGTATGACTTGGGCCATTTCCGCACTAGCCTGTTATAGCGCAATGATTCCACTTTCAACATCCTCTGGAATCCTGGGGTTTGCTGTTTTGGGAGGGTCCGGCCAGCCCCTCCTGAAACTGCAAACCCCAGGATTCCAGAGGATGTTGAAAGTAAACTCATCGTGCTATAACAGGCTAGTGCGGAAATGGCCTCAGATTGCCTATGTGCTAGTTAATTCCCTGCTAGAGTTCATAATGCTAATGTTAAAAACAGTGATTATATACATTTTTTAAAATGTTTATGAGCCCAGCAACCCCACTCCCAATAAATAGCTGATGTGAATTAGAGTTACTGGGGTAAATATGTAATGAGATGTGATTGTTAAGAAGCAGAGATCCCCCATATTGTATATTTTCATAATGTGTGTGACATGTGTCTGGAGAGCACATTCAGTACATTCACTCAAGGTAGTAAACATGGATACAGAACAAAATGATCAAGTTAAATTATTAAGTTGCCTGTGTCAAAAACTGGTTGTCCAAGAGGTTTTTTAAATGTTATTTATAACCCATAATTTTCACAATATTGGACAAACCACAGTTTATAATACAGATTACATTTAAAAAGTTAATGAGGCTTCAGGAATTGGCTTGAAATCCGTTACTAGTAAGGTTGCCAGATCAGGACTATCTCTGGCCTCGAGAGGTCAGAAGCAACCCCTGACACCTCTGGACACCATCTGGTGATGCCACAGGTCAGGACTTTGTGATATGACAAGTGACAGCCCCTGGTGAAGTCATTGAATAGGATAGATCAAGCATCAACCACAGTTGTACAAGTAAAGCAAAAGCACCAAGTATAACAAATAAGCACCCACGTACATTTCAAGGCAGTGCTCTTGCCCTGAGACTCTTCCTCCTCACCCTGAGGACTGGAGGCTCGGGCCTAGGCTCTGAGAGCTGGGAACCCTACTATCTAGCAGAGTTCCAATGCCCTTAATATCACAAGCTTGGCAGAAGTTCAACAGGAATAGTCTCCTAAAGATATCTCATCTGAAAAGGCAGATGAGAAGAATTGCTACCTGTTATGGTTGTTAAAGGGTGCTTTGCTGGGGCAAAAACAACCAGAAACCTAATTAATTTAACCCAGGGACATAGTAGGTACTGCCAAGGATCCAGGTTCTGCTTCCAGGAGGCTGCAAACTTCAGTGATCCCTTTTGATAAATGTGTTGTTTCATTGTACTTCTGTAAAGTTGGAGGTTGTATTACTCTAGGTAACAGATTCTTGATCAATTCATATTTGAGTGTCAACAATGTTATGAACAGTATATGAAAAAAGCAGTTTCAGATCAATATCCTGAAAGGGAAACAGGCTATTTATAGGATTTTAAACCTCCTGGCTGGTTTCAAAAGATCAGGTGTTTGCCAATTTGTAATATAACCTTTACTGCCATCTACAGGCCAATCAAATCACTGGAATAACTCCCATATGTTGGTGCTTGCATGGGAGATCACTAATGAATACCAAGTGGTGTAGGCTATATTTTAGAGGAAGGAACTTGGAAAACCACTTCTGAGTATTCCTTGCCTAAGGAAACCCTATGAAATTCATGGGGTCACCATAATTCAACAGGCAAACTGAAGGCACACATACACACACTATTCTGAAAGGAAGAAATGTAAGTTGTGTAGATTTTGTCAGATGCAGGTGGCTTGATGGTCAAAACTGTGTGACTGATTATGAAACTTGGAAATGTTAATCAGCTGAACAAAAATCAAAACCATTTATGTACTAACTTTCTGCATTATTCTGTATTGAAACAATTGTGTACAAGATCTGAAACTTTAACTCCTTTTGGGAATCAAAAGTCTGCAAAAGGATTCATAGAATCACAGAGATGGAAGAGTTCACAAGGGCCATCAAATCAAACTTTCTGCCATGCAGGATACATGAGCGTTCCTGACAGATGGCCATCCAGCCTCTGTTCAAAAACCACCAAAGAAGGAGATTCCATTACACCCTGAGACAGCACATTCCGCCGTATAGTATAAATACAAATGTGTGGGTGGGTGGATGGATGGATGGATGGATGGATAGAAGTCCACATGTGTTGAAGATCTCTCCCCCCTCTTACTGTTGATTTTATACCAAGAATTGGAATCATGGAACCCTTCAAATGTTGGACTGTAACTCTTTGCATTCCTCATCATTGATTATATTGGCCAGGGCTGTTAGGAAATGCAGTCCAAGAACATCTGGCGGGCTTTGTGATTCCTATTTCTCCAGAAAGGGAATGATTTTAAATCCAAATAAGAAAAATCTGTAAAACAACAAATTTCAGGTTAGTTATAACCTAAATACCCTAAAGGCACCAGATCTTGTCTGATCTTTGATGCTAAGCAGGGTCAGCTCTGGTTAGTATTTAGATGGGAGGCCACAAACAATTCCAGGTGCTGTAGGTTATATTTCAGAGGAAGGAACTGCCAAAACAACCTCCGAGTATTACTTGCTAAGGAAAACCTTTTGAAATTCATGGGGTCACCATAAGTTGACAAGAGAAAACACATACATATACATGGCATAAAAGGGCAAAAATGATACATAGAGTCCTGTTTTATCACTTTGCAGTAAATTAAGAGAACTGTTACAAAATCTTGCATAATGCAACATCAAGAAGAACCTCCTAACCATAAGAGCTGTTCAACAATGTAACAGGCTACCTTGAAAGGTGGGGGTTTCTTCTTAATTGGAGATTTTTAAACAGAGAGTGCATGGATACCTATCAGAGATATGTCAACTCTGAAGTGGATTTGCATCAATGATCAAAAATTTCGCATAGGATAAGTGACATGTATGTTGCTGCAGACAAAAGATGCTGGAAGTGTGGATTGTAGAAAGCTCATTGAACATATTGAGAAGAACTGCTCCAAAGTTAAGAGTTTTTGGAGTAATATAATATGATCTTGCTGGGCACAAGTGACTACATTTCATTTTCTCTGATCATCTTGTTAGGTTATTTAGAACAATTTGCTTCATCATGAGAACATTAGTTTGAAAATCATTAACCTATTGAAGAATTCTGGGGGCTCCAAAACTGAAAAGCACATTCACTTATGGAATCATTGAAGAAAGTTTGATGAATTAGCAGGAGTAAAAAAAAGTTTATGTGGCTTAAGGTTCATAAAGATAAATGATAAAAACTTGAAGTATAGCTTGGATATTGGTAAGTAGGAGAGATTTTTTTGGTAAATATTGTTGTAACTCTGTGTATTTAAATTATGATGATATATCTTCATATGTAGCTATTTATAGAATGTTAAATATTAAGATTAAAAAAATTACAGTATCCGACATAAGCCATTGTAGTATCCCACAATGGCCAGAAATATTGCAATATCCAAATATAAATACATAGATATATCAATATAACAGGACAGAACATGATAACGGAGTAAAGTTCCTGTAGATCCATGAAATACATGGTTCACTTAATATACAAGTCATCAATCCAGTTGTCAGTTATAGTAGCTAAATAAAATAATGTAATACAATGTGATATCTGGTTAATGTAAGTAGGCATGATGTTTTGGAGGCCTGTTTCTGTTTAAAGAGCAAGAATACAGTATTCACAATTTACAAAAACTATCATAATTAATTTACCAGAATTCTGCCCTCCTACTCCAGGGGTGATAGTGAATGATAATACCACCGCTGTCATTTTTTAAAAACACGGTGGCAGTTTTATTACAACTGTAAGAATTCATCCTTACTAGCTATAGGATTTGTCAGAATAATACTTTATTGATACTCCATTAATAAAAACCCTGAGGATAACTTTTTGTAAATTCAGATCTTGAATGCACAAAACTCCCCTTTGAGAAAAGTGACTCTTTCTTTGCAGTGTTTTTTGGAGGAATTATTAATGCTATGGGATTAAAACCTTTGGGAAGAATCTAATGTTTGAGAAGACATAATATGAATTTTATTAGTTTTGCAGAGTTAAAAACATTTAGGAAGGTACTTTTAAGAAAGGTATTACACCTGTATTACTTAGTTTCACATATTGGCATGTTTTTACAGTAGTGTACTTTCTCGGCACTCATGAAATATAAGAATAATAGATAATCTTGTGACACCTTAAAGCAGGGATGTGCAACTGTGCGAGGCTAATGGGCCTCAGGAGACTACTTACTCCTAAAAAATAAAAAACAGCAACAACAATGCTTTTGCCTCCAAATGCAAAAGTCACTTCCTGTTTTAAGAAAATAATTGACTGGATAAGAAAGGCCTTTCCTGGGCATGAATTCACTGAGCCTTGACCCATATGTGGTGAAAATACCCCCACACATCTATAGGGCATTTTGGGACTTTTTCTTTTGAAATTTTTTGCATTTTCTTTTATACTTGGGGGAACCAGTTGATGTCCAAATCTGGTGGAAACACCTCCCATTTTTCAATGACTTGCTTTTTGACTTGTTTGAATTACCCACGTATTACTCAGTACCCATGTATTTGATGGGCAGTCCCCTCTTTTGTGATGTTTGTGCAATGCTTTTGCAACTATGTGCTGCTTTTTTCTCTCAAACAACTCAACACCGTCTTGTTCATAGTACTGTATATTGTAAAAGTCTTTTGTGGTACATCTCTTGTCTTATACAGGATTTGTGCTTGCAAAACTTATATTTGGCTTACACTTTAGTGTCTCATTTATGTTTTTTAGCTACCTAAATGAATTTGCAAGCAAAAAAAGAGAGAGACTGGGTTGTCCACATCAAACATTTCCCACTTTTTAACAATGCTCTGGTCCCTAACCTGTCAAATAAGCAGTGGATGCCTGTAACTTCCATATCAGTCGTGTAGGGATGGGGGGTAAGGGTGGTGGTTCACTCCATGTGGCAATGTTTTTAGGGTGTCCTGGCTTGTAGTCGCACCCCCACGCGCCCTTGTCACGCCCCCACACACTGCAGCCATGCCCCCACACACGGTGGCCCCACCTCTCATGCTATGGCCCCGCCCCCTTCCTCCCCCCTCCACACACTCCAAGCTCCACCACTGTTCCACATATACCCTAGAAGTCAATTTGGTGTATTTTTGACCCCTGGAGGTCCCTGAGGACATTCTTTGGCCAACTCTGCCTGAGAGACTAATTATGGCATAAGTATCCATGCACTGCAGCTCTATTAATCAGATGCATGGAGTGTTATACTGCAGAGCTCCCAGGCTGTGAAACTCCATTCCTGCAGAGGTTAGATTGGTGGTTTCTTTGCTATCCTTCCGGAGGCAAGTGAAGACATGGCTGGTCTTTGAGGAATGACTGCTCACAGGGAAAAAGCTGTGTTTCACGAGTAGCTTACTTCTGTTTCTTGTCCTTTTTTTAGCCATTTGTTTTTAACAGCTTTTAGCTTTGGTGATAGTTTAATCATATTTTAAACTTTTCTACAATGAAATATTTTTTAGCTGTATCTCTTTTAACTTTTTAAAGCTGCCTTAGACTGGGGAATAAAGGGATATAAATAAGTGCACTAGTGATAATAATAGTAATAATGGTAATAATGCCTCCTTTGTGGTGGAGGAATTGTAAACAATGAAGTCAGAGGGAAATGAAATGCAGAAATTTCAGATAGTAAGCAACAGATAGTGAACTACAGGCTACTCTCTGCAAATTCTTTTCTGTGTGGTTATGCACGGAAATGAAGTTGCTCTCTGATGCAAGTCCTGAAATGAGTCTGAATGTGTGATTCAACCAGTGATGTAGACTCAAGTCAACTGACTCGGACTCAAGTCAGACTTAAGTCACTTCAGTGACTCGACTTGGACTTGACTTGGCAAAAATTACACATTAACTTGACTCGACTTGAGACTTCCATATTTTTAGTGACTGACTTGCTGCCCTTGGTTGAGTAACATAACACATTCATCCAGAAACTTTACAACTTACTGGTCACATGACATTCTGTCTCAAGCCCAAAGTGTGGACACATTTCTCAGAGAGAACAGCAAATGGGATATGGTTGAGCAAATGGGTTGAGGTCTGCTCAGAAACCTGTCCCTACTACATATAGGAGGAGCTTTCTAAAACTTTTCCTGAGAGTAAAAGGCAAGATTCATGCCCAGAGTGCAAGACACGTATCTCAGAGGAAAATAGAAAATGTGTTAGGCTTGACTTTGGTAATGGGCAATAAGGAGGACCCTGTTCTGCATTTCTGAAAAAGCCTCCAGTTTTGAAAATGGGAAGTAAGAAAGAGCCTATTCCCCACTTCCATAGCTGCAGATGGCAAAATCGCAAATGTGGAGGGCTGACTCTACTTAAACTGTTAAAACTGATTTTTTCGACTCTGTCCAGAAATTCTAGAATACAGGTTGAGGTATAACAGTTGGCTCCCAGACTCGAGACTTGATTTTAAAAGTATCTTCAAGGACATGAGACTTGACTTGAGACTTGAACGTAGAGACTTGAGACTAGGGATGGGATGAATCCCGAATTTTCTAAATCCGAATCTGGATCAGAATCCCTGGATGGTTCTGGGAATCCATGAATTTCACGAATCTTGAATTTTTCAAATCCTTTTTTAAAAAAGGCTTTAAGAAGCAAGGGAAAGAAAGCAATTCTACACCACCTTTTCTCACCCAGCCCGGGCAGGATTGGGCCCACGGCAGGGGGAGCAGAGTGGGGAGCACAAGATCATGCTCTCTGCCACATTTTCTCTCCTGCCCTGAGCAGGATTGGGGCTGCAATGGGCGGGAGAAGAGCAGGGAGCATGAGATCGCGTTCTCCACTGCCTTTTCTCACCAAGCCTGGGCAGGATCAGGCCTGCAGCTGGCGGCAGCACAGCAAGGAGCATGAGATCATGCTCTCCGCCGCTTTTCTTGCCCGGCCCGGGCAGGATGGGGCCTGCGGCGGGTGGAAGCAGAACGGGGAGCACAAAATTGTGCTCTCCGCTGCCTTTTCTCACTGGCCCCAGGCAGGATCCAGCCATGGCCAGCAGGAGACCGGGGCAGGATTCAAGAGATTCGATTTGCTTGTTTCGGTGGGTAGATTTGGATCCCTGAATCTCGAATCCTTGCTCAGGATTAGAGGATTCAGTTGGCCTGTCTCTACTTGAGACTTGACTTGAGACTTGGAGTAAAAGACTTAAATACATCACTGGATTCAACCCATGTTTATTGGTCTGTGCCTACCTTCCAACTGTCCTGACTTGACAGGGACAGTCCAGATTAATCCTCAGTTGTCCTACTTTTTCAGCAGCTTTTAATATGTCCCAGTTTCTCTCTCTTCCTCTCACCTTCCCCCTTTGTTCTCAGCTCAATTTAATTTCTGCAAACTTAATTAACAGTGCACTCAATTCAGAAGGGGAAAGGGAGAGGAGGGGGCAGAATCTTTCCCTTCCCTTCCCAGCTTGTCTGTTTTTCCACACTAATACTACTGGCCATCTTGACCACACTCTGATGGTGTGTGGCCCTGGGCGTCGCAGATTTCATCCGTGTGAGATGTCATATCCTATATCTATGTTGATGTTCAGATCTCTAGTAAAAGAGTCTGACCTCCAGAACCATGTTCGTTTCTATGCTTTTCACCTAGCCGGTTCTGGGCACCTCATTTCAAGAAGGATATTGACAAGCTGGAACGTGTCCAGAGGAGGGCAACCAAAATGGTGAAGGGTCTGGAAGCCATGCCTATGAGGAGAAGCTTAGGGAGCTAGGTATGTTTAGCCTGACAAAAAGAAGGTTAAGAGGAGATGTGATAGCCATGTTTAAATATTTGAAGGAATGTCACATCAAGGAGGGAGCGGGCTTGTTGTCCGCTACTCCAGAGACTAGGACAAGGAGCAATGGGTTCAAGCTGCAGGAAAGGAGATTCCACCTGAACCTCAGGAAGAACTTCCTGATGGTCAGAGCTGTCTGACAGTGGAATATGTTGCCTCAGAGTGTGGTGGAGTCTCCTTCTTTGGAGGTTTTTAAGCAGAGGCTGGACAGCCATCTGTCGGGAGTGCTTTGATGCGTGCTCCTGCATAGCAGGGGGTTGGACTGGATGGCCCCTGGGGTCTCTTCGAACTCTATGATTCTACTGAGGCCAAATAAGAATGCCAAAGTCAAATAGGAATAGAATAGTCAAACAGATGGGTTTCAGGACTCAAAAAAAAAAAAAAAGGAAATGGTATTAAAAATGTTTTATTCATAAAGAGAAAATGGCAGCTTTTCCTGTTCTGTTGACACATGATTATTATATTTTCTCTACCTATGCATCTTTTGTTAGTGATAGAACGTAAATGGTATGAGAACTTCCTGAACCACCAAAGCAATTTAGAAATTCAATACCAGCAGTGAAGAAAAACAGATAGGATTTTCCTGTTAGCATACAATGGTCCTTTAAAAAAAATACAGCTGCAATTTCATGGCTGACCTAAGCTGTAATTTGATACCAGTGCTTTCTCTAACTGAATGCACATTTATTACTCTAGATTCATAGCTGTTAGTAAAGCTAGTTCAACTAGTCATTTATTGGTTGGACACACTGATCTGAAGCAGAAAGGGTTAATCTGTAAGAGATGAATCTGTAAGAGATCTTCTGATGGCGCTTCTGACAGTAACTTTTTTGCTATTAATTACAGTTCTCCAGGACTTTAAAACCTATTATAATTGTTTACTCGAGGTGTATGCCATGTGTCTTTATAGGTTAAAAATGTTTTATGTAACTACCTCAGCTATTAGCTCAAGTAAAATATTATAGATCAGCCTAAATACCTTAAAGGCACCAGATACCTGTCTTGGAAGCTAAGCTGGGTCACCTCTGGTTAGGACTTGGATGGGAGATTGCCAATGAACACGAGGTTCTGTAGTCTATATTTCAGAAGAAGGAACTGGCAAAATCACCTCTGAGTATTCCTTGCCTAAGAAAGCCCTATGAAGTTATAGAGATCACCATAATTTCTCAGGCAACTTGAAAGCACATGCATGCACAAACACAAAATATTATCTGAATTCTCCCGCTGTGTATCTGTAGCATAGGGGATGAGAATGCATACTACGCAACATTGTACAGATGAAAACGAGGATATGTGTGGCATCAGAGTATAGTTAAAAGGGCAAAAGTTATTAATTACAAAGAACATACAAATCAGGAGAGGCTGCAGCAGCTTGTTTTTGCTTGAGTGTACTGGGAAGGGCAAGATTCCACTTCGGCTCCTCTTGTGACTGCTGAGTTGAATGCAAACTACTTTTGTGCTTTGAACTCAGTGTGCAACAACTGAAGTAAGCTGAGGATGTAGGGAAGAAGTGGGAGAAGAAGAGAGAAACTGAGACATTTTAAAAGCAGCTGAAAAAGTGGGATGACAAAGGATGAATCAGGATTGTCTCTGCCAAATCAAGGACAGCTGGAGTGTATGGGAGTTGAATCATGTCTGGATTCTGCTCAACACTTTATTTCAAAATAGTTTGGTGATGAGGTGGCTATTGTTCTTAGTTAGTATGCTGTGATAAGGCCCACAGTTAAGAAGCATAGAGAGAGTTCACCAGCTTGCAGCTCTCCTAGCAGTATTTGGCTAAATTCATCTTCAAACCAGGGATGAGAATCATACAGCCTTCCAGATTTTATTGAACTCCCAGCAACCTCTTTAGTATATAGCTGCTGGTGATGGATGCTGGTGCTTGCAGTTCAATAACATCTGGAGGTCCATGTGATTCCCACACTTGTTCTAAATAATGCTTTGAGGCATCTTGATTTATAGTCCTAGTTTGGAGGGCTTGATAAAATCAGAGAATGTCCGTTTGTGCACAATATCAGTAGAGGAAAAGAAATTAATTAAGCTGCATATATGTGTTCATGAGGACAGGATCAAAATTCAAAATGACCTGGACAGATTGGAGAGCAGGGCCAAGGCTAACAAAATGAAATTCAACAGAGAGAAGTGTAAGGTCCTACACTTAGGTAGAAAAAAATGGAATACAGAAATATAGGATGGGGAACACGTGGCTGGATAGGAGTATGTGTGAAAGGGATCTAGGAGTCTTCATAGACCACAAGCTGAACATGAGTCAGCAGTGTGATGTGGCAGCCAAGAAAGCCAATGCAATTCTCGGTTGCATCAATAGGAGTATGGTGTCTAGATCAAGGGAAGTACTGGTACCACTCTACTCTACTTTGGTTAGACCTCATCTTGAATACTGTGTCCAGTTCTGGGCACCCCAATTCAAGAAGGACATGGTCAAGCCGGAGCAAGTTCAGAGGAGGGCGACCAAAATGATGAGGGGCCTGGAAGCCAAGCCCTATGAGGATAGAGAGCTGGGTATGTTTAGTCTGCAGAAGAGAAGGTTAAGAGGGGACATGATAGCCATGTTTAAATATTTGAAGGGATGCCATGTAGAGGAAGGAGAGGGCTTGTTTTCTGCTGCTCCAGAGACCAGGACAAAGAGCAATGGATTCAAGCTGCAGGAAAGGGAATTCCACCTGAACCTCAGGAAGAACTTCCTGACAGTCAGGGCTGTCTGGCAGTGGAATATGCTGCCTCGGAGTGTAGTGGAGTCTCCTTCTTTGGGGGTTTTTAAGCAGAGACTAGATGGCCATCTGTTGGGGGTGCTTTGAGGGTGTTCCTGCATGGCAGGGGGTTGGATTGGATGGCCCATGTGGTCTCTTCCAACTCTACATTTCTATGATTCTATGATTCTATGGTAGAGCTGAGCATATGGCCTCTTGTGCCTTTCTCCATAAATGTCTTTTTATATTATCTGAATTCAGCCTTTGCCTATCAGAGAGGACATTTGCAGCAAATTTACCACTATGTTTTTCAACTGCTGACCTGCTCCTCCTTCCTCTTTGCCAAATAAAGATTTTAACTACTTCAGGAACTATAAAACAGGTTTGGGGAAATATTTCACCATTTCTTACTCTGCAGCACTTACTTATTTTAGAATAATAGTAGTGGCCATAGTAGTTGATGTCTAGCATGAAAACCCTTATCTAGAAAACCCTGGAACTAAGATGACAGCACACCCTCCAGCACCTTGTTTTAAAATGAAATATAGGCTCTGGATAAATTCCCTCACCCCAATGCTCGCCATGGTTGGTTATATCAAGTGCTGTGTTGCTATTCTGCTCTGCTAATTAAGTTCCAGTTTGTCCCCTTTTGTGGCTGCTTTTTGAGGTTCACACAGAGTAGCAGTTGAAGAAGATAGATTTTTTTTTGATTTTTTTTTTTTTTTTTGCTGCAGTTGCCAGATCTCAGGGCCTGGCCCTGAGTCTCTGGTTTTCATGAGCCTTCTCCAGGCAGGGTGCAATTCTTCAGTTTCAGTGGGATCATTTCTGGAAAAGAGGAAAGGACTGTGGGGAAATCTCTAGCTCAGGTAGTAGATCAGCAGCTTGCTACAGTTTCCAAGGGCTAATTCATTTGTTACTGCTACTTGAAGAAATATGGGGTGAGAGCAAGGATGTATTTAGTTGCTTAGCTCCCTCACTTCCTTCCAGTGGTGGTGGCATCAGCGTTCACTCTCCGCTCTGATCTGCATCCACCTTCTGCTAGAACAGTGGTTCTCAACCTGTAGGTCCCCAGATGTTTTTGGACTTCAGCTCCCAGAAGCCCTGAGCATTGACCATAGTGGCTGGGGCTTCTGGGAGCTGAAGTCCACAAACATCTGGGGACCCACAGGTTGAGAACCACTGTGCTAGAAGCAAATGGGCTCAGTTAAATGTTCTTTAATCTATCCCACTAAATAGATGAGAAGGAATAATACTCTCATTTACCTAGTTCTGGAAACAGCCCCTTGAGATAAAGTGGTTGTCAGTTTCCCAAAGAAGATATGTTCTCTCTTTCTCTCTCTCAGCCCCTTCCTCTTCTCTGTGAATGTTTGAATGACAAACTGTGAAGAAGTATGGTTGGTACTTAATGCATAATCTTAATGACGTCACCGGGGCCACCCCTTGGTCTCAAGTTTTGGTCAGGATGGTGGACCTGGCTTGTGTGATGCAGGTATCACAATCCTGTTTCTGTGCAAGGGCTTATGACAACCTGTGACAGCCACAGATATAATTGGCTGACCCTTGGGTGGTCCACTGGAGTTCTTGCAACAAAGAAATGGAGTCAGCCCTCACTATTGGATGATGGCCAGGAATTGTAGTGTGTAGCACTGCTCCTCCTGAGCAGGCAATAACATCTCCATACTTTGGGAAGCACATTGGGAAGAAACACATGATAATGCAGAGCTGTGACTACAGATGAGCCTAAACAGGTTCCATTCAATAAATGTAATAATTCCAAGAATTATTATCACTTGTTGGTTTTTCCTTTACTCTTTCTTTGTAAGCCTTGGCTTAGTAGCACCAAGGTAGTTGTGTGTGCTTGCTTCTGTAGTGAGTAATAAATGTTTCAATTATAGAGTTAATTAGTATTGCCTTTTAAACCAAAAGCAGAGTCTTGTTAAATGAATGCATCTTGTTGGTAATGTTTTAATTAATGGGGTAATAAAGCCATTGTACCAACACACATACACACGGAGCACTTTGTGCAGGTTAATGAAGGCCATGGATCTCGACTCATTTCCCCATGTTTGAAATCTCTCTCTCTCCCCACCCTGCCTTTTGTATCATTACATTTTGTTCATTTCTTTTGTGTTTGTGCTCCTACCACTAATGAGGTTGTTGTTTCTGAATTGCATTATGGGAATCAAGAGCTCTAATGATGCCTAATTAAATTTGGCCCTTCCTGCATAACAAAAGAAAAAGAATGGCTGTGAAATTTGTACTCGGTTTTGCGTTGCTGTTTAAAGGTCCAACCAGAGCAGCATTCTTGAAAGCATACAGTGTATTCTTGGTCTGTCCTTGTTCCACATTGTCACACAATCTGTCTTTTATTCTTCCTGTGCTTCTCATTTTCATGTAATCCCTCCTTCCCAAATCACTAGATTATACGTACCCTGAATCTGTGTATTCTGTTTGTACATCTTTGTGAATGTAAATGTCTGATGAAGTATGATTTAGGCAATTTTATCTATGAACACCTTTACTTCTATAGGTGCCCCATTACAGGTACAGCTCAGATAATGAAGTAGATGTGTTCCTGGCCATTACTCCTTTAACAGAAAATTTGGTACCAGAGGTAGAAATGACATTGAAAAAATACATATAGTTTCCTGCAGTACAAAAAAGAAGAATACTTCAACAATATCCAGCAAAATTTTGTTCAAAGATCACAATTTGCACATGTGAAATGAAACAATCAGATCAGGTAAGTAAAAAGAAAATTTTGATCTTTCTAGAGACCACTTGAAAGCTTCTTCCAGCTTTCACTAGCCTCCACTTTTCTTATGATTTCCATTTTGGTGGCCAAACATATAGATTTATGATTTTTAACATGCTGGGTACGGGTGGCAATGGCTGGTGAGGCAAGCTCATCTCCTCTCCCTCTTTTCTCTCTGTTATGCTGTTGAAACATCCTCAGTAAGGGATTCTAGAGGGAGCTGCTTTTTACCTTCTCTGTCATAGGGAGACACACACAACTGCAATAGGGTCAGCTACCATAGATTCCCACTGTTTCCCAGCTTAAGCTTTATGGAATTTTTTTTACTGCAGACAAGTTGCTCCAATCTGATACTGAAAGTCTTTTTCTCCAGCCCTCCTTCACCATCCTCTCAATGCTGATTCTGCTAAATAAGCTTCAAGAGAGACAGAGGACAAAGAGGAGAAGTACGATCTGGGCAGACATAAAAAGATGCTGGAAAAAGGAGCTTGTTTGTCAGAGGCTCTGTTAACTGAGGCATGCCTGTTTGAGGTATGTTACTGGTATGCCTGTTGCAGTCATACAGGTCACACTAATCACACAAGGCATTGCACTGATTGCCAGGCTGCTATGATTAGGGTGATAATTTGTTGGGTAAGAGCTATAAAATCAGCCCCAGTATAAAATCAACCTCTCCAGATTGCTGGAGAATGTGTATGAAAATAATACCTTATTTTCATACACATTTTCAAGCAATCTTATATTGGCTCACTAACACAGACCTGTTGAATAAGAGGTGCTTACATATGTTTTGGCGTAACAAGTCCCAATCATTTAATCATTCTGCCACACTTGGAACAAATGACTGGATTTAGCTCAACTGATCTCTTAAAAACTTCCACTGCATTTGAAAGTGAGAATCAAAAATGTAAAACTGGAAGCATAATTCTGCCCTTTTGCAACTATCAGTTTCTGGCCGAGGAGGAGCCACACTCTATCACAGTGGATAACTTCCAGGCAGCCTTCTATGGCCCTTTCCGCGTGGCATTTGCCATGAAAAAGGGTGTCTGGAGCGATTGTTAGGCACGATTGTGAGAAATGATCTGCACGATGTGCTCACAATCGTGCGACACTCCAGGGGCCGGCAGGGGCCGATTGTGCACCTCTTCATTTTCAGCTAGAAGCCGAAAATGGTGTGTGATCACGCATTCCTTCCAGGCCCTCCACACACTTACCTGGTGTGTAGAGCCTCTGGAGTCACGCTGGTTGCGCTTCCTGCCCCAGCGCAGCCTGGGAAGGTCCCAGGCTGTACTGTGTAAGGAAGAGGTGGGGCTCTCTCATGAGCAGGCAGCTCATGTGGAGCCGAAGGACACCGGCCATGAGAGCCTTCTGCCGGAGGCTGCTTGCACGATCCCCAACCCCAGCGCTGGAAGAAGGTAAGGTGCAGAAAGAGCCTATATTTCATTCTAAAACAGTGGTTCTCAACCTGTGGGTCCCCAGATGTTTGTGGACTTCAGTTCCCAGAAGCCCCAACCACTATAGTCAATGCTCAGGGCTTCTGGGAGCTTAAGTCCACAAACATCTGGGGACCCACAGGTTGAGAACCACTGTTCTAAAACAAGGTGCTGGAGGGTGTGCTGTCATCTTAGTTGCAGGGTTTTCTAGATAAGGCAGATTCTCTAGATCAGGGGTGGGCAAAGTGCTGCCTGCAGTCCTCTAGCCACTCTCTCACCCTCGTTGGTAAAATTTTTACCCCTTCATGGCAAATCATGCCCCTAGAAACTAGGGGAGGTACTATTTGCCATTGCTTGCTTACTCCTTTCTGGGCTGTTTCTGAGAACGCTGGCAATTTCTGTGCACAATCCAAAGTGCTAACTATGACCTACAAAGCCTTATATAACTTGGGTTGAGGTATTTGGAAGACTTTACTGTTCCCTTACTATCCTGCCTGGGTGTCAATGTCTTCAGAGGAGGCCTTCTGTCAGTCTGACCACCATCAAAACTATGCTTCATCAAGATGTCCAAATTGACCTTCTAAGTGGTGGCTTCTAGGTTGCACAACTCTTGTGTGAAGAATGATTTTTCTGACTCCCTTTCTAGTATCATTCTGCTGTCTGAATTTTTATTCTGACAGGCCTTTGGTATTTAAGCTGATGGTGTTTTAAATGATTAGGTACTGTCTTAACTTAATTGTTCTGAGTTTTTAAATATTTTGTTACATCTTTTTGTGAAATATTTGAATTTTATTACTGTGGGCTGCCTTGACTAGAATTTTTAGCTGAAAGGTAATTTATATATTTAATAAATATATATTTTCTTTTCTAAAAATGGCTTTCTAAACTGCAGTGGGCCCTCTGTATCCATGGGAATTTGGTTCCAGGACCCTGTGTGGATAACAAAAAACATGAATGCTCTAGTCCCTATTAAAGAAGTGGTGTAGGGCAGCAGCTAGGGGTGGTGGCAAGGCCTAGCCTACAGGTGAGCCTGAGCTGCACCTGATTTGAACTCCCCTGCCTTGGCCCTGCTGCTCCTGACAAAAGACACATGAAATGGTGGTAAACCAA
The DNA here is from genome assembly GCA_948472985.1 of Iguana delicatissima. Taxonomy (NCBI): domain Eukaryota; kingdom Metazoa; phylum Chordata; class Lepidosauria; order Squamata; family Iguanidae; genus Iguana; species Iguana delicatissima. The sequence goes on from CAOKZL010001594.1 coordinate 404,113, forward strand.
GTGTAGTGCTTGCTGCTAATTCATGTGTCCCACCATTTCACAGATCCTTCTGTCTCTTTGCAGCCTCTTCCATGTCACTGACTAGAGTGAGAGAAGAACACCATGGGGTATGTGAGTATGGGCAGCTTTGGGCTCTTTCCTGTGCAAATCTGAGCCAGGACGCTCTGCATACTGGGGCTGTGCTTGCTGTCAGGAACTTGAGACTGTTATTAGCTGTGAGCTTTCACCAGGAAAGACCAGGGCACCAAACACAGAATGGTGTGGCTGCTGGAGATTCTTCACATTTTTCATGGCATCCTGCAGTAACAAGTCCTGGCTGCCTTGGTTGGAGAACATTACCCATGAATGAATCTGCTTAAATGGAGGATGGGAGGTTTAAACAGAATCACTTGTGGGGGGCACTCCTCCAACCAGGGCAACCAGGACTCTCTGCTGCAGGAGGCCATGAAAAGCATGAAGAAAGAGCCGATACCACTGCCACATCCCCAACAAGCATTCCCTCCCACATTTGCCAGCACCATGCCCCAATTCTTCTGGTGAAGAGCAAGAAGACTCATAGCTAACACAAGCTCTGAGCCCACAAAAGTGAGTACAGCTTCAGCTTGAAGAACACCCTGGCTCAGATACGCACAGATAAGAGCCCAGTGCTGCCCATACTTGCCTGCCTTATGGCATTCTTCTCTTGCTGTAGCTGGTTGTATGGACAAAGTGAAGATCTGTGAAATGGCAGGAGGCATGGATTTGTGTCAAGCATTATGCCTGGATTCTTGCCTGCTGCTGTCCTGTACCATTTCATTTCATTAGTAGAGGCTTATAAATTTCCTGTTTGAATCCGTAGTGGATTGCTTATGAGCCTGTGAATGTAGTGGGCCCACTATAATTGAAAGAACTGAAACTTTTGTATTTGGTTCTATTTGGGCTCCTTTTGTGACTTTAGAATATGTGTCAAATGGCAATGCCCATGGTAATGTGAGAATAAATCCTTTTATACCTGATGTTGTTGTTACCCTAAGAGGTGAGGGGCATTAGGGTCCACCCATAATGCCAGCATATCCTTAGAATGTTGCGGAATTATAGTTCAAAGGAGGCCTGTGAGAGGAGGGTAATGGCAGGATCTTTTTACCTATGTATAACGGTACTAACTGTAGAGAGGACTTCATTTAAAATTAAACAAAATATTTTATTTGAATTGACAAACACACGAGAAGTCAGACGCTCTTAAGAACCATAGAAGGCTGTCGAAAAGTGAGGCAAGAAAGGTTGGATAGAGAGAGATTGGGTGGAAAGGGTGATAGTTACCAGTCCTGATGGAGTCACAGCAGAGGGGCTCAGACAGCATCTGAGGATAGCACACAGGAATGGCAGTCTGGGGCACCATGTACAATGTACTATGTACTATGTCCAATATACAACAAAAGGCTGAGGTTGAAGCTAGGGTTTTTATACCCTATTTCCCACCTTGAAGTGGTGCCATGACAAAGCTGTAGCGGATTTCCCCTGGGATTGAGAAAGGGTTCTGGAATGCGCAGATTGCTTAACTCCAGAGTGATAAAACATTGATGAGACTCATGACAATTTCTTAATGTTCAGTCAGGTAGGATGTATACAGAAAATCTCCATAGGATAAGATTGAAGTATGGTCTCTGATTGCTCACCAATCCGAGCAGTTTGTCTTTCATGGTATTCAGAAATGCAAAGAGCCTGGAGAGGTAAAAGAATTACCACAAACCCATCAATGTCAGGTTTTCCCACCTAATCCTCTATGGACTTATGACCCTGAACACATTTCCGGTCATCTTGACCTTGAAACATTTCTCCAGTCAGTGTGATTTTGATCATATTCTCCAGTCATTAGTAAGTCCAGTTTGATAATTGCATATCTAGTAGGAGGGGTGGTAGGGAATGATAACCTCTTCAGTATTTAAATGCTGTAGATCAGTTAGGTCAGTAAAATCTGCTTTAACTCTGTTCTGACCTCTGTAATTAGTAAGAAAATGCTCGAAGTGTCTGGCAGCAAAGGGTTAGTTTTGCTAACTTGAATGTCTTTCTTTAGTGAATCTTATTGTTAATTCCTACTCAAGAAGACCTGTTAAATCAATGAAAATGTGGTAAGTCAACCCTTATGCAAGTTCTATTGATTCAGTAGGTCTACTCAAAGTAACAGTAGGGTTCAGGCTGAAGAACATATTTGCCTGTAAATTATAACCACACAGCCACATTTGAAATCAGTGTCTGTAACTAAAAGACCCAGGAGGATAATAATGCCAGCAAATGAAGCAGTTACTAATGTACTCAGTAGATAGAGACCCCAATTTTCTCTGAGGCTTGTACAAATGTACACATTGTAGCTCTTGTTCTCCATCCCTAATCATACATCTCTGTTGTCCCAGGGGTCATTTTGTAAGTCTCGAATCAACTGCCTATTATTGAATTTTGTTCTGTCAGAAGGCAACTTGCATCTACTTGCCTGGGGATGTGATAACACCATGCCTTTGTTTTCTGATTAATTTGTTTAATTATTTTCTCTTTCCTTTCAAAGCCTATGGATTACCTTGGGTTCTTAATAGCTTTTTAATTTCATTAACAAAAATACTGTCCGTGTTTATGCCTACATTTTAATAGAAAAGCCTGCATTATCCAGAGATTTTACAAAACTGATGCAATGACATAAATACATACATATATGTATATGCATCTACATCAGTGTTGCCCATTTTTAAAAATAGCAATAAGGGACAGTCAAAATTCATGATGTGCAGGACAGACAATCAGGAAGAGGTTAAAAATGAGTTTGTATTCTACCTAAGCACCAAATTAAAGCATTGATTTCAATTAACCTAGTCACGTATTTCTCTGTAAAATTGTCCACATTCATAAATTAGATGATGCACACACTTCTGTCTTTATGAAGGGCCCACAACCTTCATATAGGGGATTTTCTGGCATCTTGTTCAATCTATATGAAAGAAAAAACTTTCCAACCCTCAAATAGACTTTCCTTGTAATAAGGGGCATCCTTTATAATAAGGGAAATCTGGCAACTCTAACATATATATCATATGTATACTGCCTTATAGCAAAGTATCTCTGGGCAATGTACAATACAAGCAATTTAAAACAATTTCATTTAAAAACAATGAAAGATAATTTAAACAGTCTAGGGACATATTAAACAGTACGCCAATTTAGAACGGTTGACACAGCTTAAGATGATGCAATTGTGTAAAGTGGATAAACCATTAGACACTCCGCCCACCCAAGAGGAGTTAATAAAAAGCAATGTTTCTTAACTTGTTGCCAAAATGAAGCCAATATTGGCACCAACTGGGACTCCAAGAAGAGGACACTCCGCAGTTATGTCCCCACAGCAGAGAAGGCCTTCTCCCATGTCCCCTCCACCCCAGTGTGCTAATCCCACTGGTGGGACACATAGGATGGCCCCACCAGCAGATCTTTGCATCCGGAAGACATATATAGGGAGAGGCACTCCTTGATTGATACCTATACACATAGATATACACATACATTTATATATGCATGTATATATCAGCCAGCATGATGTAGTGGTTTTAGCACTGGACTACAACTCTGGAGACCAGGGTTTAAATCTTTGCTCAGCCATGGAAATCCACTTGGTGACCTCAGGCAAGTCACATTCTCTCAGCCTTGGAGGAAGGCAAAGACAAACACTCCAAATAAATCTTAACAAGAAAATCCCTGATAGGTTTGCTTTAGGGTAGCCATAGTTGAAAATGACTTGAAGACACAAAATTCTCTCTCTGTCTTTCTGTGTGAATGACTTTTCTTCCACCCTTAAACCTATGGAGTGTAATTAAGCATTTACATTTTATGGGAGTTATACATATTTGTAACCCTCCATGGTTTTCTCAATGCTGCTTCTGCTTTTTAAAAAACTTTTCTCAGATATTTTTCTATTTTTCTCAGTTTATCGTTTTAAAGACAGATGGAGGAGTAATGCAGCCTCAACACTTGTAGATACCTCCCAGTGTTTCTCTTCTGCTGTTCAAAAAGAAGTGTGGTTTTGATATAAATAGCATTCTGTGAGGCAGTATAACCTTTGTCATGGCCAACACTTTGATCGCCCATTCCTTTTTTCAGCTGATATTTTAGACAGAGCTAAAACAGTTATTGAGCTATATTTTTTTCTAAACAGTATCTTATGACAGTGAGGGACTACTTGAATAAAATTTTATTATACTGCTATATTTCTATGTATACTGTAATAATAAATAGGAGTGTCATGTGCTTCTGTTTGTCTATCTGTGGCAACCATAAATCATCAGGATATTGTGCTAGATCTCTGAAAATCTGACTGAATGTTTTTGATTGTTGTCTAAATTGCCAGGGGATTAGTTTCAAGTCTGGAATTTCCGGTTGCACAAAACTGCACAAACTTCTTGCTGATTTACTGTTATTTCTGATGGAGTTTCCTTACTATTGGGAACCTCATTTTTCAAATCTGGGAATGAATATAACAAAGATTCATCCCAACCCTTATCTCCAGAAAAAGACAGAATCATCACCAAAACAGATGAACACCAGGACAACACTTTGCATAAAATTATATTTGCTAATTCATATGTACAGATACAAAATTAGAAAGAGTTTTTACAAAGGAAGCAGAATTATAATCTATTTTACCCAAGAGAAGAAGATGGTTGCACAGGCTGGGCCAAGTTCATGCAAGGTGGCTTGTGCTGGCCAAAAAAGAGCAATAGTAAGAACAGGTTGCTTACCTGTAACTGTGGTTCTTCGAGTGGTCGCCTGTGCCCTCATACATTAGGAGCTTTCGCGCCTGCGCGGTAGCGTTCGGAAGATTCTAGAGCTCGTTAGCTTTGGTGGGAACCCCTCCCCCACATCGGTACTGCGCATGCTCCTCCCACCGACTAACGGTCTCTCCTCAGTTCTGGTCCGCCGAAGCAGATGGGACTTGAAAAAGAGGGGAAGGCAGGGCGGGGATGTATGAGGGCACAGATGACCACTCGAAGAACCACAGTTACAGGTAAGCAACCTGTTCTTCTTTTTTGTGGTCTCTGTGCCTCATACATTAGGAGACTGTGTAGCTTACCAGTAGGATGGTGGGTCAGGTCCCAGATCCTAAAGCACAGAAGACAGCACAGCACGTCCAAACCGGGCATCTCTCCTGGACCGGCAGTCGAGCCTGTAGTGGCGCATGAAGGTCGATGGCTGGGACCAGGTCGCCACACGGCAGAGTTCTGACAGGTCGACGCCTCACAGGAGGGCAGCAGATGTCGCCACGGCCTTGATGGAGTGGGCCCAAAGAAGGTCTGGTGGAGGCTTCTTGGCAAACTCATACTTCAGGTGTATAGTCTGTACCACCCACTTGGAGAAACACTGGGTGGATACCTTGTGGCCTCTCTGGCGCCTGCCATAGCAGACAAACAGATGGGGTGTCTGTCTGTAGGCTGCAGTCCTGTCTTTGTAAAAAGCCAGCACCCGACGAACATCCAAGGAGTGGAGGGACCGCTCCAGAGGTGTGGTCGGGTCAGGGTAGAAGACCGGCAGGATGATGTCCTGGCTCAGATGGAAGCTGGACATCACCTTCGGCAGAAAGGATCTCCGGGTCCAAGGCCAGTGGATGGACGACAAGCTGTTCCTCCACATCAATGCTCTCGAGCTGCTGGTGATCCACAAGGCCCTGAGAGCGTTCCAACACCTGGTCACGGGCCACACGGTGTTGATCCTCACTGACAACACAACGGCGGTCTGCTACGTGAACAGGCAAGGAGGGACTCACTCCACCATGCTGCTGGGTATCGCCCTCGACCTTTGGAACTGGTGCGTCCCATTCCAGATACACCCTGTGGCGGTTCACCTGGCGGGGCAGGAGAACACCACAGCGGATGCCCTCAGCAGGGACACCACTTCCCACCACGAGTGGTTCCTGTCCGACGAGGCCTTCCGGATGCTTCGAGACCGATGGGGCGAGCCAACCATCGACCTCTTCGCAACCAGCCAGAACACGAAGTGCCTCCGATTCTGCTTGAGGGCCAGCCATGATCGCCACTCCATCGGCGATGCGTTCCAGTTCCTGTGGGACGAGGGGCTGATCTAACCTTCCCTCCGTTCCTGCTCCTGGGCCGCGTGATCGCGAAGATTATCACGGACCGAGCAGACGCGATCTTCGTGGCACCGTACTGGCCGAGGCAGCACTGGTTTGGACCCCTGATCGAGGCCGCCCGGGGCAGGACTCTCAGGTTTCCTACGGTACCGGACCTGCTGTCCCACTCCGATGGGCTAGTGTTGCACCCGGTGTTGGCCCTCCATGCCTTTCATAAACTTTTTGCTTCTCTCTCTCTCTCTTTCTCTTTTGCCAAGTCTGCTTTCTCTCTCTCTCTCTTTTGTTTTCTTATTTAGTGATATTCACTAGGTAGAAATCAACAGTTCACCAGTTCATCCTGGTTTGTCACACTCACCTGCCTTCCTGTCATTTAGCTTGAATCCTCTTGTACTGAAAAATTAGTTCAGCTTCCACCTTCCTAACAGTTCTATACCTCTGAACTGTCCTAATCTGGCAGGAATAATCCCAATTAATTCTGTCATCCCATTTTTTTCAGCTGTTTTTAAAAGTCCCAGTTTCTCTCTCTTGCTCTTAATTTCCCCCTTTGTCCTCAGCTTACTTTAATAGTTGCAAATTGAGTTCAGAGTTCAAAGGTACTATATTTGTTGGTGTATTAGATGCACTGGCATATAATACGAACTCTATTTTCAGACCATAGTTTTGAGGATTTTTCTTTTACGTAGAGGTCGTGTGAGGCTTTTTAGTAGGGGATCTCGTGGGGTTTCCCTCTCTTTTCACCCCTCTGCCTTTCCTATGTATTTTACCTCCATGGGGAGTTCTCCCCATCCAGGCAAAACAACAGAAAGGAGGGGTGAAAGAAGTGCTAGCTAGCACTAGTGCTCTTTTCACCCCCTCCACCTTTCCTCTGCATTTTGCCTTGGTGGGGAGTTCTCCCCACTCAGACAAAACCAGAAGAAGGAGGGGTTAAAGGAGTGCTAATGCTCTTTTCGCCCCCCTTCACTTTCCTATGCATTTTGCCTCGGCAGGAAGTTCTCCCCACCCAGACAAAACAACAGAAAAGATGGGGAAAGGAGCACTCACGCTAGTGCTCCTTTCACCCTCCTCACTTTCCTAGGCATTTAGGTCCTGCAAGAGTTGCCTGTATATGCTGGTGTGTAAGATGCACTCCATTTTAGAAGACATTTTGTAGGGAAAAATGTGCATATTATACACCAGCAAATATAGTAGTTTGCACTCAGCTGAGGAGAGAAGAGAAGAGGGGTTAGAATCTTGCCCTTCCCGGTAGACTCAGATGAAAGCAAACTGTTGCAGCCTTTCCTAGCTTGTCTGTTCTTCCTCATTAATAACTCTTGCCTATCTTGTTTCTTCTCTCTCTGAGGCCAGTGGCAATTGGGAAGCTGGAGAGAGGGGCTTTCACCAGCATCTGGGCCCAGACTCAATGGAGGTTATTGAGTCTGGTTTTATGTGTTTTATGATTTTATATCCTTTTAATGTTTTTAACTGCTGTAAATGTTTTTAACGTGTTTGTTTCTTTCTGGAAGCCACCTTGGATCCTACTTGGGAGAAAGGCAGCCTACATATATAAAAAATAAAATAAAATGAAATAAAATAAAATAAAAGCCTCATAGGTGTACATATACTTCTGTTGATTTATCTATCTGTCTAGATAGATCTAGCTGATCTCTCTGGACTGTCTGCCTACTGACAGATTGAGTCTCTCTCTCTCTCATTCACACACACACACACACACAATTTTGAAAGCATCAAACAGCACTTGAGACAAGTTTCTTGAGTGCAGTTACTCACTTAAGAATGAGCAGAGTGATGTTCCCCCAACCTTTGTATGTGCATTGTATTGTGCAATTTTCCTTTTTAGTAAAACCTAGAATAAATTTTTGTATCCACATATTTGGATCTCGTCTCAAGAAGCAACTCCCAAAGGTTAGAAATGAAAAATTGTTAAATTTTCTCTGGCAGGGATCAGCTTGTGGGATTGTTTTATTATAAGAGGCAGCTGTAGTCTGTTTGTTCTCATCTCAAGGACAGTAACAGAGGTTCAAAATACTGCTCTGAACCTTCTTGTTCTTGAAGTATTACTTGGAGAAACTGCTTCTGTACTTTTTTCTTTAACAAAGAGCTAGTTTTCCTTTATGAATCAGAATTAGAAGTAGAGCTTTCTAACAAAGCTTCCTGATAAGAGTGTGGGTAGATGAGAAAATTACCCATGTATCTCGCTCTCCTTTCAATGTACAAAGTTACCAGGTAAAGGTCAGATGACAAAATGCAGCTTAGGGCTGGGAAATACATGGCTCTCCGGTATTTTTGGACTGCTGCTCACAGCATTCTTCACCATCAGTTATGCTGGATTGGGATGTTCAACAATTCAACAACATCTGGAGTGGGGGTGTCATGTGATTCCCACCCCTGGTATGAATGATTCTTATTTTTGGGTTGGAGAGGGAGTTAATTCATTCTTGGACCCTTTACTGCTGTTCCATTCATGTCATGTGAGAGAGGTGATTTTTACCCCTCCCTTCTGTGGTCCACTCACATCATCTCCCACACACTTGCCCTCAGGAGAAATTTTTTCAGGGTGGAAGGGGACTGTAGAGGGGATGGGCTGTGGTGGATTCCCCTGGTCCTGCAGTTCCAAACCCTTGGGCTCCTGTCATTCCCACAGCCCCTTGACCCCTCAAGATCCCTCTGTGGATTGGGTACTTGGGCTTCAAGGCTATCCCTGTATGGACCAGTGGATGTGTAGTTCAGTGGGTTCACTGTGCTGAGCATGATCAGACTCTCTATCAAAATGTAACAGGAACAGCTGGACACAGTTGTAAAAAAGAATAAACAAGTTTATTGATACACAGATCACACATTAATCTTTGAGCTATTTAATCATTCACAACTCCCCAAAACCCTATTCTGTTCTTTCTCTAGATTGATTTTTCTATCTCTATTACAGCTTTTCCCTATCTCTTGGCAATCCTTTCTCTACCTCTAGGCCATCCTTTTTACTGCCTGCCTCCTGTCAGAGACAAATATCAGTTTTCTATCCTTTCTCCCCCGTAGGCCTCCCTTCACAGCATTTCCTAAGCTGTGATTAGCTGGCTGTAATCAAACCTTGCCCAGTTCCTCCCTTCACAGTGGTTCTGGGAACTCTGTTGTCTCAAGCTCGAGTGAAAGCCAAAGTAATGATTCAGATTTAGGGCTCTCTAAATAATAATAAACGAGAGTCAGTATGGTCTAGTGGTTTGAGCTTTGGACTATGACTCTAGAGACCATGGTTTTATTCCCTGCTCAGCCATAGAAATCCACTGAGTGATCTTGGGTGCGTCACATACTCTCACCACCAGAAAACTCTGTGATAGGTTTTAGGTTTGCCTCAGGGTTCCCATAAGTCAGAAATGACTGGAAGGTACACAATTAATAATAATAATAATAATAATAATAATAATAATAATAATAATAATAATAAATACAATTTCAAAAATACAGGTTTACCTTATTTGTCTTCTTCCATTTCATAAGAAAGAAAGAAAAAAAGAAAGAAAAGTAGCTGGGTTCAAGGGTTTACTAAATATGTTGTAATCTGTATGGGTTTAAAAAAAATCCAAAAGGTCAGTTGTGGTAGGCCAAGATCCCATTGACTGGTAAAATTATGATGGTATAGAAAGCAGAAGCAGCAGTGTAGGCAGTAGTGTGGTGGCAGACTTAAAGTGGCCACAGGCGTTGTGACCATGGTGTGAGGTGTTAGTTGTTCTGTTAGGCCATCGTGTTGGCTCCCAATGAACCTGGAGAAGACAGGTTTTGTTGCTGTCCCCTTGTTGTTGCTGCTGCTATGCACTGCTAAAAAAAAATGCCTCTCATCAGTATAATGAACTTTCACACTAGAGTAACTTACAGGCATGACACTGGCTAAACTGGCTAAACAGCAGAAGCAACAAACAGTCCGGTGTTATAAAGGTTAATATAGACACATTATTATAGCATGAGCTTTTGTGGACAACGTATATCAGATGCATGACGTGTTATCCAGAATGTCATGTCTCAGTCTGTCTCTATTACACACGGTAGACGGTGAAGTCAGAGAGTTTAATTTGCCACTTCAAGATGCCACAGGATTCCTTGTTATTGTGTTTTAAACTAAGTTTTGTTTTGAACAGACAGTGATGAGCCTTCCTTCTAGGATGGAAGTTGGGTGGTAACTATACTTCATCATCTACCTTCCAGATGTTTTGCAGTTCTGTTCTCTTGAATAATTAAAAGCAAGGGCTTTCAGGACCAAGGTCATTCTTCTAAGCATTAAACTGATTATGTTTTAGCAGCATAATAACCTTGGTAGAAGGATTTTGCGAAGCTGCAGGGCTCAATAAAACCTTATAATTTGAACACAGCAAGGAACCTTTCTGTTCTCATTGTTACATTTTGCACTGAATCCTTGTTAGAATGGAGGAAATAAGCATCAAGGACTAATTGAGTTAATAGCATGTGCTGCTGTCTTGGCAAGTTTGTGCCAGATCTTTCACAGAAAGCAACTAATTCTTTATGTTCAGTTATACCTCAAAACAGTAGTAACTCCTCCCACCCTTATATCTGCATTACCAAGGCCAGCGCTACCATTGGGCAGAGTGAGGCAGCCACCTTAGGCAATATTTCCTGGTGGTTGGGTTGGAGCAGTGGAGTCTTTGAAACTTCCTTTTTACTTCCTAAGCTAATCTACTTCCCCCTAGTATGGTAGAGGAAACTGTCCTTTCTCCAGTGCTCAAGTGTCAACTGCCAGTGAAGCACCATCTTGTTCTTTGCCTCAGACGGCAAAATGTCTTGGGCCAGTCTGTTTATGACCCAAAACACTGGAGTAGTTTTTTTTAATTATTATTAATTTTTCACAACACATAAAAAAGAGACACACATCGCCATGTTTGTATGTCTCTCCTCCCCCATTTCCCTATATTATTCTTCTCCAGTTCAGTCGTTACTATCTTTTCCAAAACAAATCCTCCATTTTTATACAGTACATTTTTACCTAATCATCACATGTATTTATATATTTAACCAATCCATTACCCCTTTCCATTCAAAGTTCTGAACAGACTTATTGTTTTAAATAATATGCTAATTTTTCAGTCTCAACCATATCCAGCACTTTTAGTTTCCATTCTTCTAAAGTAATTTCTATTTTTTCTTTCCAATGCTGAGTATATGTCAGCCGTGCCGCCGTAATCAAATACAATATTATCCTTTGATGTCTTCTTATCTCTCGATTCTGACCTAACGTATTCAACAAATTAAATTCTAGTGCCAATTCAAAATTCACTTTGCAAACTTTTTGAATTACATCATGAATTCTCTTCCAAAATTTCTTTACATTTTGACAAGTCCACCATAAATGAAAAAAGGTTCCCACCTTCTCCCCATATTTCCAGTACTTCGCATCTCCATTTTTTGAGCTATCCTTTGCTTATTTTTTTTCAAATATATGCATATTTGTGTGTATGCTTCACATTTTTGAACACTTTCCTCTAAGCAATGCTTTATGTACTTTTGAAACATGTACATTGTCCTCTGCACACTTTTAAAAAAAGACTACGTCTTTTTGTATGCAGATACCTGTCAATATATGGGTTGCAGAGAGCAAGCTATAGAGTGGACAGCCCGTGTAGTATGTTTTGACCCTGTGGACTGTCTGTGGGGAGTGAGCTCCAACAAGGCCATTGAACTTCAGACCTGAAACTGGATTCCTCCCACATCCTTAGTGTCTTCCCACTGCTTCTCTCCCACCCAAACTTGAAAAGGAGTTTCACCCTGTTAGCAATGCCTCTCCCATGACCTCTTCAATTAGAAACTTTGAAAAGTTGTTCCCTGAAGACAGGACGGCTGAAAACAAGTCTTTAAAGGCAGACATGATGGAACGCCACAGATACAAGAAAAGAAAGGCTCAGTTACATGGAAATTAAGGAGTAAATTGAACTGAAGCCAAGTAGAAAAATGTCACGCCTGCAGAGTAACTGCATAGCCCTTTTGTAATATAACAAGCACAATAAATTAGAAGTACCTTGAAATTAAAATTTCGTATTCAGAAAACTTGGTGCTTGTGCTGTTGAAAACAGGTCATGAAGCAATTACATGGTGATAAAGCTTGTGGGCTTTTAATCAATACTGGAGGCTGTACCAGACTTGCCCTTTTAATTTGGATGTTATGATTTTTAAAAACCAGTCTAAACTTGTTTGATTAAAGATGTTTTTCTTTTCCTTCCCCACTTTCTCTCCAAGTCCTGTGACCATAGCCATTCTGCCTTTTTACTAATACTTATCTTCTTCCAAATGATGTATTTTTAATCATAATATCTATTCACCAGGCATTTGGGGAATTTATTATCTTTCAGAGATGCTGAACACTTCACTACTTCATGTTTTTAAAACCAAAGCTTCTTGGATATCTTGCTATTGGTGAGGAATATCATTTGTAAAAAGCTTGCTCTGCCTGATGAGTATAGCCTTAAAGCATATATTGATTGGGATGTAATTCTGAGCATGTACTAGGGAGTAAGCTTCATTGAATGTGTAAATAGATAAATGTTTAAATAGATACAATCTTAACATCTTCGGCTTTTGGCAACTTAATAAATGGTTATGAGTTGCATGCAGATTAAGTTAGTCCCATTAAAGTCATTCTGAAAAGTAAGCCACGACTAACTTAAAAAGATCTTAAGGACAGATGTTAAGGACAGATGTATGTGGTCTATTTCCCATTTAAATTGGATGACGTACTATAAATTTATATGTGGATCAAAAATACATAGACTTGAATTTCTCCCAGATCCAGGACACCAAGAATTCAAAATGTAATACATTTTTTCAATTAAAACTATGTTTTGCTACCCTACATGTTACATTTTCTTGAGATTATAGGTGGGCAAAAATGAACCATATGAACATATTGCTAGTTTTGTATGCAAAAATGCAGTTTTTCAGTCTCAAAAAACTGCCTCCAGAGGGTGCTGTTGTGACAATAAAAGTGTTTAATTGCCTAGATTCTATGCCCCAGAAGAACAGGGGAAAAATCTGTTCTAGAAGCTGTGATCATAAAGTCGATTTGTTATTATGAATTTCTCAAACAGATTGTTTTAAAAATAGTTGGCTTAAGTAACCCAGTGTATTGCCATGTAAAAGTATACAAGCATATATTTACAATGTCACAAACCATCAGTTTTTTCAGGATTCATAGAATCACAGAGCTGGAGGAGATCACAACAGTCATCGAGTCCAACCTCCTGCCATGCAGGAGTACATGAGCAAAGTACTCCCAACAGATGGCCATCCAGGCTCTGTTTAAAAACCTCCGAAGAAGGAAACTCCACCATGCTTCAAGGCAGGATATTCCACTGTCAAACTGCTGTTACTGTTCGCAAGTTCTTCATAATGTTTAGGTAGAATCTCTTTTCCTAAAGCTTGAAGCCACTGCTACATATCCTAGTCTTTGGAGCAGCAGAAAAGAAGCTTGCTCCATCTTTCATATGACTGGGACTGATCTCCCGACTGGTGAAATGTGGACTAAACATCTCTATTTATAATCTGTGTGTGTGTGCGTGTGCATCTTCAAGTTGCCCATAATTTATAGTGAACCCATGAAATTCGTAGGGTTTTCTTAGGCAAGAAGTATCAGAAGTGGGCTTGCCAGTTCCTTTTTCTGAGATATAGCCTATAATACCTCATATTCATTGGTGGTCTCCCATCCAAGCACTAAGCTGACTTAGGCAACCAGACTTCCTCTTCATTTCCTTTCTCATATGTCTTTTTACATGTTCCATCTCATCTGATTTTGGAAGCTAAGCAGGTTGTCAGGCTTGGTTAGTACTTGAATGGGAGACCACCAGGGAACCTCAGGGACCTTCAGGAAGGATGATTAAAAAGAATCCTGTCTGAACTATTATAGAGCCATGGCTGTCAGTCAGCCTTAGCAGCACTGGATTAGATGGACCAATGGTCTGACTAGGGGCCTCTTTATGCTAGATTAATAATAATAATAATAATAATAATAATAATATTTATTTCTATCCTGCCTCTCCTCATGGATCGAGGCGGCAAACAACAATACATTAAATACATTAAAACAATACATTAAATATAATACATTAAATACATTAAATACATAAAACAATACATTAAATACATTAAAAACATTAAAAACATACCCAATCCTCCCCACCCACCAACCCATCTAAAACCAACCCCCTAAAACACACAACAATTAACAATTAAAAACCAGAAGCTGACTATTAAAAGAAGAGCAAGACAGTTGGTGGGAGGCGGTGGAGTACTAGTCTGGGAAGGCCTGTCGGAAGAGAGCGGTCTTGACTGCTTTTTTAAAGCAGTCAAGACTGGTAATATGCCGGGTCTCCTCCGGGAGCCATTCCATAACTTGAGAGCGATAAAATTATGGAAGTATGATCCCACGTCAATTGCCGTGGCTACATTCCATGGAATCCCAGGCTTTGTGAGGTACTAGAACTCTCTGACTGATAATTCTAAATGCCCCTCTCTAAATTGCAAAACCCCAGAATCCACAGGATGTTGCCATGACAGTTAAAGTGGAATTGTAGTGCTGTAACTGTGTATTGTGAAAGGATCCTTGGTAAAGGCAGCTTCCGAGGTTCTCTACTATATGACCCCACACAGCAGAGTTGGTGGTGATGGGGGGAGAAATTAATTCTACCAGCCTTGTCTGTTTTGTTGGCAGATAGACATCACTGGAGATGAGCCAATAGTGAGTTTCTTAGCATTATTTGAAAGAGTGCTATCTCAGATTAGGACCTGAACACACAAAACAGGTAGAAAAATCAAGCTGCCTTCTTCATGGGGTTGCATCTCAGCTCCTTCCTTAGAGATAAAAATACTTAAGATGAGTCTAGTATTGTTGCTTGTATATAAATATAATCATTGGCGTGAAGGTTTAACTGGAACATCAATGCCTTATGCAAATTAACTGCACACAGGTTTCCCACAGGAAGCAAAGACATAATTGACTCTTCCCGGATCAGTTCTAATGGCTTAAAATATAAATAAAACCCATTAATTTTTATTTCCCCTCTTAAGTGATTGTCCCTTGGCATTTCTTTTTTCCCCTCAGCAATAATGTTAAATTATTGTCTGTTTGTGTACAGCTGTGTGCCTTGTTCTGTGTCGCTCATCCCCACTGCAATATCCAAAGGCTGTGGAAGCATAGTAAAAAGGAAACAATGTCCGAGATGCTGAATCATTGGGCTGTGATGTGTAACTTTATGATGATGGAGGGATGTCACTGAAATGATATGCAATTATGTTAAGAGAACTGCAGTGATGTGCAATGGAGCCCTCTGCAATAAGATGTCTTGTTGTACAATGGGAGTTCCCACCACATAACAGGGCACTGCACAACATGATCCACTGTGCAACTGGCGTACTGTAAAAGGAGGGTGTGGAGATGTATTTCAAGCTGGGGTCAGGACATCCATGACTTTCCACTGTCCTCCATTCTGGATTTCCACTTCCCCATGGCTCTGTTGAGGTCCCACTCCCTTCACCATAATTGGACAGGGGTGAACAGTTCCATACTCTTGCACATTGTGACTGTTTATGCACTGCTCACTCTGTGTGCGCTATAGTCCCAGTGGTGCAGCTACAACAACACTCCCCACCTGGGAACATGAATATTGCATAATGCCACACTTCTAAACTGCGCTATTGTACCTTTGCACTATTGTAAATTTCCAACAGGATAACAGTCCATTTTTTTTTAGTTTTTCTTTTTCAGTAGGATAGGTACATGTTCTAGGGAAAATAGCCATTTCCCAAAGTCATGGATTAATTGGTTTAAATATGCTGATTGGTCAAAAGCGAGTATACAGTAGGTTAGCATTTAACATGAGTTTGTTTTATACAGTTTCAATTATATGCAAAGATCACCCCTCCCTTGTGATGCTCACACTAATCACAGTATCTCCTGCTGCTTTCAGCGTATGCTGCTGGCTCTCAGAACTGCTGACTCTGCTACAGTACCTGGTGCTGCTGGCCTCCTTGCTCGTGCTGTTGATGTTGCTTGTAGTGTCCGGTCCTGCTGGCTCATGCTACCTCATGTTGCTTGTGCTACTTCATGTTCAGCTGTTTGGCTGTAGCTGGTGAAGTAGTTGTGCTGGTGAAGTGATTGCTGTTGAATAAAGCCCCCAAAGTGTAGTAGTGGTGATGCTGGCAATCCAGATAAGCCAAGCAAAATCCAAAAAGTGCTTTCTTTAAGTGAGAAGGTGAAAGTTCTGGACCTGATGTTGACATGGAACCACCTACATCATCCTGGTGTTACAATCCAGGATCCCACCTTCTGGTGACCCTCCTTCTGATGAGGTTTCCTCTTCTGATGATATCTGTACAACAGAAGGTCAATACGGATGGATTTTGGTGGCTATGATGCCTTCCTTGTGCATTTTGGGTAAGAAAAAAAGTGTTCCACATTATATGCAAAAATCTTATAATGCAAAGGGATCTGGAATAGATACCTTGCATTATATATGGGCCTACTGTGTAGATATTTTTACAAAGCCCCATGCATTTTCTAACTAGTCAGGTGTCACCATGAATATCAAATGTATCAGTTCTTTGAACATTCTTTTTTAAGGCCAGTCTGTGTTTGGGATATTACATGTGAAGTGGCTCTAGTATTCTGGAGAGTGCAGCCAGCTGGAGGTAGAAACATCCCTGGATACCTGTGCTACCTGTGATCTGTGTGAGTGTACCACCATAGTAGTTGTGTGACTTCAAGTCATTTCCAACTTAAGGCAACTCTAAGATAAACCTATTATGGGGTTTTCTTGTAAGATTTCTTCAGAAATCTTCAGAACTGAGCGGGGATTTGAACCCTGGTATTTCAGAGTCTTAGTCCAACACTTCAAACCACTATACCAAATTGGCTCTTGTACTACCAATACCATTGCTCTCCCCACAACAAAAAGCCAGTAGTATGTCAGTTGTTCCTTCCTCTGTGTGCCAGAATCCCACACATTGTCTAATATGCAATAAGGCAGGAATGGGAAAAGCGTGCCTTCCACATAGTGGTTGACTGTAACTGCCATCATTGCTTGCCACTGGTGATGCTGGCTAGGGCTGATGGAAGTTGCAGTCCAACAGCATGGGGCAGCCATCTATTCCCCCATCCCTGCCATGATGAGTATTCTTGACAAGACAAAGTAAGAAGGAAATAACCATACCTTAATCCAGAACTCCATGTAGATGCATCTGAAACTCCTTCATGAACAGGGTTCCATACACACAGATGGAACTTCCTTCTCTGTTGAAGACAAAAAATAAAAATCAATTGGAAGTCTCCACTACAGTAGAATCATTGGATCAACTGCAGATTGGTAAAGCAATGCTTATATAAATCCAATTGAAGCATTGGTCTGCTGTAGCTGGGATTAGCAATTCAATTTAAGCCAAAGAAGACCTCAACCCTTTTCAAAGTGGGAAGTACCATAATAATTGGTGCTCCTGCATCTGCAAGAAATGATTGGAAGGGGTGAGCAAACATAGGCCATTTCCACATTAGGCTGTTATAGTGCTATTATTCCACTTTCAACATTCTATGGAATCCTGGGGTTTGACTGCAAACCCCAGAATCCCATAGGATGTTGAAAGTGGAATAATAGCACTATAAACAGTCTAGTGTCGAAAGGACCGTAGTTTTTCAGGTACATGGTCAAAATTTGATAATATTACTGCATTATTGCACTGACAGATACTATATAGGTCACCTATTGCACTACATAAACTGTAGCACTTTGAGTCAATGGCTCTATTCTATGAAATTTGTAGTTTTGTGAGGTATGGAGAATTCTCTGCCAGAGAGATCAAATGCTGTAGTTTATGGAAGTACACCAGAGAATTCTAAGTACCCTGTCAAACTGCAGATCCCAGGTTTCCATGAGATGGAGCCATGACAATTAAAGTTGTATCAAAGCATTTGATTCTGCACTGTGTATGTAGTCCTGTTAGACATTTTACTGTGATATCTGAAAAGCTCTGTGATATTTTTAGATCATTTGAAATTTAATTATCACTGATAAGATATTGATTGTAAAGAAATGGTGAGCTCCTCCTCATTGAATATTGAGAGACTGGTTACTAGGTTTTGCAACTTAATATTAATAGTAAGCTTGTAAGTGCAAGCAATAGTACGAGGCCTATGGAAAGAACTGGATGTCATGCTGGAGTCATTTCCATGCAGATATTAATTCATATAAGGCATTTTTAACTTCTAAAAATATTTGCAAGTCTGATATGGAAATGTGAAGCAGACTTCACATTATGTAGCAGAAATGATATTATGGATGTCTTTCAGTGTAAAATATTCTATTTTGCCAACTATTGCAGAACTGATATGCATATTCAATCAGTTCCAATACAAATACATATGGAAAGCTAACTTCTTCCAATTTCCACTTCTCTCATATTCAAAGCATTTTTTAAAAAATAACACACACACTATTTTGATAGCCTGGTTTGGAGCCTACAATTTCCTTGTTCGATAACTTGATGGAAAAGCCTTTAGCTGTAAGCTTCTGGCCCTTCTTCTCTCCTCCTGATGGAGATAAAGTGAACTGCAGTGGCCCAGAGCTGCAAAAAGTGTTGCTGGCTTCTGGGATGCTGCTGTTTGCTCTCATAATGCAGCCAGCTGTGAAAGCTGACAGGAGGAGAAAGGTTTAGCACCGTAACGAGAAGAAACACTTTTAAGTGCAAGGAGGAAGCAAGAAGAGGACATGAAGGATGAACGTGGGCAGATAAGACACAAGGCACCAAGTGCACAAGCTGTCCTTGGTTGAAACAGTAAGGCCATTTCCACACTTCACTGTTACTGTGCTATTATTCCACTTTCAACATCCTGTGGAATTCTGGGGTTTGTAGTTTACTGAAGCCAAAGAGCTCTCTGGCTGAGGATTCTGAATGGCCCTCCCTGAACTGAAAAGCCCAGGATTCCATAGGATGTTGAAAGTGGAATAATAGCACTATCACAGTGTAGTGTAGAAATGGCCTAAATGAGAAGGACTGGAGTCAGGATGACAAAACAAGAAGTGCAGATTGTTATGGAAGTTTCATACCACTTTAACTACCAGAGCTGCATCTTACAGAATCTTGAGATTTTCAGTTTTGTCTGGTACTTAGAATTTTCTGCTAGACAGCTCTAGCACAGTAGTTCTCAAACTTTGGTCCTCCATATATTTTGGACTTCAGCACTCAGGGTTTCTGCCCAGTGGTCATGCTTGCTGGGACATCTGGAAGCTGAAGTCCAAAACATCTGGAGGAACAAAGATTAAAAAACTCTAGAAATCTAGTACGCTCTGCTGAACTACTGCACCAGAATTCTCTGACAGAGAATTCTAAGCAATTCATCACACTGCAAGTCCCAGGATTCCATAGGATGGAGCCATGACAGTTTAAATGGTACTAAAACCGAACCCCATAGTTGCAAGGCAAGCTGTTGGCTCTCAGGTAATTGGGAATGTAAAAGGTAGTAGTGTACCTCAGAATCAGATTAACTGTATTTACAAACAGAAATTAAGCAGCTACCAGTCCCACACAGTCTAAAATAGGGAAATAAAACAGGCTTAGCCTTCTTTGTAAAAAGTGCATAAGATAAGTTACAAATACTAAAGGTTTTGTAACATATCACGGTGAGAGGTTCTGTAATAGGTGTTTTTCAAACATAGAGGGAAGAGAGAGTATAAAATGGAGAATGAGCAAACTCAGACTAATAGCAGACAAACTGATGCAGCAGGAGAGGGTGTGGCTGAGACCAACAACCAGGAAATGACATAAATTCATGCTATGACTACACTCTCAGAGAGAAATGCAATTTGCTACTTCTGTTATCAGGCAGTGGCACGCATAACCAGAGCAATGAGGTGAGAGGGAGACTGTAAATACTGGATGGGTGAGCCTCCGGCCTGTGAATATCCCATCCTGTAGGGATAGTCAAGAAGTGGGCAGAAGTGTAAAAACTGATTGACTTGCCATAAAGTTTCTCAGAACCAGACAAAATATTTCATACTTTAAAAAAAGAGTATATGTTGATTTGCTGCAGGCTGTTTTTGGGGCTGTCTCATTCAATAGTGCACAGAAATTTTATTGTTTGGACTCCTAGGGGTCCACAAATACTTAATTCCTCAGGTGCAGGAAGCAGGTATTTTCCCTTCCCCATCTCATTCTCAGAAACTGAGTGTTATTTTTTCCAATATTGAAAAGAAGCCTGAATTTTCATTTGTACACAGTTCAGAGCAGAATATATTACATTAATTTTGTTGTTCTTGGGTGCCTTCAGGTTGCTTCCAACTTATGGCAATCCTAAGGCAAACCTATCATGGGGCTGAGAATGTGTGATGCATCCAAGGTCACTCGGCAGGTTTCTATGGCCAAGCAGGGAATTGAACCTTGTTCTCCAGGGTCATAGTCCAATCTTTAAACCACTACACCCCTCTGGCTCTCATTGCATTAATTTATTTACAAAATGCCTGTTACTCTCTGGAGTTTCCTATCAGTTTTTGGATGCTGCTGCTCTTTTTATTTGGGCTAACTTATAGGTTAATGACACAGTTCCTGGGCGTTGCCAGTGATCCTCTCTGTCCAGCCTGTTTCACTCAGGCTTTGCTCCTTTGTTGTGTATATATTGTTATCCTTTTGTTTTGGACACCCTTCTTATCGCTACAAAAAATACTGCAAGAGTCCTTTTACTTCATAAGTACCTTCTTGCATTGCTGCATAGTCCGAGACCAGTCTGTGGACAGTGAATGATCATTCTACAGTCTGGTGTTACAGGAGAAGTGTTCTCAAGTATTTTGAGGCCCTCAGCTACATCTCTGCAGCTATCCCAAATCCAAAGCTGCAGCTTCAAAGGGAGATTTAAATAGTAACTGATGCAATGAGAACCCTCAGGGACAAAGCTTTGTACTACCTCTGCAATATAAATGAAGGGTGACAGGAAGACACCTTTCTCTGTCAGTGGCTGTAATAACTGGAAGACTTCTCCTAGAGAGCAAGAAGGGATTTCCACAGACAGCATGCACTGGGCTACTGTCCCTGTGTAGTCTACATTAATTGACAAAGCCTTCACACAACTAGTGGAATGAACTGGGTGCCATTTTACACAAGTCTGTGGTTATCAGAAGTCTTAGCCAGAGAAGAAGGTGAACGTGTTGGGCAGGGTGGAATGTCTTGAGAATGTCATCAAAGCACTGATCTTTAAACTCCACATAAGACTCTACTCACATTGGGTATCCAGGACTACTGATGCACCGCATGTACAGAGTATGGACTGTACGGATATGACCTGTCTCAGATGAATGTCTTAGGCCCTTCCAAGAGACATTTTCTAGGTATGCCTCCAGTTTAAAGAAACCCCATAGGAAGCACCAAGCCCAGCATACTATCAATTGAGCCATTAGCGTTCTAAGATCTTCTGGAGAGGCCCTTGTTTCTGTCTCACTACCTTCTCGGGTTTGTATGGTGGGAACAAAAGAGAGGTCGTCTTTGGTGGCTGCTCCTATATTCTCTCCCTAGGGAGACCAAGTCCTTGGTCTCCTTCTATCTGCAAATTAAGACATTTTTTATACTGTCAGGCTATTAAAAACTGATTGGTTGGGTTGTTAATGCTCTTGTGCTGCTGTTCTTAAGGTTTGCATGTAGCATTTTAATTAATTTTAATATTTTTAATGTTTTAACTTTATATATTCTTTAAATGTTTTTAAATAACTTATATTTATACCTTCATCAAAGGTTTTACATAGTTTTAATCTGTATTGTTTTAAATATGCTGTTAGCCACCTTGAATTTCATTATTCAGAGAAAGGTAGGATACACATTAATAACAACAATGCATTTGACAGAGTTTCTTTAACACATCAGGAGTTTCAGATCCAACAGCTCAATTAAAAACAGAATCCAGCTTCAATGCCCGTGAGGGAACTAACTTTAGCTCTGGTAGAAGAGAGATCTATTGGAACAGATTCAGTGCCAAAAGGCTCTATTACTTGCCAGCTTGATCTTATTGTGTAATGATATTGTATAACAATGATATAGTCTTGGTTGTTAGCAATTTTGCAGGTTAGCTGCAATATACAGAAAGGAGGTGTGGAATAGCATAGCAATACAGTATGTATTTGTGGTTCAAGTGCATGTTTCAAAAAGAGTAAAACATAGTTCATGTTTCTATACACAACCAGCCCTCCACATTTGCAGGCTTAACTTTCATGGATTTGACTATATGCGGTTTTCTCCAACTCCTGCCCCCACGCCTCAAGTGCTTCTTTGCCAGGGGAACCTTCCCTTGGTGGCTCCAATCAGGCCACACAGCCCTTTAAAACAGTGGTTCTCTACCTGTGGGTCCCCAGATGTTCGTGGACTTCAGCTCCCAGAAGCCCTGAGCATTGACCATAGTGGCTGGGGCTTCTGGGAGCTGAAGTCCACGAACATCTGGGGACCCACAGGTTGAGAACCACTGCTTTAAAACCTGCCTCTGGTTGTTGTTGTCGTCCTCCTCCTCCACCAGCTATGGATGAATTGCAGCTCAATTTCTTAGCATCACAAACCCTCTCCTAATGTCTCCCCCATACCCTCTCCTTTCTCTGACCTCGTTTGGACCTGGATCTCTGCTCAGTCCACCATGCCTTTGTCCCCTTTTGATATTTGGGGCTTTTCCACTTTTGCAGGGCTCCTATACCTCAACCTTAGCAAATGCGGAGGGCCAACTATATTGTATGAAGAGACTCACAAATTTACATATATCAGGAGTACACAGATCTCTCCACGAGTCCAGCATTTTGGTTCTGGATGTTGCTTGATAAACTGGGTAAGTCACTGATTATTCTGCAAGCCATGCTACTGTCAAATGTCAGAACTGTCTCATAAGTAATGTTTCAGTTACTAAAATAACCTGGCTTCCTGAGCCACTTTTAGAACTTCAACAATATCTTCTGATCATGCATTCTTGCAACTATCCTAAATAAGTGGGCTGACGATTTATTTCTATTTGACATTTCAGTTTTTTTAAATAGAAGGCTTTGACCATTCTTGACTGTAACTACTCTCCACAGTTAATCTGAATGTTTTGCTTCTGGTAATAATAAATCTATTGCTGAATACTTTGACTGAACAGAGTTGAGTGTCTTAGTCCTAAAGTAAGATTCTAAGTTTTACAGTCAGGAAGTAAATCCACCTGCAGCGGTTGGTTACTGACAAATGGAATATTTTCCTTTTAAGTGACAGTTTCAAGCTACGAGATACTTAAGGTCTGATTTTACTTATACCTTAAATAATATCTTCTGGCCACAACATTTTCTCTTGCTGTTGCTATTCTACTGCTGCACTGAAGGAATATTGAGATTGAAATGCTACATGTGTTTGCCTCAGAGTAAGCCTCATTGAACACAGTGGCACTTCTGAGTAGCCATGTGTATGCTGTGAGTGGATATATTTGTTTTTGTAGTTGTTATGTGCCTCCAGGTTGACTCTGAGCTATGGCGAGCCTGAAGCTGAGAGGGTCTGACTTGCCCAAGGGCACCTGATAGGTGTCCCTGGCTTAGTAGGATTTTGAATCTTGGTCTCTTGGATTCCTAGTCTAGCACTCAGACTGCTACACTATGCTGCCTCTCAGTGGAATGAGACTTTTCACCAGTATCTTGGAGAAACAGTGCTTGCTTCATTCACATTACTGGGGGAATCACTTACCTCAGTGCCTTAATAAGGAAAACATTTAAATTTATGTGGCGGGGAGAGCAAGTGGTGTTATCACTATAGCAACAGGAGTGTCTCTGTCTATCTCCCTGTCGGCTAGCCTTTTCTTTGTCTCTCTTGCTGCTGGGGCCAGCATTACTGTTAGTGAAGCAGCTGCCTCAGGTGGCAGATTTTCAGCGGCTTGTTAGTTACTTAATTGGTAGTTATTATCTTCTTATTGGGGAGAAGAATGTGTAGGTTTTTC
The DNA here is from genome assembly GCA_948472985.1 of Iguana delicatissima. Taxonomy (NCBI): domain Eukaryota; kingdom Metazoa; phylum Chordata; class Lepidosauria; order Squamata; family Iguanidae; genus Iguana; species Iguana delicatissima. Next base: position 428,169 of record CAOKZL010001594.1, read on the forward strand.
TGCCTCAAGAACCAAAATAACTTGACAAGTTTGGGGTAGATCTTGACTAGTGTGGAGAGGAGATGCCATTTGCTGCTCAGTCACAGACACTAAGGTATGTCACAGTACTCCATCCTGGCTTGTAGCAGAGGTGCCTCGAGGGTGGATCCCAAGAACTCGAGAACGTATAGCATGTTTCTTTATTTGTGGAAACTGAAGCTATGCTGGCATGGGAAAGAACTGTGATATGTTATTGCTTCATATGACCCCAGATTTCTGACAGAGTGTGGAGCAGAGCCATGCTGTAGTAACTGCCACATTATTGAAGTTGGAGGAGGCTTTGGAAACAGCCACACAGCAGCACTGCCATGCTGTTAATCGTACATTTCACAATGCTTGTCAACAGTCCTGTACTCAGCAACAATGGACACTTGTGTAGGAACTGCAGCAAAGATAGTCTCTTTCTCCCTTAGTTTGTATATAAATGCCATTGATTTTTTAACAAGGGAGAAAGTCCGGATCTTGCCCTCTCTTGTTATACCTAAAAAATTGAGCATTGAAGGGTGTAAGGAAAAAAACACCAGCCAGGGATGGTATGAAATTATTCTTCAAATGAGATGTAATTATGCCAGGAATGAAAACGCCAGCTTCTTGGTCTTACCCTCCTTATGGCTATATTAATATGAAACATTAATCATTAAGGAGAAGAAAATTAGTTCACCTGAATTGATCCTGAAGCTGAACAAAGAAGTTAGGCAAAATAATGATTGCACAAAATTTCTTGCAAAGCAATCATTCTCCTTGACTAATTTTGCTAAAGGGCACTAGTTAGCAACCTCATGAGAAATAAGGAAGCTGGCTTCTGCTTTCACAGATTTGATGCTTTTTTATACGAAGAAAGATGAAAGGACTTTATGTTCTGAGGCAGTGAAGTTTAGGCATGGAGGATTCTTGGGTGCCTAAAAGCTTGATGCAGGCTCCTAGACTTTTTAAAATGTTTTCCCAGCCCTGGTTATATCACCTTTTTCCCCTCAGAAGTATTTCATAGTACTAGTTGGTACTTCTGTTGGCCTGCACATGGACCAGGAAAACAACCTCTGCTGTCACTTCTATCAAACAGGATTATATTACTTCCTGGTGGTTTTGTAACTGTCTCCTGATTCTTTTAAACAACATCAAGCCCATTCAGTGACAATTAGTGACTCTCATGTAAGGTGGGCTGTGAATCCAATCCATGTTTTACTCCAGAGTTTCAGGGAATTCTCCAAGGTGCTGAATCCTATTCCTAAAGAAGTTCAGCACATTGGACAACTTCTTTCAAGCTAGCCAAAACTTGGCGTGGATTGGGACTTTTTCAATGTTCTTTGCCAAAGAAAGGGACAGGTAAGCTTACCCGGGAAAGAAACAGCCTGGACCTCAAGGTAAGTTATTCTTTTATGTTGCTAATGGAGTTAAAATTTTATTGCTTGGATTTTATGACTCTTTCTGCCCTAGTGCCCACATGGCCAAAGGGAGGAATGGCCACTGCCTGCATTGATACATCTCCAGACCATCTTAACTGACAACAACAAAAACATCTTGACAAAATGTAGGCCTACGACTCTCAACATCATTATTTTGTTATTCTTCTGTATAATTTTTAACACCTGTGCCTGATGTAGAAGCCAATGGAAGCTTTCAAGACTTTCATGATGTGTTCTATGCATTTTTGTTTTGCCCAATAGCAGTATCATTGTTTGGAGAATGTGGATGTGATTGTATCCCAAGATAGTATTATAGCAATTGCCATCTTCTGTAAACACAAACGTGGAAGGAATTCCTTTAATACATGGAAGCAGGTTGGAGAGATCGTTATGTACTCAAGCTGGGGAGAGTTAACTTTTTTTGGATTATAACTTCCAAATACCCCAGCAAGCATGGGAGGGGGGTGTTTAAGACTTGTAATCAAAAGTAACTTCTCTGAGTTTTGGGACAGACATAAAGAGGCTGTTCTTGATTTTCTAGGATTTCAAATGACATGGGCAGGTTTATTACAGGTGTCCTCTGCTTATTGAACAGGTTAGGGATCAGAGCACTGTCAAAAAGCAGAAATCATTAAAAAAGTGGAACCCAGCAGCTCATGGTCACAAATACTGTATAAGAGACACACTGCATAGAATTTCTAAGAAATTTAAAACTAAAACTGTTTTAGTTTTAAAAATTTAAAATTAAGCTCTAAAAAAACTGTGCATGGTGTGTCTTTTATACAGTATTTGGGACCAAATACTGCTTTTTCGATTGACTCAGTACCGTTGTTTGTTCAGACAAAAAGACAGTGTTGGGAGGAAAAGAAAGAAAGACTGGCAGCCCAACACATCCTGCTCCTTGTATTGCCCTGTCCTTCCTCTGTTTTTACACCATGGCTGGGTTGCCCTCTTTTGGATCTCATCTAAAGCCAAGAAGGCAAGAGACAGGGCTATGGAAAATGGAAGAGCTGTGGCTGCCCTCCAGTTTGTTGAAAGCACTGCCAGGTACTCTGTCTCTCACTCACCCTTTGTCTCATGAAACTCAACCCCAGAGGCTAGTGTGCTTTAGACACACCCACTCATACCTACCCATATGTACACAGAGAGAAACTTATGTACAGGGAGAAGAGGAAGATGGAAGCTTGTCAGGTGTGCTGGCCTTTTGCTTGCAGCTCCTACTCCTGTACATCCTTTTCTATTCTGTTGAGGAGCTGGAGCTCCTGAAATGGAGGATGCCACAGGGAAGGAGGAAATAGCATGTGGTTGCTTTTCAATGATTCACTCTTTTGACCCTTTTCAATTAGTACATGTAGTTGAAAGAAAGGACCATGTGTTGAATATATGGGTTCCAGTTGTAATTAAAGAGGGTTGAAAGAGTGGATCATCAAAAGTGGACTGCTGAAAAGTAGGAGATGCCTGTACTCCTCAAAATTTGAACATTTGAATAGGGCTTAGTAATATGTATCACACTTGAGTTGTCATAACCAGAAATGGATTCACAGATCCATAGATGTGTAAATTGGTCTGATGATGTCACAAGTATGGGAGGAACCATTAGTTCAAAATGATGCTTAATATATACTTGCGGCAGAATGTGATGAGTAGAAGAATCAGGAGGAGTTACAGTGAACTGTCTCACTTCAAAATGCAGGTGTTTACTGTCCTTTGAAATCCTCTTCCCCAGCATTTTTTAAAAATGTCCTCCTTGCAGAAATTAGCACAATGGAAACAGATTGGGCATTTGGACTAGAAGTGTTCTCACTGATGTGCTGTTCATTTACTTGTAGGAGACTTTTTCTGATATGGCAGCTAGAAATTAGTGCTATTCATTCTATGACTTCAGCATTAGAAACTCCTTTTGAGCCTGCATGTATTGACCAGAGCTATTTCAAATAAGCAAAGTGGGGACGGGATTCTTGAAATGGCGATTGTGTAGACTGAGAGGGAATTTTGAAATGGCAATTTCTTGTTCATATTTATACAAATCTTGCTGTAGTATTGTAGTGAACTATAGAGAAAAGATGAAGAACTGGATTTACTGTTGTCTGTTTGTGTTAGTAAAATACACTGTCAGGCAGACTCTGTCTTACCATCCTCCAGGTAGAAAAGAAACTCAATAAGACGGCGTTCTTCAAACTGATGTTTTCCAGGCTCCATAATTCCCACCTATTCTAATCAACATGACTAAAGGCCATGCTGGCTTCAGGTAATAGGAATTGTAGTCAAGCACATCTGGAGGTCATCTGTTGGAGAAAGCTTCAGTGAGATTGTGGAACCATAGAGTTGGAAGAGACCACAAGAACCATCTAGTCCAACTAGAATACACAATCAAAGCATACTCACCACACCACCATACTCTAAGGAAGTGTATTCCGCTGTTGAACAGCTCTTACAATCAGGAAGTTCTTCCTCGTGTTTAGGTGGAATTCTTTTCCTGTAGTTTAAAGCATTGCTCCTTGTCCTAGGCCATTTCCGCACTACACTGTTGTAATGCTATTATTCCACTTTCAACATCCTGTGGAATCCTGGGGTTTGTAGTTTAGGGAGAGGCATTTAGAATTCTTGCCAGAGAGCGCTTTGACCTCAGTAAACTACAAATCACAGAATTCCACAAGATGTTGAAAGTAGAATAATAGCACTATAACAATGTAGGGCAGAAATGACCTTAGTCTCTGGAGCAGCAGAAAACAAGGTTGCTCCATCTTTAGTATGATATCTTTTCAAATCTTTAAAAATGGCTATCATGTCACCTCTTAACCTTCTCTTCTCCAGCCAAATACAGCTAGCTCCCTAAGCTGCTTCTCATAGGACAAGTTTCCAGGCCTTTTGCCATTTTGGTCACCCTCCTCTGGATATATTCAGACTTGTCAATATCCTCCTTGAATTGTGATGCCAAGAACTGGGAACTGTTGCAAATGCTGTTGAAGAAAGGAAATGGTATTTACAAATATCTTGAAGGTTACAGCTTTGTTGCTGAGGTACAGGATCATTTAGCCAACATATAAGAGTACAAGTATGGTGTAGCTATTTGAATGCTGGACTACAACCCTGCTTGACCATGGAAAGCCACTGGGTAGCCTTCCAGGTGAGGTCTGACCAAAGCAGACTAGAATGATTCTATTACTTCCCTCATTCTAGATGCTATACTCCTATTGATAATTTATTTCAAGAGATGCTAAACCAACAAACTGGCAGGGAAAGGCGGGGTTTGGGAATTCCTGCGCCAAGCCATCTGCTGGTCTGAGTACATTTGTTTGGTAAAAGCTGTAAATATGAATCTATACAATATTAATGGGACGTAATGGATGCAGGAGGGCTTTTTGCAACAGACATTTGCTTTGGCTGGCTTCTGTCAGATGAATCATAAAATGACAGTGTTGTTAGGAGTAAACAGTTTTAATTTATACAGGTGACATTTAAAATGCAAATCAGACCTTAAGATAATTGCTGGAGGTATGGAAGCCTCTGTTGGTTGAGGGAATGTTTCCAGTTTCTACAGAAATTATGTGAAAAATATATTAAGGAGATCTGCAAAGAAATTGATGTGCTGATAGAGTCGGCTGGACATCCGTGACGTCCAAAAATCTCTCCTAATGCAAATAGTTGGAGCCACTTATTTGTGTGACATAATTAATATATTATGCTCCATTTCATGTTGAGCAAGTAATTTCTGTGTTGAAAACTCATTTTGCATATCGAGTCTGATCATGAAAGAAAGCGGGGCAGGTATGCTGCAAATGCTGTTGAAGAAAAGAAATGGTATTTACAAATATCTTGAAGGTTACAGCTTTGTTGCTGAGGTACAGGATCATTTAGCCAACATATAAGAGAACAAGTATGGTGTAGCTATTTGAATGCTGGACTACAACCCTACTTGACCATGGAAAACCACTGGATAGCCTTGGGTACCTCACACACTCTCAACCTCAGAAAACCCCATGATAGGTTCACTTTAGGGTTGCCATAAGTTGAAAACAACTTGAAGGCATGAAACAGCAACAGCATAGATTAGACAGGGTAAATTCCTATGGAATCCTGGGGTTTGCAGTTTAGGCCCCTCCCTAAAATGCAAAGCCCAGGATTGCATAGGATGTTGAGTGTCTAGTGCAGAAATGGCCTAAGATCCAGAATTCTAAAAGGTTTCCCTGTGACAGGGAAAGTTTCTTCAGGTGGTATAGCATTATGTACATTGATTCTTATCTAGGCTAGCTAATACATATGACAGGGACTTACCATATACAAGGCACTGTGAACACAATGGTAAGTCCCTGTCACATGTGTATGTGTCATATGTAGTCAACCTGAGGCCCAAGTACTAGATCAAGTGAGTATTCTCAAGGGTAAAATGGCAGAGTGAGTGATAGGAGACCTAGGGTTGGAACTGTGGTGCCAATCTGGACCCATCACACAGGTGGATAGACTCAGTCATGAAAACCATAGGTCTGAGTCTGTAATGATCTTAAGAGGGCTGTTAATAACCAGGGATCTTGGAGAGGTCACATTCATAAGATCAGCATAAATCAAAACTGACTTGATAGATAAGAACAATAAAAATATTGCCTTGACTGATCTAGTACTTGGGCCTCAAGGTAACCACTCTGTTTTTAACTGAAACTATCCCTATTTTTGACTTGCCCTAACTCATTTCTACCTGGCCCGATTTAACTCTTTTACTGAAAAGCCTTTGGTTTTGTATTTTCTTCATAACCTTCCCCACAGCATTGCAAATGCTGTGATTGGCTGACTCTACCCAGGGTTGCCCAGCTTCTCACTTTGCAGTCGTGTAGCGACAAGGGGGCAATGGGGGTGGTTTGCCCTGGTGGCAATTTTTTTGTTGTGTCCTGGCTTGTAGCCACACCCCTACGCACCGTGGCCACACCTCCACACATTGCGACTGTGCCCCCCATCCACCATGGCCCCATCCCCCTCCTGTCCCCCCTCCACACACTCCAAGCTTCTCCAGTGCTCTTTGGTTACTGCCTTCCACCTTATTAAGCATTCCACTTTACAATGAGGCATGTAATCTCATGATATTCCCAAAGTATGAAACCTCAGTGTAATAATTTTGGGTTCTAGGCAGAATTCAGGATTAATTTGTTCTCAGTTTCATTTAGTTGTCCATTTGGCAGTCCTTGAATCTGTAGAACTGTCTTTCAGCATCATATTTCAAATGAGTTGATTCTCTTTCTGTCACTGTCTGCATTTCACAACCTTGCCTAGACCCATAAAAAAAAGGTGAAAGGTCCTCCATCCCAACTGCCCTGGATGTTGAGGGAGAAAAGAACTGGCAGTATCTCCTGGACTTAATGCTTTCTTCCCTACCATTCTCTTTTCGTTGTGGGTCCTGTCTTATATAGACTGTAAGCCTCAGGGCAGGAAACTGTCAAATTAACCATTTGTAAGCTACTCTGAGAGCCTTTGTTGCTAAAGAATGAGGTATAAATATTCTAAATAAATAAATATCAGAAATATTATGGCATGGATGATTCTGACATTAATAATTAATGGTACATCACTATGGTGTTATCTTTCTGAACTGATTAGTTGCATGCTATCAATCTGTTCCAAAAGCTGATTGAGTCCTTAGAGCATCCATTGACTTTTAAGTCTTTAAACAGACCACATATCACAAGTCACAATTCCAGATCTTGGTTTGATCATGATTGCATTGGATGAAGAGCTCTCTTATTGTAAGATATAGGTCCTCTAGACAACGGAATTTAACAACTCTGTCTGAGAACTGGTTTCTCCTAAAACTTTACAAAACTTTAAGGAGAAAAAGAGACAGGCTCAGGAAAACAAATGATGATGTTTAATCGCATGATCCAACTACATTCTCGAGGAAGGTTGTGGGAGGATCCCTGTAACTTTGTCCCCAGGATGGACTGTAATATTCCAGCATCTTCTTGGGAAGCCTACTTTCATAACATCTATGCTATGAATCAAGACATCATATGCTCTATGACAGCTGACAGCAGTAATTTACCTGAATAGTTCTCTGTTAGTGATGCTGAGGTGTCCAAATTAATTTTACAGCTAACATCATATAATGTGCCAGAGAGTGATAATACTTCCTGCTTAAAGCAAATCTAGCCTGGTAGGACCCAGTTTTAGCTCAGCTTTTCACTTGGATTAAACACTCAGTCATCTTTCCTGAGTGAGGACTGGTTCTTGGCAATCATTACCGCAATTCACAAAAAAGGAGAGCAGTCAGGCCCAGCTAACTGTAGAGCAATCAGCTTGCTGAGTATTATTAGAAAGCTATATGCTAGTCATTTGAATGCAAAACCACTGGATTGGCTAGAAAAGGAAAATATATTGGATGATGAACAAGCTGGTTTTAGATATAAACATTCAACTGTAGATCAGGATCTTGTCCTTCAGGATTTATAAAAAAAAATGCATTCCCATCTGGGGTGCTATCTACACATCTTTTATTGATTTTAAGTCAGCCTTTGATTTAATTTAATTGAGTTCCTACTTTTAAAGAAGTTAAGCAGGGCTGCATTTTGGTACTTACCCTATTTAACTCTAATATCAATTCATTGATTAAAAGGTTAATGGACTCCAGCTTTCACCCCCTAAATTGGCCAATTGACCCATATCAATTCTCCTTTATGCAGATAATACAGTGTTTATATCTTATTTGGTAATAGGACTAACAGAACTTGCCAATTACTGTAATAACAAATCCTTAACCATAAACTGCACTAAAACAAAGGTGATGGCTTTATCTCAGAAAGGAGGTCATTTATAAGTAGCAAATAAATGGGAAACCTATTGAACAGGTCACATATATAGGCACAGGTAGCTTGGCATTGTTTTTCACTCTTCCAATTCATGGATATTGCAGAAGCAAACAACAGTAGAGAATGCTCAGAGGAGTATGTCAGCTTTACTTAGATTTTTTAAAATACTAAAATGGGGGAAACATATTCCTGTTACCCAGGTATTTATAGCCAAGGTTCTATTCCAGTTGATCATGTACAAACCCTGGATTACTATAATAAATTATTGATTGACTGATTGACTGACTGACTGATTGATTGGTTGGGATTGCTTGTAATGTCTTACATTCACATTTAAGAAAATACAGTTGTCTTCTACTGCATCTACATCTTTTTATATAAGCTTTGAACTGAGTAAAACTTATCAAGTATGAAGAGAGTTGAAACTGAGACTTGAAAGTAACATAAATGAGCATGATTCACATCTCTTCATGCCCTCTGTCACTGAGCTAGGTAGCAGGGGCAGAGTTTATCTGGTTTGGAATCTTTCATATCTTTCTTTGGCGGCTTTTTTTCCCCTTATAACTTTTTTTTTCCAGATAAATTATGTTTACAGTGGGAAGTCTATGGCCCTTTCCACATGTGGAGGGAGAAATGGGGTAAAACGCGCAGAAATGGAGCTTACCAGAAGCCGGGTAAATCTGTCGCCACGCGGAGCAGCGCAAGTTCGATGCTCCACACTCCTGCGGCGTTCAGTGGTGTCCAAAATGGCGGCTTACGGCTGGCGGAGGCTCTCCACCAACCGGAGAAGCTTGCCAGCCAGAAGCCCGCCTCCTGGCAGATCTGCAGGCACGCACTTGCGTGCGCCAGCAAATCTACACCGGGACGCTGCGACGGGGTGGAACGGGGCTATACACTCGTGTTTTATAAAAACCACTTGAAAAGTGGTTTTTAAAAAACACGCGGCGCCACCACTTCCGGTTGCTTCAGGGCGGTTTGAGGTGTAGAACCTCAAACTTATAAACGCCCCAGCGCACTCCATGGTGTAGACAACCTCCGTTAGAGGTCGCTGTACACCGTTTTAATTACCCCATGTGGAAAGGGCCTATGTGTATCTGTTTTTAATGATGCTGCATAGTGTACTGGTGTTAGAGCAGTATGGATGGAAGAGCTACTACAGGATGTGCCCACAGCAAGATCTGAGCGTGGATTTTTTTCGGGTGATGTTAAATCACTCCAACTTCTGATATAGCAATAGGCCTGAAATCACAGAAGTAAAGGTTGCTATTCTCTTTGCATGTTGTTTTCTTTCGCCATGAATAAAGGTGCTAATAAGAATTGGTTAAGTATTGCCAAGCAACAAAAATTGCTTTCACAGAATAATAGCATTTTAAAGTTGGATGATGCCCCAAGAGCCATCTAGTCCAACACCCTACTATTCAGGAACACACAACTACAATCTATTTAAAGATCTCCAAATAAGGAGAGTTCACCCCCATGCCTGAGGCAGTGTATTCCACTGTTGAATGCTTCTTACAATAAAGAAGTTCTTTCTAATGTTTAGGTGGAATTTCTTTTCTTGTAATTTGAATTCATTAGGTTATGTTCTAGTCTCAGGAGCAGGAGGGGAAAAAAACCACTCTGTCTTCTACATGACATCGCTTCAGATATTTAAAGATGGCTATAATAACACCTTTGGGCCTTCTCTTCTAATAGCTAAACATACTGAGATCTGTAAGTTGTTTCTAAGACAGCTTGATTTCCCGACCTTTGATCATTTTGGTCACCTTTCTCTCGACAGATACAGCCTGTAAATATCCTTCCTGAACTGTGGTGCTCCAAACCGGATACAGTATCCTAGCTGAGGTCTAACCAGATTAGAATGGCACTACTATTTAGGGGCCTGGTAACTGGTGCTTTTCCTAAAAAAAGTTTTTAAAGTCTTGTTTGTTATGGTTTTGTGACCGGTGTATTTGGTTGCACAATAGCTACGGAGATATATTCTCTATAATTAAATATGTCACACACACACACACACACACACGCCGCTAAATTTCAGCCTTCTTGATATAAGTGAATTCTGCTGGGCTCAAACAGGGGACCAGTTTTGAAATAAAAGCTCATGTGGGGGATTTAACACCATCAAAACACCGTTGTGTAATGATTTCAGTATGTATCAGGGCTGTATGCAATTATTTCAGTGTGAAAAATATGTATTGAATGTCATATGCAGGTTCGGCCTAAGAACCTATTTGTTTACTTCGCATTTTACTGGGGAGAAGTGATAATAGTTGCTACGCAGTCTGTGTTCATATCATGTATTTACTTCACTTAAAGATTGGCAGTAACTAGATACAAATAACTACTAGTACTGGTTGTTTATGTGTCTGCAAGGTGAATTGATAATGTAGATGTAGCTGTATTACACTTTGATTATACTTTTTTTTGAGAGGGTTACTCCTTTATACTGCAGCTGTAATAGAACTATAGATATTTTTACTGTTTTATCAGTATGGGCTTGGAAAGATAGAGAAAGGTAACATGATTCAAGCACTGCCTCATATCCTGAGGCAACAATTAGGTGGATAGGAGCAGTGTTTGTTTTATTTCACAATTAGGTGCATGGGAGGAGTGTTTGTTTTACATCACAGACCAACGGTTTATAGCATTCAATATTTTCCCTGAGTAGTTGAGAAGTAACTATTTTAATTACTTTGGAGTAAATAGTTATATCAACAACAAACTTTTTGGGCCTTGGAACTGTAACTGGTTACTGTTATGTTTATGTTTATTATGATAAGTGGAATAGATGCTGTCAGACTCATCGCTGGATTGTCAGTGCTTGTTAAAAAGAACCAGAAGAAGACTTACACACTAGAATGATCATTTTGGTAGAGTTTTTATTTTTAGAACATTACCCCTTTCAAAAGATTTTAAAAAGTTTCCCAATCTCCTTGTGCTGTAACTACCAATAGTGCTTAGCTTATGTTGTTGTTGTTGATGTTTTCTCTGAGGCTGAGATAATGTAACTTGCCCAAGGTTATCCAATGGGTTTTATGGCTTAGCAGGAATTCGAACTTTGGTATCCAGAGACATAGTCCAATTGGTTTCAAATTGCTTCATAATGCTTTAATATATTTTCAACAGATCTTCACTAAACCTATTTTAAGCAATTATATTTTCTTTTTAAGTTTGTGTTGAATACTGTTGTCTGTGGTTCCCTAAGGGAAGTCTGACATCTTCAACTAATTTACAGTAAATTGCCTCAGTACTATTTACAGCTTAGAACTTTGTTAACTTCTTGGACTTTGTCTTTTCTGACAATTCAGAAACTTTTCTTTTCTGGCACATTCAGCTACAGGCTATGTTTTCTCCCCAGTCATTTTGAAAATCTTTTGCCTGATCATCAAGACAGAGTTTTCTACAGTCTGACATCCATCCCAGTGTTCTTTGCTGCCAGAGCTATTATTTGGCATTTCTTGGCCCTGGCTATTTATCCAATAGTGTGTTGTTTGTTTCTGAGTAGCATCCTCAGTATGTGTGTATGCATGGCTTTCTTTTTCTTCATTAAGTATTTAAAATGACAAAAAGAAAAGAAGAACAAAATGTAAATGGTTTTCCATAGGATTAGGTTATTCTAACCAGTTTAATATTTTTTTAAACTTGTTAAAATTTTAAATATAGCTTGGGCCTTTTAAAACTATTTTTTTGTTGCTTACATTACTTGAAATTAAACAGGCCATTTCTTCACTACACTGTTATAGTGCTATTATTCCACTTTCAACATCCTGTGGAATTCCGGGGCTTCTAGTTTACTGAGGCCAAAGAGCTCTCTGGTTGAGAATTCTAAATGCCCCTCCCTCAACTGCAAACCCCAGGATACCATAGGATGCTGAAAGTGGAATAATAGCACCATAACAGTATAGTGTGGAAATGGCCTCAGATTGGTTTTATTGTATGTTGCCCTAAGATCTTTAGAAAGCAGGTAAGATAGAAATAGATAAATAAAGCATCCCTTTAAAAAAATACCGCAGTCTGATACGATGAAGCAATGACTGGAACTGATTAGTAAGACAAGTTTTCATATAATTTTAGCTTTAAAATATTGAGTTAAGTGTGTCTGTGTTAAGGGTGTCGTCACATAAAGAACATATGTATATTACATATGGCTTGCTACTGACTCGATAATAAAGATGGAATCATCAGCTCATCCTTGTGCCATTGCTCACAGATCGATGGATTCAGCAGATCATGATCTCCATTTTTTGCCCTCAGAAGTAGTTTCCAAGGTCTTCCTGAAAAGTCTATCTGAATGAAACATATGTCTCTAGATGCATGCCTGCTTTATATTTTAGGATGTGAATGCACATAGAATATACGCACAATTCAAGTGTCAATATGAAGCTTTTAAACACTTTGGCTTCATTTTCTTGTTACAGGTGGTGGCCATTCACATGTATTCATTGCTGTTGGAGACTGGATGTATTAAGGAGAGCTCCTACAGTGGCAGGATAATGTTCCAGATTCAACAAAGGCAATAATCTCTATGAATGTCCAGAGTTTCTTAATCTTTATACATATACATCTTATCTTATATATTTCTATATTTTAGCATTAATGCATAAAGACACTTGTCTGTTTACTTGTCTCTCTCTCTCATCTATTTATCCATCCAATATTATAAATCTGAAATTCTTTATTAGTACAGATGTAAGTGATGTGACTGCAGGCATTTGGTTGTATCCTTTATTCTGAATTTTGATGTGTGCTTGTATTTTAAAATTATTGTTTCCTAAAGCAAGGAAACTTCACCCCAATTGTGTCCCCAGTGTTTAGTTATTTTTTTTTTCCAAATTGGCAGTTTTGCCATTCTTTAACATTTCCATTTCAGCTTGTCTGATCTTTCCAATAGCACAGACATTCAGCTTTGCTTTATCCTGTCTTCAAATGGGGTAGCGTTTGCCTCAGAATATAGGAGGTGGAATCACTTCCATGGATGTAATGTGCAGTGTGAAGTGCTCCTGTTCAGCATTGTAGCTTGCCAGCTGGGCACCCTTCAGCTGCGCTCAGCCTATCCCCATCCAGTTTCCATCCTTTCAACAATTGGTCAGCATTCTCTGTCCATGTGCATGCTGAAGCTTCACTGAGATGTTTTTCGACTCTTTTTTTTTTAAAATCCCTAAAGAGTTTCTTTTGGTTGTTATGCAAACTGGGGAGCTCTCCTAAAATAGAGCAAACCCCAGACATTTTGCCTCCTGAGGGTAAAGATAAGTTAGCTTCCTCTCTTCATCTCATTACAGAAATGGTCTGGTGTGGCAATTGAACCCTGTTTCAACAATAAAATCTTCCAGGGGCTCAGGAGTGTTTATTGGTTTAAATCCATCTGGTACACATAGCTCTGTCCTTCAAGATAGGGGAATGACCAGGGATTCATTAGGAACAGTTATAAAGCTGTAGGTAATGCTATCCCAAGCATCTGCCGGCCCAGCTGCTTCATCTTGTCATTGTTGAAGTTGGGTGTCATTAGCTCTATCAGCTGGTAGAGCCAATTGTACCTCAAACCAACTGATATCTCCTTCTTTATGCAGAATGAATTTTCTGTGAGTATGAGCTGATGACACCCAACTTCAACAACAAACTACCACTACTTCTTCTTCTTCTCCTCTTCCTCTTCCTCCTCCCTATCTTTATATATACACTGCTTGTCCCTAAAACCAGTACTCAAGAATTAGGAGAGGTACTCAACCATTGTGGGGAGGAGGAATAGGATGGATGTTAGTTAATAGAAACTGAATCCAGACAAGACCAGAAGTACTGTGTGTTCCAAGTTCCTGAGTCTGAGAAGGGGTTGGATGACTTAATCTGGACAGAGTTGCAATCCAGTGGAAAGAGCAAGCCAAAACTTTGAGGTACTCCTTGACCCAGCATGATCACTTCAGAACAAGTTGCCCTCCTCAGTGAGGAGTGTTTCCACTGTGGTTTGTTTTCCCTCTGTAAGCTTTCTTGCAGAGAGATAGCTATGCACGGTGATGTATGCTGTAGTAACTTACAGTGTATTGGACTACTACATTGTCCTGCATGTGAAGATGTTTTGGAAGCTGCAATTGATTCAGAAGACAGCAGCCTGTGTAGATAACAACACTCCCTAATGCAATGGTTGCCAATATCAGGTCTCCAGATATTATTGGAGTTCAGTTCCCAGTAGCCTATCTCATCATTCCAGTAGCAATAGCCTGGCAACATCTGGGGACACAGGTTTGGAAACCACTGCAGTAATGGAACTGATACAGATAGGGGTGCTTGTCTACTGGACATGAGTACCAAATACATAAATATATTCCTCTCTGTTGCTTCAAGTTCTCTCAAACATTTATTTGGCTAAGGCTTGCTTGCTTTACTTGTGTCAAATGCTTCCATTATCAGACATTTTACGTTCTCCCTGCTGAAAGAGATCTGCAGTGCAGCAGCCCACTACTTCATTTTAGAAAACCTGATTTCAATACTCTCTCACCTGTCCATCTTGAAGTCTGTCTGGAAATGGGCCACACTATCCTTTTCATTATGTAAGTATGGACATCTGTTGCCTTTTGTTGTTGAATCTGCAGGTTAATTTTCATGTCCAGCATGATGCCTACTCTTGATTCTTTCAGTCAGAAGATGAAATTGGCAGGGAAATTTGTTTCAGATTGGTAGTCGCCAGCGGGGGAAGCATCTTTTCCCAGAGAACAGAGACAGCTTTGCCTAACAATATGTTCAGCCTGTTTGCTTAAACCTTGTAAATTTGACCAGGGATTAAGAAATGGTTAGCTAGCGGATGGTGGAGCTTTTCTTCTGAGATCAACAAAAACAAAATAAGCAAAAGTACAACCAAATTCTTCCCTTTTGAAGAAATGGTGGGTGAATAACAGTATACTTTTTGATGTAGGCAATACTGACATGGTAGTTTTTTTTAAAAAAATATATTAAGGTAAAAATCTTACTAGCAAGATGTTAGAACGTTCAAGTTCATTCAGTTTGTTAGTATGTATGCTGTTTATAGTGCAGGGCTTTAAGCTAGCTAGCTATCAAAATATTTATATCCTGGCCTATATTAAGGATCTCAGGGCAGGGTTTAGTCTCAAAAGAACAGTCTGAAACAATGCAAAACAATTCAAGATAATCTAAGAACAATTTATAGCAGTAGTGAGGAATTGCTGGCCTACAGATTGGATCTTAGGCCCTTTTCACACAGGGTAATTAAAACGGTGTAGTGCGACCTCTAACGGAGGTCGTCTACACCATGGAGTGCACTGGTTTGTTTATAATTTTGAGGTTCTACACCTCAAACCACTCTGAAGCGACTGGAAGTGGTGGTACCGCGTGTTTTTTAAAAACCTCTTTTCAAGAGGTTTTTAAGAGGCATGGAGCGTGCAGCCCCGTACAACTCCATCGCAGCGCCCGGGTGTAGATTTGCAGGTGCATGCAAGTGCGTGCCTGCAGATCTGCCGGGGGCGGGCTTCCGGCTGGCGAGCTTCTCTGGTTGGTGGAGAGCCTCCGCCAGCCGTAAGCTGCCATTTTGGATGCCACAGGACGCCGCAGGAGTGTGGAGCAGCGAACTCGCGCTGCTCCGTGTGGCGACGGACTTACCCAGCTGCTGGTAAGCTCCGTTTCAGCGCGTTTTCCCCTGTTTCTCCCTCCACGTGTGGAAAGGGCCTTAGTTTTCCCTAAGTCCTTTGTCTCTTCTCATTTCCCCCTCTTCCTCAGCCTGCAGCTCCTATTATGGACTCAATTTTGTCCCTCCATCAACAGAGCACTATATTTCTATGCTGGACTGGGAGAAGTTTCTTTTCCCTCACAAAGAAGACCGAATATGACCAGTTTTCCTTAGCTATTGAAACTGCTTAAAGTACGTCCAGTTATTCTTTGGGCTGTGTGTTTCTTTGAACTTTGTGATTCTGCTTTTGCCTCAAAAAGGTATATAAAATGAGAACACACGGTCTTTTGCAGGTGGAGGGAATGTCTACAGCAGGTGTGGTCTTTGGCTTTGCAACTGAGATTTTTTTTTTTAAAAAAAGTTATATAAAATGCCTATCTTAATGAAAACTGTATGCAAAAATAAACATAAAGCTTTGTGCATGTTTTTAAATCATAGGCTGATGCAGACAGTTGAAGGAACACATATATGGCATGAAGCCAGGTTAGGAGGGGTGGCTAACACCCTTGCAGACAAGATCAAAACTGAAAATGACCTTAAAAGATTAGAATGCTGGGTCAAAACTAACAAAATAAACTTCAGTAGGGAGAAGTGTAAGGTACTACACTTGAGACAAAAATAAAATAATGAAATCCATAGATATAGAATAGGTGACACCTGGCCTTGACCACAGTACATATGAAAAAGATCTAGGACTCTTAGCAGACCACAAGCTGAACATGAGTCAGCGGTGTGATACAGCCTCTAAAAAAAGCCAATGTGCTTCTAGCTTATATCAATAGGAGTATAGTGTCTAGGTCAAGGGAAGTAACAGTACCACTCTATTCTGCTTTGGTCAGACCCCACCTAGAATACTGAGTCCAGTTTTTAGCACCACCACTCAGGAAGGAAGTTGACAAACAGGAATGGGTTCAGAGGAGAGCAATCAAAATGGTAAAAGGTCGGGAAACTTTGCCCGATAAGGCGTGACATAGGAGGCTGGGTATGTTTAGCCTGGAGAAGAGTAGATTAAGAGGTGACAGGATAGCCATGTTTAAATATTTGAAGGGATGTCATATGGAGGAAGGAACAATTTTTTTTTTTTTTTGTGCTGCTCGGGAGACTAGGGCACAGAGCAAAAGCTTCAAACTACAGGAAAAGAAATTCCACCTAAACATTAGGAGGAACTTCCTGACAGTAAGAGCAATTTGACATTGGAGTAGACTGTCTCAGAATGTGCAGAGTCTCCTCCTTTGTAGGTTTTTGAACAGAGGCTGGATGGGTGTTACCAAGCTGTACACCCCACTCCATGATATGGTATAATTGGCAAATATCATTTCATTGGCATGAAATATAAATTATACACTGACATGGCTGCAAATTTATGTGGGTGAAAGAGGACTGGCTGAACATGTGTAGGTAAGATGGGACCTCAGGGCATGGCCAGGTCATAGTCAGGGAAGTTCTGGTGATAATGGACTTTCAAATGTCCCTCAATTTAGAAACAATAGCACCCAAAACTGATTATCTTTACTAGCAACCTCTTGCTGCAATATTTCCACTTTATTTCCATACCTACCCAGCCATTAAGGAGCCATCATGATTCCTATCTGTCACCTAATGCTAATGTTATTAGCCTGTTCTGGAGCCCATTGTCTACTCTGTAAGAGAGGCATTAAAACATCCCCCCTCAGAGTGGAAAGAGAGTATTTAAACCCTGGCTCTGAGCTAGACAGTCCATAGTACTCTGGACATAGGCCATCATTCTGCTGCTCTGATTCTTGTTCTTGTATTACCCTTGGACCCTTAGTCTGAGCCACGTCACTTCATCTCTTCTCTGCAGGATACTTCTTGCTATCCAGACTTTTCCTCCCATTTCCTTCAGCTAGTCTTGTATGATTGCAAGACTTCTTGGATCTTCTGTATTCCCTCAATAAAACAATTATCCTTTGAATCTCCAAATGGTGTCCCTGCATTATTGCCAATACATACAGGTGTAAAAATTCTTCTTAGGTTATCCCCCCCCCCCCTCACAGGCCTGCCCTTTTAGCTAATATTCCCCACTATTTCACAGAGGCACTGGCATTGCAAGTGGTCCTCTAAGTCATCCACATTTTGGGGTAATATGGCTATCTGTTGAGAGTGCTTTGATTGTATATTCTTGTATGGCAGGAGGTTGACTGGATGGCCCTTGTGGTCTCTGATTCTCAGCCATTAGCAGAACAAAACTTTCTCCTCTTTTCACCACTGCAGCCTTCTAAATAGCCCCCAAATACTTCCAGAGCATTTAGGGGTCAGTGGGGGGCTTGAGTGGGAAAGGTTGTCTCCCCTGTTTCCAGTTCCAGTGCTGGAAGGTGTTCCATTAGTTAAACTACTCATTTGGATACAAACCTAAGAGAGAATGCATGCAAAATCGCCTGACTGGAAGTAGATTGATTTATCCATTCCTACCTGTAACCACTCTGAGAGCTTTGAGAAGTTGCTGTACTTGTCTTCTCTAAAGAAGAAATCCAGTTTTGCCCTGCAGGTAGCACAGAGTAGGTGAAACATCCCCTCCAACATTTCACAGATGAAAGCTGGAACGTGTGTGGCCAAGCAACATCAGAGTGTAGTCAACATGGCAAAAGTTATCAGTGAACGAGAACACACAACCCAGGAGGGGCTACTGCAGTTTGTTTTTTCCTCAGCCTACAGGCAAGTTAATAGAGTGCCAACTATTTTTGCACTTTGAGCATAGTTTGAAGCAATTGAAGTAAGCCAAGGACAAAAGGGGAAAATGGGAGGAAGCAGGAGAAACCAGGGCATTTTAAAAGCAGCTGAAAAAGTGGGATGACACGTCTGTCATAAACTGGAACTCTCCCTGCCAAATGGGGGTAGTTGGAGGGTATAATGGAAGAACCAATGGAGAAAAAGTGAGAGGTACAGCATGCACATAGCCTTTTTTACAACATAGACCTAGCCATGCTTACTGAGAAGTAAGACCCAACGTATTCCATGAAACTCACTCACCAGTAGCTACGCATTATTGAAGCTGGATTATCAGTGGTACAACTGGAGCAAGTATTTCAGACAAAGGTGTAGCTTGGTGTGAGTGGGGTAGGGGTGGTAGGTGAAGGGGTGGGGGTGGGGATACGGCATGTGGGGTGGGGCTACAGTGCACAGGGGAGGAGCCACAGTGTGTGTCGGCATGGCTATGGCATGCAGGGAAGCAGGCAAGGTGTGGTGGTACCACCAAAAAATGCCGCCCAGAGTGCACTCTCCCTCATCCCCCTGTCCCTATGCGACTGATTTCAGAGACCTTTATGGCTAGGGGTTCAGTTTTCTTGGTGGTACTACACAGGCAGACGGATAGCCCCACACTTCCTGTAGTGTGATACTGTCAAGAGGGAAGTGTTTTTAGGGAAGGAGACCTGCAGCCCTTTCCTGCCCTCTGCAAACATTGGTATCAATATTATAAGGGTCACCTCTTGTAACATCACTTTTGTAAAATCATCAAGATCTGCTTCCTGTGACATTCCAAGGTGTCATTCCTAGATTGTGGCTCTGAAACCTGAAGGCCTAACATAGACTTGACCTGCCAATCATAGTGGGGGTGCATTGTGATGTCCAGAGACCTGTTCCCATGGACCAAAAAGATGGCTTTGACCCCAGGAAGAGTATCACTAGCCTGATGTGCCACAAGGTGGAGCTGGCCCTCTATTCAAGGAGATCACACATATGCCTAAAATGGGGCCCTATGCATTATCATAGGAATGCAAGTGCTTAGTTTCCAATTTTTTTTATGGAAAAGTTCCCTTTTTTGTGATGGGGATGTAAGGAAAAACCCTTCTTTGTGACCACTGGAATTCCCTTCCTGGGAAGACTAGATTGACCACCTCTATGCTGCCCTTATGTCAGCAGGTGAGGACCTTCCCTTCCCTTCCCTTCCCTTCCCTTCCCTTCCCTTCCCTCCCCTTCCCTCCCTCGCATTTCTCTCTCTCTCTCTCTCTCTCTCTCTCTCTCTTTTCCTTTTACAATCTGACTGTTTCAAAAGAAAGGATTTTTAATAATGAACTATACTGCTCTTATTGTTGTGTTCATTTAAGATATTTCTAACTTATGGCAACCCCAAGGCAAACATATCATATCACCACCACCATCACCATCACCATCACCATCATCATTTTGGCCAGATTTCTTTGGGGGGGGGGTTACCTTTGCCTTCCTGTGAGGCTGACTTGTAAATAATTAATATATGCAGGAAGATAGATCCAGTTTGGGAGGCTTTTTATTTATTTAAAAATATATATATCCCAAGCTATATCTCTGGATCTCAGGCTATCACACTATAAAACCAATTTAGAATGCTTTAAAACGATACTCTTAAAAGGCAAAAGTGTATTAAACCATTTAACACTTAAGACAATTCAAAAACAGTGGAAAAGTTTAAAATAACTTAAGACCATTTCACATGTGCAAATTTGAATAAAATCAGTTAAGCCTCAAACTCTTTAATAAACAGCCATGTTTTGACTTGGCACTGGAATGGCAGCATGATTGGTGCTAATCAAGCCTCTGAGGGATGGGTATTCCACAGAATAGAAGGTCTTCTCCCATGTTCTCCCCGCTCCCCGTGTATTGGCTCCACCATTAGGACATAGAGGAGGGCCCCTAACAGACTACAGTTGTCAGGCAGGGGTTTCTCAGGAGATGTTCCTTCATGTATCAGTGTCCCAAGATATTTAGGGCTTTCATGAGTGTTACCAGGCCATACACCCCTACTCCTTAATATGATTTAATTGGCAAAACATATATTTAATTGGCATGAAATGTTAGGGGATGATAGGAGTTTCAACCCCACAGAAATGCAGCAGAAAAAGCCAGAGCACAGCTAGCCGACAGCAGCTATCTTGTTCCCCAATAAGGATATTCACACACGGAGGAGTTTTCTTCCAAAACAGGAGGTACTTTATCTTGCAGCAAAGTTCCGGTATATACGAAACATAGGACAGATGGACAAGAGCTTGCGCCAGGCACCGGGTTTGGTCAACAGACAATACAGACAGGGGATTGCTTTCTTAAATACATGTTTACAACCAATCAGGTAGGGGTTTGCACACCTCCCTCTACCATCTGCACATGACCCCAGTCTCTTATGCAACCTTGCAATTACCCACAGCTGGGGCATGATGCAAGATCTTTGCAGTGGGCTGATCATTTTCCCAGGGTTCCCTGCCTGGAATCCCTAAATTATATCTTGCTATGACTGGGAAACTTGCTGGCAAAGAGGAACTGGCTGCACACATGTGTTGCAAAACTAGGTCAGAAAGAGACCTCAGGGCATGGCTAGGTCATAGTCAGGGAAGCCCTGGCCAATGGACTTGCAGATATCTCTCCATGACTCAACCATTAGAAATAATAAAGCTCCTGAAACTGCTTTCATGGAAAGGCTGGTTGTCTTCAATCTTCTCCCTTTGTCCGTCAAAACTCTTCCTCTTGTCCCCACACCTGTCCTGCCATGAAGGAGCTATCGTGATTCCCATCAATCCCTTTGTCACCTAATGCTAAGACCATTAGCTCATTCTGGAAATCATTGTCCATTCTTTGGACTTCACTGTCTACTCTACCAGAGAGTCATTAACACTTGCCCCCTCAAGATGGAAAAGAGTATTTAAACCCTGGCGTTTTGCCGGATAACTCATACTTTTGGAGTTCTGACCATCACTCTGCCACTCTGATTCCTGAATTGTACTACCCTTGGACTTCTAGTCTAAGCCACATTGCTTTGCTTCCTCTTTGCTGGATTGGTGAATATCACCCACTTCTCCGTAAACTCTCACTATCCAACTTTTCCTCCCTTTTCCTTCAGTTTTAGCCTTTTCTGATTGTGAGACTGCTTGGATCTTGGTTGTGTGTGCGACTGTTAATTCCCTCAATAAAATAAACAAGCTTACTTTTGAATCTTTGGCTGTTTTTTCTCTGCGTTAGTACTGGTATATACAGATGTAAAAGATCTCATAAGATTACCCTACTTTGCAGGTCTCCTCTTTGAATTAAGACTCCCCACTGTTTCACTGAGGCACTGGCATCACAGGTGGACTCCTGTGTCACCCACATTTTGGAGTAACACCAGCATCATAAATTTAGATAGGAAGCATATTGGCAACTGGTACAATTCCTTTAAAACTTGTGTTATATGGTTTATGTATGATGTCAGCTGTCTAGCTGATACATTGTGCATTAGCTGCAGCTTCTGTGTTGTTTCAAGGGCAGCCCAATGCAGAGTGCCTGGCAGTAGTCTAAACAGGAAATTACCAATGCATGGACTGCTATGACTAAGTTATTCCTGTTGAGGAAAGTCCATAGCTGGTTGACTAGTCGCAGCTGGCCTTTGAGCCAGAGTCCTCCTGGACCTCCAGTGACAGAGATGGACCCATAAGTATTGATAAACTATGCACTTGTTTTCCTTTGATGTGGTCACTGACTCTATCCAGGACCCAAGAACCACCAGTCCACAGATCCTTTATTTTATCAGGATTCTCTTTATGCTTACTATCCCTCATCAAGACATTGCTCCAGCATCTGCACAGCCTCAACCAGTTCTGAAGACAAGGAAACACTGAGCGGAATGTCACCATCATATTGATGATCTTCCTCAGCAGCTTCACATAGATGCTGAACAGCATGGGAAACAAGATGAAATCCCATGGCACCCCATTGCACAATGTCCACGAGGCAGAAGAGGAGTTCCCTAATGGCTAGGCTGTGGCCATTATGTAATTAAGAAACTGTAAAAAGGGAAAGCAAAGTTGAAGTTAGACAAGGAAGTTGTGTGCAATATCTAATTGCAGTAGCAAAGCAAGTTAGACTGATAGGATGTAATTACCTGTGCCTAGAACAAAGCAGTTAGCTCCCTTACTCGCACAATAAATGCTGAAGGAGATTTTTATGACCACAAGTGGTCAAGACCTCAATTTTACACATTATCTAAATACACAGAGTGCAAAAGGAATTTAATTCAGGCATCACAATTAAAGAAACAATTATTTCTCATGTCTTATGCAGACCTTCAGGTCAACTTGCCAATATTCTTTCTTATCATATTAAGAATTTAAAGTATGAAATTGATTGCATTCTGCAGAAAAGGTCAGGCTTTTTTTTTCAAGGACAAGGGGAAGTGCTTTTTGAAAGTCACTCTGAAATGACCAGAATTCTTCACCTAATAGATGAATCTTCCAAACAATGCTAGCTGAAATAGAAGGACATGGCTTTACTTGATCTATAGAAGATGGATTGTGTTTATATTTGTATTTATGTTATTTGTGTATTGCCTGTGTGTAAGAGTGCACTTGAGCTCTATCATTTGCTCAGCATAAGAAAACACATTTTCCTGAAACTAGTTTGTGAAAATGGGATGTATCCAGTGATGTCTTCCCTTCAACTGAACAGTCCATTACAGGGTGCTAGTGATCCTCTGAAATAGATTTGGGAGTGTATGGAGAGCTTCAGGGAATAGGAAAGTAAGAGAAAGGTTTATTTCATGAACAAACATCTACCTGTGGAATCCAGCCAGAGGTGTATCTAGAATGGGGCAAGTAGGGCATGTGCCCAGGTGTCAGTGCTGGAGGAGGGGCTCAAAAAAGCTGAAGATTTAGCAGAGAAGGGGGAGGAGGAGGAAGAAGCAGTTCTGAAGGTAGGGCTGCAACTTATATGCTTGCCCTAGGTGCTGTTTATGCTAGATACATCTCTGAATTCAGCATTTCACTCAGACTGTGAACCAAATAGAAAAGATGTGATACTCCTCATTTGGCTCAGCCATGAAAATGGTGGCCATATTTGTGTCCTCTCTGCTCTTTTCTGTAATCTCAGGTAGACCTGCTTTGTCATGTTAGAATGTTTTTTTGAGTTCTCCCACTCTTGCCATGGTTGTACTATGGAAACAGAGTGGATCACTGTGATGGCAACACATCACTAGCCCAGGAGATGTCACTGGGCTTCAGCTCCCATCAACCTCAGTCAGCATGGTCAGTCATCAGGAATGAGGGAAGCTCTAGTGCAATAAAACTTTGAGAGCCATGGATTCCTGATCTAGTTGAAGGTCAGGGTGATGAGGTGTGCCACTGTACTTTTTATGGATTTAGTAACATATTTAATTTGACCCTGTGGAGAGGTGGGTTTGGCAAGCTTGAGAAATGGGCTTGGCAATCACGGCCTTCAAAATGCCATGGAAGGGGCACTGTGGAAGAAAGACTACAAAACCAGAGGCTTGTCTGTTAAACAGCTCATTAAGACTAGATAGAAATACAGATATGGACAGGAGCAGCTAGGAAAGGCTTACATCTTGAGGTAGAATCAGATAGGAGAGGACCAGTTAGGACTAGAGAAATAAAAAGCTAGGGATAGATAGGGACAGTAAGTGTGAGAAAGACGCTTGGTTTGATGGGAGCTGAGTTAGCAGAAAGAATTCAGGGAAAAGTTTTACTTTGTTTTAAACTAAAGTGTTACACCATATTGTGTATGGAGCCAGTGTCAGGCTAGATGTGTAGCCTACTTGTTACCCAATTACTCTTTTATTTTTGATATATCTGGAAGTTTTCATTTAATAATTGGTAAGGAGGACTGACCACACATTAACGCATTTAAGCCAGTAACCAACACATCCACTTGCCCATTGTAATTTTCACCTTGGGGGATGAGATCCAGACTCAAAAGGGCTTTTAAGGGTAAAATGGTTGGGTGAGTCAACAGAGCCCAAAGGTTGGGACTGCAGAATCAAACTGAATGGAGAGATTTTGTCACAGGCCCTACGCCTTCATTATGACTTTTTAAAAGTTGAATGTGCTTATCAGGTGCTTGGAAATATATAGTGATCCAATTCTTGGCACAACAGTTCAAGAGGACTGGAAAATATCCAGAGAAGGGTGACCAAGATGTTCAAAGGTCTGGAAATCAAGCCTTTGGAGGAACTACTATAGGAACTGTATATGTTTAGTTTGGAGAAGTGAAGACTGGGAAGTAACATGATAGGCATCCTTAAAAATCTGAAGGGATGTCACGTAGAAGAAGAGGTGAACTTATTTTCTGTTGCTCCAGAGACTAGAACACAAACCAATGGATTCTAATTACAAAAAAGAAAAGAAAAAGAGATTCTACCTAAACTACGTGAAGAACTTTTTTTTTAAAAAAAAAAACTATAATAGCTGCTTGACAGTGGAATAGATTGCCTCAGAACTGGTGGACTCCTCCATCTTTGGAGGTCTTTAAGGAGAGGCTGGGTGGGCAGCTTTCAGGAGTGCTGTAGTTGTGTATTCCTGCATGGCAGGAGGTTGGACTAGATGACGCTTGTGGTCACTTCCGATTCTGATTCTATCAGGTTCATTAATCAAAGAACTGGGATTCACTGTTTCTCTATCTCTATGTTTAAAACTGAAATTTAGGAGGCTGTAGTCCTATCCTTCATCACATGATACTTAGACCCCTATTCGCAGGACGTTGTTGTCCCGCCATAGGGATGAGAGAAGGACAGGACTGCAACAACAGTTACGCATGATGTTGTTGTGGTCCCGACCTTCTCCCATACCCAGGTGGTGCAATCACAGATTAAATCATTGACTGGTTTTCCTCATCAATGACCAGTGATCCCACCATGCACCTACACTTACCTTGTTTGCGGAGGCCCTGGAAGCACAATGGCTGCACTTCCTGCCCCAGCGCAGCCTGGGACAGTACCTGGCTGTGCTGCAGCAGGAAGAGGTGGGACCTGGATTATGGAGGCAGATGGAGTGGGGGGAGCGCTTCCATTGTGCTCCCCTCCCAGCAGAGCCACTGCCGGGATCCCCGCAGGATGCCTCCAGGAACAGGTAAGGTGCAAAAAGGGTCTTAGTTTCTCTCAAAAATTCTCTAATTAGCAGAGAAATCTAAGTTTAAAACAATGTTTTTAGGAGAGAAAATGAGATACATCTGTACAAAATGAATGCCACTGAACTGAGAAAAGCTTTATCACCAGCAAACAGCTCAACAACCAGCTCTTCTCTGTGTCTGGCAGCTGCGTTAAACTATCTTAAATTAGTTTAGAGTTCAATGTGTTACAATGGTCTGGGACTGATTTTGTGAAATCTGCTCTAAGATTTTCACAATTTGGACAGAAACATGACAGATT
Organism: Iguana delicatissima; assembly: GCA_948472985.1. Taxonomy (NCBI): domain Eukaryota; kingdom Metazoa; phylum Chordata; class Lepidosauria; order Squamata; family Iguanidae; genus Iguana; species Iguana delicatissima. Next base: position 454,191 of record CAOKZL010001594.1, read on the forward strand.
ACCAAAGCCGCCTTCCTTGCTCCAACTCATAGCTATTTCAATCTGAGGTGATCAACTGCAGTTAAGGAATTTTCAGGGCAAGTGATGAGCCCGGCAAGGTAATAGTTTTAAAGGCTGGCATCTTTAATCATGTGTCCACAGTGAAGCAATTCAGGAGCAGACAGTTCATTATACAAACGGAGAATTCTTGAAAGACTGCTCTTTCCTTGTCGAAGATTGGGGAGTGCTGTTGATTGCATTCAGGCTGTCTGAATGAAACTATTGCTCTTTACTGCTTTGAGCTTTTCTCATTGTTTAAAATGGAACTTTTTCTAAATGCCACTTATTTGCAGAAAAGGGGAAAAACCAGGAAGAGGAAGATAGCAGAGCATCCTTGTAAATTCTATTGCTGCTTGCAAGAGTGAGGGCAGAAAAAAAAGCCCTAAGTGTTGATTTATTCCTACTGAAGATCTGTCATGTGTTGATGTGTAATCAATAAATCATCTGTCAGTTGTGGTTATTTTGCATGCTAAGTCGTGTTGGTGCACTTTTCTTTTGTAGCAGGATAATAAACAAGAGTGGGCTGCACTGGCTATTTCAGTGTGCCTCTTAACAATTGTAAAACAATGTAGGACTATAAATCAACCTTGCACAAGGTCAGATTATTTTGACCACCTCTCCCAATGGACTAGCAATGGCTCTTCAGAGTATCAGGCAGAACTGTTTCCTATCTCCTGCTATCCAAATCCTCTTTGAACTGGAGACACCAGAGATTGAACATGGGACCTTCTGATTACAAAATGTTTCCTACCACCAGACCATGAACACTTTCAGTTTCCTAACAGCTTTCCTCCTTGAATCATGCTTACATTCAAAATGCCTTGCTAGTCAGATTTCAGCAGTGAGCCTTGCAGGCCCACAATGAGCCATATCACCTGGGGGTAGATCATATTTATGACATATTTGTATTTTAAATGGCTTTATGTGTTTTAGTGTATTTTAACTTATGAAGCATTTTTAATTGTATTTTAATTTATGTTGTGCCCCACCTTGAGCCTTAAAGAGAGGCAGGTAAGAAATAAAAATTATCATTATCATCATTATAATATTTATTGTAATATTATTCTGCTGTATCTCTGTGACTGAATGAGGAAATCACAGTGAAGGCCCATGCGGGCCCAAAAATTTCACTCCTTCAAGCAAAACCCTTCCACTTGCTTTCTATAATAGAGCCAACATTTTAAAACTGGGGTGAGGGAAACACATTGCCCTGTCCTCTAAGCTGACTAGGGGCTGCATCTGCCACTGCCATGCTGCCAGCTTTGGTTTTGCTGGGCTGCTGAAGTTCAACAGCAGGGTACAGACAAAAAGTCTACATACTCTCTTCTTAAAAAAAGGTGTGCCAGGAGCATGTACCATGCTTTAAAGCAGAATCACACTTTCGGGAGGCTTTGTGGAGAGTTATTCTGTTTTCAAAAAATGACTTCATTCCCAATGTGTCCTATTTGTGAAAGGAAAAATATGCATCCCTTATTTTGCAGATAGCTGGAAGACACTGCAAAAACAGGTAGGGTGGCACATGTAGGGTGCAGGATACATAGTATTCATCCTGTTTTATAAGTTCTTGTTGTATCTGCCTTGATCAACTGTATCTGCCTTGATTTCTTGAGCAGAGAGCAGAAGGTTGACAATAAGAACTTGGCAAACAGGGGGTTGACATAGATTTTACCAGGGCACTTTGAAGGCAAAACCCAGTTTTACCTTTTTAAATTGAACTATCTAAACTATCAGGTATGGATGGAGAGGGAGCTGCTGCAGTCACCTGTCACAGCTGTGACATGTTTCTTTTCCTGCTGCAAGATGTCCTTGGGTACACCTGCAGCAAATGCAAGCTGGTCGCTCTCTTAGAGGAGAAGGCGCAACACCTGGAGGCACGTGTTTCAAATCTTTGCATTATTAGGCAGGGAGAGGAGTTCTTGGATAGGGCTAAGAGGACCTTTTTGAAGATGGAATGCATGGAGGAGCTCGTGGACGAAGAGGCTGGTTTACAAAACAGGGAGACGGACGCTTGGAGGAATGTGACATGCAGGAGTAGAAAGCCAAGGTGTCATATGGAGACTCTTGAGCTACAAAATTGCTTCCAAGTTCTTGACTTTATTAATGACAAAGTGGAACAGCAGGAAGAGGTCATGGAACGTCATCCGGAGGAAATCCAACATCAACAACAGGAACCCCAACACCAGCAGAACAGAATCCAACAGCATCAGCACCAACACTCTCAGCATGAACAGAAAGTTCAGGTGGCCATGAGGGAATCTACTCGTTGAGTAATCCTGTACAAGCCTCAGAGGAGATGAGTTCTATTGGTTGGGGACTCTTTGCTGAGAGGAACGGAACCAATCATTTTCAACCTGAATAAAATCAATCGTGAGGTGTGCTGTCTTCCTGGAGCCAAAATCAATGACATAACGGAGAGGCTAACCAGACTGGTCAAGCCCACTAACTGTAAACCCCTCCTTTTGGTTCACGTAGGAACCAATGACACAGCAAGGCTGCATCACAAAGGGTTATGAGCTTATGGGTAGGAAACAGAAGGACCTTCATGCGCAGGTTGTCATTTCATCTCTTCTCCTGGTGGAAGGACACGGCTCACGAAGGGAAAGAAGAATAGTGGAGATCAACAACTGGCTCCAAAGATGGTGCCACCAGGAGCAATTTGGATTTTTGGATCATGGCCTCCATTTCCATGAAGATGGTCTTCTGGCAAGGGATGGCCTGCACCGTACAACTGTCGGCTGGAACGTCTTTGCTAACAGTGTCGCAAAACAGATCACGAGGTCTTTAAACTGAGTTTGACTGGGGAGGGGGACAGTATTATTCTGGGCAAGGATTCAGAGAGTATTGTGAAAAATAGCCCAAATGATATAGACAAGGCAGGCCAAGTAGAACTAGAGACCAACAGAGAGAGGGAAAGTAACTTTAGTACGGGAATTCCACAAAGGGCACATCATCTCAAGTGTCCCTACGCTAATGCAGAGACCATGGGGAATAAGCAAGATGAACTCCAACTCTTAGTACAAAAAAATAAATATGATTTAATAGGCATCACTGAAACCTGGTGGGATGAATCTCATGATTGGAACGTAGGAATAGGGGGATATGACCTATTTTGCAGAAATAGACCAAACAAGAAAGGAGGAGGAGTAGCCTTATGTCAGGATGTTTTCACTTGTGAAGAGATCCAGCACTTAAATCTGGGAAGCCAAGTCGAGAGCATCTGGGTAAGAATTAAAGGAGCAAGAAACAACAGTGATGTGATTTTGGGGGTTTGCTACAGGCCTCCGGGCCACCCTGAGGACATGGATGAGGCCTTCCTGGAGTAGATGGCCACACATTCAAAAAGGAGAGATGCCATGTTAATGGGAGGTTTCAATTATCCTGATGTTTGTTGGCAGTCAAATTCTGCCAAGACTGCAAGGTCTAACAGGTTCCTTACTTGCCTTGCAGACAATTTCATGGTCCAGAAGGTGGAAGAGGTGACAAGGGGATTGGCTGATCCTGACCAACAGGAATGACCTAGTTGATGAGGTGGAGGTGGTGGGATCCTTAGGAGGGAGTGATCATGCTCTTTTGGAGTTTGTCATTCAGTGGGAAGGAGAAGCCAAGTGTAGCCAGACACTCATCCTAAACTTTAAGAAAGCTGATTTTTCTAAACTTAGGGAGTTACTTGCTGAAATCCCATGGTCAAGAATACTAAAAGAGAAAGGAGTGCATGACGGATGGGAGTTTCTTAAAAGTGAGATACTGTAGGTACAATTGAAGACTGTGCCAATAAGGAGGAAAAATGGCAGGTCTCTAAAGACACTGAAATGGTTGACTGAAGAACTCTCAGCTGAGCTAAGTGTTAAACATGTACAGGAAATGGAAAAATGGTGAAACGACCAAACAGGAATTCAAGCAAATAGCCATGAGATGTAGGGAGAAGGTCAGAAAAGCTAAAGTGCAGAATGAACTCAGGCTTGCCAGAGACATCAAAAACAATAAAAAGGGCTTTTTTAGATATATCTGCAGCAAAAGGAAAAACAAGGAATAGGATTACTGCATGGAGAAGGTGACCATTTAATAACGGGGGGAAGAGAGAAGGCAGAACTACTTAACACCTTCGTTGCCTCAGTTTTCGCCCAGAAGGATAGAAGTACCCAACCTGGGGTGTGGGGAGCAGGTGAGGAAGGGGGAGAAATGCAGCACAGAATAAGTAGAGAAGTAGTACAGGAATATCTGGCTAAACTAGATGAATTCAAGTCCTCAGGGCCAGATGAATTACATCCAAGGATATTAAAAGAACTGGCAGCAGTAATTTCTGAACCACTTGCAATAATCTTTGAGAGCTCTTGGAGAACAGGAGAAGTCCCAGCAGACTGGAGGAGGGCAAATGTCATCCCCATCTTCAAGAAGGGGAAAAAAGAGGACCCAAATAATTATTGCCCAGCCTGACATCAATTCCAGGAAAGATCCTAGAGCAGCCTGACATCAATTCCAGGAAAGATCCTAGAGCAGCCTGACATCAATTCCAGGAAAGATCCTAGAGCAGATCGTTAAACAGTCAGTTTGTAATTACTTAGAAAGCAATGCCATAATCACTAAAAGCCAGCATGGATTTCTCAGAAATAAGTCATGCCAGACTAATCTTATCTCTTTTTATGTTAGGGTTACAGGCTTGATAGATGAAGGGAATGCTGTAGATGTAGCATATCTTGACCTCAGTAAGGCCTTTGACAAAGTTCCACATGACATTCTTGCAGAGAAGCTAGTAAAATGGGGGCTGGACAGGACTACTGTTAGTTGGATGTGTAATTGGTTGACCGACCAAATCCAAAGGGTGATCACCAATGGCTGCTCTCATCCTGGAGAGAAGTGGCTAGTGGGGTGCCACAGGGTTCTGTCTTGGGCCCAGTGCTATTCAACATCTTCATCAATGACTTGGATGAAGGAGTGGAGGGCATGCTGATCAAATTTGCAGATGACACCAACTTGGGAGGGGTTGCTAATACACCAGAGGACAGGATCAAAATTCAAAAGGACCTGGACAGATTGGAGAGCTAGGCCAAAGCTAACAAAATGAATTTCAACAGAGAGAAATGTAAGGTCCTACACTTAGGCAGAAAAAATGGAATGCACAAATATAGGATGGGGGACGTGTGGCTGGATAGCAGTATGTGTGAAAGTGATCTAGGAGTCTTGGTAGATCACAAGCTGAACATGAGTCAGCAGTGTGACGTGGCAGCCAAGAAAGCCAACATGATTCTCAGCTGCATCAATAGGAGTATGGTGTCTAGATCGAAAGAGGTAATGGTACCACTCTATTCTGCATTGGTTATGCCTCATTTGGAATATTGTGTCCAGTTCTGGGCACCTCAATTCAAGAAAGATGTCGACAAGCTGGAACATGTCCAGAGGAGGGTGACCAAGATGGTGAAGGGTCGGGATGCCATGCCCTATGAAGAACAGCTTAGGGAGCTGTGTATATTTAGCCTGCAGAAAAGAAGGTTAAGAGAGGACATGATAGCCATGTTTCAATATTTGAAGGGATGTCATGTTGAGGAGGGAGCGGGCTTGTTCTCTGCCACTCCAGAGACTAGGACAAGGAGCAATGGATTCAAGTTACAGGAAAGGAGTTGAACCTCAGGAAGAACTTCCTGACAGTCAGAGCTGTCTCGCAGTGGAATATGCTGCCTCAGAGTGTGGTGGAGTCTCCTTCTTTGGAGGTTTTTAAGCAGAGGCTGGATGGCCATCTGTTGGGAATGCTTTGTTGGGTGTTCCTGCATAGCAGGAGGCTAGACTCAATGGCCCCTGAGGTCTCTTCCAACTCTATGATTCTATGATTCTATGAACCCCTTGTTAATTTTCTGAGTGGCATGGCGGAGCTGGTCTTTGGCAGTCCAGGGGATGCTGCCTTGTTAACCATATCTGTCCAACTGCCGAAGGCTGCTTTCACAGATATAAGTGTGGTGCAGTTGTCTAGTAAGTAGCCTCTACTCTAGATGGGAACTTCTGGGGCTTGGAAGGAATTTTAATTATCTGAATAATGTATTTCTTATAATGCATTTAAAGTTCTCTTGCAGAACACTGGGCTGCTCCCACATTATTGTGCTCATCAAAGTCCTCAGCTATGCTTGTGAGTGAATGAAAATGATATTACCTTCCAAGCAGTTGCTGCAGCATTATTGCTAGTTTGCCTTTGTCTCCTCCCATTCATCAAAGTGTATCTGAACTGAAATTTCATTTCAGCACAACCTTATAAATCTAGTGCTGTCTCATCCAGGTGGTCTTGGGACTGATGCACATAGAAAAGTTGTTAACACACGATAAAGGCTGATGATGATGGAGAAGACAAGTGGTTATTCATCATAGAGGAGCTTTAGACCAGGGCTATAGCTCATCCTTGTGAACTCAGGACAGCTGTTGCTAATGTGGTGCTAGTGGACAAATAGCCTGACCTGGTACAATCTTTTCATGTTCCCGTGACAGCATTATGATGTGAAATATCAATAGTCTTTTTAGAACTATAGAGGCTCAGACACAAAATCTGTAATACACACTCTTAACCGGCATAAATATATTGTATTTTGTTGCTTAAGAGAAATATTAAAATGGCTAAGTCTGTCCTTATTTTTCAAATATGTCTGTTCTTAGTGGCATATGCCTTAGCTACATTCTATTTATAGTAGCACATTCCAAAAGTGTTCAGGAACTTCAGCTGCCCTGAAATCTGGCAGCCAGACAGTGGACCAGGGCTAGTTAGAAGGACTACTTGTAATGGTTGGTTGCTGAGAAGAGTTCTATTTTAGATTCCATTTCAAGAGCCCTCTTTGTGCCCATATAAGCGCTATTCTAGGAACAGTAACAGAGAAATTAAAGCAATAAATATTAAATAAAATACAAAGAACAGCAGCTCAAAAAGTCTTCCTGTATGAACCCATTTTCAGCCCTGCAATTTCACTGAGACCCCAGGAGGTTGAACTATTGATAATCCAGCCTTGAGCATGTGCCTCCTTTGTTAAAACACAACTGACTGGCTGCTGGTCTATTTTCAGGCATAGATCAACGCGTGTAGAGACAGTATAGATTCAGTTACCTAGACTATAATTTAAAATGTTTGTCTACTGTTACGCTGCACAAAAGCATTTAGAAATACTGCTGTCAGACTCTTGATTGGAGCACCCATTGTTGTGACAACTTCCCTGGTTATTGATCCATTGCCAGGTACAATTTATGACCTATGAAGCCCATTATGACTTTGCTGCAGGCTATATGAGGGACTATATTTTCTCATTTTTATTTTTATTTATTAAAATAAGATGTTTATTTATTAAATATTATTTATTAAATATTAAGATGTCCAAGGGAGGTCCTTCTCTCAGCCCTGTCACCTTCGTAGAATCATAGAATTGTGGAGATGGGAGGGGCTCCATAGACCATGGAATCTAACTCAGCCCCAGGAGGTAAATGTTCAGCCTGTGTTTTTTTTTTTAAGACCTCCAGAGAAAGAGACCCTACAACTTCTCTAGGTTATGGGTTCCACTGACAAATCTCTCTTGTCATCAAGAAGTTCCTTCTACTGTTCAATAGAAATCCACTCTCCTATAACTTAAAAAGCCAGTGTGGTGTGGTGGTTTAAGCACTGGATCATGACCCTGGAGACCAGCATTCAAATTCCTGCTTGGCCATGGAAACCCACAGGATGGCCTTGAGCAAGTCACATTTTGTCAGCCTCAGAGGAAGGCAAAGGCAAACCCTCTTGCATATCAAATCTTACAAGAAAACCTCATGATAGATTCACCTTAGGGTTGCCGTAAGTTGAATATGACTCAAAGGCGCACACCAACAATATACTTTAAAACCATTAGACCCAGTCCTGCTCTCAGACTTGTGTCCTTCTTTCTGAAGACAGCCTTTTAGATATTTAAAGAGTACAGTCATGTTACCCTTCAGTTCACTTTATCAAATTAAACATGCCCAATTTCCTCAACCTTAACTCATATGTTTTTTCTCCATATCTCTTATCATCTTTGTTGCCCTTTTCTGAACCTGCTCCAACTTGCCTCTATTCTTCTTAAGATGAGGCACCCAGAACTAATGTAGTAATCTAGATGAGGCCTGTCCAGTGCAGAATATAGTGGGACTGTTACTTTTCTTTAGTTGGAAATTATGGTTCTATTAATGTGGGGTATTTTTCCCCTTTTTTTGGTGCATCATACTGCTGGCTTATGTTCAACTTATGATCAACAATAGTCCCAAGGTCCTTTTTGCATGTAGTACTGCTAAGCCATGTATCCTCCATGCTATGCTGGTGCAACTGGTTTTTGTGGCCTAAATATCGAATTCTGCATTTGCCTCTGTTCAGTTTTATTTAATTAAATTCAGCCCAGCTTTCTAGTTTATCAAGATCTTTTTGATGTCTGTTTCTATTTTCCAAAATGTTAGCTACCCCTCCCAGTTTTTAATCATCTGCAGTCTTGATAAGGATACCTCTAATCCATTATCCAAGTCATTGATGAAAATGTTGAAGAGAGATAGCCCCAGAGTGATGGTGCCAGAGACATGCTTGTGAAAGAGGACTTTCTCAGTGCTGCTTCTAGACTGTAGAACTCCCTGCCAAGGCAGGCTAGGCTGGCCCCCTCCTTGAGGCCTTCTACCTCCTGGCCAAAACTGTTCTGTGCAGTTGTGCTTTTGACAACCTATTGTTTGCTGAGGAAGGGATATTTATAGGCAAGTGCTGTAATAGAATTGTAGAATCATAGAGTTGGAAGAAACCACAGGGTCAATGAGTTCAGTCCCCTACCATGCAGGAATATACCATGTCCTTTTTTCCTATTCTGTCCTGCTTTTAATTTTTTTTTTCATTCATTCATTTTTTTCATTTTCATTTTCATTTTTCTTTTTTTTTTCATTTTTTCATTTCATTTTTTTTCATTTGGTTGTGTTTTAACATGGTAATTTTTTTTGAATTGTGTTTTAATACTATAATAAGCTATTGTATAATTACATAATTGCATAATTATAGCCTTTTCAGAATAAACAAACAACCAAACACATGTGGAGTCCCACTTTTGGCAGTTAGGTGGAATCCTGAATAAATAAACAATCCCAGTTTCCCACAAATCTGTCCTAAAAGTGTTATTATGTGCCTTGTATGGATGTCACAGTTAGAGCTTGGAGATACAGGTGTCTCCTGCCTTTTGACAGTCCATTTTTTGACAGTCTGCTCTTTTGACAGTAACCAGAACTACTTTTCTTCTCCACTTGATGTCACCCCTCTTAAAAACTCACCCAGTCAAAAATGTCCTCACTGAAAAGTGGCGGGGGGAGGGACATCATTATTTGTGAGGTGAACTTCATTCGGATGCTTTTTCTCCCCTTATCACGTCCACGTCCCCAGCCATCCCTTGCTCCTCCTCTTTCTCCCTCCCATGCCTTGAAACTGCTCATGTGGGTTTCCTATGCTCATAGCAGCCTCGCTGCCACCCTGGCTGTCTTGAAGACTGCGTTCCATATTTTGATGATTTCCGGTTTTGGACAGTGTTGTGGTCCCTATCCTGTCAAAAAAATGGGGAGCGCCTGTTTAGAGGAGGCGCTCCAACCCTCTCCCTTTCTCCTCCCTACCCAGCTGTCTTGCTGCAGCTCCCTTTCTCTCTCTTCTGGACCCTTCCCCTTGTTTCCTTCTCCATAGCCCTGTCAGTGTCTCCGTCTCTTGCTTATTTTGTTCTGATAGAAAATAGAGAAGGTAGCATTGGTCAGGTAGACAATCCCCTCTTATGGGAATGATGCAGTCCTCCTAATGCTGTTAGAGTGCAGCTCCCATGAGCCGTCGCCAGCATAGCCAAGGGTAAAGAATGCTGGGAGGTGCAGTCCATTCTTCTCCATGTGATTTGTGCTTCTGTCCTTGTGCTTCTACTTTCTTCTTGAAGGCTCTTCAGGCTTATGGTAAAGCAGAGTAGAGGACTCAGGAAGTAATACTGGGGGGGACTTTTTTTTAATATAGGCAAATCAAAGGTGAATTAATTAACTCGGCATTCTCATTCTAATACTTTAGTAGCAGGAGGGTTCTATAAATAGCAACTGTTAATAAAACATTATCATTTCAGTGCCTGCATTTAGCAATCTGCTACGGTTAATGAATTTAATTACATGTTGCACAGTGGAATTTAGAAGTATTGTCATAAGGCAAGCGGTTATAATGGACTGTGCTGCACGATCATATAATGCGGTCTGGCTTTCTTTCGTTCATTTAATTAATATCGATTACAAAAAGTTAACGTCTTTCTTCTAATTGTGCAGCTTGCTCAAGTTACCCACTGCCCCAAATTCTTCATTCACCAGCCCTAATGTGCATACACTTTAGTTACACTCTGTGGCTTAATTGTATTTTCTCTGCTCTCGGTTAAATTTTGATATTGTTCAATAATGTAGATTTCTGCCTGAATGTTATATTAGCTAGCATTCAAGGGCATGTGTTGCTGTCCCCTTACAAACCCATCATGGTGGGAACCAGACCCTTGGAGTGTGATTCTCCCATCTCTGGGGAATGTGTGCTGACTTTACCACTGTGGGGATGGTGACAAAAAGCCATGCTCCAGAACTGCTTCATATTTTGCTAGTGAATGTAGTCTGTTTCCAGACAGAGAGAAAAAAGCTGCTGGTGTCCTGTTAGTGAATTATGAAGGCAGAAGTTGGACTCCTGTCATCACAGCTCACTTTATCCTTATTGCGTAGGTGAGAATTCTGTTCCATGGAGTAAATGCAGTATAAAAGTTTAGAAAGGAAGGGTGAGAAAGAATGCAAAAAGAAGAAAGAGTAGAACTAATTCTGAAAAGTGATTTACTTACTCATTTGTTTTATATCCTGTCTTTCTTCCAACTTGAGATCCATGGTGACTTCTAACAAGGTTAAAACAAGACAGAAAGTGAAAACACAATCGAACTAGCTGTTTATTAAAACACCATTCATTTAAGTATAAAATCATTTAAAAAAACCATTAAAGATAAAAATGCAGCACCTGCTCCCCGTAGTTAAGACTAATTAATCATCCAATACCTGGTTGAATTTTTTTAAAAAAAGGTAAGAATGAGAATTTATTACAGCCTAGTGGATTCAATTGGGATGGATAAACCGTGGCCTTCCAAAGCTGCTTCTCTGTCCATCAACATCATACTCCATGGTTCCACCTTCTTCTGGTCCTAAATGAAGAGGAGAAAATTACCTTTCCTGGAAGACCCTAGGGCCATTTCCGCACTAGACTGTTAATAGCGCTATGATTCCACTTTCAACATCCTATGGAATCCTGGAGTTTGCAGTTTCGGGAGGGGCCAGCCAGCCCCTCCCGAAACTGCAAACTCCAGGATTCCATAGGATGTTGAAGGTGGAATCATAGCGCTATTAACAGTCTAGTGCGGAAAGGCTGTAGGAGTGGCAACTCACATTTTAAGGTGGTTGTGAGGATAAGGGAAGGGCAAGGGGATGGAGAGCACTCCCCTTACCTTGAACTGACTGGAGGAAAAGTGGGATTTGAGTGTAACTAAGAGTCAGTGTGGTGCAGCAACACAGCAGGGAGCATCAGGTGTTTGTGAGATGGTTTGTGAGAGGGATCCACCATTGAGGGAAGGGAAAGCATAGGTAGAGGAGGATGAAAGAGACTTCTCAGATTCCACTGTGCAACCTTGTGGTGGTTGACTGTAGCAGGGGAGCAAGTGGTCAATGTCAGTAATGCCACTACCATGTGTCCACAAGGAAATCCCCTAACTATTCATGACAAAAACTCCCTTTGTAAGTGTCCCCCTGTGATGGTAGCTGGTTCCTATCTCTGCCTCATTGCCTATTGTTGCTTCACAGAATCTGATAAAACATTAGAATAGTGACTACACAATCAGGTGTAACTAGCAGAAACACAGTATCACTTATTACTTGTAATGCAAGTTTTCTTGATATTTGGGGAGAAAAAGAAAAGAAAACAAATCCGAGATACTGGTTGTTGGAATAGTGCTGTTGTCCGAAAATTAGACGATAGAAACACTCCGTTTTCATAAAAGATCTATTGTATCAGATCTTTTAATCCTGTCAGATTGGTCCTGGATTGGTGAAATGTGGGTGAAAACTTTTGCCTGGTAGATGGAGTGTGAAATATACAAATTTAATAAATAAGGTTAATTTTCATAATTAAATAAAAATTGATCCTAGTCTGAAATTAAATGAACGAACGAATGAATGAATGAATAAGATTTAGGTTTATCATCAGACAAAAATAATCTTAGGTTATATATATCTAAGAAGTACCACAGGTCCACTATTTACTGTCTATTCTTTGCATTTTCAGAAATGATTTACATCACAGGAGGGAGTCAGGAAAATGTCCTCCTTGGCCAGGGGAGCAGGTATTGGGGAGGGGGCAAAATCAGAACATTGCCCCTCCTAAATAAGAAGTGTGTCCCCCCCAAATTTTCCTTCAGTCTCCAAATTTCTGACATTGCAGAAAATTTCAGCTGAAATACAATAGAAATTCAATTTAGGAATCCAAAGGAGGGGGCCAGGCAAAGATTCCAAGGGAATGCAAACGCAGCGTATATAAGAGTTCTAGGTGTGAACGTCTCACTCTCTGCAATGCCAGAAACTTGAGGAATGACAGAAAATTTTACCAGGGCCAGAATTCATCTGCCTTCATTTTGCACCCTCATAACTTCACCTCTTGCTTCCCTAGCCCCCTCAACATTGTCAGTCTCCAAGGGCATCCCACCCACAACACCTGGCTTTGAGGATCCACTGAAGCCAGGTGTTTGGAGCCTTTCCACAGAAGGCAGCAGACAGTGATGGTGGCAGGGCCAGATGAGGCAAGGAGGAGAAGAGATGCAGAATGGAGGGAGGAGACAGTGGAAGGTTAGGTATTGATCTACAGTGCAATGCAGAGAAGAGAACAGAGTGAATGAATGGAGGAACAAGCAAGTGAGAAGAAGGGAGAGGTGGCAATATAATTTTGATGTGGACAGCAGCAGTGCTGGTCTTTCTGTCATTTGAGGGGCCAGAAGAACTCATTCTGCAGCTAACACCACAACTCTGACTTGGACTGTTAAACCATTTCTGCCCTTCTTTGATAGGAATGGATATAAAACATATGCAAAGCAGAACAAAAACCTTCTCAGTGCTCCAAATGAAAACAGCTCAACAACAGAAGGAAAAGGTTGCTGTTTATATGGTGCTTCAGGTTGAATGGTCTCTCTCTCTCCCTCTCTCCATGCACGTACACATGTGCACACATACAGACAGAAGAAGGCATCGTATGCCTATGAGCGATTGTTTCCTAGCCTGGGAAGTGGTGCAAATTTGCAATGCCATGGAATATTCACAGTGATTCTAACTACTGGCAGAGAAAATCAGTGTTGACAAACTATGCACTGCTGTGAGGGAACTGAAGTGTCAGTTCAGTTTAAATCGTGCAAGGCCTACGAAAATCAGGAGAGGATGTATGCTGTTATCTTTGGTCACTTGACCATGTGTGTAAGTTTGTAGGTGTCTCCACTCCTTTTTATAAAATAAAAAAGGAGGCTTACCACTGCTTCACATCGCCAGTAATTTAGCAGAAAGTGAATAGAATTCTTAATTTTTTTTGTGGGAGGAATATCCTTATTTTGTCCTTTCCCATACTTACAGCCCTGTTGTCAAAAACAGATTTTGCTCAACTCTTCTTACTGTCAAACCTCTTTCATTGGCCCTTTCCACACGAGGCTGGTGAATTGGTTCGTGCTGTTTCTTACCAGATTTTCTGGGCTTGAAACAAGGCAGACTTTCCCTCATTTCCTTCTGCACAGCTACTGCGTATGTTCCATTCTGATCCAGAGGAGCGCGAGTTCATGAATCCACACTGCCTCTGCTGTGGCCACTCCCGCTACTCCCCTCACCCCACTCCGTTGGTTGTGATTGGCCCCCTTTTTTTGTGTGCATGGTTTAGTATGTCATTGTGTATATGCATACGTGCGAAAGTCCATACTACCCCCTGGCCGTTCCCATGAGCCCTCCCCTGACCACCAATTCTCATTGGTGCGAATGTACATGCCTGCATCACTGTGAAAGTACGAATCGGATTGATCTGGAAAATTGGAAAACTGATTTCTTCTGGTTTTCAAATAGTGAGCTTTACCACTACATGGGGGCACATTTAGTCGGAATTACATGCAGAACAAAGGTAAATAAACCGAACCTAGTCTACTCCAACGTGCAGAAGACCTCCATGGCAAGACGCATTGGCCCAGCTTAATAACTGCGTGTGGAAAGGGCCATTGTCATCTTGCATACAGTGTTTTAAAGCAGGGGTGGTAGAATATGCCCCTTGGTCCACATGCAGCATCCAAAGCTCTTTTTGTGGTCCTTGCCCCCTCCAGACCCCTTGGACTACCGTTTTTTCCCCTCCTCCCAGTGAAGATGAAGACTTCAGGAGCACTAATTTGCCTTTAAATAGGTTGCACCTCTCCCCGCTGTTTAACGTAAAATAATGCCAGCTCTTGGAAATCAGAAATTTATGTACCCTCAGAGGGACCAAGAAGCAGAAAACTGGTGTCTGGACTCACCACAGTTGCTCACCCTGGCTTTAAAGGAACCCAGTATTTAGACAGGGAGGAATATTTATGCAGTCAACTCTCCACATTTACTGGGGTTAGGGGTTCAGGACCTTCACAAAAGTAGAAAAAATACAAATATCAAAATTTGTGAGTGTGTCTGTGAGAAGGGGTCAGAGGCATGGTGTGAAGAACAGACCCCCAGGGTCCAAACCAGGTCAAGGAAAGGAGAAGGGAAAGGGTTGGGTTGGCATGGCAGCCCTCTCTCTTGCCCATCTCCTTCCTTGGGTGTGTGGGGTTGGTGGTGTTGAGAAATCAGGGTGTGAGCCATCCTTAGTTGGCCAGGTAATGGTTGCTGGAGGAGAAAGAGGACCAGAGGTGGGTTTTTAAAGGGCTGCACATCCTGATCAGAGCCACCAAGAGGAAAAGTTCCTTCAGAAAATAACCCCTTGAGATGGGAGGGGCAGGGGCTGGAGAGACTCACAGATAATCAAATCCATGAAAGTCAAACTCATGAATGTAGAGGGCCAACTGTACTTTGTTATGTGACTTCAAGTCAACTCTGACTTACGGTGGCCCTATTATAGGGTTTTCTTGGCAAGATTTGTTCAGAGGAGGTTTGCCATTACCTTCCTTTGAGGCTGAGAGAGGGTGACTTGCTCAAGGTCACCCAGTGGGCTTCCACAGCTGAGCTAGGATTTGAACCTGGTTTCCCAGAGACCTAGTCCAACACTCAACCCACTACAAAAACTGGTTTCATATTTACACACCATGCTTCCATATTACTTCATTTTTTTTAAAAAAAATCCCTAAATTCCCATGGATTCAATATAGACGTAGCGAAATTATTTGAAGCTCAGGTAGAAAAAGTTACTTCTTTTAATTATAATTTACAGGCATTCCCCTTGCCAGTGTGGCCAGTAGGACCTGTGGAAGTACCGTATTTGCTGGCATATTAGATGCACCGGCATCTAAGATGCACCGTTTTCAGACTGTATTCTTTGGGAAAAAAATTATTAGTACTCCATTCCCTGTTCCTGTTGTTTCTGCCTGAGTTGGGAGACCTCCCTGCTGAGGCAGAAGAACAGGAAGGGCGGTGTGTGTGTGAAAGGAGCTTCTTTCTCCCCTACTCCTGCCCTCCTTTCCTTTTTGCCTCAGTGGGAACTTCTCCCCACCCAGGCACTTGCATGAGCACTCCTTTCATTGACCCTCGATTTCCTATGACCCCCAGCAGGAATTACCATATTTGCCGGAGTATAAGATGCACCCCATTTTCAGAAAACATTTTTTTTGGGGGAAGTGCATCTTATACACCAGCAAATACGGTATAGGAGAAAAAAAGCCGGGATTTCCAAGCACTGATGAAGCACTACTGATGGTAGTAATAAGCTTACTCAGTGCATGTAAGATTATGTGGATGTGCCTATTAGGAAATTTTAGACTGAATGACAATTTTAATATCACCCTCTACACATTGGGGTATATTTAGAGATGTTCCCATTTAGATCCTCCAGCCCACGTCCTGCTAGTTATAATGTTACTGCTTTGTGTAAAATAATGGCACAAAGTTTATTGAGTAAACCTGTTTTGAACCTGGGTACTCAGCACTCTCCACTCCTCCAACCAATTCACCCATTCATCTGATCAGAGTCATCCGCTCCTCAGAAAATATTTAAGAGCTGGCTGTATTAGTGAGTGCTCCAAGATCCAATTACAGCACAAACTGTGTTATGGAGTGTTTGCTAGTATACTTCATTCATTTGACAAGTGTACTTCCATATTATTTATTATAGCACTTCAGAGCATATTTTTCAGTGCTTGTACTTTTACTGCTTTATCAAATATTCATCAATTATCAAAACCTGCTCATTAGCTCCATGCAAGGGAGATCTAGTTACATTTGCTTGTTGTCTAAGGCTGGTAGCCTGAGTAATAATTTGCTTGCAGGCTTCAGGAGGAGGATGAGGATGAAGAATTAAAAAAAAAAGAATGGTGGAAATATTTAATTTCTATCTTTGGGTTTTTTTCATAAAATAAATGAACAGGAAATCCCAAATTGCTCTGGGGGCAAGAGGCCTTCAACATACCACATCACGCTGAGTCTGGATGTTACAGAGACTTCTGGTGCTACGGAATTTTTCAGAGTGTAGGCGGAGGTGATATTCAGCGTTATTAACTTACAGAGTTATTAACATACAGAGGTTGGGTTCCTGAGAAAATACACTGTCCTCCTCCTTGCTTCTAGGCCTCATCTCCATAGTAACCAGCCTATTTAAAACAGGCACAGTTGACTGAGAATTCTAAAGGCCCCTCCCTAAACTGTGAATCCCCGGAATCCATAGAATGTTATTAGGCAGCCGATCATATGAGGTCTTCTCCTGACACAGCCAATCATATGAGGTTTTCACCTGACACAGACAAACATACAAATTTTGACTTGCACACACACACACACACACACACACACACACACACACACACACGAGAGAGAGAGAGAGAGAGAGAGAGAGAGAGAGAGGGAGAGGGAGAGAGAGAATGTAAGTATAGAGGGATAAACTTGCCTACGTTTGGCACTTGCCCTGTCCACTGCCAGCTTTAGTCCCAGATACCATACACAGTCCTTAACAGATTACCTTGGGGGCTGGAAATGTAACTCTCAACAAGAAAAAATCCCAACATATTTCCCCATTCTGTTGTGAAGCATTTCTCACACTGGTTGCACTGGAAGAAGCAAAAACAGTTGTGTTGGCTGCTTTTTTCCCCTCAAAGAACCCCATATTTGGACAGTACTCACCTTTGGAAAATACTCTGATTAGGTAAATTAAATGACACCAAGTAGTGCATAAGCTGTCAAGTTCTCTGGAATTCTTCATGTGGCAAAAGGGACTAGAGAAGCAGTGAATTGAAAAAAAAAATTGCTGATGTCCAGACCACGGAGTGATGGCGCTTACTCTTCCCCTTTTTTCCTGAGATATAAAGTGACTTTTGTCACTGTACCTTTCCATTCTCCCAAATAGTCTGAGGTTGCTTCCATGACTGAAAACAAAGTAGTGATTGCCAGCATTGTGCTTCTCACATAGTTTTCTTCTTCCTTCAATCCACTTGTTCTTGACACATCTGTTGGGACCACTACTTTATACTGCACTCATAAATGGAAGAGGAAAAAAAATCCTCAAGGCAAGCAAGAAAAAGGGAAGGCATGAAATATGGCCATAAAGCTTCCCATTATTGTTTAGAGGCATAGTTCTGTGTTGAATTATAAAATGAAAAATGGGAATAATAGCAAGCAGCAAATATTAGATCACTTTGACAGGGAAATTCATTGCCGGGAACTTCCCCATAAAGGAGATTACCATTGTCTGCCCATATTGAGTCAGGAAGTTACTTTTTTAAAAAAATTATATTTACAAATCTCCCTTTGGTTTTCATTGCATTCTGGCATGATTTAATGCCCCTCTGTCTTTGGCTGCTGTTTTACAAAATAGCAGCCGATTTTCTAATGTTGTACCTCCTTCTGTGGATCATTATTCTGTCAGTATAGGAAGATGTTGCAAGCGGCTAACTTTGAATAGGTTTATGGTTCCACTCTGGTACTCACTCTGTAAATATGATCTAAGCCTACAAAAGAGAATAACATGATTGCCATTTTGCCATGCATATTTTCAGCATCTTGCTTCCCAAGACCTTACTGTATGAAATTGCTTTCGCTTGTGATAGACACTTAATGAATTTCCTTCTTCCCTGTGAACTCGTCAGGTTCATACCTATTAGTGCCTCACTTGATTTTTCATCACTTGGTTGTTCAGGAGTTAATATGCCCCACGTCTGTCAATGGACTGTTGGAAAGGTTGTGTTTCATCTGACATCAGGAGATAGGAAAGTGTTGCCTTGTGACACTACATCTGTTGTGCAGCGGGGAAGTCATAGGTTGATGCTGCAACCATTAAGTGTTGTCTGAGTTGGAGCTGTATTTTGGATCAACTGTTGAACAGCAAGTATATGCTAAAAAGTAAATTGATTCTCTGCACCCACCCTGGTTAGGACTGGCAACTGGGTTTCAGCCATGGTTGTAAGGGACATGCTGCATGCTTCTTAACCCAGATGTTATTATTACAACAGCTGACAATACATTTAAAAAATAGTTAAAATTTCACAAAATGCATAAGTTCCAAAGTGATTGAACTATAAAAAAATGAAAACCAGTTAAAAACATCAACCATAAACAACCCGCAACAGTGCAATGAATGACAGGTAGAAAATCCGGTACATTTTTCAAGTACCATCCCACCTAAACAATCAGTCCTTAAAGGCCTGTCAAAACAGAAAAAATTCTGCCTATTTACAGAAAGAATGTAGGGAGGCTGCCCGTTTACCCTCTTTGGGAAGGGAGTTTAGAGCCCAGGGACAGCTATTGAGTCCTGTGTTTCCCCCAGATGTACCAATGAGGGTGGTGTGACAGAGAGATAGACGCGCCTCCCCAATAACTCTCAAAACACAGACAGGTTTGTAATGGAGAATACGGTCCTTCAAATAACCTGGACCTGAGCCATATAGGGCTCATTTTTTAAAAGTAGTAAGTATTAAGAAATGTGGCCCTCACTCTTCTGAATGCTTACTAAAGGAAAAATCCACATACAATGGTAGATGTGTCTAGAACTGTGGCCCTCATGTCATTCTTTTACATTTAGGTCAATGCAAGAGCAGCTAAATGACTTTTAGTTTAGAGTCTTTGACTTGTCAGGTAACCATGAGAAAAGGCCTTTCCGCACTACACTGTTAATAGTGCTATTATTCCACTTTCAACATTCTATGGAATTCTGGGGTTTACTGAGTCCCAAAAGCCCTCTGGCTCATAATTCTAAATGCACCTCCCTAAACTACAAACCCCAGGATTCCATAGGATGTTGAAAGTGGAATAATAGCACTATAACAGTGTAGTGCAGAAATGGCCAGAGATAGCTTTATCTGTCTTAACTTCCTTGTATTGTCTGAAGATGTCTCTCCATTTGCATACTGTCCGTTCTCTCAACTCTCCCATGATTACAGGCTTCATATATTTATAAAGTGTCTTCCTGGTTTTCTCTAATCATAAAGTTGCTAAGGTGCACAGCGTTAGTCCTTGGTAATCATGGTTGCTTCTTTCTGATCCCTCCAGCCATTTCATCATCACAATTGCTCTCCTTGGACTTCCTTGCAGCTTGGCTGCATCTTTCTGATAATGAGATGCCGGAAGCAAGTGCTCTGCTTGGAGTATTTATCTCACCAGCTCCTTTTAAAAAGCTGGACTGGTATCTTCTCGTTCTATGACTTGAAGCTGAGGCTATCCCAGTTCACATTACACATTGTGTTACAAAAACATCCTAATTTGTCAGTTCATCTCCTGAGGTCATAGCAGCCTGTTCTGTTTTCATAGGCTGATGTGAAAATTATACCGTAGTTCTCAAACAGATTTTGGTAAATATGTCTTTATTCTTCTTTTCTCAAAAGGATCTTTTCTTTGACCTGTTTCTAGTTTTTTGAATTATTTGGGTTCTGTATATTTCTATTTGTTTCAGGGAATATCTGGGCAAGATCTAGACGTGAAAAATGGAGTTTTGATCTCAGTTTACAAGCCAATTTTTTTTTTTAAAAAAACCTACCATCATCAAACAGAGATTCAGCCTGACCTTCAGATAACAATGTAATCCAGAAAAAGTTGGGTAAAAGGATAGGGAAATACTTTTTTAAGGCACTGCTAAAAAAATATTTTTCATTCAAAGCAGAGGACAAAAGAGGAGATGGATTTGGATAGCTATGCTGCATGTTTGACATAGGCTTGAGGAGTAGAGTTGATAATGTGGGTTTTTTGTTTTGGTATATGTGTGTGTTAACTATTAACTGCACACCTAGTTTTTCTTCACTGTTTGTGACCTTAAACAACCCCCAAGTAGTATGGATTATGTACGTATGATATAAGAATGGAGGGTTCATAGTTAATACACCTTTTCAAACAAACTGCTGTCCTTTGACAGCTCTTTCAGATGGAGGACTGTCATCTGCAACGGAGGACACATGGGCCTCTATCCAATTGCTAGTCCTGATTGAATATACCAGTTGAATCAGCTTTGGAATGTTAAGTCAACACTTAGTCAAATTTCTTGGATTCAGTGGTCCCTTTCTAGTGGGGGCTAGCTATCAGATTAAGCTTATGCATGGTCAATTTTACATGTGCAACCAAATTACTGCATGTAGATGGTATGTGCATTTGTATGATTTGCAGCAGATGTTTTATTTTCTCTTGATTATAGCAGGTAGCTTTACCTCTCTGTTCTCTTTTCTCTTGAGCATTGTGCTACTTACTCTGGATGGACAGATGTTAGTACTAATGAGTTTTTCTGTCACCAGCTTGGTTGGCACGAAAAAGAATATTTTGAACGTTTTATTAAATGGAGAGCCCACCAACCACCTTTTGTCCAGCTCCTTTTCTGTATTTTGTCTGGGAAAATGAAGGAAGAGACTTGTTTGCCACAGCTGGGCACCCATAAAATTGAACACCTCTAAAAGAGCTTCTCCAGACTCAAGGGTGAGACGAAACTGGCATCATCTCCAGGCAAAGTCTGGCAATCATTCATCAATTGTAGTTCCCATAGAGTGGCTATGGAGATGTAACTGGGTAAAGGCTACTGTCTCATTCATCCTTATGTCCTTCATACTACTTGCACTGCTATTACACTACAATACAATGAACAATCTCTAGGTAACTTTAAATGTTTTAAAGAAAGAATAATGATACAGATGAACAAGTCCTACTGAAGAAGAATCAGCATGACTTCAGCAAGTGTAAGCCTGCTTGCACCAACTTGTTAAAATAATTTGTGAATGCTAACCATCATCGTTAGAAGTGATCTGTATGCCATTGTGTACTTACAATACAACCTGCCTCTATATGCAGGTGTATATCCTACAGTGTTCAGTGTGGTTGAATCCCTGGCAAGTGGTGTAGGATTGTGGCTTCAGACTTCCAAAAAACTTTTAACAAAAATCTTTACTAATGCCCCCTGATTAAACCTACCCACTAGCTATGTTGCATGAAGGATTTGAAAAGCATCTCCACTCCTCTTCCATGTGTTAATTACTCTGAAGGCACCAGATCCCATGTAATCTGAGAAGCTAAGCAGGATCAGGCCTGGTTAGTACTTGGATGGGTGGCTGCCAAGGAGTACCAGGTGCTGTAGGCCATGGCCATTTCCGCACTACACTGGTATAGTGCTATTGTTCCACTTTCAACATGCTGTGTAATCCTGGAGTTTGCAGTTTAGGGAGGGCATTTAGAATTCTCAGCTGGAGAGCTCTTTGGCCTCAGTAAACTACAAACCCCAGAATTCCACAGGATGTTGAAAGTGGAATAATAGCATCGTAACAGTGTAGGGCAGAAATGGCCCATATTTAAGAGGAAAGCAATGATAAATCACCTCTGAGTATTCCTTGCCTCAGAAAACCCTATGGAATTCATGGGATCACTACAAGTCGACAAGTGACATGAAGGCACATAGTCACACACACACAGAAAAACTGAATAAGAACTCTGCCTCAATCCAAATTGATCTAAATGGCAAGACTTTTTCAGCTTCTTCTTAGCCTCTAATAATCTGTACCATAGGATTTCATAGAAGTCCACTCAGCTCAGTGCTGTGTTCTTTATTACTATGACAGAAAATGTAGGTTCACTTTGTGAATACAGTACATTTTGTCTGCTTTCTAATTAAGCTTCTGACCATCAGATAATCACAGTTGCGACTGTGACAGGTTAATTTGGCATTGTTGTGTCTAACAGATGCTTGGTAAGTCTCATTTTGTACTCTGTATTATGAGGACATAATTTGTTCCAAGGGGATCAGACCAGTTTTGCATAAATTTTCACATCTCAATTCCATGCACAGGGTGTGATAAGGGAATAAAATAAAGCCATCTTGATCATTGTCTGAGCACCTTTTGTGCCATCAGCATTTAGCACCTACCTGTTTGCTGTCATTTCAGAACTATGCACCTGCTGTGGGCCTGTCACAGTTTTCACAGTGTATCTTGCGCAATGAAATCTATACCAGGATTTTGAGGAAAAAGTGAGTAAGAGATGTCGTATCACCCAGGTGTTCTGAGAAACAGATCCATACATAAGGAACAGAACGGAAGAAATCTTATGAGAGAGGAGGAGACCTTAGGATCCATGAGGGAGGTGGTGAAACTGCTTGAACAATCATGGCTGGGATATATATAGTGGAGGAGTGGGGAAGCCATTGAGGGCTTTTGCTGGATACAGGATTTTCTTCCCCACCTATTATATGGGATGATTTATCTTCTACTAGCCAACTGGAGCTTAAGGGAATTGCATGTAAAGCAAAAAATACAGTTGAGTTAGCCTTTTATTCCATGCACAGAAAACCCCTTCTAAATATGAGTTCTTCTGCATGAGAAAGTTAGTCACCCAGAATTCTCACAGACATTTATATGGATTTGGGCCATAAATAAAATGCCAGGAATACTTAACTGTAACTTGGCATATTCCTAGTCGGTTGTTCCTGTGTAATTCTCACATACATAAATTGTAGCAAAATAAATATGCACGGTTTTCACGCCCGAGTACCACAAGCCCCCTCAGAATCAATGCCATAAATGAGTTTGTAAAAGACCTGCCTTTCTGAGATGCTTGGAGATCTTACTGCAGAGTCACCTTTTGCACACTGTAATCTTGATAAGAGCCAGCCCCTCCTGAAACTGCAAACCCCAGGATTCCACAGGATGTTGAATGTGGAATAATAGTGCTATAACAGTCTAGCGCGGAAATGGCCCAGGTTGGGGCAGACTAAAATCTTAATTGATATGGAAAGGAAATATCATCTGACAAGCAGGCCTTACCAAATAATAAAGGTAACAGCTGTTGGGGTTTTGCGTCTTGTGAGTGGATGTGCATGTATGGATGTGAGCGGATAGTTCCTTAACATCCGCATCCTATAGAGGGCTGCTATTATGTTACTACCTAGTAGAGCCAGCAAAGTGACTGATGCACAATGGGACTGACGCTCAACAAGACTAACGCACAACAGGATACACTCTTTTTGGTGAACTGCTTCTTTGCCATTCAATAAAGGAGTTTCTTAGTGCCTCTGCTACCTAGTTATGTGCATGCATTTTATAGTATATCTATGTGTAGGGCTGTTGTGTGTGTTGTGTGGGTGCAAGAGGCTGGACTAGAAGGCCCTTGTGGTCCTTTCCAATGTAACAGGTTGTATAAGTTTCTGGTGAGCATCTATTTATTCTTTCATATGGCTTTTTGTTCAAACAAACCTTCTGAATGCATCGTAAGGTACACTACAAATAGTTTTTAGAAGAAAAAGAGAAAAAATAGCAAGGAAAAAAGGATGATTCAAACAATCATAGGCACCTTAATCAGGTGTTTTGTGAGGAAGATTATTTTGTTGGTAGTACACTTATACACCCAGCTGTGGAGGGAATCTTTCTGGAGAGATTCTGTTGTAGAAGGTCTCCATGTGATTTTCTGTGTGGTTTTTAGGATGGTTCCAAACTGAGTTGAGTGCTTCCATGAAACAGAAATGGAGACAGATGAGACTGATGGACTTTCCCTTCTTGCACATTCACTGCATCTATTTCAGAACTTGGAAAAGTTACTTTTTGGACTGCCATTCCCAGAATTCTCCAGTGAGTATATCCACTGTTCATGCTAGCTGGGGAAGTCTGGGAGATTTATTTATTTAGAACACTGATGCCCAAAGGAGTAATTTTTTGTAGTCAAAAGGAGTAATTTTCCAAAATTCAATACACCTAGAAAACACCTATTTCAATGGTGTGTGTGTGTATCTTGTAGGCCATATAGCCCAACTCCCCCTCAACTCAAGAAATCAAGAAGTTAGAGCATTCCTAGTGGCTGGTTGCATTTCTCAGCTGTGCTGGGAAATGGCAGATTGAAATAAATGAAACATAAATTAAGAGCCTTGAGAGCTGAAGTTGTGCTGCGGCTGGAGGGTTGAGGAAATGAGGATGAGGAAAATGTGGATTCAAATCCCTGTTCAGTCTAGGTATTCATTGAGTGACTTTGGCCTTTTCCACACGGGGTTTTTGAAACGGTGCAGTCGGTCCTCCAAGGAGGAGGTCTGCACCTCGGACCAGACTGGGTCGGACCTATTTAAGGTCGATCCGCACCTCAGTCTGGTCCGGAACAACCCCAAGTGGTCCTCCAATGTGTTTTTGAAAGACTTGATTTTTCCGGTCTTTCAAAAGCACGCAGCGCACCACTGGGAGCCTGTTCCCTTATGCAGATTCACAGGCTCGCACCAATGCGAGCCTGTGATCTGCCCGGGGATGGGCTTTAGGCTGGTGAGCTTCAGCGAGACCCTTGACCAACCAGAAGCTGCCATTTGGGACACTGGAGCAGTGCGTATTGATGAGCACGCTCTGCTCCGGAGTGCTGTGGACCAGACTGTGGAGCCGAAAGGTCTGGTGAGTAGTGGCACGGGGCGATTCCCTCGCCCGGTGTGGAAAAGGCCCTTGAGCCAGCTGCTGTCACTCAAACTGAGCTATATTACCAGTTCATTATCAAAATTAAAATGGAGTGCAGGGGGACTGTGTATGTCCCTTGGAGTTCCTTTGGCTAAATTTGGGAAATAAATAAATATAAACATATTATATTACAGCTCCTGGAAACAGCTTTTCTTCTCCTTCTCTCTCACACACACCTTATATAATTTTTCCACAGTGTTTTCTCTCTTCTTTCTCTCTTCTTATCAAATCTGTTTCTTAGCACCTGTTTAAATCCCCTGATATGTGGTTTTTAGGTTTCTTTGTGGGGGGTTTTTTGGCATCTGTTTCAGTTCTAAATATTCATCCTCCAAAAGGAACAAAAACCTAATGGAAGGGAAAGTAGACTTACGGGGGAATGTGCTAAAAGCATCTATATGTGTCCCTGGGGAATGAATTGCATAAAAAGGGTCACCTCTCCATCTCCTACCCATTGTGTCTTTCTCTGACAAATTTTTGTAGAAAAACAAATATTGTTCATTTGCAGAAGTGAAGTAAATATTTTTGGATCCAGGAAGAAACAATGGAGCCTGTCAGTTTAGATACACTCTGCATGGATTGTACCTTTGGGTCCAGATGGGTGAGCACTCAGTCTTTTTTATATTTTCACTATCATTTTTATATCTTACCAATCGTCTTCCTTCCAGAGCCAGTAGGGGGAGCTACAATCTCAAACACTGAAAACACAAGCCAAACACTCAAGACCAAATTACAAAATACATTGAAAAATCTTCATTAT
This sequence comes from Iguana delicatissima, assembly GCA_948472985.1. Lineage (NCBI taxonomy): Eukaryota > Metazoa > Chordata > Lepidosauria > Squamata > Iguanidae > Iguana > Iguana delicatissima. Next base: position 480,078 of record CAOKZL010001594.1, read on the forward strand.
TATTTTTTAAACACTATTGAAGAATGTGTCAATCTGCAGATAACAACTTTGAATTCAGGCATCAATGCTGCTGAATTAATAAAAAGTGAAGAGGAAAAAAAAGTAGCCTTCCCTGTGGTTTGCTTCTGTTTGTATTGAATATTTTCTATGTCCGACAATTTTGACAGAGAATGAACTAGCAATTAATGGCATGAAAACTGCAACGTGCAACATGTCCCTACCTTTGCAACATTCAATACAACATGCTCCTACCTTTGAGCAGACCATTGTTTGGCAAGAGAAACTGGGAAATGACTTTGTAGAATTATTATTTTTATGCTGATAATAGTTTAGGCTTCATTCCCATGACATTCCAAGGTCTTAGGATAGTTACACGCTAGGATACACACTTTAACTGATGGGTGAATTGAACTGAAATTTTCATGATTGCCATTGGTTGTACTGGTTGGCAATGGTGGGAACTGTAGTCAAAAATATCTAGCGGTGAGGGAGCCAACTTGAGAAGGCTGGATTATAGTGATTTTGGTCTTCTAAGAAGTAACTGTGGAATTTAAGTTAATTGTAGTTCTACTCTAGCTGCATGGTATTTAAGGAGCTGAAGCTTCTGTGTTTGTTTGACCTTACACTGAATCCTCGGCTGGAGTCTGTGAAGGAAATAAGCCTTGTCTTATCTGTTCTGGACTTTCAGTGGCGTGTGAGTTTATCCTTGCAACAGTGGACATTACATGGTGTCAGAAGTTGGGAGTTTGTTTGTTCTAACATCTTATTGAAGATATGGACTCATTCAGACCTCCACCTCCTCTTGTTATGCAAGGTAATTTGGCTGAGAATTGGAGGCGTTGGGAACAGGCTTTCCCGTTGTACCTTCCTGCAGCAGGACTTGAAAATGTTGCAAAGAAATGCCAAACAGCTGTTTTGTTACATTGTTTAGAGGAAGAAGGAATTTCTTTATATAATACTTTTGCTTTCCCAGAAGAAGGTCCAAAAGATGTTTCAGAGTTTCTAACAAAATTTAGAAACTATTTTCTACCTCGTAAAAACATTGTTTTTGAAAGATTTTCTTTTGGAACTTTGGGCAGAGTCAAGGAGTCAGGAAAGGCAAAAAAGAGAATGTAGCAGCACCTTTAAGACTAACTGATTCTCATTTCAGTGTGAGATTTCATGGATATCATTCCACTTCTTCAGATGCAATACAGAGGCCCTTTATTCATGGGGGGGGCCAAACGGAGCGGCGCATGCAGAGGCGGAGATTACCTGGTAGCGTGTTGCTCCATCCCTGCTCCGTCCCTGCGGGGAGCATGGTTTCGCCACTCTACACGCTGCCAAATTTTGGCAGCATTCGGCGGCATTCAGTGGCGCCCAAAATGGCGGTTGGCAGCTTCCAGCGGTGCTCCACCAATCAGGGCAGCACGCCAGCCAGAAGCCCGCCCCCGGGCAGATCTGCAGAGACATGCTACCGCGTCTCTGCAGTTCTTCACCGGGAGCTGCCACGGAGCAGCGCAGGCAAGTTTCATAAAAACCACTTGGGAAAGTGGTTTTTATAAAACTTGCAGCGCCACCCCTGCGGCTGCGCTACAGCGGTTTGAGGTGTAGAGTCTCACCTTTTCCAACCGCGCTAGCGCACTCTGCGGTGAGGATGACCTCCGTGTCTGGTCGTCACACCGCGGGGTTTTACTACCGTGTGGAAATGGCCAGAGTGATAGATTTGGTTGAGGTTATGGAAGATTTCCTCCTCTTACACATGCTCTGCAGTAGAACTTGGGAAAGTTACCTTTTAGGATTATACTCTTGGAACCCAACCAGGTGGTATGGCAGTGATCATACCTGGTGTATGTGTTCTGGGAGTTGTAGCACTGCACAAAATAACTCCTCCAAATATCTCCCTGAAGGATGGTATTGTGATCTTTTGCTACATGTGCAGACTAATGTGACCAAATGAGCAGGACCTAATATTTGCCTCATTGGACATGGACCCAAAAATGGTGGTGGTAAGGGGGCTGGCTACCCCAAGATTAAGCTAGGAAGGGCTGCCCCCGCAAATGATCTGGCAAAGTTAGATCACCAAGACTCCTCTACAGTTGAGCTTTGATGGGAACAATCAGTCAGAAGTGAACTGAATGATCAAGCACTAAGAAATATTAAGACATTGACTGTTACTGAGCTCCCTGAGGAATAAGAAAGAGTGCTTGCAATCTATCCTACTTATTTACTTGGGATTAAGCTACAGTGAACACATGGAAGACACTTCTGAGTACACATTGTGCAGATAAGACTCTTCACATTTAAGGATGTTTGAATAGATGGGAAAAGTAATTTGTCCTCCCTCTGCCAGTACCTGCAAGTAGGCAAAAATAATAACCTCCTTGCCAATGCTGAGCCCTCCATCTTGAAAACAATTCAAGGGTTCTTGCCAGTGGACATCTTGTCTGGGCAGGGATTTCAACATAAGGCACCTACAGCCACAGTCAACCCACCCTCTGTTTTCATAATACTCATGCTAGGTAGGGGAGTGGGTAAGATTTTGCTTCCCACAGGCAACAAAAGACCCATGAACCCCCCTTCCTGGCAGCAAACACTATAATTCATTGTGATTTCCCTTGGAATAATGCCTCACAGCTGGCACACAACCACATTCTGGAACCATATTCACAGGGACTTCAACTTAATCTGCAGGATGGACTCAGAGGTTGCTAGCAAGGCTACTGGCCAGAGCTGAACAGTTATTATTTTTTCAGGAACGGGGCTGGATCTGGCTTGTTTTGCAGCCTCATTCTTGTCAGTTCTCTCAAAACACCTGCTGGAGTCAATGAATATGATATCCAAGTTCTAAGCATAGCTTTGGACACGCAACAAGTTTTTTTTAAACCAAGTTACAGTACTTCAGCATTTGAGAATTTGTAGGCATCTGTTGTTGGCTGAAGGGCCAAGAATAGGCAACATGTAGGGCTACTCAGGAACTGTCATAAAGCCATAGGTTGGAAGTGCTTTGTATATTTCTATTTGTGAAGGATTAGCACAATTTGCATAAGCTTAGCATGGCTGCCAAGCCACAGCTGGTGGACATGTTGTACTTAATGATGCCATTTGTGTGATTTCCAGGAAATTCCATCTGGGAATTTTCTTTCTTTAAAAAAAAAAAAATTCTGAGGATGTTTTGGAAATCTTGTCTTGAAAGGCCTTGTAAATTGCTTATTTATCCTTATTTATTATTGATTGAAGTCTGAAATTTGCTATAACATGGAACGTCAGCTCTTGACATAATGGAGTAATTTGAAAATTCCACATTCTCTTGATATGATGTGCAAGTGGACAAGTATGTGCCATTGATTTTTACAGCACAAAGTGCCCATGCCCTGATTCAGTTGTATAGACATGCAGCAGTTGCAACTCTACCTTTTGTGTTCCAGTCAGACACTGGGCCAGATCTTGGTGGCAGTAGGGGTAAGTCTCATAATCACAAAAGATTCTGGGAGTTGCAGTCCAAAAAGTAACACTTATAAGCCCTATAGTTGGCTGGTGGTGATCAGGTAACTAGAAGGAAGAAGTGAGACCAGACTAGGCAACTGTGAGAAATCCAAGTATCAGTTTTGTTCTCCTGGGGCATTGTAGTGCTACATGGACTGCCAAACCGATCAACCAGCCAACTAACCAACTGGAAGGCAGCCAGTAGTCCACTTTTGGTTTTAAAAATATCTGCTAATCTATGTGTGTGTGTGTGTGTGTGTGTGTGTGTGTGTGTGGTGTGGTGCAATCTGTTGCCACTCCTGGAAGCCTCCTAGAGGGCCAATCTCACACCTTGCAATTGTCCCAATTTAGCAGGGACAGTTCAGTTAATCCTCTGTCATCCCACTTTATTAGGTGCTTCTAAAATGTCCCAGTTTCTCTCTTCTCCTCCCACTTCCCCTTTTGTCTTCAGCTTACTTTCAGTTGCTGCAGACTGAGTTCAAAGTGCAAAGGTAGCTTGCTGTCCATTAACTTAGCAGGGGAAGAAGAGAGGAACTGATGGAGTCTTGCCCTTGACTGGAAAGCTTAGGAAAAAGCAAACTGCTGTAGCCTCTTCTAGCTTGTGAGTTCCTCATTAATAACTTTTGTCATCTTGGCCACACTCTGATGTTGCTTGATGTTGCCCCATTTTCATCTGTGAAAAGTTGAAGGGCGTGCAATCTACTTTCTCTTTTTTCAGCCAGAAAAAAGACAATCTGGGAAATTTGAAAGGCTCAACGCCCAGAAAAACAACCTTGTAGAGTTGTGCCTCATGTAATTTAAGGCCCACACTTTGCCCACTGCTGAGTTAAACAGACTAAATCCTGCCTCCCAATGTTCCTCCCAAATAGCTCATCAATACCATCTCTTATTTCTTACAGATGCAGCACCTGTGTATAGCCTTGGTGATAACTTCCATATGTGTGCAACAATCAACCTTCCCTGACCCTCCCCCATAGCTCCTGATTGCTCCTTTTAAAAAATGTTTTTCTTGGAAGCTGTGCTAATGTTAGCATGGTGGACTGGGCTAACTGGATCGTGTCAGCCAACTATACCATGCAATTGTGCTAATGGTAATAAAAGGACTTTAAAAAAATTAAAATTTGAAGGAGACATGCAAAATGATCACGCGGTGGTGGTGGGTATCAAAATTAACATGCCATGTGCATCTTTGTCCCTTTCTCCTTCTGTGTTCAGCGCTGATGTAACAGAAGTGGCCAGCTGGCTTCTGGACAGAGATTGCCCTGGGAGTCGCTGAGGGAGGGACAGGCTGGGAATGCCCACGGCCTGCCCACTGCTGGCTTGATGATGGGAGGAAGCCACATGAATGAACTGCAGTCACCCAGCTATAGTGATTGATGCGCAAAACAATGGTTAATGAGAGTTTTTCCCCGTCAATGAAAAAGACCAAATTTGCCCCATTTGGGAAGGGGGTAGCAGCTGGCTGGTGATGATGTCATGCAGTACGACAACTCCCAGATCAGGAGCAAAGCCTGGCTGGGATGGGTTGGCAACGTCCTGGGGAAAGGGCCAGGCACTATATTTGTGGCCACCCACTGGCTTCAATTGTTTATTTCTTTCCAGGAAACTCACTTGTAGACCAAAAGCCAATTGCTTGTGGACTGACATCTGTCTAGGGACCACCACTTTGAGTAGCACTGGCTTAAAGCATTTCATTATTTGCAGACAAGGTGGGTGTCCACTCCATTCCCCCTAGAGAAGAAAGAAGACTGCCAGATGAATTTTGCAATGATAGGAAGAGGCATCTTCCACAATATGAGAGGGCAGCAGGCTAGTTTGTGGGGTGCAGTGCCCCTGCTACAGAGAATTCTAGCCTCCAACACCATTTTGTTGCCTCCCTCCCACCATCTGGGACTAGAGGCCAATGCCTCACTGTATGTAATGATAATGCCTACTCCATTTGAAGTGGACATGGTGAATGGAAGACTGAGAAGAACAGGGAAAGGTTTACGTTGCACACTCCTGATCCATCTTGTCGAAAATTAATCTAAGAACTCAGACTGGAATACTGTGTGACTCCAGAAAGAAAGGTGATTCCTTTAAAGTCAATCAGACTTTAACCACCACTTTTATTATTCATCTCATCCCACTGTGTACACAGTCATTACTTCTGTAATAAGGTATGTGGCATGAGTTGAATTACTCACCAAGTCTGAAGCTATTTAAGTGCCTTGCCTGGCAGTAGGTTCTGACACTGACTAATACAAAGAACTGGAATAATTCTATGTGTGATTAGGATTGAATAAATCCCCAAGAACTATGCTTCCCATAATGTTGCTCATGTTCCTTCAATAACCTATGCTACAATATTACTCACTTGAGCAATGCCTGAGGGGAGGGGGATGCATCATGGCAAACATAAACATATACTTTATGATTTGTGAGTGATACTGTGAATCTCGGCATGAACTGTAATACAAAAAAATACATAAACAGCTTTGGGTAATGAAACTGTTTCTGAGATTGCTCACAGAATGAATCCCATCATGAAATGCACCAATAACCTCAATATTCTCTCCCTTTCCGAGCAACTTTAACATGGAAATATGTACTTACTGAAACCAACTGTGTGTGGTTTTTGTTCACTGTGCTTAGTCTTATGCAGTCTAAATACATTTTTTTTTTAAAAAAAAAAGCTCATCATGTACCTTTGAGATAATTACACTCTGTTCCGGCATAGCTTTCAAAGCAATCACTTCCTGTCAACCACACAATATGAGGCCATATTTTTTTTTTCCATTATGAATCTTGCATTCCCTTCTAGAATTTACACTATCAACTACAAGTTACTGAATCAGCTGACAAGGGTGTTCTGTATGAAATCAGCGCTAGATCATATCCCTTCTAATTAATACTGGATTCTTGTTGTCCAAGGTTTCAGTTCACATGGAAGCCCAACAGAAACTTTCTACCAAGATGTTGCTTTCTGCATGTTGAGGGAGACAGGAAATGAAAACAGAGAGAGCGGGGCTAGCGTATTTTCCTTCTTCATGTGTTTGCACAAAAAGGTTTGTTATGTATGTGTGTGCATTGCACAGAGTATCTATGTGTAGGGCTGCTGTATGTATTGTATGTGCCCTTTTCAGCATTAAGATTCTATGATTCTATGTCATCCCATTGGATGTGGCCCCCAGAACCAAAAACAGGTTGTGCATCTCTGATTTAAAATGACAACTGAGTGTCTCACCCTTCCAGATATGAAGATAGAAGGCAAAATGTGCTGGTAGTATTCCACTCGCCTGTAAAGTGAGAAACATATCCATTCCCACCTTCAATTGTTGCAGCTAATGAAGGCAATCACAACTATGCCTCAAGTAAAGTATCTTATGTTGCTATTAGGAGATGAAGTGGTGATGGTGGGGTAGAAGGAACGCAGGCAGAGCTGAGGTTTCTATGACAGTTCTGAACAAAAGCCTGAAACCTTAAAACACGGCCAACAATGCACAGATCTAACATTAACATTTTTTTCCCCCTCAGCTACTGCTACAGTTGCTAGAGCAGCTAAATTTAAAATGGTGAATTTCTGGATGCTGATTGAGCAAAAAACTGAGTTGGGGATGAAAGTGTGGATGGATACACCCTGTCTGGGACTGGTATTAGCACGGAGAATCTATCCAGCCAGGACAGATGCTGATCCTAGCCTTTACCTCATCATTTCCCAGAAGTCCCAGCAGACCGGAGGAGGACAAATGTCCCCATCTTGAAAAAGGGGAAAAAAGACCCAAATAATTATCGCTCGGTCAGCCTGACATCAATACCAGGAGAGATCCTACAGCAGATAATTAAGCAGTCAGTTTGTAATTGCTTAGAAAGAAATACTGTAATCACTAAGAGTCAACATGGATTTCTCAAAAATAAATCATGCCAGACTACTCTTATCTCTTTTGATAATAGAATTACAAGCTTGATAGATGAAGGGAATGCTGTGGATGTAGGATATCTTGATTTCAGTAAGGCCTTTGACAAAATTCCCCATGACATTCTTGCAAAGAAGATGGTAAAATGTGGGCTGGACAAAACTACTGTCAGGTGGATTTGTAATTAGTTGACCAACTGAACCCAAAGGATGCTCACCAGTGGCTGCTTGTCATCCTGGACAGAAGTGACAAATGAGGTGCTATCGGGTTCTGTGCTGGGCCCAGTGCTATTCAACATCTTCAACAATGACTTGGATGATGGAATAGAGGGCATGCTGATCAAATTTGCAGATAACATAAAATTGGGAGGGGTTGCTAATACGCCAGAGGACAGGATCAAAATTCAAGATGACCTTAACAGATTGGAGAGCTGGGCCAAAGCTAACAAAATGAATTTCAACAGAAAGAAATGTTAAGGTCCTGCACTTAGGCAGAAAAAATGGAATGTACAAATATAGGTTGAGGGACACGTGGCTGGATAATAGTATGTGTGAAAAGGATCTAGGAGTCTTGATATACCACAAGCTGAACGTGAGTCAGCAGTGTGATGCGGCAGCCAAGAAAGCCAACGTGATTCTTGGTTGCATCAATGGGAGTATTGTGTCTAGATTGAGGGAGGTAATGGTACCACTCTATTCTGCTTTGGTTAGACTTCATTTGGAATACTGTGTCCAGTTCTGGGCACCTCAATTCAAGAAGGATATCAACAAGCTGGAACGTGTCCAGAGGAGGGTGACCAAAATGGTGAAGGGTTGGGAAGCCCTGCCCTATGAAGAACAGCTTAGGGAGCTGGGTATGTTTAGTCTGCAGAAGAGAAGGTTAAGAGGGGACATGATGGCCATGTTTAAATATTTGAAGGGATATCATGTCGAGGAGAAAGTGGGCTTGTTTTCCATGGCTCCAGAGACTAGGACAAGAAGCAATGGATTGAAACTGAAGGAAAGGAGATTCCACCTGAACCTCAGAAAGAACTTCCTGATGGTCAGGGCTGTCCGGCAGTGGAATATGCTGCCTCAGAGTGTGGTGGAGTCTCCTGCTTTGGAGGTTTTTAAGCAGAGGCTGGATGACCATCTGTCTGGAGTGCTCTGATGTTTCTTCCTGTATAGCAGGGGGTTGGACTGGATGGCCCCTGGGGTCTCTTCCAACTCTATGATTCTATGATTTTGCCAAAGCTTTAGAAAGTTGCAAAAGGCATTGCAATTGAGTGCACACCTATCAAAGTCAACTGGCTGAGGCCATTCTTAAAGTATTGTAATCACCATCATAATTTTTATTTTAAAAAAGAAGCTATATCAACAGGAGACTATGATGTCATCACTAACTTGTAATTAAACCAAATGTCATGGAAAGACATTCTTTTAACTAACTAACTAACAAATTATCTGAATGCTTATTTAAATCAGATATATTCAAAATAAATCATAAATTGACGAGTCTTGTAGAGTCAACATGATTACCCTTGGATGTGTGACTTGAAAACCACCAAAATTAATACATTCAGCAGTGGGAACCTACATGGGAGGAACAGAACATTGTACTGCCTTACTTTGTACTTTTTTTTTTTGAAGCAAACAAGTTTTTTTTTAGCCAAAGATAAAGTTCCCCACTTTGATCCTAGAATCTACATGAAGTTCTCTCTGGTTTCTTACAACAAAGTAGATTGTGAGGTTACCACAGGACTGAAGAAAAACAGGCCTGGGTTTTCAGTTTTTTGGAGATGTGGTATTCTTAAAAAGAAGAAATAAAATTCATTGCCTTTATTTTGTTTCCTACTGTCAGTAAACTTAGAGGGGCATTAAGGTGTACAATCCTACTTTGATAGTCTGCCATCTCCTCCTTCCTTGACATCTCAAGACAAGATGGAGATGATATGATTTAAGTTTCTTATCTCCCATTCCCCCCTGCTGCTTTAAAAAACAAACCAATCAAATTTTCCTGACAAAAAAATCTTTCTGATTCCAAAGATTCACAAAGATCTCTGTATTTATTTGACCATTCTAATAAAGACATTATCACAATATGGACATTAAATCGTAGTTCATAGTAGCAAGAGAAATAATGGTTTTATAGGTTAAAGTACCCTCAGAAACCCAAGTAAGCTGAATACATGCTCTGAGGAGTAAAATATTTTTAAGCATGTATTTGAAAGAGAAGACAAGGAAGAGTTGCCTCATTTTCTCTGAACATCACAGGTTTGGTTTCTCTCAAATTATTACTTTGTTGTGCTTCGTGGGCACAAACGTGTGACTTTGCTTTTTGATCTAAGATCCAAGCTCTGCTTTGTGTCAGTTTCTTGTCTGAGTTTATTCGTCTCTGAGCATCAGTGTTCTGAGGAGCTCAGACTGCATCTCTGCATTGTTTTTAAACAAACTGCTTTTCTTTTAGTTTTACCAATTTGTCTCAGAAACTGGTGTTGTGTGACTTGCAATGACCATGATAGCATGAGTTTTATGAGGATGTCCACTTTCAAATTTCCAAAAGTGCTTAACAGCCCCTTCCCATTAGCTCATTTAATTGCTGAGGGGTGGAGGAGAGATAAAAGAGAGAAACATGTGATCTTAGACTGTATAAATTCAAGCAGCAACAGATGAAATATTCCCACCAAGCTTTCAGGGACTTTCAACCTGTCAAGGAATTCAGAATTCATGTTCAATACTGCCTTCATTTCAGGACTTGGAACCACAGCTCCTCAAATCCCTCACCCAGCATATAGAACTGGCAGGTTCTGGGAATGTGTAATCTGAAACAAAAGAGGATCCTTTCCAAACTTTGCTTCTCTTTTGTTCTGGTGTAGGAGAGAAAAGAGGAACTGTTTAATCCACAGTAGGATTACAGATTAAAGTATACATGTTGATACTCCACCACTGCTTCCATGTTTGTGTATATGTGTGTGTACATGTATGTGTGTTCACAAACTAGGACACGTGTGGCCAAACAGCAGTCAAGATGCCAAAAAGCCAGGAGAGGCAGCAGCAGCTTGCTTTTGTCAGCGCCTACAGGAAAGGGCATTGCTGGGATCATTATTTGCTTCTCATTTGTAAGGTTGTTTTTTTCCTAAAGTAAACTAATTGCTTAACTACCTGAGCTTCTTAACCTATATTATCAGCTTCTTTTGGCTGCCAGCCCAACCCAGGCATGGATACTCAGAACCACAACAAGGAAGTGATGGATTGAATTTCCTCTCCATGCCTTCTCTGGACATGGGAATTATCAAACTTTCTTCCACAGCTTATGTTATTTGCTTTCTATAAAGCCTGTATGGGAGGAGCAAGACCACAAAGGCTGAGGTACATGTTCAGGTAGATCATCTCAAGTGGTTGCCAGTGGTGCTGCCTCTGCAGCCAGACAGAATCCGTTGTCTCCCTCTCTTTTTCAGCATGGATTGTAGAGATGGTTGGAGTTTCCCCTAACCTGTTTTGGGACACGTGGAACAGCAATAACAACAAAACCCTCACGAGGAGTGGAAATGCCCTGGGATGAGGGGAACATCATCTGGTTCTTCTGTTACCCTATTTTCTGAGGATCCCAGGAGGGACACCTAAATGCGCTCTCAATTATACAAGTTGGGGAAATTAGCCAAAAGCACAAGCTAGCAATACGAGAGGCAGGGCAACGCAGCGAGATCTTTCACCCAGTGTCTACGGGGTCAGGACAAGTCAAGGAGCAAACAGAATTGAAATAATAATTGTGGTTTTTATTAAAATACAATCAAACAGTATATGCAACACACTCACGCAGAGAACTAAAGAAATAAAGGTTGGAGTGGGATAGAGGGATTTTTAGAGGAGTTGTTGGTTTGGGTGATACTACACCTGTCCTGAAGCCCGGGTAGTCTGCAGTAGAAGTTCGGAGATATGGAGTCTCAGTACATGGGACTGAGGGGAAGGCTCACCAAGCACAGCGGCAGCAAGGCTGGATGGAAGTTGGGAGCAATCCAAGGAAGCTCACAAAGTCAGGGGTTTTTAGAGGGAAAAATGTAGCCACCGGCTAGTCCGTACTTGGGGAAAACAATGAGTTTCGGGCTGGAGACAAAGCCTCCGAAAGGTCAGAATTTAGCATGATTGAGTTAGGTCTGAATGGACAATGGAGTTGACAGTATGCAAACGCAGAGTGCTTGACAGATGAGGATTCTTCTAATCAAGCTGCCTGCTTGGGGCAGGGAGTTCTTTGTAAGTAGCATGCATACATGATGAGGGTACTTGCTGTGAGGTCTCCTGAAGAGGCAGTTTGGCTATTTCTGGCCAGCCTGTATTTGTTTTGAATACTCCAGCGATTAGCGACTGAGCCTGTTTGCATGCTTGTCCAGGGGCCTCGCAAGCACGTGGGAAGGAATGGGTGAGGAAGGCCAAATTATTGATATCAAAGTGATATCTAATGTCACCCCAAGTGCAGCTAAGGAACTGCAGTAACACTTCAAAATAAGAACTACAGTTGCAAATACTGCAAGCTTCTGTATCCCATCCAGATTAGCCCTATGTTAAATATAAAGGCACATTTATCATTATGGCTTTTGTGTCATTGATTGGTAGTGGTGTCCATTCACACTTCCATAGGTTGCTACATCCAGAATCTCAATCGGTCAGCATAAGCCAGGCCAAGACATTTTGCTGCCTGAGGCAAATGACAAAATGGTGGCCCCTTCCCCTCACTCCACACACAGAAGCTGACCAGGCTGGTAGCTGAATCTTACTATAATATCTTTTTTCACACCTGAGAAATAGTTCTGTCCTCTAATGCTATGCTTAGCAGGAATATCTGGGAAGCCACAATTACCTCCCGGAATTTGCTGCCTGAGGCAGTCATCACATTCTGCCTGACTGGCCCTGAATATGAGTTCAGATGAGAAAGAAGCACTTATGGGGGGTACAGTTGTCTGAACCATAGCCTAACACTTTAGTAAATTCATTTTCACATTTCTGTCTAATAAAGAACAGTTGCCTAGGACTGAAGAAGAACAGAGGCATACTATGAACCTGGGCACACTCCAAGTTTTTTTTTTTAATAGTTACTCTTTTTTTTGGAATCTAGCTTAAAAGCTTTCAAGACTTTGATGAGTGCACAAACAAGCAGCTCAGTTTGTTTGGACAGTCTGTAGAGCAAGCATCGGCCCTAAATTGGAAACCTAGGAAAATTGAGCAAGATCTGTAATTTCTCAGCTTTTCTAGCTAGTCCTTAAAGAGGCCTCTAATTAGTGTTGCTCCGTCTAACACAACCCTGCTGCAGAATGTAAACGGAACATTAATCATTGGTTACGGCATGAGAAAAATCATTAGGTCATTGCCTGAAGCTGTGTGGGAAGAATTATATACACACACAGAGATTGTGTGATGTGTGTGTGTGTGTGTGTGTGTGTGTGACTTTTAAGTTGCGTGTTATGTGGAATTCTATTCTTCATTCCTTCAAGTTTTAAAACCAAAAGCAACCTTGGACAGGCTGGAAATCTAAACAGAAAATGTGCATGTTATCAGGCTATTTAACTCTTTCCTCTCTGGCCTCCCCCTCCCACCAAATTGCCAGAATCAAGTTACTGGTGGGGAAAAGATTAGAGGTTCGCCAAAGCATTCCCATGTCTTTATTTCCATGAATGAAAAAAGCAGTTTGGAACAGATGATTCTGAACTGAAAAATAATTGATGGGGTTGCGGGAGGGGAGAGGAAGCAGCTGAGTAGAGGTGCCCGGGAAGGAGATAGTTTGTGAGGAGAGGGTACAGCCCACCCTTCCCAAGCCATTATCCTGATGGCTCTTCCCACCCTGAAATGGCTGTTTGAAGTATTTAGTTGGCAGTTGGTGGAAAAAGGAAAAAAACAGAGACAACACTTGTTGTCTACCTGAACAACAACTGGCCAGAACCTAACACACCAGTAAGCATTCTGTATGCAAGATCAGTTATCACAACTTGCTGTGCTGCAGTGAGCATGTTTTTGATAAATTTGTACAGAGTTTAGCATACAATTGGCTGATCATATTGTCATGCCTCAGTGTGCAAGATGACTTTTTATGTTATTTTGTTTTATTTTCCCTGTGCAGAATTTGGCACTACCGGGGGGGAAAAAAAGGATCCCTGGTTTACAACCTCATAATTGACAGCTTTGCAGTGGTGCAGCAAATATTGGATCAGTTGCACGAGTGGCATGTAGCAAATCACACAATGAATATAAAATAAAGCAACAGCTATTCTAAATCAAACTTTGATGGTTTAACTGCCAATTGCTCTGAAAACAAAGAGAAACTCTGGTTGGGGTTTTAATAAATAATGATAATAGATATTAATAACTATTGTTTAATATAGCATAGTTTATTTGGTTTCTTCTAGGCAGCGACTCTGTAACAAGTTCAGGTTTTGGTTTAAACCAAGATGGTTGATGTTCTTTGCCTCTCTTTGCACTGCAAGGCAAGCAAGATAGGAAGGGTTGAAGACAGCCTAGAACAAATTTGTTCCTACCATCTCTTGCATTGTTGCAGAAGGTTGTGGGCACAATGAGAGATCTGCCCATGATGAAAATAGTATAAGGGTGTTGTGGTGCCCTCCACCCACCACATTTGAAGAAAACCGGAGGTAGCTGAACAGCCCTCATGGCTTATAGTATAGAGCCAGCCCTACTATCAAGCTATACGTTTGAAGAACAGGCACTACAGCCTCCATTACTCTAGTCTGACAGGAAACCAGCTTACCTACAATTTTAGAAATGTGTGTCTTGCTGGAATTGCAAAGTGCTTTCATTCATTGTTCAGGTAATAACATGATTACAATATATAAAAGCAGGAAACCCACAAGAGCTCTTTTATAATACTCCAGAGGTCCACCTGGGAACGCTTCTCCTTACATATATATCAGATGCATTCCAAAATCAAACTCTTTGAAGATGTATTTTCTTGTCTGTTGCTTTTAGCGTAGGTAGTCACTCTCAATAATCTCACACTGCAAGGAATGCCTTGACTGTTATTTTTATTCTTAAAACTAAGGTGTATATACTCCTTCGTGTTGTCAGCAGTGCAGATTATAAATGTCCTTTCTCTTTTGCACCTAATGGATTAGAATGAGTTGTACAAGAATAGCTCCATTTTCTGACCCCTCCTTGCAAACATAATGGCTAAGCAGGTTCATGCTTGCCTAAGGACTTTAACATATGAATATATCTGCAAAGATTTATATCACTTTGTAAGAAGACAGTGACTATAAATGCCACGGTGGTATGTGTGTGTGTGTTCAGTATTTCTGTAGCAATGTCTAGTACGCTGAGATGGGTAAAACCAAATGGTGTTAGCTGAACAGGATTTTTCATTTTTAAACAGCACTGTTTTAATCTGCTGCTGGTTTTACTTCGATTTTTATGGGCTAAACGTGTTTCTTTTTACATCTTGCTGGTGGTTTTATTAAGTACTGTTTCATCATTGTTTTATCATTTTGTATTTTATGGCTTTAATTTACCTGTACCACACAGAGGGCATAGATTCTTGGGTGGTCTTAAAGTATATGAAATGAAATTTGAATTTCCACACCGCCATTACTTTCAGACTCACCAGCATCTACCAGCTTGTATGGGACAGCCTATCTGAAGTTTTATGCTGGAACACAGTCAGCTTTGTCACACAGCATGGAAACTTCCACTCCAGTATTGGCACAGTGGCATCAGCATATTGTCAAAATCAGTGCCTAAGCTTTCTGCAAAGGTCATCTTAGCCATGGTACTGGTTTTATAGCTGTGCTGGATTCTGGAAACTATGCAGAAATCTTTCCTGGCCTGGCTTTGCCACTGCTTGTTGTCTGCTTTTTTGTTAGGCAAAATAAACTGGCTACCTCAAGTGAGGGAGAGAGACTGGGGTATGTGAAACTCATGGTAGCAAGGTGTTGGAGGAAAACAGAACCCTGTACCAAGCAGACTGCCCAGAGCCCTCTTAGTGAGTCTGATTAAATGTGTGTGTGTGTGTGTGTGTGGCGGGGGATGGGACATGATTTTGTCACTCCAATGCTGAAACTCTGTGTGAAATAGGAAGTTGTGCCATCTTCCATGTACAAAAGGCACACATTTTTTCTGGGGTCTACTGTCCTGCTTCTAGTGGAGCTTGGAGAGATACACAGGCTAGCAGATTGCTAGTGACAAAGGAAAATATAAATCTACCTTACACTTCTGTATGCATTTTATCGGTTATTGTGGAGGTTGGTATTACCGTTCTCCCTCTACAATGATCAAAGCTGCATCCCCCATCTCACTATTGGGCTGCAATAGCCCTCCACCAGCCATTTCTTTGCTGGCAGAGGGGACTAGAGAAGCATCTGGCTATGTTCACATGAGATGCTTTCCATAACCAGATACTGACTAATGACATCGGTTGATGTCATTGTTCTGGAAGACTCCAGCAGATCTTAGCAGAAGATCCTTCAGTTTGGGCCTGGTGATGGGAACACAGCTAGGTACTTCTCCAACCCCGACCCCCGCTCTCTATCAGACATAGAAACGCTGTGGGGAGAGCTGTCACAGTGCAACAGTGAGTCCTGGGGATTATGACAGGAGAGTCATAGCAGAGGTCTGCATGCAAAACAAGGCCCATTCAGCAGCACCTTCTTTGCCTTCAGTTTACAAATGGAAGTGGATTGGAAGTGAGATTACATATGTACATAATTTACATGTGGAAATGGGAGGCAAAATGTACCCACTGTCCTTGTCGACAGCCTGTGGAGTGTCTAGGCATGTACACCAGTACTGGGGAAACTGTAGCCTGTTGGGCATATGTAGCCCCAGTTTTTTTCTTCCTACACAACTTCCAAACTTTTTGAGAAAGGGAATACTAAAAATCAATCAGTTGATGTTCCTGGAAGCTTTCATGCTAGCAAAATAACAACAGTACACCAACCTCCCTCCAAATGGGAAAAACAACAAAAAGTGCGGAAGTAACTTCTGGTTGCTATTTCCATTTCTTTTCAGGTGATCTTGGAACTAGGTGGGTTTAATCCACCCACTGGGTAGCAAGCAGCCACTGGCACCCAGCAGTTACCCACCCTTCTTCTAAATTCTTCTGGATAAGCATTCAGTCTGATCATCAGGGCTCTTGTATTTGGTTCTTACGCTTTTTCGCTTGGCAAGGGAGGAAGAAAAAGCAGTCCATTGGCCACATATGGCCCCAGTCCCATTTTTGCACCTCCCAAGACAAACTGGCATTCTATCTGGGCCAATTTTTGGGTAGAGTTTTCTTTTTAGAAAACCAACCCAATAGCATGAAAAACACTCAGACAAGCCGGTTTGGCTAATACTGGCCTCAACCAAGGCTTTGATTTTTGGCCAAAGGGTGGGGGGAGCCGACAATGATGACTGGAAGTGACCACATCTCAGTCAAGGTGATGTCACTCCCAATGCCTTCTGATGCGTCAGTGCTGCCTGCAGCACTCTGTGTTGCCTTTCGCTGCGCTAGGGTTTAATAGGAAGTGTATAGGTATTTACTCATGCTCACATTGTTTCCCCAGTCCCATTGCTTTTATTATTACTTCTTCATTATCATCACAAACTTGTCTGCTGGGGACATAGGAGAGGGCCTTCTCTGTGGCTGCTCCCAGCTGCCCCCTCCCTCTGTTCTTCTTCCACAGGCAGGCAAAGACATTTTTATTCAGATAGGCACTTCATGATTAAATGGTTACAGGAAGGCTTCCCTCCCCCCAATTTTTAACTTGTTATGTTATAAAACGATTTTATAATTCTAAAAAAATTTGATGATGTTTTAATGTAACAATTTGTTTAATTGTGTTTTAAGGTTTTTTGTTATCCTGTTTTAAACTGTTTTAATCTTTTGCAAGCCACCCGATAGGCCAGTCTAAATACCCTCAAGACACCAGATCCCATCTGATCTTGGAAGCTAAGCAGAGTCAGCCCTGGTTAGTATTTTGATGGGAGACCACCAATAAAATCAGGTGTTGTAGGCTGTATTTCAGAGAAAGCAACTGGAAAAACCACCTCTGGTATTCTTTTCCTAAGAAAACCCTATGAAATTGATGGGGTTGCTGTAAATCAACTGGTGGCTTGAAGGAGCACATGTGCATGTGCACACATACACACAAAGCACCTTGGGTGCCAGGGTGAGAGAAAGACAATATGTAATGTAATGTAATATATAACAAAAATAATATTTTTTTTACAATATAAAAGCCAGAATCCCACTGGTGTTGTGTGCAAGTTCCCTGATGGGATTGATCATACATTTTCACCCATGTTCAGTTCAACCTTGGGAAAGGAGCATTGTGCCTGAGGTGCCATTTGTCCATGCACATGTCCACACACATAGATCTGCATGGATGCTCATGTCCACTTATTGTGCATTTCACTGCATATTTAGGGGTATGTTCACTTGAGTCACATTGTCACCCAGCACAGGTGTCATGTGCGCAATCCATGTCTAATTCTCTGCGGGCATAGATTTACACTATTGCAAATCCAGTGCAGGATTTTGGCCAAAGAGATCTCCTTTGTGAGGGATGAGAACCAAAGAAGGAAGGGCTGATTTAGCTTATTTTACTCCCTTCTCTTCCCTTTCCTAGTACAAAAGCACAGAGTTTGGGCTGTCCTGGCATGTCTGAAAAATAAACCATGCCTATTGGATTCTGTACTATGAATACATTTATTTGAAACTGAAAGCACAAGGAAACTTCACCTCTTATTTCTTCCTACACCGGATGCTTAGATGTTACTATAATTACAAAAAGCAAGCTACAGTGCTAATATTGATGCAATTGTTGTTCTCAGATGAAGTTAGTTGCTCCTGAGGAAGTAATAAAAAGTAACTCATAATAACCACTGAATGATCTGCCCACATTTTTATAGCTGTTCAGCTATCTGAATAATTGAGGCATGCATATTAAGTTCTAGAAAAAGAATAAAACCAGGGGAAAATTAACGTTTTTAAATCAGGCTCAAAGCTGCATTAAAGAGCTGCTTTTATTTTCTTTATCTTTGGTGTCTGTTGCAATGAGCTTATTAAAGGAGTGTTTATAAACTTCCAGTAGCCTTACATATTTACATATATAGCTGTATTTTATTTTATAGGCATCTGAAGAACCTCTGCTCCCCCTCACATTCAACACTGGGTCTGATTAGCATCCTGCTGGAGTAAAGCTAGAATAAATTTTGTTGCAAGTGTGGTTTGGGAACCACAGCACAAAAAAAAGAGTCTCTTTGCAAGGTTTTTTACCCGACCACAAGGAGAAACAAGTGAGCTTTGCTTTTAGAAAACTCAAAGACAAAGAGGCACTGGGGAGAGTCAATAGTCCAGTGATAGAACACAGTCTATGGCAGCAATGGGCTTGAGCTCGATTCCCTGGCATTTCTCCTCCAAGGGCAGCAGGGCTGGGAGGGGCACCTTCATTAATCTTGATAAAGAGAAGTGGGAGAGAAGGGAAGAACACGCAAAGGACCTTTGAAGAGATGCAGTTCTTCACTAATCTCATTCCTGAAGGAAGCAAGGAGTAATTACAGGAATTTTCTTCCCACTGCCAGAAAATCTTCTGGGCAGTTTTCAAAGAATATTTGCACCAGGGGTTTTCTGTGCAGGAATGTCATTGTCTGCATAGAAAATTGATTCTGCTTCTGTGGCATGTTTGAGATGAACAGATGTATTTCTGCATTCCTTTGCATTGTTGAATATTTAGAAATATTGCATATGTACAGGCACGGTTAGGCAGTCTCAGTGCTTGCTGGTGAAGTGAGAAAAACAGATGAGAATGCTTTCAATTTTTGGCATAGCCGGCAGGAGCTGTTCGATTCTGTATTGCTACAATGAGGCCAGGAGTTTACACTGCATGGCTGTTCTCAGTGGCATATAGAAAATAGGGTTCAGCACCCTGGACAGCAGTTTTCACGTTCAAAGGGAATCCGCCATCTCACTGACAGAGAAGTCGGCTGCCACTGGCTGTAGCTGTAACTGGAGGGCAACTGTTAGATTATTTATGTTATTTTAAAAAATCTAAGATTGGTGCTTAGAACAGAACAAACAGAACAAAAGAAGAAGAACAGAAGAGGGTCTGTCTGTTATATTCTACTTTGTGGACTGTTCATCCATCTTGCTTCACTGGGATAGTGATTCTGTGTTTGTTTTCTATCATGGTTGCCTTTGAGAATCTGACAAAAGCTATGGATTTCCTACACCAGAAAAACACACTGAAACGCATGCACATTAAATTTTGCATAACTTTTCTTTTACTGCACTAGAAACATCCTAACATGGCAACAATCTTAATTGCAGAAGCAGAATTATACTCTGTATCTCCTCCCACCATCCCCAGGACCCCCTGTTTTGATGTGATTCCTTGTGGCCTTTCAATACCTGATGGAGAGCAGGGAGGGCATGTGAGAAGCAGCTGGGTATGTTACCATAGCCAGATGCAGAATGAAAGTATCAGCTACCACGATTCACCAGGGTCCTCCAGAGATCTTGAAGGATGAGGTAATTGGTCTTTATCTGGCTATGGAGAAAAAGCCAAACACTATTTTGATAGCCTTCCTCTGTCCTCCAGCCGCTGAACGGCCATGGGGGCCTATCACAGTGAAAAGATGATTCCTATAGGGCTTTTGTTGCTGCAGAAGGAGGAATGTTCACAAAACAACAACAACAAAAATGTGCAGACATATGTGGGACGTAAAGCTTGCATATCTCACTATTCTATGCTGGCATAAGATATCATCCACAGCGTGTATCCATGTCATTTCATGTTTGTTGTCTTTAGCAACATACTGTGTCTTTCTGCATGACTTAATATGCAGTTAACATGAGTCTGTCGATCCTCTGTTTTGCAGTCTGTAATTCTATCTGCTCCATGTTTGAAGAGCAAGTTAGTGAGTATGTCACCACAAGATGTTATATAATCTTTTGTATTTGTAAGTAAAGCTACTTCATATTATTTTACCAAAAAAGGCAAAGTCTATGTAAAGTCGAAGGCTTTCATGGCCGGAATCCATAGGTTGTTGTAGGTTTTCCAGGCTTTGAGGCCATGTTCTATTAGTATTTTCTCCTAATGTCTCACCTGCAAAAGGCAAAGTCTGTTTAGTTCTCTGTTAAACTGTATGTGTGTGTGTGTGTGTGTATGTATGGTTGTGTGGGCCTTGTTGTTGCTCACCTTCTATTTGCAAATAACTACTCTGCTTGTGACAAATATTATTACTTTGTCCATCCGCCCCCTCAAAAGATGGATTCTCTCACAAGGCATGCTGAAAGGTGTTTTTTTTTTTTTTAAAAAAATTCAGCTTTCTATCTGAAGGCAATCTCTGAGGTCCTTCCTGGCCTGGTGTGTGTGTGGGGGCAGCGGTGGCAGCAGCAGTGGTCCCACCCACCCCTCCATGCCCCCTGACACTCCTGCCCACCCAGGCTGTGAGAACATCCAATATACAATTTCTCTTCTACCAGAAGTTTCTCAAGGAATTGGGAAATCCAAATTCAATCCTAGTTGGGAAGTCGGCAAATTTCCATTGCATCCCTGATGTAGAGGCCCAGTCCAGTTCCTACAGCCCATTCTGTAATTCCTAGTATTGTAATGCATCGGTGTCCCCTTTTTTCTTTTTTATTGTCACAAGTGCTTATATGATGGTTATGTGATTAATTTCATTGAAAGTCTAGTGGCCATTGCTCTTAACAGAAAATTATTCAAAAGTAAATTTATTTCTGCCTTCATACTAGATAGGGCCAGAGTCCAAAAATAAAGATGAATATATTAAGCAACTTTTAGTGCATGAGGAATAAGATACATCTATGTATATGTATATATTACATGCATATTGCATTTTAAATACTGTACTGTACCAATACTGCGTTTTCCTTTGAACATATTAAAGCAGGACATACTTCACAGAGTCCTGCAGCAGTGATGAAGTATGTTGACTTTTAATAACTTAAAAGGAGCATCCACTGTTAAAATTATCATGTTGAAAATTATTGAGAATAAATGCATATCTGATTTCCATACAGAATCTAGCAGTATGTTCTTATATAGCTTCAACTGTAATACAAGATATAGCATGTCCCAATTGACTCATAGATGCTGTGAGACACAAACAACTTACCCTGACATACAGTCTTTGAAAATGGATTAGCTCACAGGGTTCGATGAGGGTAAATTGCTTAAATATCTATGTAGTCTAGAAGATCATTTAAAGCCAACAGCCATCCAGAGCAGCTTCTGATGTGATTTAAATACTTGTCAGCCTGAGAAATGTGGGTGAGGTCCGAAACTGCATCAGGAGTGTTCATGAATAAGAGAGAGAGAGAGAAAAAAATGCAAATATTTTAGTGAGTCTTAAATCGATGATTTTTTTTTCTCAAAAGAGTGCTTAAAATTGACTAGATTGCAACCAGCATTTAAAATCAGGATGGGCTTGATATGTGCCAAGAGGTTTAGATAATTCTCAGAATCTCTGAAGCAAGCTCATTTTTATTTGTAATTGAAATTCATTATTGAGATCCAAATAGATCTTGCTTGTGCCATGAAAAGGATGTGGTTCTTGGAAAGTAGTTCTTGAATCCTAACCATCAGCTAATATTAATCTGTTCATTGATTTGCAAAGTAAGGCCATTTCTGCACTAGACTGTTATAGTGCTATTATTCCCCTTTCAACATCCTATAAACTCCTGGAGTTTGCAGTTTACAGATGGGCCTCAGGGAGCCGCCTCTTAAACTGCAAACCCGAGGGTTCCATAGGATGTTGAAAGTGGAATAATAGCACTATAACAGTCTAGTGTGGAAATGGCCTAAGTTATCGTTGGTGGAACAACAAGCAATAAAGAAAAACAATAGTAAAAGAAAGAAAATCCTGGAGCTCAAGCAGAGGTTGGACAACCATCTCTTGGGGATGCTTTTTCTCACATCAAGTAGCAGAGTTGGACTACATATCTTGAAGCACCCTCTCCAGCTCTTTGGTTCTTTAGCATAATATTTTAAATGCAGAGCCTGGAAAAAACTACACTGGATGGAGGACTCTAGAAGCTATGGCCACAGGCCATAACCTTTTAAAGTTCTGTTTAATCCTTGATTATTTTCAGAGTAGTCTGCACATATGGTTCCCCCCCTTGTTGTTGTTGTTGCAGATATATAATACATTAAAAGAAAGACAAACATTTTAGGAGCATGTCTGCATCAACTATTTATTTATTTATTTGAGTAAAATATTTCTATCCTGCCCTATACTGGAGGATCTAAGAGGGATGGAAATGTAGAACAAATTGAAATGGCTTAGAACAATTTAGAATTTAAAATAATAAAGCAGTTCAAAACCATGAACTGCAGATTGTGTCAAGTGAACCACAAAGCTGTTTTGAGGGGTCAAGGGTCCCTTACATGCAGGCCCACAAGAGGAGAAACCAGAAATTCAGTTTGTACAACATGAGGATGTGGACAGGAGTTTGGAGAGGTAAGAATTGCCACATGTATGTTAGATCCTTGTCCTTTCTGGCTTATTAAAGAGGAAGGGAGGACTGGCTGAGTGGATTGAGTGAGTGGTTAATGACTTGTTAAAACAAGGCTGAGTTCCAGCATACCTATAGGAGGCAGTGACAAAACCATTATTAAAAAAAAGCTCTCCCTGGATCCCACCATGATCGAACAATTCCAACATCCCATTTTTGGGCAAGGTACTAGAGAGTGTGGTGGTCTCCCACCTCCAGGCATTTCTGGATAAAATGGATTATCTCAGTCCATTTCAATCTGGTTTCAGGCCTATCTGTGGGATAGAGAGAGCTTTGATTGCCTTAGTGCCTTATACCAGGAAATTGACAGGGGGAGCGTGTCTCTGTTGGTTCTGCTGGATCTCTCAGGGCTTTTGATACCATTGACCACGGTATCCTTCTGGGCTGCCTTGCAGAGATGGGAGTAGAAGCACTTTTTTACAGTGGCTCCATTACTTCCTGGAGGGGAAAAAACAGAAAGTAGTGTTGAGGGATTCCTGTTCAACTCCTTGACTGTTGACTTGTGTGGTTCCTCAGGGCTCAATTCCATCTCCCATGCTGCATATACACAAAACTGCTTGGAAAAGTCATCTGGGGATTGGAGGTTTGGTGCCATAAATCTGTGGATGACACCCAACTCTGTTACTCCTTTCCATTGCAATCCAGGCAAGCTGTTTCAGTCATAAACTAAGATCTGTCATCAGTAATGGACTAGAGGAGGATGAACAAATTAAAACTTAATCCAGACAAAACAGAGGTGCTCCTAGTCAGTCTAAAGGGGAACATGAATTTAGCATGTGAAGGATGAGGTTACACTCTCCGTGAAGGTTCAGGTTTGGAGCTTTGGTGTATGCTTGGTTTCAGTCCTGAGAAGCTCAGATTTTGGTGGTGTCCAGGAGTGCATTTGCAGGTTTATCTGGCAGCTGCACCTGTTGCCTAAGATGTCAAATTTGGCCATAGTTATTATAATGTTTGGATTATTATAATGATTTCTACATGGGTCTGCCTTTGCACAGTGCTCAGAAACTTCAATTAGTCCAAAGAGCAAAAGCCAGATTTTTAACTGGGCCTTGCTACAGGAAATACACAACTCTCTTGTTGCAAAACTCCACCGGCTAATGATCTGTTTCAGGGCACTATTCAAATGGCTGGTGATGACCTATGGAACCCTACATGTCTCAGGTTATTTGAAGGACTAGATTTCCCCATACATATCTACCTGTGCTTTGAGATCTACTGGGGAGGCACTTCTGTCTGTCTTATCGTTCCCACATGTACATCTGGTAGGAACACGGAAAGAGCTTTGTTGGTGGCTGCTCCCAGGCTTTGAAACACCATTTTCAGAGAGGTTAGCCTGGTATCCTACTTGCTGTTTTTCTGCAGGCAGGTAAATTTTTTTTTTATTTTTTTGCAGGCCTTGGAAGACTGATCACTCAAATGAAAAGGGCTTCGCATAATGCTCTGGATTTTCTATTTGCTGCTTACCTTTTAATAGTTTATGTTTTTAATGTTTTTGTTTCAGGGGGATAATTTAATCACATTTTTTAACATTTGTGTACTGTGAATTTTTAGCTATATGTGTGTAAAATGTTGTAACCAGTTCTGAGTCCTGCATGGGATAGTAGTTGTTGTTGTTGTAATACTGTTGAGTCTGTGAGAAGGGTGATTGATGACAGGGCAGGAGAACAGGAAGCTCTGTGGACATTTTGGTCACAGGTCTCCCAAAATATGAATCAACCAAAAGGAAAGGTTTTGTCTCTTCTTTTAAATAGGACTAGTGGTATAATAGCATTTGCATGGAACATTTGTTTTGGCCATTTGCAGAGCAAGGGAAAGCTGAGGAGGTCATCAAGGTGTTGTCAAGGAAGGATACCTGGCCTCAGCTAGACCTGCATCAGATTGCACCCACCTCTGCTCCATGTCAAGACCAAAGCAATTTAAATAGATTAATAGATTAAAGTGAGCCTTATTCAACCCAACCTTCTGTGTCCATTCTCGTTATTCCATGGTTGGTCATCAGATATCATTTGTGAAGTGTATAAGCAAATATTTCTTTCCATTTTCTTCTCTGTAAAATGTATAAATGGAAAAGGGCTGATGTTTATTCAGGATGCTGCTGCTTCTATGTATTTTATAGAGGGAACTAGGGAATAGCACCTATGCCCTTTCCAAGTGACATGTTGTGTTTGAATCTTGCATTCAGCTTATGCTGATAAAAGTGCAAATGCTTACATAAGGAGCCTCTTCTCCTCTCCTGAAGAGAAGAGATCTAAAGTGACTTTGGAATTTTTGGAGTAAACACTTTCTAAATGAAATAATAATTTTTCCATGAATAATTTTCAAAAATGAGTGAAGAAAAAGGAGGATGACATTGTATCCTCTTCTGCTGCCTTCTGCTGGTCATTCCAAATGAAGACTGATAGAATAAATGATGCAAAACTATATCTGGAAGCCATTTCAGTCTCTTCTTCATGACTGCTCTTCATTACTGACTCTGACAAACCTGACGGGAGGGGGTCTTGGCAACAGAGCCTCCTTGGTAACTGAGAGGGTTTAAGCTGATTGGCTGGTGAAATGGAACCTTGGCCAGCCCAGGGGAGGGGCTGGTGGAAAGAGGAAAATAACGGATTTTATCTGTCTGGAGAGCGATTGAAGGAGAGTGTGATTTGTGGTGTGTTTGGGAGAGGTTGGAGATTTGAAGAGCTCTGTGGGAGAGAGCACTGAGAAATCAGGTGTACGAGAGATAGTGAATGAATTGAAAGAGAGAGAGAAAGAGAGAGAGCAAGAGAAGAATGGTGTGCTGTTTATAAACATTTAGATACAAGACACATTTAAAGCAACAGTGTTACAATAAATGTCTGAAGTTCTGTGTTCCTTAAAACAGTGTCACAGAGTCTTATTTTGAATCTTGGAATATACACGCTACCAATAATATCATCTTGACCTTAGTGCCAACAGTACCACAGTCTTGGAAAATATAAATCACTGCTGATCCTTACATCTGGGAGAAGGGCAGATTTAGGGAAGGCAGTAAAGGGGGATAGTCCTGAAAGGAAGAAGCCAAGAGGGGACAAGAGTGAGGAAGGGACTGCGTCCTCAGAGAGGGAGAAGTGAGGCAGACCCGTTTGTCCTGGCCCTGGCTTGATTCAGAGATCTCCCTGGCTGTTCAGACATGAACACAAAGAGGTGTCAGGCTGGGCAGGCCTTGAATGCGAAGCTTGGGTGCGCCTTTTGCACTCAGCACTGATGGGCGGTGGGTTTTTTTCTGTGCGTGTTTTACACTGACCTTTCTCAAAGTAGTTGTGCACATGGATAGGTGACTTTATGGAAGAAAATGGTGTCCAAGGTGAGTCACTGATCATCTTCTACATGATGTAGTGATGGCCATTAACTTGGATGGAGACCAGGAGGAGCAAAAGGAGGGCACTCCCAAATGAGAATTCTGCCCCTCTATGAAATTTTCTTTCAGTCTCCAAATGTCTAGAATTGCAGGGACAAAGACACTGAAAACAGTTCAGCCTAGAACTCTTATAACCTCTGTGTTCCCATTCCCTTTCTAACTTTGCCTGTCTCTTTCCTTGGATGTCTAAATCATATTTCTAAATGTTCAGTTGAAGTTTTAAGTAACTGCAACACTAGAAATTTGGGGGTGGAGGCAAAATTCTTATTGGGGACAATGTTCTCATTTTGCACCCTCCACCACATCCCTGGATTAGACAAATTCATGGAGAAGGGTAGGACACACAGGCCATTTCTACACTAGACTGTTATATTGCTATTATTCAACTTTTAACATCCTATGGAATCTTGGGGTTTGCAGTTTAGGGAGGGGGCCTCTATACTGCATATCCCAGGATATCCATAGAATTTTGAAAGTGGAATAATAGCGCTATAATGGTCTAGTGCAGAAATGGCCTCAATTATCATTGATGGCAATCAGGATACCATCTGAATCAGATGCAAACTACCAGTTGCTGAGGAATACAAGTGGAAGGTTTGCACTCATGTCCTGCTTTTGGGCTTCTCATTGGCATCTGGATCACCATTGTAGGATTACAATGTGGCATTAGCTAGTCCTTGGGCAGGCAAAACAAGGGTGAGAGGGGGACCTGCATGTAACATCAGAAAACTGATGTTACATGCAGGTCAAGCAGGAATCTCAGTGCTATTCCACCCTACTCCCCGTGGGCAAACACATGAAAAGGCTAATTGAAAAGCATCATCTGTTTATATGGGATAGCAGCCACCACAATACTCAAGCATTTCAAAGTGAAAGTGCATACTGTGCAGTGTTAAATAGACAGATTCTGAAATTTCCCCCAAAGCCATTCTTCCTATACCAAATTCACAGTAAATGCTGCCATTGCTGGAGTTTCATTAAAAATTTCCACCATTCTGTTCCCATAATCTATGGGATTCTAATCTAAACTGTAAATGTCAACATTTTTACCAGAGATTTTGACAAGCTTTCGAAAGAGATAAAGGCCAAAATCTTGCTGGGGACTTATGTCTTCATAAGTGGATGTAGGTTTGGGTATCCAGTAAAGGACTGCTGCTATGTTACTACATGGGAGAGCCAACAAAGGCCATTTCCGTGCTACACTCTTATAGCACGATTATTCCACTTTCAACATCCTATGGAATCCTGGGGTTTGCAGTTTCGGGAGGGGCCACTTGGCCCCTCCCGAAACTGCAAACCCCAGGATTCCATAGGAAGTTGAAAGTGGAATAATCGCACTATAAGAGTGCAGTGTGGAAATGGCCAAAGTGACCTATGTGCCTTGGACCCAATGTGCATCAGCACCATTGTGCACTGGTCTCATTATAAGTGAGGACACTCTTGCTAGTGTACTGTTATGCATTTTTGCAATTCACTAACAAGGTTTCTTAGCACCTCTGCTATGTAGCTGGATAATAGCTACACAGCTATAGCTATATACATAAAGTTATGTACACCATGACAGAGGATTCTAGCCATTGAATGTCAGTGTGATATGCGCAGAAGGAAGGGATAAGGGATAAGAGGCCTTGCCAACCTGTTACAAAGTTTCATGCAATCTCTGTATTAAGGGGACAAATATTGAATTTCAGGAATACTATTCTTACAGGTACTATCAAATGAAAACTTTTCCTCCTTCTAATCTATCAGACAATGATTTTATTTTTTCAACCCTTATCTAGGTATGCATATTTCCCATTGTATAATCAGACTGGAAGCTTTCAGACTGGAAGCAATTATATTTCAGACAAATAGGTTTCTGGTTATTTGGAGAATTTGCTATGCTCCAGTAAAAATTATTTAAATCTTTTAGTTGCATATTTGATTTTTAGTCAAGAAGTTAAAATACTTTTATTTGGAAGGAATATTCTAGGCTTTGTAATCCGTTGAAATAAAATGTTTGACCTATGATTTCATTGTTTCTGAGCCACATTTCATATTCATTGTGTAAAAATATACTATGCCAATTTTTATTTGTTTAGAGTTTTAAAAAGGTCTTTAAGAGTATAATGTGTCTACTTTTTATACCTATAGTGTCCAACTATTGTCTTTTTTTAAAATTAATTTGCATACCAATCTTTCTTCAAGGAGCTTAGAATATCTTAAAATGGATTATTTTGGGTTTGTCTTCACAATAACCCTTTGAAGTAGTGCTCACATGTAGGAGATTTTTGTCTGTGTCAAAGAGTGCATACATATGAAACAATATGAGTGGGTTTTTTTATATGTGTCTGTCTATGGGGATATCGATTTGATGGATAACGTTGGTCTAGATGCTGAATTTCTTTGGGAAAAAATTATATTGTAACAATTCAGTGTCTATTCCCATGATTGAGAAAATTTAAAAGATTTGTTCTGCTATAAACACATTTTATCTGG
This sequence comes from Iguana delicatissima, assembly GCA_948472985.1. NCBI lineage: Eukaryota > Metazoa > Chordata > Lepidosauria > Squamata > Iguanidae > Iguana > Iguana delicatissima. The sequence goes on from CAOKZL010001594.1 coordinate 508,791, forward strand.
ACCTTGTAATTCAATTCACCAAGTATTCTTCTTTGCATGGATATTAACTTCTTTGCTGTAGGCTCACTGGTTGTCTTTTACTAGACCGTGGCCTCAGTGTTTCTGTACATAACATAGATAAATAATACTAAAAAATGTTTTCTAAATGTGTGATTCCTTATTAATGAGTTGTGCTTTCTCTGTGTGATGTCATTCATGTACCTTAATGTGTGATTTGTTACGGATTCATCAAATTGAGCTATACATTTTTAGTTCTTTCTTGCTCTCTGTTTCTGTAATTCTGATTATTTTAAGATTGTTTTGTCTTATTCTGTTTTCAGATGTGGGACAAGCATATGGAAGAGTTCTAAATACCTAAGGTGGAGCACAGCATTTTCTGTACAATTTGTCTGGTTGGCATGAAACTCAATCACTGGATGCATGGTTGCATTCCTGGATATGTGGTCTTAAATTATGATTCACCGAACTCTTAACTACTGGGCTTCTCTCCAGATATAGGGCTTTATCTCTTTTAACAGTGGGACTATAACCACTCCAGAATGTGTTTGCTTCTGCCCAGTGGTCCTGACTAGGTATGAGAATTCATTCGTTCGGGATTTTTAAACCCTATGTGGGGATTACATTGAACAAAAGATATCATTATGGTGCTGAAAAAAAGAAGAAGATATGAGTCCCTTCATACATTGAAAGGGGGATTACAATGAAAATATCTGAAGTGCAGGCAACCAGTTTGGAAAAGCCTACAAGCATAGGTGTAGAGGAATGTTAGCTTCCAAGGGAACTGGAACTATGCTGGTTCAGAACTCCAGCTCCTTCAAAGAGGCTATGCATATAGAAGTCTCTGTGCATTATACTGTATTGCTTTATTTATACCCTGCTCCCTCACCTACCCCCAAATTTGAGACTCAAGGCACCTTTAAAAATAAAAATAAATACAAGTAAAAACACATATAGATAAAATGCAAGTATAGTCCCCCCACCACATTCGTGGGTTTGACCTTCATGAATTTGATTATTCGTAAGGCACATGCTTGCTTCCCCCCATTCTCCTCCTCCCCCTTTCCCTTGCATTGCTCACTCCAGGCTTGTCAGGCTTCTGTTTAAAATGGTTTTTTTTTCCTTTTGGGTGAGTAAAGCCCCTCCCACTGCTGGAGCTGTGTCCTCTCTGCCACCTGACTGTACATTCTGCTGTGCAATGGCTGCTGATTGGTTAGGTGCTCTCTTTGCTTCTACCCTTCCTTTCTCAAGATGGCCTCTGGAAGTAGTTAGAACCCCAGAATCAAACTTCTTTTAAGGGAAAGTACCGGTAAGACTTTTAGCTTGTCTGTTTTGTTTTCCCTGGGAATTCTGGGGCCAGAGGCAAAGGAATGGGAGGGGAAAGCTCTTGAGGGGAATGGGAGGGGGATCACAGGAGGGAGTTATTTGTGTTTTTTCTACTTTTGTGAGGGTACTGCATCCCAAATCCTCACAAATGTGGACGGGACCCTGTAAACTGTCTATCAAAGTAAAAACCATTTCACCATCTTCCATTATTTCATTCTTGCAAATAATTTCTTCAGTTTTCTCCCTTCTATGGAAAAAATGAATATTTCTATGCTCCGTTGTCAGGTGGGTTTTCTATCTCTCAACGTGTCTGGGGAAATTATTCTGTCTGTAAGGCTTCAGGGGAAAAAAGTCTGTGCAGAAAACCCTTTTTATTTTTTATTTTTTTGCTCCCAAAACACACCATTATTACACAGAAATATTACTGCTTAGCAGCCACATCGCTTTCTGTGCAAAATTGCTGGTTTTGTGCAAAAACCAGCAACCTTGCAAAAAAAAAAATCTCCCAAATCTCCCACTCTTATCTGGCTATCTGGAAGCAGTATCTGGCATCCTGGATGTGACAGTGAAAAAACCACATGTATTTCTACACAGAACAATTTTCTACATTTAGGGAAACGTGAATACTGGCTTCAAGTTGCACAGAATTCTCACTACTCTGTTATTCCTTCTGGCTGGATTTCTGGAGCATTGAGAAACTCTTTCTTTTTTCCAGCCAAAAAATGAATCATGATGGGTATTCTTTCCACTACAACACCCTTTACCTACTGACTCGTTTTCCTTGTTGATTCTTCAGTGAGCCCCCTCTGGAGTTGCCAAACTATTAGCACTGTTATAGGGCTAAGAACTTCTCTGAAATTAAATTTAGCTCATGGGCTGCAATAAATTATACAACCACAGGCCTGGATGTGAGGTCTTGGACTTTCTGGTAAAATATATTGGACTCAAGGAGTTTCTGACCTTGCAATGGTGCTTGGGCCTTGTATCTCCTCTTCTAGCACTACTGACTCTTTAGCCTTTAAATCCATGATGAGGTTACTGCTGCCATAAAAAACAAGGGGCCTTCCCACGCTACACTGTTACAGTGCTATTATTCAACTTTCAACGTCTTGTGAAATCCTGGGCTTTGCAGTTTAGGGAGGGGCATTTAGAATTCTCAGCCAGAGAACTCGTTGGCCTCAGTAAACTACAAAGCCCAGGGTTCCACAGGATGTTGAAAGTGGAATCTGTTATGCTTTCTTTATCTTTTGGTAAATGGAAACAAAGAAGACTCAACTGGAGTAAAATAATATGGAAGTGAAGGGGGAGGGTGTGATATATCTGATAACGGGGTATATCCACTCTGTTTTTTATGCAATGACATTTTTAATAAAAATATTCTTAAAAAAGAAAGTGTAATAATAGCAGTATAACAGTGTAGTGCTATTATCTAAAAGAATTATCTAAAATCTTAGAAGTTTTGACACTGAAACTTCATTTTAATTTTAATTATCAACCATTTCATATGTGTGTTTTGGTTTTTTTTTTTTGACCTTGTGCTACAGTTATAAGCCTAAAACATGCTAATACTAGTCATGGGACCTATACATGGACTTTTTTCTCCTGTCGGATACTTTATCAGACAAAAGAAACATTGATCTATCTTGTACTGTACTTAAAAATCTTCCTATTCTACTTGTGATTTTTTTAAAGTGTCAAGATGCATAAAAATGTAAGGGAAACAGACCACTCAGTGGGAATTAGCTAAACTGGGATAATTACTTACTTAGTCTTGAATGGACAGCTGTGTATGAATATTAATTTTTTCTCAGAGGGGTTTTTAAGATGGAAAATTTCTCCAGTAGCTGTTTCGTTTTTACAGTGCAATCTAGGGAATTAGAGCTTCTCATAAACCAGTAATTAAAATCATATGTTTTCTTTTGAACCCAAATATAACATACCAGATCCTTTCTTTGAGAAGGTAAATAATTTCCTGATTAAGTGTTTTACAAAATAATTAGTTTGTGGTTTAAATGTATTGATGTCAAATCACTGAATGGTTCGTAGCTAATTATTTTGGAGTGAGCTAAGATGACATAATCTTTTAAGCATATGTGAGTCAGGGCTGGGATCTTAGGGTAAGGCAGGTTGGGACAAGACATATTATGTCTTTCCATTTCCTGTGTTTTTTTTCCTCCTAATTACTTTGGAAATTCAAATGATATAAATATACCAGTATATATACATCCAGCATACTATAGGGTAGTGTAGTATAATAGTTTGAGTTTTGGACTATGACTTTAGAAATCAGGGTTCAAATCCCCACTCAGCCATGGAAACTCAGTGGGTGACCTTGAGCAAGTCACATTCTCTCAGCCTCAGAGGAAAGCTACGGCAAACCGCCTCTGGATAAATCTTGAAAGAAAACTCTATGATAGGGTTGACTTAACCTCTGAGTTAGAACTAGGGTGGTCTGAATATTGGACTAGGACCCTGGAAGACCAATTTTCAAATCTCTGCTTGGGCATAGAAACCTACTGGGCACATCACACTTTCCCAACCTCAGAAGGTCATTTCTGTACTACACTGTTATAGTGCTATTATTCCACTTTCAACATCCTGTGGAATTCTGGGGCTTGTAGTTCACTGAGGCCAAAGAGCTCTCTGGCTGAGAATTCTAAATGCCCCTCCCTAAACTGCAAATCCCAGGATGTTGAAAGTGGAATAATAGCACTATAACAGTATAGTGCAGAAATGGCTGAAGGCAATGGCACAGCTGCTCTGAATAGATCTTGCTGAGAAAATCACATGATAGATTTACCTTAGGGTTACCATAAATCAGAAAAGATTTGAAGGCAACACAACAACAGCAAGAATAACAAATTGTCAGGGTTGGCAGGATTTGGCTCCTCTGAGCATGAGCAGAGTGCTATCTGTGAAGCAGGGCTTCGTCACAGCAGAGAGTCCCAGTGAAGCAGAAAAATTTCCAGAGGCTCATTAGTTAGGCTTAGAGTACTGATTTATTGTTGCGCTCTAAGATAAGGCTTAGCAAAAACATGCTAGCTTGCCAGCAATTAGAGAAAGGGGAAAACAGAAGATAACGGAGGAAAATTGGGCAGCATCTCCCTTTACAAACAGTATACTGCCAATAGCATGGCAGATCCAGCTAAGGATTCTAACTTGCAGCTGGTCAAGGCAAACACCAGCCTTTTCATGCTACGTGTGGCCTTCTCTAATACACAAGACATAGCCATAACAATCCTGCTGGCCTTGTACCTGGCTGTCTGGCCACACTGCCTCTTCCTTCTGCCATCCACTCATAGGAAAACTTTGCCTGCCCAGCAACAACCTTGACACAAATATCAACATATATTTTTGTATTATGTATTATTATTACAAAATGTATTAATATATTTCTGGCCAGAAAATGAGACTGCTATGTTGATTTTTTTAAAGTTGTGAATAGATATATTCAAAAATTTATATTTTTTATTAAAAATATATGCTGTATTTAACACAAAATCAAACATACAACATACACACCATAACTCAAATTCGCAAAATCGTAAATCACATAACAAAGACATGAAAAAAGAACAAAAATCACAAAAAAAGAAAAAAAAGGACACAAAACAAAAAAGAAAAAAAATCAAACAGATTCAATACATGATATATACCCCCGAGATATATTCAAAAATTTAGATGTTTTATAATACAGTGCATTTTTCCTCTCTAAGGAATGGGATTACTTTGATGACCTGTCCTTATTTTTGAGGTCCAAAACCAAACAAACACAAAATAATATCAATAACTATTATCTAACAGTATAAGAGTATATTGCTTAGTTTTAAAAAAGTAAAAAGAAGTATGGTTAATTTTAATCACACATCTATCCCTTCTCTTATAGTAGGATTCCAATCATTTTACCATTGTTGTATAGAAAGAACTATAAGGCAATAAAAAAAGAGTAGGATTATATCTTATCTTCAGACTCTTTTTACTCCTGTTTCTCATTTTTCATCTTTAAAGAAATGTTCCAGCTTCTCACTGTCTCCCACATAGCTACATCGTGTCCATAAACTAAAGTTGTTGCTGTTGTTGTTTTGGCTTAAAAAAAATACCAGTCACTGTTTGGAACAAAAGCTATTTGAAAATACTCAAAATACGGTCCAATTTTTTTTTTTCTAGTGTTAGGGAACCTTGATGTAGAAAATCTTAGGCAATGGGAATCTTTGCAATTTGTTCTTAACTGTCCTGAACTGCAAAGATTCTTGTCAATCCAGGAGTCTTCTTGTCAGGGTTTCCTGTCACTCAGAAAATACGTTTTTCAATCATTTTTTTAAAAATATCTTTGAATGTTCTTTCCATCCCTAGCTCCACTCTCCTTTCCCTCTTGCCCCTTTGCCTCATCGTGCACTGCTACACCTCCCTCTCTTGCACCTTCGCTCACCTGACACCTTTCTCTCTTGTTCTTCGCACCCAGTCATTGCCCCCCACCTCCCTCTCCTCTTTCCCCTTCCCAGAACTTCCTACTCTGCCATCAGATCTCCCACTGCAATTTACATCCTGGAGTTATACCCTCAACTCTTCTTCCACCCCACCAGCTTCTCTCACCTTTTCCACTGCCATCTTCCTTTCCTTTACCTCTTGCACTTACCACAGTTCCTTCCGCCGCTGTAAACCTTCCCTCATTTTGCCCTAGCAGCTCTGGAAAAATGGAACTTGATTTGTTTTTTCTATAAGCCTGATAAACTTCCACAATATTGCCATATTAAAACTGAGGGAGTCAAAACAACAGACTCCATGGTACTTTAAATACTAATAATCATCCTGGGAAATGCAGCTTTACTTTGCTTTGTACCCACACTTCACTTTTTTGCTTCCTACCCCAATGCATTCCTATGGCTCTAGTGGTTTCTGTAGCAGTTTCCAAGAACCTATACAAAACAGTCCTCAGCTAGGTTTTCCCCTAAAAGCTATGTTTTTCCCCCTCTCCCCATTGCAAGCATTATCCACAGAACTGGGACAGAATGGGTCACTCTAAATTATAAATCTGTAAAAACATCACTGATGGGTGTGAGACTTCACTCATTGGCTAAACATCCTGAAAAGCAGTAAGCAGACTGGTTTCTAAAAACAATAGAACAGAATTGTGATTCCACATTTTGACTCCATAAATAGGCTTCTAGATGGCTAGGAACTTGAGATTTACATTTTAAAAATCCAAATCTGGGGCAGCTAATGGTACACACAGAATGCAAGTGGAATGCTTAGATTCTAGGTAGAACCTGGCCAATGGGTGATATGATAAACAGAAAACTAGGCAGCCTTCAAGTTCAACCTACTTATCTTTTACATTTAATTAATTCACCACTTGTTTATTCTGTCCTAAGGCCAAAGTTATCTTTAAGTAATCATATAAATTTTCTGTTTGGACTATAGTTTTGTGGAGGCAGCTGTATGTAACAAAGCCCCCATGGTTTGGGTAATTCCTCTTTGTTCTTTTCTTTTTATGGACAAATAAAGTAATTGTTTTTGTTGTTTATTACATGTCTTCAACACTCTTTTCTAAAAATGGTTCAGGAGGCCTTACAATTAAAATATATTAAAGTTAAAATGATATCTACAATAATAAAAGAGAATGTCCTCCCTTGTGTGTGCTTGTCTTTCTGTGGCAACCATAACTCATTGTGACATTGTGCTAGACAGTTCAACATTTGACAACATTTTGTTTGTCACCCAAGTTGCAGGGCCAGCTGCAACCACAACTGGTTTGCGTGCTAGAAGGCCTGCCATGTCTCATCAGGACTTTGGGCAGATGCCTCAAAACTTGACGGAGTGTCAAAATCATCCATGTGGCATTGGCAATGCTCAAACAGAAATTTCAGACAGAGCCTTCCTAGAAACTCAAACAGGGGAGCAGCTACCATCACTCACTGGGAAATATTTAAAAGGGTTCGAAAATGGGAGAAGCTTCATTGAGGAGCTGCTGCTAGAATTCCTAGAAAAAAAAAGATGGGGAAAAAAAGATAGACAGCAACAGGCTTTTATGTCAGAAGTACACTGAATCCATCCTAAATTTTATTCACTACTTTAAAAGACCTATCTACAGTACTGAACCGTTTCACCATAACAGCACTTTGGATAGTTTCTTTCACCTCTGGAATAAAGCCCAGAGCAGATTCACTGCACCTTGGATATGAAAGCACCAACCAACACTAGTGATGTTATGATTCCTGAGGTCTAAACAAGGGTGGGGAAATGGGAGTGGATTTCTAGGGTATATGTGTATGTACATAAATATGTGTCTTCAATTTGCCCGTTGACTTATGGTGACCCCATGAATTTTATAGGATATTCTTAGGCAAGCAATACTCAGAAGTGGCTTTGCCAGTTCCCTTCTCTGAAATACACCCCACAGCATCTGGTATTCATTGACAGTCTCCTATGGAAGTACTAAGCAGGGCTGATTCTGCTTAGCTTCCAAGATCAGACACCATCCACGGTACTGCTGGTACAAATTTCTGAGGTTAAAAAGTGGGTATTAAGTATGGACCTGAGTAGAACGAGGTACAATTCAGCTAGGATAATATAAACATCTGTTACCATACCCTACCACCCCTCCTACAAGATATGTGATTTTCATAAATTGAATTTATTAATAATTGGAGAACCTGACTGGAATCACACTGACTGGAGATGTGTTTGGGGTCATGATGGTGGGAAAAGTCCAGGTAGGATTATGCAGAATACCCCAAGATTGATGGGTTTTTGCTAATCCCTCAAATGCTGTAGGCTCTTTGCATTTTCAAACACAATGGAAGACAAACTGCTGAGATAAAGCAGTCAGAGGCCATCCTTCGATTTTACCCTATGGAGACTTTCCCTATGCACTCCCCACGACCAAACATTAAGAGATTGTCATTAATTCCATCAATGTTTTTTCACTCTGGAGTTAAAGCAATTAGCCCAATCTGGATTCCTTTGTCAGTCCTGTGGGAAAGCCGTTACGGCTTTGTCAGCGCACCCCTTCAGGATATGAAATAGGGTATTAAAAAATCGTATCTTTGACCCCAGTCAATTGTACTATGGGGAAGGTAATCTGGACTGCTGCTCCTCTGTGCTACCCTCAGACACTGGCTGAGCCCTTCGGCTGCAACCTTCCTCTTCAAGACTGGTAGCTATCACCTTTTCCACCCCTAATCTCTCTCTATCCAACCTTTCTCACTTCACTTTCTGATAGCCTTGTATGGTTCTTAAGAGTGTCTGATTTCCTGTCTATCAGTTCAAATAAAATACTCTGTTTAACTGGAGTCCTCTTTACAGTCAGTACTAGTATACATAGGTGAAAAGATCCTGCCATTACCTTCCTCTCCCAGGCCTCCTTTGAACTATAATTTCCCCAAATTCTAAGGAGATGCTGGCATTGTTGGTGGACCCCTATGGCCCCCATCTCTTAGGGTAAACACACTTACTCCCAATGACAATGTTTGTAAAAGAGTTTCTGTTATGAAATGCCTTTTTCTTTTAGATTTTGAATGATGACAGAGAGAAGCACACATAATCTTGACAGGTGACCTAAGACATGGAGCCGTGGGTCAAGCTTACTTCCTTATTGTCTTGCTGGGAGTTGATTAATCTATACATAGCGTTCCTTGTTCCTGAGGCTTTTTAAAGGCTGAATTAGACACTGGGGGTGGCAGGCATCAAATTCTTCCTGATAGAAAAGGAAGAAAAAAATCACAGTTGTTTGCATGAACCTTGCTTTCTTCTAGCTGGGAATCTCTAATCAACAAGGTTCTTGTTAGAAGACTTTTATCATGTTGACCAGATGGCGCAATTTGTTTGGTACTGACATGAGGGAGCAGCTGCTGAATTTTGTATAAGGACAACCGTTCTAACTATGCAGTGACTTGCTGTGTTTCTCTTCCTTGATCGGCTTTTCTTATACCCTCAGCAGAAAGCCAGTTTGAACTGTGGAGGATTATTATATGACTGTGCACTCACTCTGTCTTCCTATTTTTTTTTCTTTGATAATTACCTTACTTAGTTTGGATCCCTCTCCTACAGAGATGAAATGAGATGCTGCAGAATATAATTTAGTTAACTGTAAACTTGGGGACACTTAGAATCCAAGCCAACCTTTTTCAAATGTCATCTGCTCTCCAAAACAAACCTATTAAAAAGGAGCAAGAATCATGAGGGTGGGATTGTTGCTCAAAAAACAGCTGTAGTAATATCTTTTTGTGATTTGTCTAACCTTTTTTTTTTTTAGCAGACAGAAATTAAATTAATAAATAAATACCAACAGGATAATAACAGAAAAGTACATTGCACACATCACCTCGCAGGTCACATGACAACAATTCAATTTTGTGAAGATCACTGGTATTTTCCACTGCTGCTTATGGAATGGTTTATACTCAGGAAGCATTTTCTTTATAGATCTGATTGATTGTTTCTGTCTATGTGGTAAGGCAGTGCTAGGGCCCATTCACACTACCAGTTTATAGCACTATTATTCCACTTTAACTGCCATGGTTCCATATTACAGAATCCTGGGGCTGGCAGTTTAGGGAGAGGCATTTAGAATTCTAGAGCAGTCCGGCACTTCACCAAACTAGAAACCCCAGAATTCCATGGGATGGAACCATGGCAGGTAAAGTGGAATAATAGCACTATAATTGTGAGATGTGAATGGACCCAGATTGGTGCAATTGGTTCAATTGATCCAGGCCTTTCGCTGGTTAGAGGCCCAGCGCTGATGGAAAATGGATAGTTTGATTCTTTTCCTTTTCTAGCCACTCTCTGAACCTCGTGAGTTTTTCTATACTGGTTGAGGACTATTGAATATTGCCAGGGTCTGGGTGACTACTGACCATGCTCAGTGACTGGACGTACTAAGAAAACTGATCCAGTTTTCCTGCCAAATTCCAAAAGTGGAAGAGGGAAGGCTGTTTGGAAGGACTGTTTGTTTTGACTTCCATAAACAAATATATTGGGGTCTCCTGCAACTGTTCAAGATCCAGAATTTTCTTTTATGAAATGGCTAGCCACTGATATTGCTCACAGCCAGCTGAAATGAGTGGAAATGGTTTGTTTGTACATGTTTTCTGTTGGGAGTGAGTGTATTTGTGTAACTCTCTAGAGGAGCTGAATACATGTATGTGCCTGTTTGGATATTTATTCTGTTATTAATTGCAAAGGGGTAGACTGTGGCTGTTCTCTTTTCTCCTAAACTTTCTTACATCTAAATAGACATTCACAAACAAGATTTTTGTACTTGGTAATGCTTCTCATTTTCACTTCTGAGTAGGTTTGAGTGATCTGGGGTCCTTGAGGTTAATGTGCATAGGACTAGATTTCAGATTTTCTCAGAACTTGTTTTTCCAAAGACTGTTTTTGTGCAAATTTCTGGAAGTGTACCCTGCCTTTATACATATGCCACTTTGCAGTTATGCTGCACTGCCCCTTATTTCAATGGCTTGCTGTTTTTATTACAATCAACATTTTACGTGTTACTGAGTAATTTGAGTTATAATGCATGGACTCAGGCTGTTAGCTTAATTGAAGCTGGGGCATTGATACTAGGATTTTTTTTTGTGCTGCCCTCTGTTGTATTTTGTATTTTATTTATTGCTTGTTCATTCATTTATTTAATTTCTATTCTGCCATTCTGAGAGCAGCTCACACATGCATGCTAAGGGGACTTTGTTTTGGAACTGCTCATACTCCCAACCACCTTATTCCAGCCTCAGGGCAGCTTCACATGAAGTCCCTAATGTACTGGAAAAATACATGAAAAGAGGGTCACAGAATTTTTTGGCATAGTGCTTTCTTGAACTCTGATGCTCATGGGTTCAGTGGGTGTGACAAGGAGCCTGTGCACATAAGGGAATACAGATGTACACAAATAAAGATTCTGTGCGCAAAGGAGGCTCTGATTAGCCTAGGATCACCCTAGGTATGAAGAATCTATATCAACACTTGTTAACCAGCCCACACATCCCTCAATATGATATGGTTTAATTGCCAAAATATATTAATTGGCAGATACAGTCATCTCTCCACATTTGCTAGAGTTAGGGGCACAGTATTCCCATGAAAATGAAAAAAACATGAATAATTCTAGGCCCTCCCAAACCATATTTAACACACACAAAAGTATGATCACCATATTCAACCCACCATGGATTCCTTTGAAGCATCAGGGTTCCTTCACAAGTCAGAAGTAGGTAGCTGGTGGAACTTACTGCTATCTCCGCTGCTGCCCCACTCCATTTTTAATAGGGACTTACTAACTTTATTCTCAGTTTCTCAGTCTCACAAGGCTTGCAGTCCGTATTTAAAATGGCGTAGGGAGGCAGCAGAGGTAATACCAAATATTCCGTGAATAGTCAAATCCACAGAAGTGAAACCTGCAAATTTGGAGGGCTGACTGTATGCACAATTGGTGTAAGATATAAATTATACACATTCATGGTTGAAAGGCCATGTGGAGAAGGGACACTGGCTGGAAAGCAGGCCAGAGATAACCTCAGTGTGGCCAGATCATAAGTTCACTGAGAATTAGCCAGGAAAGCCTGACTTAATGGCTCTAAGCTAATCCTCTCAATGAAAACAATAGTCAAGCCTGGATGCAGCCAGTAAGCACCCTTGCTGTGTGCATTTCCTTTCAAAACCTTCCCAGGTCTTTCTTCCCAGCACCTGACATCTTCCATATCACCTCTTTTCCTGCCCTCAACACAGAGCTGGCATACAGCCACCAATGCCTTTGTCAGCCGCATGCTAAAATCATCAACATATTTCCTGCACACGTTAGGCCCCCTTTGTCTACTCTGCAACCTCCACTGTTTGCCCAGGAACGTCATGCCTTCAGGGCAGGTTTTTGTATATGAGAGACTCTGATTTTGGGTACCTCCTGGCAGTTCATGAATTGCAGACACCCAGTCTGTCACACTGATTCCCAATATTGTATTGTCCTTGGGCGCAAGCCTGAACTTCACAGAATTTCTTCCTCTCTCAATCAGTCTAGAATGGTAAATATTGCCCATTCTATCCTGAATTCTCTGCTATCCACCTTTCCTCCCTATTGTTTGGTTAGCCTTGGGTGTGTGAATGTTTGTGTGAGTGTCAATCTTCATGTGCTTCTTTGACTTTTCCCCAATAAAACACATTCTAGATGATTTATAAGTCTTTGGCTGATTTTATTGCAGTTACCCCCATAAACATTGGTGAAAAGGTCCCACCAGTTACCCCTTCTCTTTCAGCCTTCTTAATTATTTCTCCATTTTTATATTTCATTGTGGGTTCTGATAGAGGACCTCACACAGTCCCATTCTTTTAGGGTACACTCTCAAAGGACTGTTCATATTTTTGCCAAATATATGGCTAAAAGGGACATGGACAGTGTCCTTTTGATAACTTAACATTTTGTTTCTGTGGGTGCTGGATATTTATGCAGTTCCCTCTATTCACAGGTGTTTGCCTTACACAGGTGGCTGTCCGAAATGAACTTACTTGAGACTTTGTCTCACTGAACTCAACACAACTCAGTTCCAGAGAAACATTTGTAGTTTGGATGCATATCAGTAAATTTTCTCAACTGATTAAAAAGGATAGACAATTTCTCAAACACAAGGGGCACTTTGAAAGAAAAGAGGAAACCTTTCAGACTGAAATTGGGGATTTACTTCTGAGCACACTTGGGCACAATTTCACTTTGAGTTGTATAATTCTTGTGAGGTACCTTTGTTGCTGACCTTATCAGCATCATTTTTGTTCCTGATTCTGTGCAAAATTCATACATACAAATGCTGGCTTTCTTCAGGCACTTGCACTGTATGCTTGAATGCCAGAAAGGATAAAACTAATCATGACATCCTGGACAAGACTAATTGCCACATCCTCTTTCCTTAAGCCTGAGTAACTATGTCTGAAAAGGGCTGTAAGTGCTATTTTATCCATTTAACTGAAACAAATGTACTCAGCTTTGATCAGCTTGTGGCCTGTCATATAAGGAAGAAGTGATGATGATTTTGTTTTGGGCTATTCCATAATAATATTGCTATTATAATACAATGCAATGCCATACATATAATATATAATAACAGAGCAAATAATCACTTGTCCAAACTATGAGGAGTAGAGTTTGATTGGTTAGCAACCTGGAATTTTCAGAATTTTATCAACTGCTCCTGAGCCACAGAGAAATGGACAGGGCACCGATGCAGTTCTCCACCCAGATGGTACTGTAAATATGATTTAGAGATTTCTCATTTGAGGGTTGTTTAGAGTTTATAAAAGGTAGTCCAAACGACTGACTCAGATTTGTAATTCTTGTAGCTTTTCAATCAAAAATTCTGTAACAGGAACTTGCCCTTGTTTCCCTGTCTCCCTTGCCAGGAAAGGTGCTTCTGAAGTTTTTGTCTTGAGTGCTCTTCAGTGTTCTTGTTTCAAAAGCAGTGCACCTAGAGCCCTAAGCAGATTACGTTTCTGTGGTTGTTTGTTATGATTTATTCATTGAAATGCTTCCAAATACTAATGATTTGCCCCCTGCTAATGAATGGCATTTAGTAAGAAGCTTTCAGTAATTTTATTTTGCAGAGCCACAACAGACTGTAGATACAGGTATGCACGTACACTTATGTATACCTAGGCAAAGCTGGGAAAAGGACAGCTGTGCCCTTCTAAATCACAACAACTATTGTGGAACATGGCATGCTTCTTTACATGATCTGACGCATCATGGTGGTACCACTGTGTTCCAGTCACCAGTGCATCTTTTCTACAAAGCACATTTGTTTCAAATAATTTATGAAATGAAATAGAGATGATAAACCTTTGTTGATTTGCTAGCTCAGTCTGTCAGAAATTCATCCCCACACAAGGGGTAGATACTGAAGAACCCTGAAGTTTTCAGTGGTACAAAAATGTGAAGGAAAAAAATGTAACTCAATGAAGCCAGAGCATGATCAGTATGTTAGGAAAACAACAACAGCAGCAGCAGCAGCAGCAGCAGCAGCAACTAATTGACTTGGTAGAGGTAGGTAACAGAAATGGAAGGGAAAGGGAATAGACTGGAGTATCCTTGAAGAGAGTATGGCTAGAATTGTTTGAGAAACATTGTTTGAGAAAGTTCTACTTCATTTGTTTATACCCCATGTCACCATATAGCATAGAGCTGCTGTCTCTTGTGTCCTTTTCACAGTCTAGGAATATAAATCTTGGCTTGGTTTGTTTGGTTATTTTGTAGTTTTAAGTCATTTCTGACTTATGGTGACTCTAAGGTGAACCCATCATGATGCTTTCTTGGCAAGCTTTATTCAGATAAGGGTTTCCATTGCCTTCCTCTAAGGCTGAGAGAATATGACTTGTTCAAGGTTACCTGGTGAGTTTCCATGGCTGAACAGGGGTTCAAACCCTGGTCTTCAGAGTCCTAGTTTAACACTTGAACCACTGCACCATGTTGGCTCCAGTCTCAAGCAGTAAATAATGCCCCCCCACCCCCCAAATGTCCTCATGCTGCCATGATGAGGTTGTTTTTGTCAGTCTAGAGAGATTTTGTGTATTTTTGAGATTGCATTTTGAGCATTTCTGTAACTGGGAGGAACTGAAAATTGTGATAAAATGTTGCCTTGTTTCAGGGATTATTAAGAAAGAGTTGTATTGAAAATTTAAAAGTACTTACATTCTGTAAATATATTTTTATAGAATGATTCCTTAATGTTTTGTTGGCTACTCTATGAATTTTACAATATACTGGTGGCAGTGTGATCGTGAATCCGCTCTGGGTGTTAATCTGTACTTCAAGTGGACTATCCAAATTACTTGAATACTATCTCCAGAGCAGGACCAGTGCCCTGGGGAGGTTCTTTATAGTTTGAATTAAAAATCTGGAGCAGAGTCACCACTCCATCGAGCCACTATCTGCTGTGTAGTATATACATTATCTGAAAAATCCTGTAAGGTGGAATTCTTTCCAAGATATCACTGAGACCTAGGGATAATCTAGCTATACACTGGACATATGTTCATTTTGGGAAGGTGTGTGAAAATCCAGTATATCCCAGTTTGTAGCAAGTAGCTGGGTCATGCCCAGCCATCACTATTTGCAGAATTCAGATTATAACATTCTTAAAGAAAAGCTCAGAAAATAAGATTCATCAGAGTGCATCAGAGCAACCAAATCACACACACACATAATGACAGAGACTGCCCCAAAGGTACAGATATGTTTGGGATTTTCAAGTGGTTTCCCAATGGTTGGATAGGTTCTTCTACTTGGTCTTTTGGTCTTTTACAGCTTTGTCCATCAGGTAAACAACGACATTTGGATTGCTTCTGTAGTCGTTGGAAGAAGATTGTTATGATGACTGAAAGCAGGCATTTCCTCTACAACTAACCTTTGGATAGGCTAGTAGCAAGAATAAATTAATTGAATTGAACATAGAAAAATCAATGTCTAAAAGTCAGAAACATGTATAAGGAGTGATTCAGAAGATATCAGTCTTAATCTCTGCTATGGTGATGTAATACATGCACATATTTATGAAAGACATTATACTCCAAAATGTAAATACAGTGTGTACCCTCATACATGAAAGCATGTATGTGCACATAGATGCAGAAATAGATGGGAAAACCCACTGGTGCAGTTCAGGTGTTGCTTTATTATTTTTCTTGGATATTGTAGTAGGACTTTTATTACATTTTATACACTGCCCTGCTATTGTAAGATGAAAGATAGTATTAAAATGTTCTCAGCAAATAAACTGATAAATCACACTTTTGCTGTGGCTTATATTAAAATAAAAGTATATTAGCATTGTGGTCCAATTTTCTCTGAAATGTTTCTTACCATATTGAATTTTGAGATAGTGTAACATATGCAGGATATCGGATGGGCTGGATAGGAAGAAGAAAAACTCATGTCTGTTCTGTCAGACAGAGGCATGGCAGCCCAGTGTCACAGCGATGTTAATAGATGTCTGCTGGCAGACTCTAAAATTGCACTGCAAAGGACTGATACAGCAATCATGGGGACACATGGGCATTTCCATTCTTGCTTTTGGGGACTCATTAGTGTGAAATTGCTTCTGTCTTTGCCAGTGAAATTGTTGCTCTCTTGGTGAATCAGGTAATTATGGAGAGTTGAATGCCAGAAGAGCAGTAACTTGAAAGAAGAATTAGGGGAAACAGAGAGAGAAAGAAGGAGAAACACTAATTTTGAAAGAGTAGATATGAAGACTAGAAATATAAATGACCACCTGTGGTGTGAAGGTCAGCCTGGATATTTGTACTTTGCATGGTAATTTGTGAAATGAATTTATAAACTACTTTCTTGTTTACTTTCTTGCAACTGAGCTGGTCTTATTTACCTGATAGGCCAACCTGGATGGTATGTCATCCTGATGATGGGAAGCTGTTGTACATGGAGTGATGGGCCAGAATCAGCGCATTGTAAAGTTCTATGGACATTTGTATTTACAGCTATGGGCTGAATCCTAAATCATTCACTAGCTTACAAGGCAAAGCAAATTTAATGAGATCTGAAAAAATGTCTGGAATCCAATTTATGACATAAATATGCACGTGTTCTTTCACATTTGTTGTGCAAGGTGCTGTCCGGTAACTCTTTGGCCAAAGTCTGCAAGCCATCTGCAAAAAGCATGTGTGCCATTCCCAAACCATGTAGTTAAAGGGATGTAAACTCTTCCTCAGCTCATCCTGTCACTTGAGCATTAGGCACATTGGTAAGAGTCTGACAAAAATTTGAAATGATCAAGTGCAAAGAAAACCATTTATTCTGATTAGCATGATTTTTTTCTTACTTTGCAGAAGTAGTGGAAATGTTGCAGAGTAGTAATGCTACTTTGCAGAGTACTTGTAGTAGTACTATTTGCAAAGTAGAAGAAATAAAGCGATTGTGAAAAAGAGACCTAACCTGTCACACACACAGGGGAAAATATATAACTTAGAGGTTTGTTTGTTTAACAGTTAGTTTGGGGCCAGTAAGAAATAGAGACAAGGCTGGTTAGGAAGAGAAGAACTGATGAGATCTGAATACAGTTTTGGTTAGATCAGGGCTGGCAGTGTGGAAAAGGTTCAGGGAATTAATGTTTAACTTATTACATAAATCTTATTACAGGTTTTATTTTCTACAACTACGGTCATTTCCACACTAGACTGTTTTAGTGCTATTATTCCACTTTCAAATCCTATGGAATCCTAGGGGTTGCCTTTTGGAGGGGGGGCTTTAAGGCTTCTCCCTAAACTGCAACCCCTAGGATTCCATAGGACAGTGGTTCTCAACCTGTGGGTCCCCAGATGTTTGTGGACTTCAGCTCCCAGAAGCCCCAGCCACTATGGTCAATGCTCAGGGCTTCTGGGAGCTGAAGTCCAAAAACATCTGGGGACCCACAGGTTGAGAACCACTGCCATAGGATGTTGAAAGTGCAATAATAGCACTAAAACAGTCTTGTGCGGAAATGGACTATATCTGAATGCATTTAAGAACTGATATGTAGAATTCAGTCATGCTTTACTTCACTAAACCCCTGATCAACACATGCATAGTGGTCATCTTGAAGCCCAAGTACCAGATCCAGGGAGGGATCTTGAGGATGAAAGGACAAGATGTATCATAGTAGCTCTAGGACTGGAATTGCAGGACCAGTCTGGATACAGGATCTGTCGTAGTGATCTTTCCCCTATTTCAAAAAGGGTTGCATGTCTGTTTGTGGCCGTTGCTTTAATTCAAGCTGCTACAGAAATGTCCATATTGAATTGGGAAGTAATTTTCCTTCAGTTCAATCTTATACCTTGTCTTTTAATTGAATATGGGCTCTCACCCCTTGATGATATGTCATCAACTGCCCTCCTCAGGTCTTGCTGATTAAGCGGCTTGTCTTCCTTGGTTGTGTCTATCCATTTGTAACGTGGTCTTCCTTTTTTCCTACCACCTTTTGCCTTACCAAGTATTATTGTCTTTTCTAGTGAATCATGTCTTCTCATGGTATGGCCAAAGTATGACAGCTTCAGTTTAGTCACCTTAGCTTCTGGGGAGAGTTCAGGCAGGATTTATTTATTTATTTATTTATTTTAGCAGCCCAGGGTATCCATAGAACACTTCTCTAGCACCACATTGCAAAAGAATTGATTTTCTTCCTATCAGCTTTTTTTACTGTCCAGCTTTCATAAGCATACATAAACGGTAGGGCTATAATACTAACATCTAATTTGTACTATTCCACTGTGATGATTGCTTTCCATAGAATGAGACTTTATCTTCATTTTTATCAAATAAAAATTCCTACGGTCTATTTTACCAAAGGCATAACTGATCTGTAAATATATTAATTGCTTGCCTTGACTACGTTCAGATCTACAGAAATATTATATTTTAAAATTGCTATCATAGCTGCAATTGTTATACAACATGGGATTTTATCACTCATAATTTAGAAGCAATGATATGTTTGAACTCATGAGTGCTTTGGTTGAGAATAATTGCTTAAATTCCCCTTGTAGGCTTTAGTTCCTAATGAAAGACTTTCGACCTTGAAGCTTTTATTTGATTTTGAATGGCTTTTTATTCAAATGCAAATAGTAATAACCGAGAGAGAAAGACTTCACTTATGAAGAGGATTTGCTTTTTTTTTTTTTTTGGTGTTCTAGAGAGGATGAGCTTGAAAGTTTGTTTTTAATTTCTTTGCAAAAGGTTTGGGTCAATGAAAGGAAGTTAACAGTGGAAAGAAAGGCAGAACCTTTTGCCCACTCCTTTCCTGTTGAGTAAATGTCATTTTTATTCCAAGTCTCTCTGTCAAGAAAAACTCTTTGTCTGTAGTTGTCCTTCTGTCTCTGGTTGCATTCACACTGTTGCCTTTTTAATTATTTTATTTTATGGTCTTTATGTCTCACCTTTCCACCTCAGGACTCAAGGCAGTTTGCAAAAGTAAAACAGGTTGAGATAACAAAAAGTAGTAACAAAAACATACAATGGTTACTGTTAAAATATGATAAACTAGCTATAACATCAACACTCTATATTAAACACCACAGTTTTTAGAAACAGAAGTAGAAGGCTTTCCTTAACAAGAGCTAACTAAGCGCTTAATGATTGCTAGAATATACAGTCAGCCTTCCACATTTGTAGGTTTGACTTTCCTAGAGCTGATTATTTGCAAGTTGAAGAAGCCCTGTCTCCCCACCCCCCAGTACTTCTTTCTGGGTGAACCTTCCTCCTCAATAGTTCTGATCAGGCTGCACAGCCCTTTAAAAACTTGCCTCTGGTCCTCCTCCTTCTCCTCCACTAGCTGTTGCTTAGCTAGCTAAGGGCAGCTCACAGCCTGACTTCTTAGTGCCACAAACCTCTCCCAGTGCCCCCTCGCACCCAAGGAAGGAGATGGGCGAGAGAGGAAGTGTTGATTGGTGGACCCATCCATCCCCTTTCTCTCTCCTTTCTCTGACCTGGTTTGGACCTTGGGTGCCTGTGCTCTCCATTATGCCTCAGCCGCCTTCCCATAGGCACATAGACGCACGTTTTGATATTTGTGATTTTTCCATTTTTGTGAGGGCCCTGCATCCCTAACCCTAGAAGATGTGGAGGGCCAACTGTGTGTGCGTGGGTGTGTGTGCGCGCGCGCACGCGCATGCAGACATGTGTGTATTAAAAAATGCTTGCTGGCAAAAGGACAACTGAAAGAGGGACAAGCCAAGAAGGGAGTTCTAGAGCAGATCCTGAAAAGACCCTTTCTTACGTCTCCACTGGATAGGACTGTGAGGGAGGCAGGACTGACAGAAAGGCCTTCCCTGAAGATCTTTAAGTCCATGCTGGCCTATATGGAAGAACGCAATATTTTAGACAGCCTGGACTTGGGCTATATAGGGCTTTATAGATCACTAGGAGCAAAAAAATTCAGAAAGCTGAAGTGTTTGCTCAGGAGGTACTTGAATTTGTTGCCAGATTAGTTCTTACCCCTCGTTACAGTTTTCATTTTGGTTCCATTGGGTAGCATGAAAGATCTGCCAACTGTGGCCAACATTTTTGCTGTGTTAATTAGCATCATGACAATGTTGGGAAAACTGGAAGGCACTAGGAAAAAAGGATTTTTACAGTACTGATGGATTGGCTCAATCAAGGAAGCCAGGACCCTGAGTCTGAAAGATTCTTGGAGGTCCCTCAATGATAACCATGTAACTAGCACATTGAACTGTGTTCAGAAACACAAGCAGCGCCCACAAGAACATCACCATTGCTAATGGTTGGAAGGAAAATATGATCTTAGTCTATGGGCCCTGTATTCACTGAAAATCACACGTGCTTGCATGCGTGCATAAACAGAATTCTAAATCCTCGTTGAAGAATGTTGGGGAGAAAAATCTACTATATAAAAGTCAACGTTTGTCGGTGAGTTTGTCTGTTTGTCTGTGTCAGGCAGGTGAAGACCTCATACGATTGGCTGTGTGAGGTGAGAAGACCTCATATGATTGGCTGGCTGTGAAGATTCTATGGAATCCTGGGGTTGGCAGGTTAGGGAGGGGCCTTTCGAATTCTCAGCTGAGAGCTCTTGGGCCTCAGACCAGTTGCTATGGAGATGAGGCCTAGAGCAAGGAAGAGGGCAGAAACCAAACCTCTGTTATGTCAACAACTCTGAATACAGACTGGATTGGGGAATATGGGAATAAGTTACAGGTACTGGAATAGGCCAGTTGCTATGGAGACAATGCCTAGCAGCAAGAAGGCGTCAGGGTTAGCAGGATCTGGCTCCTTTGAGCATGTGCAGAGTACAAACAGTGAAGCAAGGCTTCGCCATGGCAAAGGTTCCGAGTGAAGCAGAAAAAATTCCAGAGTCTCACTAAGTTAGGCTTAGAGGCAGATTTATTGCTGCACACTAAGACAAAGGCTTTTGGCAAAACATTCCAGAAGCAATTAAGCAAGTAAACATAACAGAAGATAAATGGGCAGCATCTCCCCTTACAAAATGTAAACTGTCAGCAGCATGACAGGTACAGCTAGGCAATCCTGACAGGCAGCTGGTAAAGGCAAACACCAGCCTTTTTATGTCTCCCTGTCACCCTGAACAAGTGGGGTGACCCAATCAGCGTTCTGGCGTGTGGCCTTCCCCAGTACACAAGTCATAGTCAAAACAATCCTGATGACCTTACACCTGCTTGGTCTGGCCATATCATCTCTTCCTCTGCTGTCCACTTAGAGGAAACCATGCCTGTCTGGCATATAACCTTGACAGAAGGATAGTGTATTCCCTCAGGAACCCAACCTCTGTATGTTAACAACTCTGAACACAGATTCGACTGGAGAATGTGGAGAGAAGTTAAAGGTACTGGAATAGGCTGGCTGCTATGGAGATGAGGCCTAGCAGCAAGGAGGAGGGCAGTGTATTCCCTCAGGAACCCAAACTGTGTATGTAAATAACTGTGAATACAGATTGCACTGGGAAATATGGGGAAAAGTTACAGGTACTGGAGAAGACAGTTTGGTGAATTTTTAAGAGGAAAATAAAATCCTGGGCAATGGGTAAATACTCTAGTTTATAATAATGGTGATGATGTGTTTCTGTTAGAATCACAGTTCCAAGTGCACAAAAGCTAGACACTTGACTCTTCCCATGCTTACTAAATTGATCCCCGGAGGTTATGTGATTAAAAAAGTTTTGAGCGCTTAGTTGAGAAACTGGCTAATATTTTCTGCTTGATTGTGTAGACATTGAAGTCTTAGGTTGCAGGGACCAATGCAGAGCATGGGATACAGTGTTTATGAAAAAAATGAAAGCTCAAGAGAGTGGTAATTGGGTTTGTGGTTCAGATTCATCTTCTATCCTTTACTATATCTGAGGTCTTACACCAGCAGGATTGCCATATTCAATTTCATCAAATCTGGACATTTATTTGGCATGTTATGCAAATTATTATAATTAAGCAAATTACTCTGTTTTGCAGTCTAATCAGGAAGATTAATTGTTGCATTTTCTTCCAGTGTGTTTCAATCTTTATACTATTTCTGCAGTTGCAACTTATCTAAGAATGTCAGTATGGAAAGCAGGTGTTCACAGTGAAGGACTGAGAGCAAAGTTCCACGCTGTGTGATGGTCAGTATTTCTTAAAAATAAAAGAATACGTTTGGATATTCAATGGTCTACTTGTACAGAGAGTGCACACTGCATCTCCAGAAATTTCTGTGAATTGAATAGTCCCTGAAGAAGGCTAACTGGTTTTAAGGCTGAAATTATGAAATAAAAGTTATTGACTAGTGTACAGCATGTGGAGTTTTGTCTGCTTTCATTAGGAACAGGAAGAACCAAATTAACATTTCTGCTTAGTCATAGAATTCACTGTGTGAATTTGGTCTATCATTACCTCTCAGCAAATCTATCTTACAGGGTTGCTTTGGGGATCAATAGGAACACTGTAAAGCGAACATGTCCATTGCTAGTGCAAAATAAATAATAATAATAATAATAATAATAATAATACACTAAAATAATGTTAACATTTTGTCACGTCCAGATACTTCCAGTGCTTCTCTCATCAGGTTTTTTTTTTTGTTTCACCATCAGTTTTTCACTGTTGACAAAGCCTAAAGATCCATGGAAATACCACAGGAGGCTACTAAGAGTGATTGCCTTGTGACTCACAGGGAAAGATGCAGAGAAATGTAAAGGCCAACAACAGTAAGTGAAGGAAAAAAGCATAGCCTGACTTCCAAAGATACAGGATAAATATTTTATAATAACTAGAAAACAGTCTACTTTAACTTTTTTTCACCTATTTGACTTTTCATTAAAGTAGACAAAGGCCATTTCTGCACTACACGGCTATAGTGCTATGATTCAACTTTCAAGATCCTGTGGAATCCTAAGGTTTGTAGTTTAGGGAGGAGCCTTTAGAATTCTCGACCAGAGAGCTCTTTGGCCTCAGTAAACTACAAACCCCGGAATTCCACAGGATCTTGAAAGTGGAATAATAGCATTGTAACAGTGTAGTGCAGAAATGGCCATAATGAGCAGTTCATTTACGCTAAAATGTATAAACTCCCGCCTAATTGTTGTTTGTTGATGCCAGTTAAGGTTATGACAATTATTTGTACTTTTTACATTTCCATTTCCTGTCACCTTTGAAATTACACCACAACCATCTGTCTACATATCTACCACTCATTGCATTTAATGATGTCAGCAGCAGTCCACCAAAGCTTATAAAGAAATAAACTTGTTTATCCTTAAGGGCAGATACTAGATCTTGTTTTTGCTACAAGAGACTAACCTGGCTGCCCCCTTGAAAACTTTGGAATATCTTGGTTGGTATAACAAAAGAAAACTAACCCTACAGTCCCTTAACCCTTCGTACGCCTGCAGAGAGAACTCTCCCCCCTTCAGCTCTGATACCTGGATAACGGGAAACCTCATTACCACATCCTCCTGTTGAGAGGCTTGGGGTGGGCTTTACTAGGCCTGCCTCACATAATACTTGCCACACATCCTCTCAGTTAGCTCAAATCTCCTCAGTTTTGACTCACATGAAAGTTTTATATAATACAAAACCTCAACAGTAACACTTCAGTTTTGTTGTAAATATTGTTCCCCTCCCTCCCCCCGTATATAGCACAATTTAATATCTAAGTCCTATACAGAAGGAGGGAGAGGCTTTTTCGTTATGCAAACATGAAGGAGATAGAGACACTAATAGGGCTTCACATGGGCTACCTTTAAAAAATACTTGCATTTATTTTTAATTGTATACCTCGATCTCCTCCGACAAAGCAAGGCGACACAAGGAATGTTAGACCCAGAGTTTTTGTTTACCCCTGACACATAAAGTGTTACAGGCTTTTGTGGTGGAGACAGTTTCGGGTCAGTCTAAATGACCTCTGAGTGTGAGGGAAAAGCAGTTAATTTCCTCTGCAATTGAAGTCCCTCTGTGTTTGAGGAAAGACAATGAAACTTTGTATGATGGAATGTTATTGGTATAGCTTGATGCCCTGGCCCTTGGCTGTGCTACAGAAGATCTGCAACATTTGTAGACACTGATGGGAACTTGTATGTATAACACATCAGTTTCCTTTCTTGAGCATGTGATGATTGTACTGGAAATGTATAAATTGCTGTGAATATGAAGAGGCAGGGCTCAGACTTTTGGGAATGATCCCACTGAAACAAATAAACAATTTTCCTAATCCATGGGTCTCTGTCTCGGTTCTGTAACACTTTCTGATAGGAACAACCAAGGTCTGAGTTGTTGACATGGTAGGTGTCTGTAGAAGGCCAGTGTAGATGCCCGGTCTGAAAAGCTAATCAAAATATCTGTAAGCAATGTTTGTTGGATGGAAATTTACCCTGACAACTTTTAGGATACTATATTAGAATGTATGGATTGTATGGATGAACTTAAGACCTCCATTCTGTTCAGATTCTGGTCTTGTAGGGTGTAAGACGCACATGCATTTCTACACATACATTTCTTTTAATAAAGTTGGATCCTTGATTCACCAGGCCTGGTCTTCTAATTTCTCCTAAAATTACTTGGAAACGCAAATTGGAATCCTGTGTCAGTTACTTACTTAAGTACACCTTGCTAAGTAACCTCTCTTGCTCCCTCTCTGCAAACCTGAAAGAAATGTCATTCATACATGCTGTGTTCACTGACAAAATGGATTCTTTCCATGCAACTGATGCCCGGTAAAGTAGGTTGGGGATTGCAGAGGTGGCAATAGTGTCATAATTGTGTCTACAAAGCAGTCATGAATTCAGAATAGCTACAGATGAACAAACCTAGGAAACTGTTCTTTACTCTTGATTGCTACTTAATCATGATTGTGACACTATTCCCCCCCACCAGTCTGTTTTACTGGGCACCAGCTGCATGGGGAGAAGAAGGTCCATTCTTCTGGCAATCTGAGCATGAGTGAATGATGTTCTCATTAGATTTGGGGCGGGGGGTTGGATCAGAAAAGATTCTTTAGTAAACTTCTCCTGGCCTAATCTGATGTAGGGTTATGACCTAAATTCTCCTTCATCTTGTTGGATAGGGGCCATCAAAGCACATCCTGAATCATGGATTCCTGCTTGAGCAATATTTTCTATCGCTCTGAATTCTTGACCTTTCTTAGGTGAGTCACCTATAGTGACCATTTCCTCAGTTCACAAGTATTCCTTTTAGCATATGGTGTCATAGATTGTGTAAATTGACTTAGTGAGGACCTGCTCAACAGATCATTCTGGTTTTGCTCATTCCAGTTCTTCCATGAATCTCACCATCTTGAAAAGGATTTTGTGAATCATGCAAAACTCAAATTTGTTAAAAGACTCAAATGTCTGTTAACTAGAGGACATGGAAAAGCAAACAATCTTTAAATTATATTTTCTGGCTTGTTGGATTCTAACTAAAAAACTCAGTGTATTTGCCATTAGTTATGTTATCTGCCATGCATACAGGCTGCATGAAATTGAACTATATTTGCAACTATCATTTTTAATAATAGCAACCCAATAATGCTATTATTGTTAAGTGAATGTGAAAATGTGGTTGTAAGTCATTACTATCAGTTCCTCCTGGCAGTCACAGAATATGAAACAAGCAGGAGATATGGTCTCCTCTAGTATTGGTGAAAAATATTGAATTGAAAAATAAAAAGGGTATGTTTGTGACAGACTCTGTGCCAGTTTCTTACAAGTACATTTTGGAAGTTGAAAACATTTGGTGTGTATTTCCAAAAATCTGCAGTTATAGTATGACTTCAATTGTTTCTGAGCATTGTGTCATTTCCTCTCTACTCTTACTCCTTCCGTCATACTGGGAGAAAGTTGTAATCTAGGTAGCCTAAACAAAATTGAACTAGATTTGCAAATATCATTATTAATAATAGCAGCCCAATCATGCTGTTATTGTTAAATGAATGGAAAAATGTGTTTGTGAGTCATTACTATCAACTTCTCCAGGTAGTCACAGAATATGAAACCAGCAAGAGACATGGTCTGCTCCAGTATTGGTGAAAAATATTGCATATTTATATTTTTTTTGCAGCAGTTTCTGACAAATACATTTTGGAAGCTGAAAACATTTGGTATATATTTCCAAAAAGCTGCAATTACAGTGGCCATTTTCACATGAGGCTGTTACAGCGCTATGATTCCACTTTCAACATCCTATGGAATCCTGGGGTTTGCAGTTTCGGGAGAGGCCAGCTGCAAACCCCAGGATTCCATAGGATGCTGAAAGTGGAATCATAGTGCTATAACAGCGTTGTGCGGAAATGACCAGTATGACTTCAAATGTCTCTGAACATTGTGTCATTTCCCCTTTCTCTTACTCTCTATAGCATGCTCCGAGAAGGTTGTAATCTAGGTAGCCTAAATAAGAAAAGTAATCTGGAATGATGACCATTTGGTTTCATGGCATAAAAATGGATGCTTCCCTCCACCCTCCAAAAATATAGGCTAGATAAAGTAAGATACTGACATCAGAAGACATTGCAAAATTGTCTTGATGGGTCATTTGTTTCCAAAATCAGAGTTCATGTGAAAAACAAGCAATATTTTCTATTGGTTTACTGATGAGGAGTATACATTTTTTTATAGTTTCATTGCTGAGAGGCTAATTCATTTCAGGTTTCATTTGATGAAAACTAATCCATTTTGTGTTTCATGAGGGACAGCATGGCCACACAGCCATGTCTTTTCCAAAGCAGGTATTAGCTAGCATCCTGTTGGTTAGGCCCAACTGATGTAGACTCATTCAGTTAATTGTTGAATGGTGAGTCAACATGTAGACAAATCCTGTGGATTCAGTGGTTCTGTTCTAGTCAGGACTTAACAAGGATTTAGGCTTTCCTGTGAATTACTTTATAGTAGTGGTTTAGCTTGGCTTGCCTAAACAGCTGTCTTTTTAATGGCAAATTATTCTTACCTAAAATTCAACCCTAAAAGCCCTGAAGGCACCTGATCTTGAAAGTTAAGCAGGGTCAGCCCTGGTTAGTCCTTGGATGGGAAACTGCCAGTGAATGCTGGGTCCTTTAGGGTATATAGTATTTCAGAGGAAGGAACTGACAAAACCACCTCTGAGGATTATTTGCCTAAGAAAACCTTATGAAATTCATGAGAACACCAGAAGTCAACAGGCAATTTGAAGACACATAAAGGAAGCTCTCACTTTTTTACACCCCATTATCTGATGACTTGCTCTTTTGACATTTCCAAATTAAGGACAAGGTCCATTAGTTCAATAGGGGATTCTGCTCTTTTAATGGTTCTTCTTGCCTATGGAGGCTCACTTAGAACCGTTCACACATGTGTGCTGCTTGCAAATCAAGCTGAGGGGGAAAAGGTGCCAGGCCAGCTGAGAGACTTTGCAAGCAGTGTGTGGCCAGGTGGTCCCAAGTGAGCCGCCATAAGTCCTTCATGCTCCCTACAGTACAGTATGTGGGTTCCGCTTTCCAACCGAATTGGTTTTCTGACACTTCTCTGGTCCTTAACCTGTCAGATAATGGGGAAGCCTACATACACATACACACACAATCTTCAGCCTCACAACAAAATGAATTGATGGATATCTGGTGCATATTAAAGATTTTCTCTATAATTCATAGAACGTTTTGTAGAGAGACCTTACATTATGTTTGCCCAAATTTCCTTCTTGTGGATGATATTAACACAGCCAAGTTTTATTGATCAAGTAGGTGGAATCCTCTACATACAAGATAATCTGAGAATCCTATTTTAGGAGAACAGAGGGATAGAAATTCAATGAACAAACAAACAAACAAGCAAACAAACAAACAAACAAACAGGATGCTTTATTGAGCTGGCAGAGCACAGAGTTCTGCCAGCTGTAAGTTGGCTCCCTCTCTGTCCCATGTACTCTGTACTTACCATCCTATAGCTGGGTCACCCCCACCACAGTGTTACCCTGAAAATCTGGGGGTCCCAGAGGGACACCTCAATATGCTCCAAATGATGGGGAAAGTAAGCTCAATGGAGCACAAGCAACAGCACTGCGAGAGGCAAGGTAACATAGTGAGATCTTGTACCCAGTTTTTAGGGGGTCAGGTTCAGTCAGAAATCACACAAAAAGGTCCAATGAATGACTTTATTGAACAGTAATAGCTCTCATCAATGCAAATGCACACACACGCATCCATGGGCTAAAAGAAATAAAGAGTGGAAATAAGATAAAGGAATTGTTGAAGGATTCGTAGTTTGGGCGATACTGCACCTTTTCCTTAAGTCCTTGGTCTGGGAAGCAGCGAAAGAAACAGAACTCAGCGAAGAGACACTGAGGAGATTTCATGGCTATCAGGAGGGGGGGCTGGTCAGTTGGTATGACCGGGAAGCATCTTCTTAACTAGTCCAAAAACAGGGACTATTTGTAGGAAAAATTTACCTTGAGGGCAAATCCTCTCCCGGGGAGAACAAAAGGGACAGCAATGGAAAACAACTTCACACCGGCACTTCCTTTGATATCAGAAGATAATAAGGTGTTATCCAAGTATCAGGATCTTCTGCCGCTTTGAGGCTGCGGTGTGAGTTTCTGGAGATAGATTTGGCCTGATAAGATTTTATTGCTTCCAGTGCCCAACTTTATGGGAAAACTCTTACTCCCTTCAAGTTGGCTCCTTAAAGGTTGATGACCTTTTGTCTACTGTGGGTTAGCACAACTTGAGGTCTCCTGTGGCTATGTGACTGGGGAGTTTACTGGCATGACCTGATTCGTTCAATCCTACAACCATTATTGCCTATGTGGTCATCCGGGTGACCTCTCTGGTGGGTTAGATTAATTTTATATCAAAGTTGTAGACCCCAGGATAGGGTTTACCAAGGGGGCAACAGCAGCCATTTAATGGCCAGAGGATGACAGTGGGGAGAGTTGCCGGGGGGCATCTGGTCTTGTTCATACAGCTGAACTCACAGTGATGACCTCTTGTTCTTGGATTTCTTGGGGGAACTGTGAGGACCCTTGGAAGGTCCAGGAGGATGCCTTCTTCTCTATGCATTTGGTTGCAGGAACACAGCTGGCAACTACCTGGCTGCCTTTAATCTCCCTTGACCACTAAATGGATACGTCTGTGCATGATCTAGATGCAGAATGCTAAATACATAGCACAGAAGGTCAGTGTGGATGGAAGCGCTGAATTCCTTCACCCATTACAACCATAGTTACACTTGAATATGTCACTAACAGGATGCCAACTGTTCAGTATATATGGGCTATTTCCGCACAACACTGTTATAATGCTATTATTCCACTTTCAACATCCTATGGAATCCTGGGCTTTGTAGTTTAGGGAGGAGCCTTTAGAATTCTCAGCCAGAGAGCTCTTTGGCCTCAGTAAACTGCACACCTTGCAATTCCACAGGATGTTGAAAGTGGAATAATAGCACTAAAACATCATAGTGTGGAAATGGCCACAGTGACAAAAAATTAACACATTGAATTAATCGTTCTGTGGAGAATTAATAGTGATGATTAAAATATGAATTTAAAGTGGGGATCTTTCTTTATGCATCTTGGGTAGAATCTAAACTAGAATGCATGGTCATCATTCAATAAAAAAATCGCATTCTTGAAGCTTACCCCATAAGAAGCCACAACTCTGGAATGGTATTGATGATAGGATACTGGATACTGTAAGATCCTCTACCTGGATAGCATAAGATGCTGCATTCTTCATCATCGTGCAATCTTCTGTTCATAGTCTCAGTAGTACTGCAGCTTGAATGTTATCAGGTTTGTTTAATAATGATACCTGAGTCTGGCAATTGATGGTGGGGTATAGACCTTTTATTAGGAAAAAAGATTAGGTCATGATTGATGATTGGCAGATTCTTAATTCTCTAAATCTTGTGAAATCTTTCTCCTCCTGCAACAGGTGATATAGATGGATCAAAAGGACCTGGCAGAATAAGTGAAAATGATTGTTGAAACATAGCATAAAGCTTTCTCCTTTATCCAGGGTTGTCTTAAAATGTCTTAATCTGAGCGATCTAATAAACTGGAATAAACCCATCTGTAGTTGCAATGTATCTTTTCAAGGCTTTTACTGAGAGTGTGAAGTTCTTATACCCTTAAAATGTGGTCAGATTGTCTAATAGTTTTTCCACTTCCGTGGGGAACAATGGGCACAAATGAGAATTCTGAGTGGGACTCTCATTCATACCTATTTATTTCCCTCTGCAGTTGTTATATAAAGAATAGAAATGGATCAAAATTGAGCCTCATATGGTTCAGTTTTCCATTCACCCTGAAATATATACGTCTTTTTGCTAGCACTGCATGAAGTGGATAAGACTGTGCTATATAACCAATAAGTGTGCTGCCAGTAGCCATGGTTATCATATATTTTTTGGTTACTAATCAGTAGTTTTAACAAGCATTTCTGTAGCTGTTAGACAAAAATATTTCACAAAGATGTTTTCAGTTAACCAAGATTCCCAAGTCTATAATACCTGGGCTGCAAGACAACAAATGCAATTTTTCTTCAAAGTAAAAATACACTGTTTTTATATTCAGCTGCACTGAAAAGGAAAAAACAGATTCTCAAAAGGTTCTTGGCTCAGCATACATTACAGCTGTGGAATGGGCATCCCTCTTGCATTATGGTAGGAGAAGCAGAAAGCTTTATGTCACCCCATGAGATCCAGAAATGAGTGAATGGGTAGAGTGGAATGAAAGTTGCACACTGTTTCAGTCTAGTGCTTGACATACAGTAGATTTGTGCATATTGTACTAAACTTGTAGTCATGCAGCTCTTTTCCTGTGATAACCCCTAGATTACATAAGGGAAATGTTTACCAGATGGTGGTTTAGGATGCAGTTAGCTGTTGGGAACTGGTGGAATGAATCATTGCATTGTTATCTCAAGTGTGGGTGAGTTGTGGAGTTAGTAAGGTTCATACATGGGCAATCACTTAGGTTCAAGGTTTTTAATGGCCATTGTCAGGTGGGAGATTAAGAAAAAGAATCTTAACAGAATGGTTGGGGAGTCAGTGATCTGCAATATGTGGATTAACAGAAGCATATTCCTATGTGGGGAGAAACTTCTGGAGAAGTGGTTTAGAACAGAGACTCCAGCTTAGCCAGATGTCTATGATAATAAAACTCTATGGCATGGAGGGTATACTGTCAGTGGCTTCTAGTTATGATTGCCTCCAGTATCAGTAATCTGTAATAAGAGTTGCTGATGAGCACATACTGGGGGATGCTGTTGTGCTTATATACTTTTTATAGCAGGGCTTTCCAAACGGTGTGCCGGGACACGTTAGTGTGTCTCCTGAAGTGTGTAGGTGTTGCCTATAATCTTGGAAATGTATTTATTATTTATAAATCATATATTTTTTAAAATATATGAAAGGTTTTAATGAGATGTTGTGTCCCCTTACAGTTTGTTTTTACAATTTATGTATATGTCCGTATGTCTGATAAGGGATTAGTTTAACCTTCCATTTCAACTGTGTCATGAAATGATGCATGTCTAAAAGGTGTGTCACCAACATGAAAAGTTTGGAAAGCTCTGGTTTATAGGCTTTCCATAGGCATCTGGTTGTCTACTACTGAGGGTTTTCTTGGTGCATGCTCCTAAGTTTTGGAACTCCCTACTGAAAGCTGGCCTTCTCATCATTGTCCTCTTATAGTGGGCAAGCACTTTTTTATTCAGGCAGGTTTTGGAACTGACTGGCTGCTTAGGAAGGTTTTTTTTTAAATTGGGTACTGTTCTTTTGGCCTTTCTTTGAGTGTGTTGAAGTTGAAAGTTGTTCTCAATTGATTTGTTGTTTGACTATTGACAATTTGTTTAGTTGTGTTTCAGTGTTCTAAAGTATTGTGTTATTAGTTGCATCTGTTTTCTTATCTCAATGTAAGCTACCTTGGGTCCCAGTTTTGGGAGAATGGTGCAGTATAAACTAAATCCATCACCAGTGGTCAAATCAGAATTCTATAATAGATAGAACTTTAGTCTAATCCAGCTCTTATGCTTTTATGATAACAATATATGGGTGAAAAAGTTTGTTCATTCTTCCCCTATAAGACTGATTGACTTCTATTGAATTACATCAATGTGTGAAGTATGAGTTGATGTGTATTGCTGTAATGCCCCTCGTCAAGAGGAATATTACTCTTTAGGAAGGCTGTTTGCACGTCGTTGCATAACTAAAATGGCAAATCATGACTTGCATGTGTGAGTGGGCTATCTAAAATGTCATCACAAAGACAGTGGCTTCTAGTGCTTTTTCTTTTGTTTTCTTTTTTATAATTTATTTTTATCAATAAAAGGTTACATTCCTCAAGAATAATACATAATCTACTTATTTGACTACATTTTTACACTACTTAATCTATAGATTTAAATACTATATATTTTAAAAAAAGGAAAAGGAAAAAGAAAATCAAGAAAAAGTGATGTCCTAGAAAAGGAAGAAGTAAAAAGGAGAAAAAAAGGGAAAGAATTAAAAAGAAGAGAAAAAGACTCTTTCCTAACCAGTGACAGGTGTTTCCAGAGAGAAAAAACAACTTTTCCTGAGAAATTAATAAGATTATCCATTTCTCTACAGTATAATACAAAAGTCTTTTGACATTAATTTAAATAGGAATAGATATATAAGTGATATATAGGTACACTATGAATAAGACCCAAATAAATGTACTGTATTTAATTTTCCAAGTTTGTTATTAATAAGTTCACCCATTTAGATTTCCAAAGGTAGGTTAAGATCTTCCACGCTTGTCTGAAGTACTGTTTAGGTTTTTCAGATAATGAAATTATTAATTTGTCTAGCTCTGCCATCTCATAAAGTTTTATAACCCAACCATCAATTGAAGGCTTCTAGTACTTTTTAACAGAGTCTGTCCACACATATTTGTTAGTCAACTATACAATAATCTAGTGTAGATACCTCAAGGGATTTGATTTACATGTGTGAACCAGGACTGCTTTAAGAGGTGTGGTAAAGATTTTGGCCTGTGGGTTGCATTTCCTTCTAAGGAATCTTCTGGGGGCCACATGCCAGAGGTAGGGATGGATAAGCCTAAATTTGGTGGGACCATGTCACCCTGTCACATACACATATATGTCTGTACTCAATGCATTCATACCTATCCACACAATTTCACACTCAGTACTAAGTGGCGTAATCATTCTCACATGTAATACATATATACAGTTCTAGAACACTCCATTTTTCATACCCCAATTTGCACACATTCATTGACTGACCCACACCTACACTCACAGCGATTGCTTCTCTCAAGCCTAAATAGAACATTGTACTTGTTGGGATGATGTCAAGCTCAGGGCTGGGAGAAGTTACTCTTTGGACTGTAACTCCCAGAATATTCCACCCCCAGAAAGGCCAGTGACTAGATTATTCTGGGAGTTGTAGGGTCCTTTCACTCTACACATTTATACCAGTGTGATTCTACTTCTTTTGCCATGGATGCATCCTATGGAATCCTGGAATGTGTAATTCAATGAGACATTGCAGCTATCTGGGTGAGATTTTAAGACCATTGTCTGAATTGCCAATTCCAGGATTCCATAGGATGTTGCAGTTTAAGTGCAATTATAATGCTATAATTTTGTAGTATGAAAGCACTGAATAGTTCAAAATAATAACTATTCCTAGTTCTGGGAAAGCATAATTCCTGCTGGAAGAGATGTGAAGAGAGCTGAGTAGGGAAGCTCCGTGAGCTACATCTGATGTTCAGGTCAGAGTCTCCTCTCCCCTTATGGTTTTAAACTAATATTGTATTTGGAAATGTGCTCAAGTAATTCTTAGTAAATTGGAATGGAAGAATGCGATGAAATAACAGGACAGATCCAGTGAGTCTTTTCCCAAATAGGCAATAAATACATGCAAGATTAGCTTCTTTGTATCAGAGTGACTCCTGCTTTTTCATACTAGAAGATGTTAAGTACTAACCTTTGATATAGCATAGAGTACCAATTATTATTTTCTGGCCCATTTGTGGAATGCTGAGTTGAATTCCATAGGGTGGAACCATGGCAGTTAAAGTGGAATTATAGAGCTGTAATAGAGCTGTGCAGGAAGTTTACATATGCAAGCCTGGACATAGTGTTACCATTGTGAAAACACTCTGAAGTCTCTTGGTTTCATATCTGTGTCTATCTGCAGGGAGCTTAGATGTCCAGATTCTCAGATGGGAACATGCAAAAGGCACAGTTCAGATATTTCAGATGATCTGATATATATAGTTAAAGCCATATTTTAATTGGCCAAAACTCAACTGAGCTGACCAGGTTTAAATCAAACCCTATCAAGCCCCTCGGCTTCTACTTTTCAGCTTCTAAATAGCTGTGAAATCCCACTCTGTCAACTCTGTTCTCTCCAAACCTGCAATGTAAACAAACAAACAACCCCCCCAAAACCCTTAGCTGCTATAAAACTTTTAAAGATATACCAAATGTTCTGTGTATATTTTTAACTTGCTGAAGACAATTATAATCAGGTTTTTCTACTCTCCTCTTACCATGGTGACAGACACATACTCTCACAGACAAATGTGAGTGACTCTAGTACAGGGTGGCAAGGCAGGTTCATCCTTTTCTACATGGAGATAATAGTTCTGTAATAAAACTTTTGCTTATAGTATTTGTGAAATGCCACTGTTGTATCTGAAGACAGCATAGAACTGGGATTTGTACAGTGCAGTGAGGCAAACTCGGCAAAAATGTGTGGCATCCTTTATGGGTGGTCCCTCATGATAAAGGGACTGTCACTGTTCACCTCTCCTCCATAGGGAGGGGGACATCAAAAGCCCCAGATTGCATGACTTATACAAGTTCATTGGATGCTGTAAGGATGATTTATGTATGCTTTATTGCAGACAATCCCTTCCCACAAGGCAAGACTGTTTCATTTGTGAGCAAGGTGATTCCTTGTCTCTGTCTGGTGGAGAGCTTGTTTCTTGCAGTCTTTTAAACAGTCCTGTCCAATGTCCAATGAAGCTGAAATTGCTCTCAGAGATCACCAGATGATGCTAGGGGATAACTAATGCCACCACTTCCTTCCTTCTTGTGCTTCCCCCTTCCTTTGGATACTGCGGGGTTGCTCACAGGTGTTTGATGTCAGCACAGTGCACTGAGCAGCCTTCCATGGCAGGAAAGATTCAGAGGCTGTGTGGTCTGTACAAAGGCTGTTGACTTCTCTTCACACCACTTGTTCCTCTGGCCATCACATTGGTCTCTCCAATCTTCTCTCACCTGTCCTTCTTCGATTGTCCCCCCCACACCCGACTGGGTGTCCTGCCTGTTGAAGTACAGCACCACAGCTCCACCTCTGTCCTCACCTCACCTTCCAAGGCTTTATCTGGATGCCATTTTTCCACTTCTGCTCTGCAGCTGTCTCTTCAGTTATTCATCGAGCTCTGAGCAGGTTTGTGCTCCAGGTCAGTTCCCTGGGTAAGTGTATATCTCTTACAGGGACCACACATAAAAGCACATGTAGAATCTCTTGGCATAGCTGTCAAAGTAGAAATTAGCTGTCAAACCACACATTCTGTATAATTAACCTATTTTCCCTCCCACAATAGAACTTCCTCAGATATATGTGTCTTTGTTAACTTTCCAATGAGCAATCACAAAAGAAAGCATGGGAAATATAAGATATGGATGTGAGGATAATGTACCATGACAAATGGACATTGTTCACCACTTGAGAAAAAAAGTGGTTTTGTCTCATCAGACTGAAGAATGAAGAGATGGGGATTCATAGGAAGACAAGTTTAATTTTCTGCCAGCTACCGATACAAAATATTTCAGCGAAGAAATGGGTTTTCTACTTTCTAGATTGGAGTTTAGAAAGTAGAAAACCCATTTCTTTGGTGTAATATCTGTTTTCTAAACTGGAGTTTATAGGGCCCAAATACCTTAAAGGCATCAGATCCCATCTGAACTTGGAAGCTAAGCAGGGTTAGCTCTGCCCAGTACTTGGATGGGAGACTGCTAATGATTACCAAGTGCTGTAGGCTATATTTCAGAAGAAGAAACTGGCAAAACCATTTCTGAAGATTCCTTGGTTAGAAACCCCTATGAAATTCATGAGTCACCATAGGCTGAAAGGCAGATTGAAAGCACATACACACACACACACAAATTGGAGTTTATATTTGGATATGGCTTCAGTACAATAAAACAGGTATATCAACTGTTACCATACCTATATCAATCATAGAAATCTTTTTGCTACACTGTGAAGTGTTATAAGTGACTGTCTGGATACCTATGTGGAAAACTACACATTGGTACTGTTAGCCACAAACAAACCAAAATTATGTTATCTCTTTTTGGTGTCTCTATGATTCTATGAATTGAGCAAACTATAAAGAAGATATGACACATATTTGTGATGATTTTGTTCAAGACAATTTTTGTATTGATCATTCATCTGATTTGGTAGCAGGCAGCTCTATATATTTTATTTTGTTGTTATTGTGTGTTTTTAAGTCGTTTATGACTTAATGGTGACCCTAGGACAAACCTACCATGAGGTTTTCTGGGGCTGAGAGTGTATGGTGTGTCTAAGATCACCCAGTGGGTTTCCTTGGCTGAGCAGAGAATCAAATCCTGGTCTCCAAGGTTATAGTCCAGTATTCAAACTGCTATGTCACACTTGCTCTGATATTTTATTTTACCTCTGAATAAATTTTTAAAGCACCATTTCTATCTGTCCAGCCATGTGTACATATGTCTCTGTATGTGTGTGAGTACACACAGGGAGATAGATATTGTGGAGAGACAGAAGGATTAAGTCCACTTTTTTCCACACACACACACACACATATGTCAATGCATGTTTCCCCTTCCACCACATGCATATATAATTGCATAGGCTTAATTGGTCACAGATTTATGATCTTTAAATGGTTTTTTCTTCTCTGCCCTGATTTTTACTTGTTCATCTCCATTTTGACATTTTAGTCCTTTGAATTGCATGATGAATGGTTCTTCAGTAACTTCATTAAATACAAATTCTCAGGAGAAGCTGAAAAGATGTTACATGTAATATAAATGGCTATATTATATTTGACAGTAATGCTGATGCATCAGTGTACCAGTGTTTTTAAAAGGGCAATTAAAAATAATTTGTGACATATTATTATATGGTTGTTCATGGTAATATCTGTCCATCTTTAACCTGTTACAGTGGTAAAGCAACTCAATGCATAGTAACTCCCAGTACATTTGTTCATTTAAACTGACTTATGCTGTATAAACAGTTGGTTTGGTAAACTGCTTGGATGTACCTACCTAAATACCCTAAAAGTCCAGATCCTGTTTGATCTTGGAAGCTTAAGCAGGGTCAGTACTTGGACCATCAATGAATACCAGGTACTGTAGACTATATTGCAGAGGAAGGAACTGATAAAACCACTTCTCAGTATTCCTTGTCTAAGAAAATCCTATGAAACTGTTGGGATCACCATAAGTTCATAGACAATTTTAAGGCACAATCATACACACACTCTTGATGTCAACAAGCTGGAACGTGTCCAGAGGAGGGCAACCAAAATGGTGAAGGGTCTGGAAGCCATGGCCTATGAGGAGCGCCCTAGAGAACTGGGGAAGTTTAGTCTGCAGAAGAGAAGGTTGAAAGGGGACATGATAGTCGTTTAAATATTTGAAGGGATGCCACGTCGAGGAGGAAGCGGGCTTGTTTTCTACTGTTCCAGCAACCAGGACAAGGAACAATGGATTCAAGCTGCAGGAAAGGAGATTTCACCTAAACTTTAGGAAGAACTTCCTGACGGTCAGAGCTGTCCGGCAGTGGAATATGCTGCCTTGGAGTGTGATGGAGTCTCCTTCTTTGAAGGATTTTAAGCTGAGGCTGGATGACCATCTGTTGGGAATGCTTTGATGTGTGCTCCTGCATGGCAGGGGGTTGGACTGGATGGCCCCTGTGGTCTCTCCCAGCTCTATGATTCTATAATGTACTAATGCTGATGTTCGTGTAATCAGTTTTGGCTTTACAATGGAGGCTTAGATTGAGAATCTTCATTAAGTTTACATAGTGTAAATCTCCACACATAGAATTACACATTGATTGTGCTATGCAGTATTGAATGTCAACATTTGTGGAATTGAAGCAGCAACTAAATGCTCAGTCAAATGCACAATCTCATGTTCACCCACATACACAATGATACTGCATGTGCAACTCCAGCAGATGAAGGACTATGGGCTATAGATGGACTACCCAACTCACAAAGACTGGGGGAGCAACTTTGACAAGTGAATTTGATCTGATCTTTAAACTAAATCCTTGTAGGGGTTGGAGATGATGGCTTAAACATCTATCCAAAAGCAAACTCTAAACACAAGGATGTAAATTTTAGGGGAGAAGCTGAAGAAGAGAATGGAAGTCATTATAAAACTCAAACTGGAATTAAAAAGAGAACAAACAATGCTTTAGATGTCTATACATCAATCTACAGCATTTGGGAAACAAACAAGATGAATATGACATCGCAGTACAGGAAGGTAAATATGGCTTTATAGGTATAACAGAGAGTTGTTAGGATGACTCCCATGATTGGAATCTGACAAATGAGGGATATAGGCCTTTTCCGCACTAGCCTGTTATAGTGCGATGATTCCACTTTCAACATCCTATGGAATACTGGGGTTCGCAGTTTGCGGGGGGGGCTCAAAGGCCCCTCTCTAAACCACCATCCCTCTGAAGATGCCAGATGCAGGCAAAATATCAGGAGAAAATACAACCAGAACACGGTCTCAAGGCCCAAAAAACCCACAAGAACCAATGGATTCTGGCTGTGAAAGCCTTAGACTCTACATTAGAAAGAACTTCTTGATAGTGAGAGTATTTTGGCAACAGAATCAATTGCTGAAGCAGCTCTTAGGCACAGTAGTACTTCTGGTAATAGCCAGTGGTTTCTGGGGTTCTGAGGTATTGCTCAGAGTTTAGGGTAAGTTAGGGAATATTGGCAAAGTACCCTCCACTACTTCCTATGCAGTAGGTATGTGGAAGACACCTTGAGACAATTATTGTGGAAGAACATTTGTCATATCTACACCTATACATTGACGTTTCTGCCAATATTTTTTTTAAAATAAATAAGTAAGTAAGTAAGTAAGTAAGAGGTATTTGGAATCTTAGGGTGATATATTAGTGAAGATATGTAATTGCTTTCTCTAAAATGTGGCTTTCTAAATGGCTCTCTGACATGGATATATGTAGCAGACAATTTAATTTATGTAAAGGGAATGGATCTGGGGAAAAAAGAGTAGTCAGTGATACATAGGCAGTAGTTCTTTTATATCATAATGTATGACTCATTTGGGCTTATTTTCTTTTAATAAACTTAAACCACAACTGATACGTTATAATTGGTGGCATTTATATACATGGAGATCCTATCTATGGGACTGTGAGTAATATGGTTAAATACCAAAAGGGTGTGACAAAATGGGACAGAATTTATTATAGCAGGCAAAGCTCAAGTGACAATTCGTTAATGACAGCCCTGTCAGCAACATTCCAGCAATCTGTCCCACCTCTCTTCCTGTTTCACAAGGACTTTGTCTTGCTTTTACAAGCCAATTCTGATACACAAACCAATAGGTTTATAGCAATGGATCTTGGTGTGCTTTGTTATTACAAATCTTGTTCACTTCAGTGAATCTGGTTTAAATATTATCTGTATGATACAGCGCCCTTTTTCCTGGAGCTGGATCCCCGACTGATCTGATAATGTTTAAATCATAGAATCAAGTAAATCTATTATTCAAACATTATCAGACCAATGAAGATCATATGTGACCGTGCAATCACACTGGTTACCACCTTCTCATATTATTGGTAGAGCTTATTACCTTTTTGATCTAATTTTTTTTTTAAAAGAACACTTCCAAATAATGTTTCCAAGCTGTGGTCATTCGCTTGTCCGACAGGATTCCTTTTTGATTGATTTTGGGATTTCTATCCTACTTTTCTGTTTACAAGGAACACAGTCATAATACTGAAACCCAAACCACCAACAGTATAAACTGAGTGGCGTGATACAGATGCAGTTTCCTTAGCTTAAAATTTCACTTGGTGAAAAACAGCAGACTGATGAGAAGTGTCACTAAAGAAGATTCATGTCTAAAACTGTGGTATCTTTTTATCACCTGTATAAAGAAATAAATACATTTCTCTCTCTCTTCTTCCTTCTATCCCGCTCCTTATTCTGGGAAAAAAGTGTCACCAAAAAAATAATAAAATGACAAATATGAATAATTGATCCATAAAGCTCAATACTCTTGACACTGCCTAATACCTATATGCTTTCTCCAATTGATAACAGTTCATGCTACTTTTAGATTTTGCTGGTATGTACTCTGTAGTGGTTTAATGAGGCCTAAATCCAATTGCTCATCCCACCTAGAACAGAGCTCATTGATTCAATGCAAACTTGCCCAGTCAATACTTACATAAATTCTATTGATTCAGAGGGCCTACTCTGTTTGAAACTAAAAATTGGACTTAGCCATTGATGTGCAGACTATAATAAACATTCAATTCCGTCTTTTTCTCATTCCAGGCAGCCGCTGGTATTTTGATTATGGGTTGTTTCAACCAAGGTTTCCTGTGACATTTGAAGCTGAACCTTGTCATTTCATGTTAGTTTAATAACCAAATATCATATTGTATGGTTTGATGCCAGTTCAAGTTCTTGGTTGGTGCTGATTTAGTGGAATCTGGTTTGCAGAGTGCCAAAGCTGATACATAAAGCTTGCAGGTGAAATGAGATGAACAGTGCATGGGAGCTCATGGGGAAGATTCTTGCTCCCAGCTTCTTCTCTCTGATTTATCAAGCAAGTTATGTAGAAAAGTCCCAGTTCTCAAACATTGCTAACAGGAAGTGGATTTTGACACATACTATGGACCAACAGCCATTCTGAACTTGTACATGTCAACTGACACAGCTGCAGTCAGACTTTAGGTCAGAGTGGGCAAAGTGCAGCCCTCTAGATATTATGGATTGCAGCTCCTATCATTCCTTAGAATTGGCTATGCTGGATGGGGCTGATGGGAGTTGCTGTTTAACAATGCATGGGGAATCACTACTGATTTAGGTCCATCCAGATTTGTATCAATGTTTTCAGACCAGTAGCAGCTATCCAGGCTCCCAGGGCAAGGACCTTAGATTTCTTGAGCCCCTTAAAATGGAGATTTCTCAGAACCTGTGATCTTATGGATGCAAAACATGGAAACCTATCAGACTGAGATGAGCAATCCGATCAATCTTAGTTAAAATTAGTGAAAAAATTGTTTATTTGCCTCTCATTCGTTGCTGTTAATTTAGCATGACTAGATGATAATGTAGTATCCACATTACTACTAATTTTTACAAGCATAGCCACAACAGAGTTTTATACCCCTTTTAGCCTTCTCAGATACATAAAATATCATAGACTCATAGAACTTTAGAGCTGGAAGAAACCTCAAAGGCATTATTAAACAACTCCTGCCAGTGTACAAATACAGCTTAAGTACCCCTAACTGGTGACCATCCAATGCTATTTATGTGCCACCAGTGAACTAAAGTCCAGCACCTTCCAAACTAAACTATTCCACTGCTGAATAAATTCTTTCTGATGTTTGGTTGGAACCTACTTTCTTGTAAAATTAATACATTGATTTAGATTTTATCATTTGGAGCAGCAGAAAACAAACTTGCTTCATCTCCCAGATCAGCCTTTTGGCAGCTATCATGTCACTTCTCAATCTTCTCTCCTCCAGATTAACTATATTCAACTTCCTTAATCGTTTCTCATGCTTTTGGTTTCTTAACCCTTTACAATCTTAGTTGCCCTCCTCTGAACATGTTCCAGCTTTTCAATATCCTTCTTGAATTATGATGCCAAGGACTGGACAAAGTATGCTAGCATCAGACTGATCAAAGCAGAATAATGTGGTAACATTATTTTCCTTGATTTTGGATCATATGGTTGAGATCCTATAAGGCGGAGCACAGTGTAAACATTCTGCAGGTAGAGCCACACTATCTCTCTCTCCCCTCAGCCTTCTCACTCAGTTTAGCTGCTCCAGGCCCTCCATGCCCATTCAGTGGCTAGTGGGGAAGGGATAATTGAATAATCATCTAGTTATGTCCCCACAGGCAGACATAGAACAATGATATCTGAGATTTACTGGAGTCCTCTGAAGGACTTATACTTGTGCATGTCACTAACTGGATGCCAGCCTGTATGTCAGTTCATGCAGAACTTCATTGGTCTTATTTTCTTGCTACAATATACTATTGACATGTTTAGGTTGTAGTCTACAAAAGTTCCTAGGTCATTTTTACCTATACCAGCTGTCACTCATCTGATTTTTCCTCCCTAAATGTAAAAAAACTATGCTTGTCCCTGTTGAAATTGATTTTCTTGGTTTTGGCCTTTTCTTTATGAGTTAAGGTCATTTGGAATCCTGATTTTATCTTTAGACATATTAGTTGCCTCCCTCTTCTTGGTTTGGTCTTACTTGTAAATTTGATGAGCATGTTGTATAAAACTGGATCCAGGACAGAACCCTGAGGCACCTCACTTGGCACTGCTCTCCAGGATGATGAGGAACCATTGCTGTACATTCTTTGGCTGTTGTCCACCTCAAAAGTTTACTTTACAGTTCATCCACATTTTGACCTATTATTGTTTGTAATATTCTTGTAGCCATTTATTGGGGACTGTGTGAGAAGCCTTACTGAAATCA
This sequence comes from Iguana delicatissima, assembly GCA_948472985.1. Lineage (NCBI taxonomy): Eukaryota > Metazoa > Chordata > Lepidosauria > Squamata > Iguanidae > Iguana > Iguana delicatissima. The sequence continues at coordinate 551,834 of CAOKZL010001594.1, forward strand.
AGATATGTGACATGAAAGACAAGATTAGTCTGGCATGACTAGTTTTTGAGAAACCCATGCTAGCTCCCTTTTCAAGACACTGATTGGTGTCATTATGCACTTTGGTAGTATAATGACAAAGGTAGTATAATGACAAGGCCATAAACATCTGGGGATCTTGGCTCTGGGAATCCCTGTCCTTGAATTTCCTGATGTTCTGCTGTTTTGTATTATCAATGCTGATGATGGAAAATTGAAACTGAATTTGATTTTGGTGCTATTTTTGCCTAGACCAGACTCATCATTTCTCTGCGATTGGATTAAAATGTAGGGAAAGCAAAGCAAAACAAAACCCTGATAAATATGTTAACTTATTAGTAACTGTTTAGATAAGCACCAAGTGTGACATAGCTCCTTTGCTAAAATGCCATACAAGGAGCTTTTTTGTTCAGATTCCATTTTGGATTTTATCTTTAGACATATTAGTTGCCTGCCTCTTCCTGGTTTGGTCTCACTTGTAAATACTTCTATAGCACAGCTTCAACATGTTGGAGATGATTGTAGCCAAGGGTATGCTTTTTTTGAATCTCATAATAACAAGCAGCCATTCCTACTGTATCCATATAAATGGAATCTTAAAGCTGAATCAGAAAGTCTGTCATGTGGAAAATGAAGTGAGCTTGTTTTCTGCAGCGAGAACAGGAACCAATGGTTTCAAATGACAAGAAGGAGATCCTCCCTAAATATTAGGAAGAACTTCTTGATGGTAAGAGCAGTTCAACAGAGAAATGGACTGTCTTTGAAGATAGTGGATACTTTCTCATTGCAAAAGAAAGAAAAAGGGAATGGGGACCAGTTGAGAATAAATCCAACAGCACATTTTAAGACTGATTTTATTTCAATATGAGCTTTTGTCCACTTCTTCAGGTTCATGGAGATCTCTCATTGGAGGTTTTCAAACAGGGCTTGTATGGTCACCTCTTAGGGATGCTTTGTGTATGAATTCCTGCTCTGGCAGAGGATTGGAAGCAACTACATACATAGGTTGTCAATTCTTGCTCCTTCTCCTCATGATAATCCCTTTGAACAAACATTTCTCTTCCCTCTGATGCCTAGTCCCACAAAACCCATCTCCACTTCCATCCACCACAATTGATCTCTCACTTCTCATTCATATTCTCACCTAGAGCAAGCTGAGTCATGCAGGCACATGTGGAGATGCCTTTAGGGAGTGTTTCCTTAAGTCTGCATGGTTCATGTTTTTTAAATTCTTCTCTGTACTTCTTTGACTACCACTGGAGGGCAGTGGGATGATGTACATGCTGCATGGTGACAGAATTGCCTGAAAGCAAAAGCGTTCATTGATTGTTATATGATTCACGTACATTTATTTCATTACATTATTTCCTTGTTCCCCTTAGCCTGTTTGAAGGTATCATTGCACTTTGAGATTAGCTTAGTTATTTTACAAGAAGCCTGGACAGTCTTCAGAAAGCTTAAAGGGGCATGTGTGTGTCTCTCTCTGTGTGTGTCTTCAAGTTGCTTGCTGACTTTGGAGACCTCATGAATTTCCTAGGGTTTTTTTTTAGGCAAGGAACACTCAGAGTTGATTTTTGCCAGTTCCTTCCTCTGAAATATAGCCGATAGCACCTGGTATTCATTGGCAGTCTCCCATCCAAGTACTAACCAGTTGACCCTGCTTAACTTCCAAGATCAGACAGGGGTATTTAGGCTGACTAAAGGGGCATATGTGGGGCAAAGAGAGCCCCTTTGTGCTGTCACTCACAACGTGGCAAGGAGCAAACTGCCCCTAGTGAAAAAGTGCAGTCTCTATGCCCCCCCCCCACATTCACTGTGTTCCTCTCTCCTGTTCTGAGAAGGAATGAATGGAGTATTTGTGAATGGGTTCGACATGTGAGCACTGCATGCCAGCAGTGCGGATAGCTACGCCTACTCCTGGCATGTGGTCTCTGCTGTCCTTTGCCAGAACCAAATGGTCACCCAGCTGAAAGAATGCTATGCATGTTGGCTTGTAATTAGTCAGTGAAGCAACTATGTATCCAGCTTTGATTCTGCAAAACCCACTGTGAAATACTGTACAACTGCAAGGAAAATGTACAGGTACAGAAAAAACAAAACTTTGAAGTACCAGTTGAATTACCCAGGATGGCGGGGGGACGGAAATCAAATCTGGCTGACGTTCTATAGAAGGTAAGGAGTCGCCTTTAGCCTGAGCGAAGGTGGGTGAGGGTTCACCTTGTTACAGAATGGTGTGTGTGAGGGATGCCCAGTTTATCTTTGCACCGGTTTGTATTCCATAGCTGAGCTGTACATTCCTAAACAACAGTTGTATAGTAAATGCATACACTAAGCACATATCAGTGTGCAGAGCGACAGCTTCTCTTAGGGACAGAATCTTTCACCTGAGATACTTAAAACCTGATCTTCAGAGAAATGGCAAACAGACAGATTGAAAAAGCAAAAACAAAGGAAAGAACTGTTCAAACATAGCTTCTTTATCCAGATTGAGGAGAAGGTGTGTTATCAAGAGTCACCATCCCAATGAATTGATATTAAAAAGATAGTTCCAAACTGGCCATATTTCTATCCTGGAAGAAACTGATTGCTTGATTAGTACTAGAACTCTGGGGTGTGCAGCGTGTGTCGGCAAGAGATATTGCCTCATAACTGTTTCTCTCTACTGAAACAGATAAATGTTCTTCCCCCTTGTAGAACAGTGTTAATTACAAGGAACCACTCATCCAAGAGCCCCATTTTACCAAGAACTGTGTGTGCAACCCATCATTAATGGAAGTTTTTCATTGTGTGCATTGTGAGTCAGTGTTAATGGGAAATTTTCCTCTCTCAAACACGTTCAGATTTGTCTTCCAGTAACAGCCAGTTTTTGTGAGACACTAGCTCATTCATGAAGCCCTTAGCTTTCAGTAATGTCATGACTTTTTCAGTAGTGTTACTCTTCCTATTTAATGAAGGTGATATTAATCCTGGATCCTGAACCTCACAGCCTGTGTTAAAATATTCTTCTTGTCTGTAGCACTGCAGCTGCACCCTCACAGTCATTCTTTAAAACCAAAGGAATAGATAGCATTGACAGAGTTTCTGCAGTATCCAAAGCCCTAATATGGAAAGGATGGAAATACAAAAAATGGTTTCTGTTCCTTTTTTAAAAAATGGTTTCTTTCTTATAGTAGATATTGGGAGAATAGAATTTTTTTTCCAGTTCCAAGGCTGGAGTAAATTTTCCCCTGTGTTGGGACTGAAAGGGCTTTGGATCCTATAAAACCAGAACCTCTCCCATCCACACCATCTCAGTGTGGTCAACTATACCTTACAGTGGTAACTGCTCTTTAATCTGTGCAGCTTCCGGCATGACTGAGTGGCAAAAAATGTACTGAGTTCAATAAGCAACAAAGCTGAGGCTGGGACTGGTTTGAAGTCCGCTGAATTTGTTTTGAATCTGGTCAAGACAAATGTTATTTACAGAAGCTTAAGAGAAAGTCTAAGCAAGGTAATCTTGAGACTCTAGGGGGTGCCCAGGTTCTGTGTTCAAAAGGAAAACAGATGCATGTTTTTTTATACACCATCTCTTTCCCCTCACCTTCAGAAAGAATGAGCTTTCTCCAAAAACGCCACAACTTTTCAATTCCCTCTACCCAGTTTTCTAACCATGATGAGCATTCCTGAGAAAGCATACACATTTCTCACTGCTCAGAAAAGGAAAGATGAAGAAAAGATCAAAATAGTCCTTTTACGGTGAACCTGCTGTATATGCTTAAGTTAAAAGCAGTTAACATGATTTAATATATGCCATAATGCTTGTGGGAGATTACAAATTTCCTCCATTGAATTTCTTAGAGCCCAAGGTTTCTCCAGCTGTTTTAATATAAATGCTTATGGATTTTCTTTTCCCCCTGTCCTTGTAGAGAACTTTACAAGAATGGATTTACCTGAAAGGGGTTAACATGCAGAAGGTGTTTATCCTAGAGCTAACGCATGTGCCATCTTGTACATGAGTGTATCTCTGAGGCTAAGCTCACTTTTACTTGAATAGGTTTCTGAGAGAAAGGAAATGGATCTCTTCTTTTAAGTCCCAGTACAAGATGGGCAAGTGCTGGTGACTGGTCCCAGCAGAACAATCTGTTGTGGACAGTGCAACTGCCTAGAATGATTCCTATCTAGCTCTTGTTCCTGCCATAGAGCCTAACATTATGAGATATTAAATGTGTTGTTTGTAGCAAACTAATTATAAAACACATAGTCTTTCTCTCCCACCACCGTGTTTTACCAATTGTAAGTTGGTACTAGGGATGGAAAATTTGTCAGTTTTACTCCTGATTTTTTTTTAAATAACATATTTTTTTTTAAAAAAATCCCAAGTTGAAGGCATTAGAGCATCAAAAGTCAAGCATTTGTGAGTAGGAGGTTAAGCAGAATGGTGGGAACAACTTGCATAAATTCATTCTAAGTAAGTATTAAACAGTCACAATGTACCCTTCTGGTGCAATGGTAATGAGCCAGAAGGAGACATTACAGGCTATGGGTTAAGTAGGATGATGAGACTATAAAATAAACACATTTATATGACAAAGTGTAATGGCTGCTGTGGCATCAACAAGTGACCAGCGCAATGGAAAAGCAATTTTGCCTGTGGAGAGCCAAATTGCAGAGCTGGTGAGTTAGTTGATGAAAAGTTATACTGTTCTCTACTTCTTACCAAAGTCCTTGAAGATTATACAATATTAGAAATCTTACTACCTGAAGATACATTAAGTGTCCTTCTTTTCTAGTTTACAAAGTGGGAAGGTACCCAGAGTGGTCACCCAGCTGCTATTCCTGCCAGCCGTTACTCTGACTAGCCTACATTTCAAATTACAATCTTCGGGCTTTAGTTGTAGAATACCCTCCCCAGGGAAGTGTGACTGGCATAATTGCAGCATTTGCTTTGGCACCAGCTCAACCCGTTTTTGTTGCCTTCCTTGCTTGATTACAACACTGTTGTGTTAATGTTTTTATCATACTCCTTGTGATTTCAATCATACTCTTCTGTAACATCTTGGTAGTAAAACCAATTAAGGGTGGCATTTCTGCCTTACACTGTTATCGCGCTATTATTCCACTTGGAACCTCCTGTGGAGTTCTGGGGTTTGTAGTTTACTGAGGCCAAAGAGCTCTCTGGCTGAGAATGCTAAATGCCTCTCCCTAAACTGCAAACCCCAGGATTCCACAGGGTGTTGAAAATGGAATAATGGCACTGTAACAGTGTAGTGAGGAAATGGCCCAGATGCCAGTCAATCATTCAATATTTTGATCAATATTAAATTGGCTTCCTTACATCAGAAACTATCTGTGCTTTAGGTATTTCTTCAATACTTAGTATGCAACTGTTTGGATATATTAATGATCACCTACTAGTGATTGAAATGAAAAATATATTTTTGGTCTCCTTTAGTATATTCTTTCCTTTTAGAATATCATAAGATTTTTATTTAATGTAGGAATGGAAGTTGCTTTATATTTGCTATTTCTGTATTAGTACTTTATCATTTTTTAAATTTGCAATTGCATTTTTAAAAATGTTATGTTTCCTCTATTGTTCCTATGTTAACTTGCTTATATAAAATATCATCTAATAATAGGATATTTCTGGTCTCCCTTGGTATGCTCTTATTGGTCTCAATTCTCTTGGCCCCACCACCATCCCAGGCTGTCCTGGTGAGGACACAGGAGAGACACAGGAGACACCGGAGAGAGCCTGCTCTTCCACAGGAGGCTAGGCTGGTACCCTCTCTGCTTGCCTTTTGCTGGCAGACAAAAACATTTCTCTTTAAGCAGGCTTTTATGTGAGCTGGGGAGTTTTTATTTATTTATTAACTTGTTTAAAAATTGTACATTGTTTTAGATTTTTATAATTTTATATGCTTTCAATGTTTTTAATTGTTTTAAATGGTTTTAATGTTTTTAACTTATTTTTGGATATTTAGATGAGCCATCAGATGAGCAAGTTGTTCTTTTTTGCTCATCCAGAGAACAGCGGGGATAACTGTCCTAGTCCATGGCTATTATACATAAAAACCAGTTCCCAAGGGGTCTCTTTCGCTGGACACCTTCCAAAAGAGGCTGAACACGTACCTGCTCGAGATGTTCTAGCTGGGGTTCCTGCAAGGTTGGCCTTGATGACCTATGAGTCTCCTTCCAGCATTATGATACTATGAGACTGATCAAGGAGGGAGCTATTCATATGGAGAGGCACTTGATTCTCATAGCCAGGGGTTGCTTGAAGCAAGGTTAGCGCAATGATGCTCTCAAAGTGCACCTTTCCTAATGGTTGAGAATGCCCCAGTATCTATTGAACACACAGAGAGAAATGGATTTCACGTAGAGCGGAATCCTAGTAACCTAGCAACACTAGTTTCAAAATGTCCTGCACCATTTAAAGGTCATTTAAACAGTTATTCCCCCCCCCCCATATGGTACCACTGGATGTAGGCTGCTTCACTCTACTACGTGGTAGGGCCAGTCTGTGTGTAAGAGGGTATTGACTAAACATGACTGTGGATCTGAAGGGGTATGTATTTCTATCAAGAAAGTGGAATGGAGTGACCTCTCTTACTCAGCAAATATCTTTGTAATAGAAAATAAAAAAAGGCAAATCAGAAAAGCACCAAATGGATAATAGCCACTGAGATTAGCTATAAATATTTTACTACTTCAGTGGTGCAAATGATAAGAAACAATAATATTTATAATGCCACATTACCTGCTTTGATATTTTTCCATTTTGTACAGTGATATATTAAAATCATGACATACTGTACAGGCTGCTTTTCTCCACTTGCATAATATGTGCTGACAGAACTGAAATATTACTTTGTTATTGATTTAGCTTCAGTTCTGGGTTATATTTCAATTTTATTTTATGAATCATTTTACATTAAGGAAATAAAACAATCATAACTTTTGAGAACTGCTTTGAACTTTTAGGAGCTCTCCCCTCCCCGTGCTTTGCCAATCCTATCCTTTGGTGCTGCTGTTGTAAGTACTGAATGTCCATAACCAATTGTGAGTTTGGAACATGGACAATGAGAGAAAGGGCATCAAAATGTTACTACCACGTCCAGTAGCTTGATCATGTCATGCCTCCTCTGGAGAGTTCATCTTCATCAGAAGATGAACCAGACTTACCAGTGGAGGTGTAGCAGCAGATGCCTAACAGCTTCCCCCCGTTCAGCAGGTCAGTTTGGGTTCAGAGCAGAAAAAGGAGAAGAAGAAGCTTCCCAGGAAATGGTGGACGCTCAGGCTCTGGAGCAGACCATTCCTTGCAAATGAAGTGAGAGGCTGCAATTAAGGCATCGGGAGGAGCACAGCCATGGAACGCTCTCCCTAAATACCTCCTGGGATCTGAGCATTGGCTCAAGATGCCTCCTATAAAAGGAAGTGACAAACACCAGCTGCCTTGCTGAGTTCAACTTCAGTTTTCCTCTTGATAACTTGGCTTGTGAAAATGCCTCTAACAGATTTACAACCCCTGGACTATTTAATCACATGCTACCCTTTGAACTTCTGGCTCTGATTTATACCTTCTGTGTGACACTGTAACTTTTTCTTCTGACAATGGTTGTGACTGACAATAGCTTATTGACTCTTAATCTCTGAAAGTTCTTTGCAGTTAAGAGAAGGACAGTCCCAGCAGATTGTTTTCTTTTCCCGCTATAAGCTATCATTTCTCTTTTGGATCACCATTTCATTAAAACTTCTGATCGAAATATCCCATTAATGAATTTAACATTATGAGTGTAATAGGGTCCAAGACATTATGTGAAGAAGGGAAGACTGAGAGGTGACATGATAGCCCTCTTTAATTGTCTGAAGGGATACAGTGCAGAAGAGAGACCAAGCTTGTTTCTGCTGCTCCAGGGACTAGGATTCAAATCAGTGGATTCAAATGGCAAGAAAAGCAATTCCACCCAAACATTAGTAGGCTCTGCTTTATTGTAAGAGCTGTTCGACAGTGGAATATACTGCCTCAGAGGGTGGTGGAGCCTTCTTCATTGGAGATCTTTAAACCAATGTTGGATAGGCATCTTTTAGAAATACTTTAGCTGGGTATTCCTGCATGGCAGGAGGTTGGATTAAATGGCCCTTGTTGTCTCCTACAGCTCTAAGATTCTCTGATACTCTGCTTCTAAGACATTAATCTTTTTCCTCAGAAGATGTTGACCCTCTTGCTCAGAGAAAGAGATGACTGAGCTAACGATTGGGAGAGATCATTCAGCCACAGAAAGATATCACAGTGCTTTCAGCTCCTTAACACTTGGAGCCCTTTCATACTGCAAAATTCCAGCACTATGATTCTACATTAACTACCTTGGCTACATCCTATAGAATCCTGGTGTTTGTAGCTTCATGAGGCACTAGCGCTTGAGAATTCTAAATAACTGTACCTAAAATCCAAACCCCAGAATTCCACATGATGAAGCAATGACAATTAAATTAGAATCACAGCATTATAACCATGAAATTTGAAAAGGCCCTTAGTTTTCTATTTGAAACTCAATGGATTTGCTCCCAGATCCAGAGAATAATACTTTGCCAGAAGATGCCATCATGCTTCAGCCACCTAAACACCTTCCAAATTTTTTTATTATTGTTATTGTACTTATTTCTATACCATTTCCCCCCAATTTAGGATTCAAAGCAGCTTACGACAAATTTAACCCGGCCCACTGTTAATAACTCATAAGATACAAAAGTTAAAATGAGGTTAAGCAATCAAAAAATTAAAATCAGATTAAAGCATACATCATTAAATGTGCATGCATATCCACACACACGCACATGCACACACACATAGTCTTATACCCACATACCAGCACAACAGTTAGCACAAGCCAGTACACTTGAGATGGGCCTTATATAGTCACTCCTCAAATGCCTGACAGAACAGAAAAATCTTTGCTTATCTATGAAAAGAAAATAGGGAGGGTACTAGTCTAACCTCTGCGAAAAGGGAGTTCCAGAGCCTGGAGGCAGCCACTGGCCCTCTCCTATGTTCCTACCAGCTGTTTCTATGTTTGGGATGGGGAGGACAGAAAGAAAGGCCTCTCCAGCAGATGTCAAAGCATGGGGTGGTTTATTAAGGAGACTAAAGGCCTTCAAATAATCTGGATCTGAAATGTATAGGGTTTTATAGGTCAAACTCAGCACTTTGAGTTGTGTCCAGAAACAAATCAGCAGCAAATAATGCTATTGCAACACAAAAGTTGTGTATTCTCTGTAGCCAATCCCAGTTAGCAATCTAGCTGCAGCTCTTTGAACTAGCTGAAGTTTCTGAAGTCTCTTCACACAACGCCTCATGTAGAGTGCAATACAGTAATCTGACTAGGATGTAACTAAGGCACGTGCCATCACGGCCGTATCTGACATCTCAAGGAATAGATGCAGTTGGCACACAAGGTTTAACTGTGTAAATGCACTCCCAGCCACTGCTGAAACCTGAGCTTCCAGGAGCACAGAAGCTGTGGACTTGCATCTTCAGGAAGAGCATAACCCCATCCAGCATATGGAGCTGCAAAAACAGCCCAGGGCTGGCATCCTATTATGCACATCTATAAGTGTGAGTTACTCATGTACATGCCCCTTTTTGGATCAAAGCTCAGTAATCTGTTATTTTACCTTTGCACTCCAATCCACAACACCCTCAGGCAACTGCTACTACTGTTTCATACTAGTGGGAAGGGGAAGGGTGGGAAGGTGATACAAACCGTGAGGCTATGGTTGTTCTGGACTCTTAGGGGAAGGAAAAAAAGAGTGCACTCCATCCTCATTTCTTCCTTCCTCCAAACTTAGTCCAGCAGCTACATCATGGCCTGAACCACCACCACCCTCTTTCCTCTCCCCAGTCCCTCCTGGAGGTTGACAGTTGTTGTGGGAGGGGAAAGAATGTAGAACTATATGAGCAGAGCTATGCTTCACTGTAAGATCTCAGCCCAGCCCTCTTTAAGAGAGAAATCCTTAGTTAATATGGAAAGATTAGTCTTTTTGTTTTAGTCCGGCAGCCTAAATAGATTCATTCAACAGACATTCAGGGGAGGGATTATCTTCCCCATTGCTACCATTACTAGAGAGTGGGGTTGTATACTCTTTTCAAACTTTTATTTTTCTGCATCCAGCTCTGAGTTGCTACTAAGACAGTTGTTTGCAGGACTCAAGCCCAGATAAAATGTCTGCTTTGTTAGTAAATGCTGTTTTGTGTGAAGATTGATTTAACACATTGCAGGTGAATAGTGGAAAGGTAGAGCCATTATTGGCCCTGATCCATGGTATGGATAAATGCATGAAGGTGGGAATGAGTATCTTGGACAAGAGATCACTCTCAGGACAGAATACAGAAAAAGAGAGTGGTTTCTAGTTGGCAAGGGGGTCAGGCAAAGCTTCATTTTATCACCCTATCTGTTTAATTTGTATGCTGAACATATAATATGTAAAGTTGGACTAGATGTGGAAGAAGGAAGCATGATAATTGGAGGAAAGAACACTAGCAATTTAAGATATGGGGATGGCACTATACCACTAGCAGAAAATAGCAAAGACTTGAAGTGCATACTGAGGAAGTCCAGGCAGAAAGTGCAAAGGCAGGTTTATAGCCAAACATTAAGAAAGCAAAAATAATGACCACAGATGATCTACGTTACTTTAAAATGGATGATGGAGACATAAAAATATGTAAACATTTTCTATACCTTGGTTCAGTCATAAATCGAAATGGAAACTGTGGTCAAGAAACCAGCAGACTAGAACTTGGAAGAGCATCTATGAAGGAACTAGGTAAGATCCTCAAGTGTGAAAATATGTCATTGAATACCAGAGACAACTTCATCCATGTCATACTATTTCCAGTTTCCAGGTATGGCTGTGAAAGCTGGATAGTGAAGAAAGGTGACAGGAAGAGAATCAACTCATTTCAGTTGTTGTGCTGGAGGAGAATTCTATGGATATGGTGAGCTGCCTCAAAGACAAATGAATGAGTCCTAGAACAAATGAATCCTAAATTTCCCCTACAACGTCAAGATAACTAAACTGAGGCCATTTCCCCATGAGGCGAGGGAATCGCTCCGTGCCGTTAGTTACAGCTTCTTCTGGGTCCGCAGTAACACGGACTCTCCCTTAAGCCCTTCCGCAGGGCTCCTCCGTTTGGTCCAGGGTGAATTGGAGCAGTGTGAGGTCTTAGATCTGCACTGCTCTAGCTGACAAAATGGCGGCTTCTGGTTGTTTCTGGGTCTGGACCAACCGCTGAAGCTCGCCATGCCTACAGCCCACCCTCTGCAGATCGCAGGATCACATTGGTGCGAACCTGTGCATCTGCACAAGTAAGCAGGAACACAATGGCGTGCTCCGAAAAATAAAAGACCGGTTTTCTTCCGTTCTTCAAAAAGTGCACTGGAGGACTACTTGGGGGCATTTCGGAGTGGACTGAGGTGTGGAACTAAGGTAAATAGTCCGGACCTAGTCCACTCCAAGGTGCAGATGACCTCTGTGATAGGATGCATTGGCACATTCTACTTTCCTCGTGCGGAAAGGGCCTGAGTTTGTTGTACTTTGGCTGTATCATGAGCCAAGATGACTCAGTATAAAAATTCAGCAGAGTGGATAATGCTCAGCAAAATGAAAGGCAATATGAAAAGAAAAACTGCATTACAGGTGAATATACTCAATCACGGAGGCCGTGGCCCTGAGTTTGTGAGACTTTAGCAGGCCTGTTAATAACAGATTATCTTGGAGTTCTCTATTCATAGGATCATTGTATGTTGATGTTGATTTTATACCTACTAACAACAATAAGGAATGTGTGAAGGGAGCTAAGGAACTTCTGGCACTATTTGTAAAAATAGCAAACAATCAGCTTGGCGTACTTTCTGAAACTGCGTGAAATATATATGCTATGTATCATGAAAGGCATTAAATTAAAATGCTGCCATGTAATTTAAGTTAGTGATTTTGGCTGATAGACAAGGAAACTATTCAAGATAAATATGATAGTCCTACCTCATAAAAGACAGTGGCATGGATGGAGTTTGGAACCACTTTTTGGTGTCTGCTTCTGCCTGCAGTATCCATCTTCTGTGCATAGAGGCTCAGCTGACACTCTACCATTTTCTTCACACTGCTACAGGTGTGACAGTAAATTTTATGTATCAGTAAAGACAAGAACACAGTGTAAAGGCTGACCAGTGTTATAAGGAGCAGATGCAATTTCAAGTGGACGGCAAGGGGCAGCCATTTTTGTGTAAATCAAAGTTCTATTGGCAGTGTTCAAATGAGGGTTCATATCTAATTCATACTTATCAATTATAATAAATGAGAACAATGTTTTAGGAGCAGGATAAGATTTTCAGTCGTACTCTGGAGAAAGAGGATTTGATTTCCTTTTTGAATAAAGTTTACTTTCATTAGAATTACATGCTTATTTCTAGTCAAAAGGAATTAAAATATAAATAAATACTGTTGTTTTTTTAATCTTGGGGGAAGGAAAAAAATCTGAATAATGTACACTTACAGCAAGCTTCATTAAGACAAAATTAATAGTTGAACTGCCAAGGATAAGTGATTTTTCTACATATCTGTGGCAGCTATTTACTTAAAATGTAATTACTGCTATAAATCACTGAATATAGTTTATAACCTCAATAAAAGACCTAAAAAGGAATCAGGGTTACCATCGAACTAATAACTTCTATTTATTGAAGCAACTGCTGGTACCTTACCAACTTGTCAGTGATGGCTTGTGGTCTGTTTGTAGCATATATAGTGAATAATATGGCACGATTTTCAGTGGAAGAGGACACAAACCAGTGCCTGCACGTTCCAGGATAGCAGAGTTACAGGTATTTCCTCTGCAGGCTTCCTGGTGTTACATTTTTCTTTTCCTTGTATTCTATTGTTAATATATTAGGAAGGCTAGCTAGCATATAATCATCCCTGGTCAAAATGAAAAAGGTGCATCACCAAGAAGGAAGATCAACAGAGGAACCAGGGTTCAATGAATGGAATTTTGTGAAAATGAACGTGGACATGAAAATGAATAGTTTGGAATCCATGAGTGTGCAATCAGGAATTGTACATGGAATCAGGAAGTTAGGAAAAATATATTCTCTCAATCTTTCTCCCTCTTTCTCTCCCAGTAGCACCTTTGGAGAACCAAGATAGCCATACATCAGTTGTACAAAGAACTGAACTGAATACAGAATTTTCTTTAATATTTACTCTATGTGTAGCCAATCTTAGCCAGGATAATTTCAGTAGATATTACTGGATGGGTAATAGTTTGGCCAGCGTCTGTGAAAACATAATGCTAATTTAGACTGAGTGGCTGCTATGTGCCAAGACCCAGTTTGAAAACTGTGTGTGTGTGTGTGTGTGTGTGTGTGTGTGTGTCTTCAAGCTGTCTGTCAGCTTATAGTGACCCATGAATTTCATAGGGTTTTCTAAGGAAAGGAATACGCAGAGGTGGTTTTGCTGGTTCCTTCTTTTGAAATATAGCCTATAGTACAGTGGTTCTCAACCTGTGGGTCCCCAGATGTTCGTGGACTTCAGCTCCCAGAAGCCCCAGCCACTATGGTCAATGCTCAGCACTTCTGGGAGCTGAAGTCCACGAACATCTGGGGACCACAGGTTGAGAACCACTGCTATAGCACCTGGTATACATTGACAGTGTCCCATTCAAGTACTACGCAGGGCAGACCCTGCTTAGCTTCCAAGATCAGACACAGGATCTAGGAACTTTACGGTATTACTACAGCCCCTCACAATTACTGAATTTTGTGTACTGTTATTGTAGTGGAAGGGGGGATGTAGAGACTGAAAAATGAATGAGCTTGCCTTCAAACATAATAATATGCAGAAATACATATGGTTACTTCATGACTTTTTCTCAGTTAGTGCTGAATAACAATCAAACATTATTCATCCCTGAGAATGAATGACACAGTTCTCTGCAGATGGATACTGCCAGAATTAATCTTCTTAGGTGAATAAGTTCAAAGAAACCTCAGCATAAAGAAGTTACTTTTTTGGATTACAATTCCCAGCATCCCCCAGGCAGTAGTTTTTCTTAACTCATGAATAAATCCAATTGATTGCCCTGTGTTTGGCTCATGAAAGGACTTTTTAAAACTTAGCACAGATTTATTTCAAGGCCTAAAGTAGAATCAATGGAACTTATACAAGCATTGACTTACCAGGCCCCCTATTGATCCAATGGTCTATTCAGTTGGGAGTCACAACTGGATTTAGGTCTGATTTTTTTTCTTTCTACCATGTGCATTGAACCTAGTCATCAAGCTATACTACAACTTTTTTCTTTTGATCTTGGGATACCTGTATAAAAAAGTATATGAAAAGCAAAATGTACAGAAGTTAATTTTAATGTCCAGATTGAAAGCATCCAGACTGGTTCACATGAACCGTAATGAATCATCTCTCCAGGATGGCTTTGCAGTTCCAAACCATTGGGCTCTTGTCACTCATCTTGACCCTTTTCCCCTCAATATTCCTTCTTAAATTGGGTACTTGATACTCAAGGTGATCCCAATGTGGACCAGCAGATGTGTTGTTTGGTGGGTTCACTGTGGTAAGCATGACTAGACTCTTTATCAAAACTTAACAGGAAGAGCCAGACACAGTTGTAAAAAAGAATAGAAAAGTAGAGGATCATTAACTAGAGATCGGCCAACCGTGTTCTTGAATCCTCGGCAAGGATTCGAGGATTTCGAATCTGAATCCCCACATCAAAATGGCAAACTGAATCTTTCGAATCCACCAACCAAGTATGTTTTTAACTTTTAAAATTGGCACCTCTGGGGACCAACAAAAGTCTGATTGGCTGGCGGAGCCCTGGGTGCACGAAAATCATGGCATAAAGCCAAGTGTGCATGCTGGAGGCTCCCTGTGCCCACTCCTGCTGCCTGTGCATGCTGGAGGCTGCCTGTGCCCACTGGGGCTGCTTGTGCCCACTCAGCTGCCTCCCTCTGCAAGGTAAGATAATTATTCTCTATTCTTTTGACTTGAGATGAGACTGGAGGGTACAGATTGGGAATTATTGAGACTGGGCTAGAGACTTGACTTGAAAGTTCCTTGCAGGACTGGACTTGAGGGTAGAGAATTGATACTGGACTAGAAGCTGTTTTTTTTTAAGTGCCTTGTTGCAGGACTTGAGGCTTGACTGGAGACTGCAGGGTGCAGAATTGAGACTGGACTAGAGGCTAGTGTTGTTGTTTTTTTAAGTGCCTTCCTTGTTGCAGGACTTGAGACTTGTCAAATTCTTCTTCAAAAACACTTTTCAGTATGTGCTTTCTTTCCCTTGCTTTTTAAACCCCTTTTTAAAAAATGATTTGAAAGATTCGAGATTCATGAGATTCGTGGATTCCCAGAACCTTCCACGGATTTGGATTCGGAAAATTCTGGATTTGCCCCATCCCAATTATTAACACACATTTAGATCACACATTAATCCCTGAACTGTTTAATTACTTGTAGCTCCCTCAAACCCCCTTCAGTTCTCCCTCCATCCTTGGCTGACTGTCCTATCTCTATTACAGCTTTTCCCTATTTCTATGTCAGCTTTTCCCTATCTCTATGCAACCTTTCCACTGTCTCTATGCCATCTTTCTCCTGGGCAATCTGTTCCCTATCTGCCTCTGGTCAGAGACGCGCCTCAGTTTTGTATCCTTTCGTCCTCTAGCTCCTCCCTTCACAACAGCCGCTGAACTGTGGTTGTCTGCCATCAACCAGGCTTGCTCAGCTCCTCGCTTCATGTGAACCTAACATGACAAAAGGTCTTGTACAAATCAGTAGACAGAGCTGGACTAAAGATACAGTTCTTAACCACAATATAAACCCAAAGGGCTTTTATATCTTCTACATATTTCCTGCTTCTTTGTAGAAATCACACCAGCCTTAAACAGGTACAAACATGATACAAATTTGTATTAAGCTGACACAGCCAATCCTACTCCATGAGACCTACTGGTATCAAGTGACATTTAGCTCCACCCCTCCCAGACTTGATCTCTTCAGTTGTTTCTAGTCACTAGGAAAAGAGACACAGTAATGTTACCACCGTGAACTGGCCTGGCCTTTGGTAACCTTTAGATATCATTTTGATATCATAATTCGGCCCTGCTTTGCCACCAGCCAAGTGTTTGTGAGGCCACCGAACAAGCGCAAAGCTAGGCATGGCTATTAACTGCTGAATCATTTCTGTTTATACCTAAGCAAGCCAGAAACTGCCAGATCAGCCTTAGGAGACCTCCCCAAACAAACACCTTCATCACAAATGCGTGTTAAAACAAAGAGACCTCTGCCCCAAAAGGGCACCCTGGCGAGCTAAGTGCTTAACTGCCAAGCTAGCCGCATCTATATACTGGCCATACTATTGTCAATTCGGACCTTAACTCAATCATGTAAATTCTGATCTTTTGGAGACATTGTCTCCAGCCCAAAACTCATTGTTTTCACCCAAGACCAGACTAGCCCATGGTCATTCTTTCCCTGATAAACCCCCGCAGTTCTGAGAGCTCCTTGGATGTCTCGCTGGATCACCTTGGAGTGCCATCCTGCCTTGCTGCCGCTTCATTCTGCGAGCTCCCCTCGGCCACTGTGCTGAGTTTCCCTCTCTTCAATTGGCTTCTACAGGACTGCAAGAAAGGTGATGTATCACCTTTTCCCAAAACTCTCTTTTCCATTTCTTAGTTAGTAGTGAGGTTGTGTTTACTTATTAACTTGCCTGCTTGCTAATAAATATTATTGTTGCTGTTTCAACTATTTGACTGCTCACTGACCTGATGCTGTATACATTGGGTAAAAGATCCCTGCTAAGTTACCCTGCCTCTCATTAGCTAAGAGAGTGCTCGAGTTAATTTCCCCTTCTTGCTTGTGTTGGTTTTGGTTATTTGGGCACCCCTCCTGGGACCCCCAAGTCACAGGATAACAGTAATTTCTTGAAACTTTAAAATCTGGTGCCTGAATTTACCTTTCTTTCTTTCTGCCCTTCTTGTATTGTAAACTTGTGGGAAAGAACTATCTCTTTCATCTCTATAAATGGCAAGATTGAACAACAACAACGAAGAGGTTGAGGAGGAGCCCTTTGAACTCACAGTTCGTCTGTGCCGCCACTTTTCTCTCACGGTGCCTGCAAGATGAATGAACAATGAACATGACTGGGTGCAGCTGACACTCCTTGATTCCATCCTGGCCTCAAATTTGCTACTTTATTCCAAAGGTGAGCAGGGGAATGTCCAAGCCGCTCATTTGTATGCAGACTTTATCTTCAGAAAAAGGAGAGTGAGAGCAATGCTTTTGACCCTTACTCATCTGTATGACCCCTATCTGAAGTGCTAGTTTTGGTTTAAGGATCTGCTTTACAATCCTTATCTCAATCCCATTCTGAAGGCAGTAAAGAGCATTATTGTCATAATACAGTGAGGGAATTGAGAGTGAAGGACACTGCCATGCCCTGGGTCACCTGAAGAATTCACGGATGAGTTGATATATAACATCAAGGCTGCCAGATCTAAGTGCACCCGAGTACCACAAATACAGTTTTTAAAACTACCTAAAACATGATACTGAGGCACTCTGTCATTAGAATCTAGAGACTGCTATCTACTTTGGAAGGAATAACTTAATCTTGATGAATCAAGCCACCATTAAGAGGGATGAGAAACTGAATTGCACAAGGGAGGCGGCGCAAAAGATAATGCTGCAGACCATTAGAACAGCACTGCAAATAACAGTTAAGGCAGCACTGAACATATTGTGAAGTTCATAGGCTTCTCTTCTTTAAACTGAAAAGGGAAAGAGGAAGTAGCATCAAGCTAGAGGGTGTCAGGGCCTTGGGTGTGGCTGTGCTGGCGGGCGCCGCAAAGGCCGACGCCGCGGTTACCTCCGATGAGGAGGAGGGGGGCCCGGGCCTTCCGGAGGCCGCAGCCGACGACGGGGACTGCGTGGTCACCGCAGAGGGCTCCGCCGCTGGCGGGGATTGCCGGGATGCCGCGGCGGTCGCCAATCTCGGCTGGGGTCTCCCCGGCGTGACGGAGGCCGCCGATGCCGAAGGGGACCATCCCGGCTCTGCGGAGGCTGCCGGCCCGGCTCCCGTGCCGCTGGGCGTGGCAGGCAGAGACCCGCTAGAGGAGGCGGGCCCCGGGCCCGATCCCAGGACACCGCCTACTCGCGAGGCCGCCTCGGAAGAGGCTGAAGCTACCGCCCTGCCGCCGACGTTTCAGCAGCGGTGGCGGCTCAAGGAGAAACTGCAGGAGAAACACCTGGGGGCGGGGAGCTCCCAGCTGTAGCACAGCTGGGAGCCCAGCCACGTGCTCTGGCCGGATTGGCCACCGACCGCCCTAGGGGCCTTTTTAGGCAGACGCGGGGCTGGGAAGGGCACGGAGCTTCAACCGTCCGCTTCCCAGACATCTGTCGCCCGTGCCTTGTTCCAGCCCAGCCTGTGCCCGCTTCCTGCCACCTGGCTTCTTCACGACCCTTCCCCAGCGTTAGGTGAAGTAACCTCTTTGCATTTCGAGTGAAGTAACCCATTGTTATTTTCTGTTGATGCCTGCTGCTAAGGCCTACTTTAAGTTTCCCCAGCTTGTGTGCTGCAGCGCTTCTGTGAGCGACTGTATGAAACGCTGCTTGTGCCCGACTCCGGTCCGGCCCCTGCTTGACCTCCGCCTGCGCTGACAGATTGAAGCTCCGTCACCCGGTCAAGCAGGATGGAAGGGGAGAACACAGCTCTGAAAGCCCAGCTGGCTGCCCAGGCCCAGGAGAACCAGCGGACCAGCTCTCCCACGCCCTGCAGGCCCTGCAGTTCCAGGTCGGCCAGCTGCAGGCAGCCCGGCCTTCGCCTGCGCCAAAGATTCCCATGGCGGTGCCACCGTGCTTCACCGGGGAGCCCTCCGAGCTAGAGACCTTCGTGGCCAGCTACCGGCTCTACATACAGGTCCGGAGCCAAGACTTCCCCAATGAACCAGCCCAGGTGGCGCTCATGATAAGCCTGCTCTCCGGGATGCCGGCCAAGTGGGCCACGCCCCTGCTCCACCAGAATAGCGGCGTACTGGACAACATGGCCGCGTTCTTGCAAGCGTTCCGGGCTGTGTGGGGAGATCCGGTGCAAGCTGAGCCGGCGAGCCGGCAACTGCGCCAGCTACAGCAGGGCCGGGATACGGTGCGAGACTATACCACCACGTTCCGCCTACTGGCGCAGGACCTGGCCTACAATGACCCTGCCCTCCAGGATCAGTACCGGGCCGGCCTATTGGCAGAGATCCTGGATGAACTGGCTCGCAGCCACCCGCCGGAGACGCTGGAGTTGTTAATCCAGCAGGCCCTCCAGATCGACGGGCGCCTGGAGGCCCGGAGGCAGGCTCGTTGGGCAGGCTCCTCCAGCACGCGCACCTGGATGCCGCCCCCCCGGGAGGTCCTGCCCAGCCGATCCAGGGCAGGTGTCTCTGCCAGCGGGGCCAGTAGTGAAGAGCCTATGCAGCTCGGGGGGGGCACAGCCCCGCCTGACAGCCGAGGAAAAGGAGAGGCGGCGGCGGACGGGTCTGTGCCTGTACTACGGCCTGGGAGGACACTTCGCCCGCGTGTGTCCGTCGAAGTTCCCTGCTCTGGGGGCACCGGGAAAAGCCAACCCCCAGGTCTAGAGAGCCTGCGAGGCCTGGGGGAGCCCGGAAGTGGGACAGACGCGGACGCATCAGAACGGAGACGGGACCCACTGCTGGTGGCCGCTGCAGTGTGCTTCGGCGAGGCCCAGCCCGTCCCCGTGAGGGCCATGATCGACTCTGGCGCGTCCAACAACTTCCTGGACCTCTGGTTCGCCCGGGACCACCAGATCCCGCTGGTGCTGCTACTGGAGCCACGGCCGGTGGAGACTATCGATGGGCGGTTGCTGAAGTCAGGCCCCATCACCCACCGGACGGTCGAGGTGGGTTTCGAGATCCAGGGCCATTTCGAGCGGGCGAGCTTCCTGGTGGCCGCGGTGCCTTGTTTTCCTTGTTTGCTGGGGATGCCTTGGCTCTCGCACCACGACCCGCATATCTCCTGGGCGCGGCGCGAGGTGCTGTTCGCGTCCGAGTACTGCCAGGAGCACTGCTGGCCCTAGAAGCTGATGGCGATCCTAGAGACCCCCGGGGCCGGGACATCCGTCGAACTGCTGCAGAAGTACCAGGAGTACGCGGACGTGTTCGACCAGAAGGAGGCCGGCCGCCTACCCCTGCACCGGGTCTACGACTGTGCTATAGACCTGGTGCCAGGGGCCCTGATCCTGGCAGGCCGCATCTACGCGCTCTGAGAGCCGGAGTTGGCAGCCCTGCGGGAGTTCCAAGAGAAGAATCTGCGTCGGGGCTTCGTGCGGCTGTCGACCTCCCTGGCTGGGGCGCCGGTACTGTTCGTCCGCAAGAAGTCGGGGGAGCTGCGCCTCTGCAACGACTACCACGCCCTCAACCGGATCACCATCCGCAACCGCTACCCGCTGCCCTTGATTCCGGAGCTGTTGGAGCGGCTGCGCCATGCAACGGGCTTCACGAAGCTGGACCTCCGCGGGGCCTACAACCTGGTGCAGATCCAGGCCAGTGACGAGTGGAAGACAGCATTCCAGACCCGGTACGGGCATTATGAGTACACCGTCATGCCTTTCGGCCTGTGCAACGCCCCGGCCGTGTTCCAGCATTTCGTGAACGACGTCTTCCGGGACTACTTGGACCGCTTCATCATCATCTACCTCGACGACTTCCTGATCTACTCCCCGAACCGGCAGGTCCATGAGGCACACATGCGCGCTGTGTTGCAGTGGCTGCGGGAGCACCACCTCTACGCCAAGCTCGAGAAGTGTGCCTTCGACCTCTCGGAGGTTGACTTCCTGGGCTACCGCGTGTCTCACCAGGGAGAAGAGATAGATCCGGCGAAGGTAGAAGCCATTGTGTCTTGGCAGGCCCCGAGGAGCCACAAGGATTTGCAGCGGTTCCTGGGGTTCGCCAACTTTTACCAGAAGTTCATTTCCGACTACGTGTCGTTGGCCGCCCCTATCACCCAGGTGCTCCGCGGTAAGGCGCCGTTCCAGTGGACCACCGACGCCCAGCAGGCATTCGACCGGTTGAAGAACCGCTTCACAACGGAGCCCATCCTGCAGCATCCCGACCCCAGGTGGCCCTTCATCCTGGAAACCGACGCCTCGGACGTCGCAGTCGGGGTGGTCCTGTTGCAGAGTTCAGGCCCGGAAGGGGAGCTCCGGCCATGCGCCTACCACTCCCGGCAGCTGACCCCTCCTGAGCGGAACTATACCATCTGGGAAAAGGAGCTCCTGGCGGTCAAGGCGGCGTTCGAGACTTGGCGGCACCTCCTGGAAGGCGCGTTGCACCCGGTGCAGGTGTGGACTGACCACCGCAACCTGGAATACCTGCAGACCGCCCAGAAGCTGATGCCGCGCCAGATGTGTTGGGCCCAGTTTTTCTCCCGGTTTCACTTCCGGCTGCAGTATGTGCCGCGGACTCTCAACCGGTGCGCGGACGCCCTGTCCCGGAATCCCAAATACACCGCTGCCTCAGAGCTGGAGATCTGCTCGACCATCCTGCACCCCAAGAACTTCGCGGCGACCGTGGATGTGACGACCCTGGCGGAGCGGATCCAGGAAGCCCAGGCCCGGGAACCGCCCCAGGAGACCCTATGCCTGGGGGACGCCTCCTCCCCGTGGTCGGAGCGGGGGGCTGCTCTACCATTGCGATTGGCTCTTCGTGCCCCCTGCCCCTGTCGCGAGGAAGTGCTGTGCCTCTGCCATGACGGGAGGCCCGCGGGGCACTTTGGCCTGTTCAAGACCCTGCACCTCATGACCTGGGAGTTCTGGTGGCCCAGGGTATGCGGGGATGTCGACCGTTACATTCGTTCCTGTCCCGTGTGTTGCCGCGCCAAGGATCCAATGGAGAGGCCCTCGGGGATGTTCCAGCCCCTGCCGACCCCCGCAGGACCCTGGCGGACCGTCTCCCTGGACTTCATCACCAAACTCCCTCCGTCCAGAGGCCACACCGTCATACTGGTGGTGGTGGACCTCCTCACGAAGATGGCACACTTCGTCCCCTGTCCGGCGCTACCGTCCGCGAAGGAGATGGCACGCCTAGTCCTGGAGCACGTCTTCTGGCTGCACGGCCTCCCCGAGGGGATTGTGACTGATCGGGGGGAACAATTCACCGCCCGGTTCTGGCAGTGTTTGTTGTGGCAGTTGGACATTGAGCCCCGGCTGTCGTCGGCCCATCACCCGCAGACCGACGGCCAGACCGAGCACACCAACGCCACGCTGGAGCAATACCTGCGGTGTTACAGTTGCTACCAGCAGGACGATTGGGTCAACCTCCTGTCCTTGGCCGAGTTCGCGTACAACACCGTCCACGCCTCCACCCAGCAGTCCCCGTTCCTGGCCAACTACGGCTTTCACCTGCGGTGGTTCCTGCCGGTCGGGGCGCCTTCCACAGTGCCCGCCGCAGACTGGTGGCTCCTGGAGTCGCGGGCCATCCAAGAGTTGCTGCGGGAACAACTGGACCTCGCCAAGGAGGTGTACAAGTGGGGGGCAGACTGGCACCGGCGGCCAGGGCCGCCTCTGCAGGTTGGGGACCATGTCTGACTCTCCACGGGCTTCCTCCCGCCCGGCCGCCCTAGCCGCAAGCTGGATGCCCTTTCACCATCCGGGCCCAGGTAAACCCCGTGGCCTTCCGACTGCAACTCCCGTGCACCCTGTGGATACACCCAGTGTTCCACAGGTCGCTGCTTCTGCCAGCCACGGGGGTGCGACCAGACACCAGCCCCAGAGTCCCGCCAGCTCCGGTGCTTGTCGATGGCGAGGAAGAGTCTGAGGTGGCCGGGATCCTCGACTCCCGCCGGCGGCACGACCGCTTACAGTACTTGGTGGACTGGTGGGGTTATGGTCCGGAGGAGCGCTCCTGGGAGGACGCAACGGACGTCCATGCACCACGGTTGGTGCAGGCCTTCCATTGCCGCTACCTGGCGAAACCTCATCCCCCGTGGGGTGGGGGGTGACCCTGGGGAGGGGAGTGGTGTCAGGGCCTCGGGTGTGGCTGCGCCGGCAGGCGCCGCGGAGGCTGACGCCGCGGTTACCTCCGATAAGGAGGAGGGGGGCCCGGGCCTTCTGGAGGCCGCAGCCAACGATGGGGACCAGGCGGTCGCCGCGGAGGGCTCCGCAGCTGGCGGGGATCGCTGGGACGCCGTGGCGGTCGCCAATCCCGGCGGGGGTCTCCCCAGTGTGACAGAGGCCGCCGCCGCCGAAGGGGACCGTCCCAGCGCTGCGGAGGCCACCGGCCCGGCTCCCGTGCCGCTGGGCGGGGCACCACCTACTCACGAGGCCGCCTCGGAAGAAGCTGAGGCTACCGCCCTGCCGCCGACGTTTCGGCGGTGGCGGCGGCTCAAGGAGGCCAGCCACCAATCCCGGCGGCTGCAGGAGAAACACCTGGGGGTGGGGAGCTCCCAGCTGTAGCACAGCTGGGAGCCCAGCCACATGCTTGGGCCAGATTGGCCGCCGACTGCCCTAGGGGCCTTTTTAGGCAGACGCGGGGCTGGGAAGGGCACGGAGCTTCAACCGTCCGCTTCCCAGACGTCTGTCACCCGTGCCTTGTTCCAGCCCAGCCTGTGCCCGCTTCTTGCCACCTGGCTTCTCCACGACCCTTCCCCAGTGTTAGGTGAAGTAACCTCTTTGCGTTTCGGATGAAGTAATCCATTGTTATTTTCCGTTGACGCCTGCTGCTAAGGCCTACTTTAAGTTTCCCCAGCTTGTGTGCTGCAGTGCTTCTGTGAGAGACTGTATGAAACGCTGCTTGTGCCCGACTCTGGTCCTGCCCCTGCTTGACCTCCGCCCGCGCTGACAGAGGGCATGTTGTGTACAATGGCCCATCTTCTGCAGAATAAGAGGACACATATCTTAGTATTTTCACAGGCAAGCTCAAATGTAAAAAGAAAGGTTTAATAAACAAAAGGGATTGTTCTTTCTCTCTCAAGGGCAAAAAGCAATGAATAAAACAGTTGGCAGGAGTACTAGAGCTTGGTGTCTTATATATTGCTTGCGTGTGGAGCAATATTAACCCAGAAGGGGAAAAAATAGGTTTTGTCTCTATCCAGTGTTCAACTTGCATACTTTTATTAAAGCTCTTAGCAATGATGTCAGAACAGCCCCACAACTCCCATGATGCATGGCATTCTGACATGCAATCACTGGGATTGTTCTGTGAGGTGGTAGCCTTGCACATCATCTAACAAAGACCAGAGAACTGTGATGCTCAGCTAGTTTTCCTTAGGTACGTGTAATTAAGAACAAGGCTGCATGCTAAGTCAGGTCACTGATCCATTCAGGACAGTATTGTCTCTGCTGGCAGTATGTAGGGTGAGATTGGGCTGTATTCCTGCAAAGTCATCCTACTCATGCAAACATTGTATATTAAAAAAAAAATGGATATAGAGAGAAAACAAATAGTGAAGGTTAAGCCTAAGGCATATATTTCTTTGTTTTGTTCCACCTAAGATTAAAAGAGGCAAAGTGCAGCCCCCAGACTATTTTTGAAGCCCCTGAACCATCCAGGCTCTGCAGACTGCTTTTCTCTGCCTAAGAAAAATGATTTCTCTGGAAGTCTTCAGGAGCATCCATCCACATTTTAAAGATAACAGATAAAAGAGTTCATCTTTGTTGTTTAACCTTTTAAAAAAAAAAATCCTTGTTTTTCAAAACCAGAAGTGAGCTTCTGTTTTCTTTTTTTTGGGGGGGGGCTCCTAGAGCAGAAAAGTGGTCCCTGTACTTGCCATAGTTCAATCCACCTGGACTCAGACATAAGCCCTCCTCAGTTTTTTTCTCCACATGAGTAGAGGGAGGCAGTGGCACATGCTTTAGCTCCTCTCCCTGTATACCCTCCCAGTGTATTGGTGGGGAAGGTTTGAAAAGGACTGATGTGAGTTTTGCAGAAGTTCACCCGGCTGGAATCCCTGGTAGGGCAGATCTTCTCACTTGAAATGGGTTATGGTTCTTTCTCAGACTTCCTGACAACAAAGGGAGAGAGGATGGAAAACACATTCTGTACTGCCATAGAGCAGTGCAAATGGTACAAGTCATAATAGTCTGTCACTAGGTTAGTGGATTCTGTCAGACAGAATCCTGTTTGTGCACTCTATTGGTGTACTTTTTTGAAGTGTTGTGCAGTTGTGGTGAAAGAAGGCAGATAAAATCTGCCAGATCTGATCTGCCTATTTATTCGATAATTTCCTTCCTTCACAGCCATTGCACCCACAACCTTTTTATTCTTGCTTCCCTCACCTGTGCTAGTATAATTATGCTGATATAAGACAAACTTCTGCCATACACATGCACATGCAAGCCACTAATAGTATGCTGGACATAAACTGCTTTAGCAGACTGAGATGGTGCTAGGGTGGTTGAGACATGCTGGTATCTTCTGGAAATGCAGCCTTCTGTATATCTGGGGGCAGGGACCAGATCCACTGAATTTTCATGAGGACTAAGGCCTTTCACATATACTGTTATAGCACTATGATTCCACTTAAACTGCCATGGCAACAATCTATAAAATCCTGGGATTTGCAGTTTTGTGTTGTTGTATGCCTTCAAGTCATTTCCGACTCACGGTGACCCTAAAGGCAAACCAATCATGGGGTTTTCTGGGGCTGAGTGTCTGTAATGCACCCAAGGTCACCCAATGGTTTTCATGGCCAAGTGGGGAAATGAACTCTGGTCTCCAGGGTTGTAGTCCAACACTAAAACCACTACACCACACTGTTACCCCAAAAGTTGGGTGATTCCAGGGTCCACCTGCAATGCCAGTACCTCCATGTGACAACAGGGAATTAATTATCTCAAAAATTAGGAGGCCTGCAAGAGGGGGGGTAACTTAATGAGAGCAACCACCTATGTTTACAGGGTCCTTTCAGGAAAGAACCAGCCAGAGATTCCAAATGTAAAATAAAATGTGTTTTTATTGAAAGAAATTCACACAAGCACACAAAGATCCAAACACTCACACTGAAACACACAAGGACTAGCTGAAGGAAAAGGGAGAAAAGTGTGGATAGAGGACGTTCAGGCTTGAGGCTATATTTACCGGTTTGGAGGGCAGCGATGAAAGCAGCAAAGTGGCTTAGGTAGGAACCTAAGGACAGTTCTCATTTGGGAATCAAATGGACAGTGTGGTGTTCAGGAAGTTGAGAGACAGCACTCAGCTGTCCAAAATTGGGAGTTATTATACCCAAAAATATCCTGTGGGTACTATATGAATTTTTTCCTGTACTGAGGAACTAAATGAGACTTCTTCACTGGGGAATAATGGGAGCACTTTTCCCAATGACAACTGCATTTTCAGCTGAGTGCGCTGAAGTAGAAAATGAGCAAACTTTGAAAGTAATTAATTACAAGCGTTATGTGTATCATGTCATGTATTTTAGGGGCTAACAACAAATAACAGCACAATTATTTTTTAAAAGTAATGCACCAACTGATAACAGTGTTACACTTGGGACATTATAAGTAGTATTCATTCAGTGTTCCTAAAATGAAGCTGTGAAGAGTTCTTTGATATTTGAGAATTTCATTGTATGTTTTTAGCTGCATATCTTTATATTCCTCCTCCTCCTGCAAAAGTAATGAAAAAGCAATTTATCAGTAACAAGCAATGTAACAACTTAATCTTTCAGTAATGAGTAATGGTACTGAGAAGATCCAGCATAGTATAGTTTTTAAGTGTTGGACTAGGATTCTGGGAAACCTTGAAATCCCCATTCTGCCGCTGAAACCTACTGGGTGACCCTGCATAAAACATATTCTCTCAGCCTTAGAGGGAGGCAATAGGAACCCTCCTCTGTATAAATCTTGCCAAGAAAACCCTACAGTAGGGTTGCCATAAGTTGGAGTCCACTTGAAGGCACATAATAGCAAAAAAACAGTGGTACTGAACATTTGTTTAAAAGTAGCAAGCAATGAACAACAAATTTCACAAAGCATAGATGTAACTGCAGTTTTATCAACTTGCTTTGTCCTCTGGAGTCCAACAGCAAGGCAATGAGCTGAGGACAACAGAGAATATGCTGAGATAACTGCGGCATAAGCTTCATTCTGAATGGGATTGTCTGCAATATCCGGTAAAAGTACCATGCTTTCTTCAGTGGACTTTGAAATAGACAATTACCCTGGTAAAACACTGCACTTCTCATCAAGAGTAGCTCTTCAAGCATATGCTACTACCATGTGCAGTGTTTCCTCATATTACAGTGACATGGCATGATTTGAATGCTGTGGGTTAATTTTCAAGATTTGTTTGAACATAACTTGATTAGCAAATGAATGCTTGCCAGAGGCCCCTGAACATTTCTCTTCTGTTTACTGAAATGTTGTTGATGTTGATGTCCTCCAATCTCCCACTGGAATTTTGAGGAAGCAGAAAGCATGGCAGAGTTGTAAGTATTAGTTGTTGCCTAGGAGATTCTCAGTTTTTCTCTTTACCATGTGCTTGGTAGGTGGTTTTATGTGCTAAATGCAGTGAAATGTGCCTTATAGAACTATTAGATCATGAATACATTCAAATATTTGCAGTTGGATGCTGCTGCTTATTGATAATGATGAATTTGAGCCAGGAAACCACCCTGGAAACTTTTTGCTTTCTAAAGGCTCAAACATGGATGTAGTAGTAGTAGTTGTAGCAGCAGCAGCAGCAGTAGTAATACTAGTAGTAGCAACAGCATCTAACTTATATCTTATCCTTCCTCATGAGACCCGGGGAAGCTACCAGTCTGCTTATAACACACATACATTACAAATTACAAGTACCTAAAACCATAAATTATAATAATAGATTAAAAATATCTACTGCACCTCTTCAATGCAGCACAAGGAATACAAACAAGAAGATATGAAGTATTAAAAATACATAGAGTAATTTTCAAGATTCGTATATTTGAGAGTGTTCTTAGGAATATGAGCCTCTCCCTCTCCCTGTGCTGTGTTTTCTGCTATTTTTATTTTTTATATTATTATTATTATTTGGTGAAGTGGGCCTATAAGCATAGAGTGTGCTATGTTATGTTTCATACATTTCTACTGACTGTTACCAGGGTCATACCTCCTCATACCACTGGGGCATGCACTGGCCGTGCCCCCTGCTAGCTTCCCAAGAGGGCACAGTATACTGAGGCATTCTGGATCTCCTCTCATGTGGAAACTCTCAGAGAAAATGTGGTGTCAGCCAGTGCATGCACCAGTGGTATGAGGAGATATGACCCTGGTAACAGTCAGTAGAAATGTATGAAACATAACGTAGCACATCTTTGGCTAGAGAGTAGGATTTTAATCTCCTTTAGTATATTGTTTCCTTGTAAAATATTTCTTAGAATTCTCTTAGGAATGAAATCTGCTTTATATATACTGTTTATATATTATTATATCATTTCTAATTGCAATTGCATTTTTTGGATTTAATGTGTTTTATTTTTTATTTCCATGTTAAATTGTATTTATAAATATTCCTTGACAAAAGGATTTGTGAAACTTAAGCTGCCCATAGATCTGATGATAGAGGGTGGGATATCAATATTTTAGTAAAATGTGGTGGACCTGTAAAATAGCAAAAAAGTTTTAGAAAGAAATACATGATGAAATTCAAAGATTGTATGGTTTTAACTTTGAAATGAAGCCAGAACTCTATTTGTTGAATATGTTAGGGCAACAAAGAGAAATAAGATCTCATCAAAAGACATTGTTATATATAATAACTGCAGCAAGATTGACTTATGCTCAACATTGGAAAGAAAGAAAACATATTGATATAAGAGAATGGAAATTCAGAGTCCTGGATGTGGTAGCGACAGAAAAGTTAACTTTTTCACTTAAAAATAAGCCAATCCAGGGCTTTGAAAGAGAATGGCGAGAGGTATTGAATTGGATAAAAGCATAAGATAGGGGAAAAGAAAGAAAGATTGTGAGAAAGGTGAAAGACAAAATGAGATGGTAAAAGATAAAATGTAAATAGTTAAATATAAGTTAAAAGTAATACTTTATGATTGTTGTAAAACAGAGATAATGTATGGAATGGAATGTTTATATGGAATGGAATGTTAAAATCAGATTCGACTGGGAAAATTGATGTCTGGAAGTGGGGAGAGTTTTTGTTTTATTCTTTTTCATTTAAAATTTTAATAAAAATTACTTATAAAAATATTTTAGTAAAATGGCAAAGTGCTACCATATTCGTTCATCAGACC
This sequence comes from Iguana delicatissima, assembly GCA_948472985.1. Lineage (NCBI taxonomy): Eukaryota > Metazoa > Chordata > Lepidosauria > Squamata > Iguanidae > Iguana > Iguana delicatissima. Next base: position 581,129 of record CAOKZL010001594.1, read on the forward strand.
AGATGTCTCAGGGCATATTTCACTAGCAATTCTCCCAGGTCCCTGGGAATGACTTCTAAAATTAACATCAGTTTGTTTAGTAGCAAGCCATACCCATTAGCTAGTTCTATATGGGTTAATACCCTGCAAGGTACTACCAGAAAAATGATCACGGTAAATATTGTGAAATAATTATGGTTTAATGTCCTCTATAAGATTTCTTTTAAGACTGAGGTCAGAATTTTGCTGGTGACATACATCTCCTGTTATGGCAGTGTATGTTGGGGATTATTGGTTATAGAGGGAGGAGGAGATACTTCAAACCTACTTGTGCAATGATTTTCCAGATATAGAACCCCAGCTCACCAGTGGTAGGGTCCATCCACACAGCTAAGTAGTAACCAGGTTAATGTCAAAGCCTCCCAGCCAACATCTAGTTATAGTTTTGCAGCCAGGTGAAAGAAAGAATAATCAACTTATTGGATTTCCAATTTATTTTCTGGAGGTCCAGGGTAACAACAGCTCTTTCTTTCTCTTGGCCACAGTGCTGCAACAAGTTGGTTGCTGGGAGTTCCTGAAATCCCTCTCCCTCCACTCAAACATCCTAAAAAACATTCTAATGTGGACTGTGAACTTCTAAGACAGGAAGCCAGATGGATGCATAGTCTACATTCTTCCTTACCAAAAGGGTTAAATCACAAGATTGATTATTCATGCTTCTTGTAAATTAGCTGCTATACCTTTGTTTCTTCTTGTAGGCTCCTTCCCACTTGTAGGCCATTTCCGCACTACAATCTTATAGTGTGATTATTCCACTTTCAACATCCCATGGAATCCTGGGGTTTGCAGTTTAGGGAGAGGCCAGCTGGCAAACCCCAGGATTCCATAGGATGTTGAAAGTGGAATAATCACACTATAAGACTGGAGTGTGGAAATTGCCATAGTTAACTGGACCCTGCCTGGCTAATTGTAATGATAGCTATTTAAATTTTCCTTGCAAGTTTGACTCCCACATCTTTTTTGAAAGAACCTATAGTTACATTTCTATACTGCTTATCAATGCAAAGCATTCCCTAAGGGGTTTACAATGTGTTTAGCTAATTGCCCCTAACAAGCTGGGTACTCATTTTACCGACCTACAGAAAGGTGGAAGGCTGAGTCAAACTGGAGCTCTACAGGATCAAACTCGCAACGTTCTGGCTGTAGTACCGGCATTTAACCACTGTGCTACCAGGGCTCCTGTTTTTTAGCAGCATGCGTAGTTTTCACTGTGTTCTATGATCATTACAGCCTGTATAGACATTGTTATTCATCCATATAGAGATAAGCCTGATGAAGCTTGTGTGAAACAGTAAAGATTCCATGGGTGTTACCCTCTTTCTGCATTTACTTCACCACTATAACTTTTCCGACCTTGGGTAAGAATTTGATTACCATTTCCCTGTAGCATATACTTTGAAGAAAGTTGGCCTATTTACAATACCTGAAGACTGTTCTACTCTACTATTTGAAAATTACACCTGAGGAATGTTTTCCATAAGAGAAGTGCAGGAGCATTTATCAACCATTAGGATTTTGTTCTGATCAAGTTTGGAGTCCACATAGTCCACTGGGACATAATTACATATTGAACACCAGTGCCTTCACAGGTCTTGTAGGACCTTTATGCATACTTTTGTTGTTACCTGTGGATCACCAATTATATTGTATATATTTATATTATTAATGTATTCCAATTCACAAATTATTGTTGTGTATTAATATAAATCATATTATCATGTATGTGTATTTGTTCTATTTTTTCTTACAATTTGCTACGTACTTTATAGCTATAATTCCAGGTTTTTCTAATCTACCCCCACCCTGGGCCACTGACTAGCCATGAAGGTATGTCCTGGCACTGGAGAGCTTCATTGCAAAACCCACAGCACCCAGAAGCTAGGTGGTAGTAGGCTGCTGGAGAGTTATATTCCAAAAAATTTTGGCTATCATCTGAGCTACTTGAATCTGTAATACATGGACCATTCCCCACACTAAGAACAAGATTTTAATGTAGCTCAGCATAACTATGCATGCTAGTCAAAAGCTGGGAGAAGCTTTCAAAGAACATTTTAACATTATAGAAAAATATTTCTGGAGGCTACCAGATTTTAACTTGTCTCTGAGGATTTATTTGATGTATGGTCTAGGAGGCCTAGCAGTGAGAATAGCTTTTGATTTTAAGATTAGCAGACCATGGCCCAAAGACTGAGCAAGATTTATGCACAGTGACAAGAGGGAAAACTACTGAAGAAAGTTTGGCTGGAGGCATCTTGGATCCACTTCCCTTCCCTTTGCTTGAGAGTAAGTATAATTGAAATTACTGGCATGCCGTTGTGTTCTTTGTGTTCTAAGTTGTTTTGCGGAAAACCAATCTATGGTATTTGGTTTTAATGAATCTTCCACAATTGATAGTTTTTAGAAATGCTTTCCGATTCAGAAATGTATTTTCTACAGAATTGGTTACTTGAACAGCTACTGGTACTCAAGTAAAATGATTTCAAATGTTTGGGTTACAGCTCAGATTGTTAGGTCAGGAATATCCTAGATCCTGAGGTTTCATAGTCAAAGGAATGACCCCTTGTGATGTCGAGGAATGCAAGCCCTGCTAATGTTACAAAGGGTATTCCTTGGGAGGTCACTAAGCGTATATCTTAAGCATCCGTCATAATTTATCTCCAAAACATAAAGTCTTACAAATGAGGACTCTACACACACACACACACACACACACAATTTAAGGCAGTGCTCTCACTCTGAGATTCTTTCTTTTGCTCTGTGGAACAGAGAAGAGGGACCAGGCTCTGAGATCTGGGAACCCTAGTGACTGCTCCCTCCATCCAGACAGCAGAGATAATTGGGGCCCCAAAGCAAACATCTGCAGGACATCCAGTTGAAGGATTGTGGACAAGGGTTGCCTAAATGCCAGCGTCTGTGCAGACTGTCCTTCTGGAGAGTGGTGCACAGATAAGGAAAAACCGAATTCAATATCCAGTAGAACACACAAGTCTCTAAATGTGGTTGCACAATTAGACTGTAGGCATAATTTGGTGCGGCAATATGCTGCTATTCCTTGAGGTAACAACATAACTTTTGATGTACAGATCCACATCCTTCTATATTTGTGTGCATAGACTTAGGAGACCTGGATCAAGCAGAATTGTGTACTGCAGAAATGTGAAATTCAGCAATGTGAATTAGCCCATGGCTGATGCATGCCTCCTTAGAAACCACTGATAATAGTGTACAGACTGACATGTGGCCAGCTGACTTTTATGGTGTGATAGGGAGGTACATTTTTTAAAAGCAGGAACCACCCCGCGGTTGCAAAGCTGAAGCCTGCTTAATTCAGAATCAAAGTGCCATTAATCTCAGGCACTCTCTCTTTCTGCAACTCTAAACAGGGCTGTAAAATATTAGACATTTTAAATGTTTGATATATTGATCACTTCTTTTCATGTCATTAGCACTAGATTTGTCACAGAGTAATAAATTTATGTTAATGGGATGTGGTACAGTTTTAAAGACAAATGTACTTTTATATGAATCATTTTCAGTTAAAAAAAAAGGGAACGGTACTTTTCAAGATGATGGACAGGAATACTGAAAGCCTCACTTGTCTGAGTCAGCTTCTGACAGCTAATCTAATAGTGTCTCTGCCTGATCAAACTGAATTAATTTCACAGTATGGTATGTCCAGTGTTAGGAAAGATAAAACACTTAAGGGTTAAAAAAAAGAAACATATTCCCCCTCTGTGTAAAAATTTACTGCAAAATGAGAAATAGGACTATTATCTGAAGTTGATTAGAATTTCTAGAAATTACATTTTTTTCTTGTAAATACGTATATACTTTACAGAGAATTTTTTGTTTGTTTGTTTGAACAAGTATGGAAATTACAAGAAAGCAAAAATGGTGCTTTTTAAGATAGGAAGGAGTTGACAAGAATGCTATCTACCGTATTTTCCGGCGTATAAGACGACTGGGCGTATAAGACGACCCCCAACTTTTCCAGTTAAAATATAGAGTTTGGGATATACTCGCCGTATAAGACTACCCCTCTTCCAATGCCCTCCTCGGCTCTCGCCCGCTTTCCCCTCGTTGGCCTCCTCCGCTGGGGCTGGGAAGGAAACAAAATGTTTGCCCGAGCCGCCGCAGCTGCTTCCACCAAGGGAAGCAGAGGAGAAGAGGGAAGAGGGAAGAGGGCAGCACCCCGCGCCCGGCTCTTTGGGGCTGGGGGGCGGGTGCCCAGACGGGAGGAGGGCGGGGAGGCCGGCGCCGGCCCTTGCCCTCCACCTGACCCACCGGCCTGGAGGGAAGCCCTCCTTTCCCCCTCTCTGCCAACTTGGCCGGACTCTTCACCACCTCCGTCCTCGCCCAAAACACCGCCACTCCCCCCCGCCTCAGCGCTCCCTGGCCTGGGAGCTGTAGGCGGGGGTGGGGGTGGAAGCGGGGAGGCAGCGCAACCGGCGCTCGCGCGAGGGGGAAGAGCGGCGAGCGTGAGGAGCCTCGCCTCGCCCAAAACGCCGCCGCTCCCCCGCCTCAGCGCTCCCTGGCCTGTGAGCTGTAGGCGGGGGTGGGGGGTGGAAGCGGGGAGGCAGCGCGACCGGCGCTCGCGCGAGGGGAAGAGCGGCGAGCGCAAGGAGCCTCGCCCAAAACGCCGCCGCTCCCTCCCCGCCTCAGCACTCCCTGGCCTGGGAGCTGTAGGCGGGGGTGGGGGTGGAAGCGGTGAAGCAGCGCGACCGGCGCTCGCGCGAGGGGGAAGAGCGGCGAGCACAAGGAGCCTCGCCCAAAATGCTCGCTCCCCCCCGCCTCAGCACTCCCTGGCCTGGGAGCTGTAGGCGGGGGTGGGGGTGGAAGCGGAGAGGCAGCGCGACCGGCGCTTGTGCGAGGGGGAAGAGCGGCGAGCGCAAGGAGCCTCGCCCAAAACGCCGCCGCCTCCCCCCGCCTCAGCACTCCCTGGCCTGGGAGCTGTAGGCGGGGGTGGGGGTGGAAGCGGAGAGGCAGCGCGACCGGCGCTCGCGCGAGGGGGAAGAGCGGCGAGCACAACAAGCCTCTCCCCGCCCCGCATCTTCAGGTAAGTGCACAGCACCACCCTGGGTGGTTTCATACGGTGGCTGCATACGGTGGGGATGCGGCCGCGGCCATTTTTGAGCTGCCCCCACTGTATGCGGCGACCGCAAAGATGACACCCGGTGTATAAGACGACCCCCAACTTTTGAGAAGTTTTTCTTGGGTTAAAAAGTCGTCTTATACGCCGGAAAATACGGTACCTTCTTCAGAGGCGCAGGGAAACTGTTCAATAGGATTGGAAAGAATCTTCAAAAATATTCAAAAAATGGTAAACCTCTTTTGTTTTGTGATTGTCAGGAAATCCCAGTGAAGTGAATCCTGGGCTGATTAGAGCCTTCACAGTTATGCCTATTTTGCTCAAAATTTGTGCGTAGTATTTTTGTTTAGTATTTTTTGCACAGGAAGCAGCATTTTCTGGGCAAGAGATATTTCTGCACAGAAATATCATCTTCTTTGCAGAAAATGCCATTTCCTGTATCAGAAATTCTGTTTTCCGCACAAAAAGTCCATGTACAATTTTTGTACTGAGCATACCCTCCCAACTATGGCATTTTCTGCCCCAAAATGCTATTTTCTAAACAAAAAATGCTTTCTGTATAAAAATGCCATGTGTGAATTTTGTACAGAATTAAGTCCCAAACTGCAATTAGTCTCTCAAAAACTTTCTTACAGTGGTAAGAACATTGCTAGAATTATTTGTTGTTTTCTTACAGGATGAAATCAATGAAGAATCACATCCCTACAGGATTCAGTCTCTTTTCTTTGTACAAAAATGAAAAGGGAAATTATGAAAACTTTCTGTTTTCTTAATGCTGATAAAAGATGCTGACAGGAGAGTTTGCGGAATGTGGTCTCTGTGCTTTGTGGTGTGATCTGACTTATTTTCATCTGCTGGAATAATGGCTTGGATCCAGAGTAAATCATATTCTGTTGGTTTACCTTAAGTATGAAGGAATCTTCCACTATGTGGAATGAAACATTGCTATCCACTAGATGGGATTTGGAACCTCTCCAAATGTTGTGATAAGCCATTCTCAACTCAAAAAGCACAATATATTTAAAGAATGCATATTTTGAGACAAAATGCTTTTAGAAATGCTAAGTGAGGAACAATATGTTTACACAATATTTAAAAATGTGTACTGATATACAATTTTAAACGCAGATCTCTCCACCCAAGATTTGTTGTAAATATAGAAATGATACAGCATAGTTTTATGGCGGAACATCTGGAAATGGCATGGGCCAGCAATTGTCTGATTTATCCATCCTTAGTGTCCCATCCCTTGAACCTTTTTGCATCTGACAAAACTTTATAGTGGCTGACACATCTGTATCAGTTCCTTCAGAAAAGTGTTTTTTGGTATGAGGGACAAATACAGTAAGGCAGCCTATTCATCTCTACTCTCTGCAGGAGCAATAGGGCAAGAATATTCTGTACCAGCAATTTGCCAGATGAGATACTTTAGTGGGAAATGGACTCATCCCTGAGGAACCTTTTGAAATGGCATGAACTGAGAAGATAAATAATCAAGTAATGGGAGTAGCAGAGGCCCCAGGGTTCAATTTAGCCTCATGACAGCTCTTTAAGGCTAAGGTGTAAAGGAAGAATGTAGTGTACCAGAATGAGACTGGGGCTCAGAGGTCAATCTGCTCCTTTACTGTGATATGACCTGTCTTTCAAGGCCCCTGAGTCTTAATAGGCAGCATAACTTATTTTTATGCACTCTTTAAAAAACAGCAACAAAGGATGACCTGAAGAGGGCTTATGAGCACACTGAGACCATCCATGGGTGATGATAAACTGTTGATTTTCTCTGACATGCTTGTAAATGGCATTCACTGAGGAGATGTTTGGGAGATGGTTCATGTGATGTCAGGCAGATGGCTATGATTCATACTTTATGGCAGATGTCATGTAGAATGATAAGTGGGGTCAAGAGATTTTTTTAAAAACTTTGTCCTTTGTAGCAGAAAGCAATGGCAACCTCTGGCAGAAAACAAATGTAGCTTGTTTGTATGGCCAGAATTTTGTAGGAGAATAAGAGTGTCTTCAAGCTGTAATCTCCATTTTGTTTGGAATTATCAGTCTTTTTAGTGTATGTGTCTTCAGGTTGCCTGTCACACTATGAAAGAAATGACAGCATACTCAGAGGAGTTTCACTGTTGCCTTCCTCTGAAACACAGCCTGTAGAACCTGGTATTCCTTGATGGTCTTCCATCCAAATACTAACCAGGCCAGACCCTGCTTAGCTTTGAAGATCAGATGGATCTGGTGCCTTCAGGGTATTTAAGAAAAACATTTTTTAATTTACATTATTTTAAATTTGTTTAATATTTATTTATTTGATTTATATCCTGCCTTTATTGCTATGTAGGATGAAAGGCAGGTTGGCTAATTGTCCACCGTTCTGAGATCTCTAGCTAGTGGGAGGGACAGAGACATTTAACTAAGTAAGTAAATAAGTAAATAAATCTGTATTGTCAGCCACTGAAATACAGACTTGAATTCTGTGCTGGGAGAAAAGTGAGAGATGAAAAATGAATGTTAAAGGAAAATTGAACAAAATTGCCAAATCCTCTCTTAGTACTAGAATGGAGAATCTTTCGGGCATCTCAGAGACCAAATTGATTCCAAACAAGCAAGTTGGGAATTGTTTGCCATCTCTGGATACAGCCACACACCACTATAGTTGAAGCTACCCTAGTATTGCTGTTAAGTGGGCCCTGATGTGATTAACTGGATCCGATACACCTGGACAGTGTTTAAACACACACACACACACACACACACACACACACAATCAATCAATCAATCAATCAATCAATCAATCAATCAATCATCCTTCATCAATCATCCTGTGTGAGAAACCTAAAAGGCTCCCTCTGATATCAGTGGAGGCTTTTCAAAAAGTGTTGTTGTATCGGGCATGACTGAAATGCCAGGCTACCCATGTTTCCCAGGTAGAATCATGGAGCTCAAATTGGACATTGAATCAAGTCGGGAAGGAGTCTCTCTCCCTCCCTCTCTCTCTCTGTCTCTCTCTCTCTCTCTCACACACACAAAATTACTCTTGGTCAAGTGGGAACATCTCAGCTTCTGCTGTCAGCTTGGCTGCAACAGTAGTCTGATCAGGTGGGCAAAACTTTATTAAAACACTAGGGTTTTTGTAGAGCTTCCAAAGAGAGAGAGAGTTGCTTAATATAAATTGCAAGACGGAGAACAGATCATTCTAACATAGGCGTCATTCTTTCTGTGGACAAACACACGTTCTCAGTCTGTTCTCAGTCCGCGCTACACTGGTATAGTGCTATTGTTCCACTTTCAACATCCTATGGAATCCTGGGATTTGCAGTTTAGGGAGGCCATTTAGAATTTTCAGCCAGAGAGCTCTTGGGCCTCTGTAAACTACAAACCCCAGAATTCCACGGGATGTTGAAAATGGAGTGATAGCACTGTAACAGTGTAGTGCAGAAAGGCCCATTGACTTTTGAAACCGATCTTGCAAGAAGACAGAATAGCTTATTTAGAATTGCTTGGAAAACTTTTCAGTCCCAGTTGTTGAAATTTTTAATCACAACTGTCCTCTCTTTGGTCCATAAGTGACTTAAGGAACCAAGCTGTACAACCTTTCTGAAACCTGGTAAGACCATGTTTATTATTCAGCTGTTCCATAAAAAGTTGTCTTTGTAGAGCATCCACAGGGAAATCAGGGTTAAGTTTCTGTTTTGGAAGTGGTTTGAGCATTTGAGCACAGCAGGATATTATCATTGGGGCACACTGCATGCAACAACAACAACAACAAACAAGCAATAGCAATAGCAATATTACCATGAAAATTATGATTCCAAACAGTAAATAGTTCAAATACCCATTTCTACTACCTTCCATCACGCAACTATGATAACATTTCACTAAGCCAATTAGAAGAGGGTGCACCTGCTGTATGATTTCGGCCTGCTTTCTCTAGGTGTTTTGTCCTCTTTGAGGCTTCATCATACATGTCATTAACAAAAATGCAACATTCAGTGCTCACTGAGTCCAAGTGAGTCCAACTCCCTGCCATGCAGGAACACAAACTCAAAGCAACCCCATCCACCATCTGTTTAAAAACCTCCAAAGAAGATGATTGCAGCACACTCTGAGGCAGCAAATTCCACTGTCGAATGGCTCTTACCTTCAGGAGGTTCTTCCTAATATTTAGGTGAAATCTCTTTTCTTGTAGTTTGAATCCATTGTTCCATGTCCTAATCTCTGGAGCAGTAGAAAACAAGTCTGGGAAGAACATCCCTGTAGAATTTAAAGATGATGTGAAAAACAGATTTGCACTGTTTAGCTGAATTGACCAGGAGCCAGAGGAACTCTGTTATGAAGCCAGAGAGGAATGCAAAGAAAGAGAAGCCTCAGTGGATGACAGATGAACGTCTTCAAACAGTTAAGGACAGAAAAGAAGCAAAAGTAAAAGGTGATAGAAATAGAGTCAGAACCCTGAATGCAACTGTTCAATGACTTGTGTGCAGGAACAGGAAGACTACTATAATAATCAATGCAGAGAAATGGAAGATGACAACAAAAAAGGAAGAACAAGAGACTTCTACAGGATCTGAGAAGTCATAGGAAAATTTAAACCAAGAGTGAAGATGCTCTATAACCAGGAGGGGAACACATTACATGACCAAGTAGAAATAAAATTATGATGGAAACAATACACAGAAGAAGTATTGGGGATTCCCTCCTCTGTTCCCCTTCAGTTAGATCAATACACAGTGTGAGGATGTGGGAGACATCATTTCTCAGTTGTAGCACCCCAACTATGGAATGCCGTCCCCAGGGAGGCCCACTTGACTCCAGTGCTAGTTTCATTTGGGTGCCACTAAAATACATGACTATGAAGCTCCACTGATTTATTTCAAATGTACATTGCGTTAGATTCAAAGATCAGTCCTACTGCCCCTTCCTAAATGAAGGTCAGAGCTAGATTGCGCCCTGAATCTGGTTGGAAGGAGTTTTACAGACACACAGACATAGTTTTTGCAAAACAGGGTCCATTATTATGAATTCTGCTTTCAGCCAAGCTGTATAGAGATTGATCAGATGGACAAACTTTATTTGAAGCATCTGCATATTTATAGAACTTTCAGTATTGTGTGAACCAGGGAAAAAAATAAGTGAAAGTCATTTAACATATGTTGCAAGGTCTAGAGAACAGGGTCTTTGTGAGCATTCTAGCATAAGCATCATTCTTCCTGTAAACAAATGGAAGTTCTCAGAATAGTACAGTTTCAAAATTGTCCTTGCTACCTTATCGATGGCATTGACTTTAGACATAGTTCTTGCAGTTAGTAGTTTGCAAAAAGCCAGTACGACAGAATGGATTCAAATCAAAATGTATTCAAAGATTTTTAACCCAAAGAAGGGCTTATTTTACAGTTGCTTAGGAAATCAGAAATAAACGACTAAATGCTTGAAAACTGTTGTGAACAGATATGTGCAGAATTTTAAAATTATTTATGCATTTGTAAACATTTTAACATTGATTTTACCTGTAAGCTTCCTTGAAATCCTTTGATGTAAAGTGGGGTAAAAATATTTTAACAGATTGCTAAATAACCCCACACACATGACAGCTACACCCCAGGTTCTGAATACAGCCCATCTTGAGAGGGAAGCAGAGGCCTGTTTTCATCTATGGGGTTTAGAATTGGCTGCTGCAGATTGAACGTGGCAAGTAAGAATGGATAGATCTACCAAGCCCATTTCCACAGATTTGTTCCTTTTTCCTGCTCTACATCCCTTCCGTCTCAGTTTTGTGCAGATTTGTTTTGAAAACCCCTCTCTACAGTTTTCTGTGTATATTTTTCAAATAGATGCATTGCAGCAAAGGACGGTCATGTGTCCACAAGACTATTTATGTAGCCCTGGTGCCCTTTCCAATTTTTTTTTGGGGGGGTGGGTAGACTGGTCAATCATATACCTCAGAATCCTCCAGGAGTACAATTGGCCAATTCAGGCCATACTTTACCCCTTCCTGGATCTGCTTTAGGCTGTTTCTCCTCAACTAGAAATGGCTGGCAATCACTTCAATTTTTGGGAAACTTCATTGCGTGCAATTTTCTTTTCTGGACTGTTAGTTGGATTTGTAATTGGTTGACCGACCGAACCCAAAGAGTGATCATGAATGGCTGCTTTTCATCCTGGAGAGAAGTGACTAGTGGGGTGCCACAGGGTTCTGTTCTGGGCCCAGTGCTGTTCAATATTTTTATCAACGACTTGGATGAAGGAATAGAGGGCATGCTCATCAAATTTGAGGATGACACCAAATTGGGAGGGGTTGCTAATATGCCAGAGGACAGGATCAAAATTCAAAATGACCTGGATAGATTGGGGAGCTGGGCCAAGGCTAACAAAATGAAATTCAACATAGATAAGTGTAAGGTCCTACACTTAGGTAGAAAAAATGGAATACAGAAATATAGGATGGGGGGCACGTGGCTGGATAGCAGTACATGTGAAAGGGATCTAGGAGTCTTCATAGACCACAAGCTGAACATGAGTCAGCAGTGTGATGCGGCAGCCAAGAAAGCCAATGCAATTCTCGGCTGCATCAACAGAAGTATGGTGTCTAGATCGAGGGAGGTACTGGTACCACTCTACTCTGCTTTGGTTAGACTTCATCTTGAATACTGTGTCCAGTTCTGGGCAACCCAATTCAAGAAGGACATGGTCAAGCTGGAGCAAGTCCAGAGAAGGGCGACCAAAATGGTAAGAGGCCTGGAAGACATGCCCTATGAGGGTAGACTTAGAGAGCTGGGTATGTTTAGTCTGCAGCAGAGAAGGTTAAGAGTGGACATGATAGCTATGTTTAAATATTTGAAGGGATGCCATGTAGAGGAAGGAGAGGGCTTGTTTTCTGCTTCTCCAGAGACCAGGACAAGGAGCAATGGATTCAAGCTGCAGGAAAGGAGATTCCACCTGAGCCTCAGGAAGAACTTCCTGACAGTCAGGGCTGTCCGGCAGTGGAACATGCTGCCTCAGAGTGTAGTGGAGTCTCCTTCCTTGGAGGTTTTTAAGCAGAGGCTGGATGGCCATCTGTCGGGAGTGCTTTGAGGGTGTTCCTGCATAGCAGGGGGTTAGACTGGATGGCCCGTGTGGTCTCTTCCAACTTTACATTTCTATGGTTCTATGATTCTATGAAAACTATGTATTTCTCACCACAGATTCAGAGGTGTACTCTGGGAAAGAATGAAAGCACTATCCCCCAACGGAATTTTTCTCCAGTGCTCAAATTTCTAGGCTTGCAAGAATGAGAAACTGAAAATTGCTCATACTTAGATCTCTTTCATTTCCTATGTTTGTGTTTCCTTGGTAACTTTGCCTGCCCATTTTCTTTGGATACCTAAACTGTATTTCTAAATACTCTGCTGAAGCTTTAAGTTACTGTCAAATTTATTGTGGGGAGGACAATTCTTATTTTGGGGGCAATGCTATCATTTTGCCCTGTCTGGTAGCTACCCTCTATACAGATTTTGTCTGATTCTATGTTCAGCTTGGAAAGTATAAGTAGTGGCTTGATACTGCTTTGTTTTAAAAATTTTCTTCACACAATTGAGGAAATTTCTCTTACATTGCTAATGAGAAGGAGAACAATTGTGTTTCTTGTATTAAATATGAAAGAGGCAGGGAAGAAATGTTCATGCAGAAGGTCATCATAATTGTTCACAGATTAAACAAAAACTCTGTTCACCATAGTGCTTCCTTGTTTTCTCCTATAGAAGTTGTAATGTCAGCTGTATTTTGCTCATTCATGTCATAATAATAATAATAATAATAATAATAATAATAATAGAGTAAATACAAAAGAAATCTAGGTAGCTCGCCTAGTTGCTGTTTCTCTGAGTGACACAGCAGGATTTTAAAAGATGGTTAGCGATTCTTGAGCTTGTTATTTATGTTGCATTCAACACCCAGCCTACTTGCTGGTTGTATCCTTCCCTCAATACCTTTTTAGGTAATTTATAAAAAGCAAGTTGAGAAGAGACTTCACACAAACTCTCTTTGTCAGACACAACAACAAGAACAAATATAACTGCATTCTAATTCTTGACTTGTCCTATCTAACACTTATCACCCTTTCCCATAAAGCAGGAGACTATAAACCCTACAAAAGTGCTTTTATTTGATCACAAATACAAAATTGGTGCACAGCAGTAATTAAATTTTCACTCACACTTAATTGGATTTTATGTGGTGGGGGGAGAACAGAGGCTTTTAGCATGGATGAGACTAAAACAGCTCCTCACACTTGATTTCCCTCATACTTGACGGAGAGCTTCATTAGAACACAGGCGTACCTCCAGGCAGATCATCAATTTTCGTGGATGTAATCTGGGAAGCCAAATGTTTGTGGAAGCTATGGTCTGCCCAAACTAGCACAAATGTATTAATGCTGATTTGAACTAGGCAGCATCTATTTTTTTGGTTTCTTTTGTCATGTTATGAATTAATTTCCTAAGCATAATAAGATTGCAGATTCTCATAAAAAGAGATGTACTGTATAACCCCTGTTTTTTTTTTTTTAAATATCCCTGATGGTTTGAGGCTAAGATGGTTTCAAGTTGACTCTGCTCCACAAAGCCAGGACATTTAAAACTAAGGCTGATGCCTTAATTAGGCATGTTCCATCATTAGGGTGAATGTTGTACACTGTCACAAATTGTGTGCACTTACAACTTACCTCTGTGCACCCAGATTTTACCTCAGCTACTTAGACTCAAATCCACATAGAGAGGACAGATCAGCAAAGATGCCCTTTTGAAATATTTGAGTGTTACTGTCCTGCTAGAGAAATAAGTCTGTGATGTGGCTGGCTGGGAGTTCCATGTCACTGGGGTACTGCATATGTTTGGGCTCTGAAAGGAGATACCTGAAATGCTGGACACTATCCCCCAAATAGGTCCAGAACTTTAGATAATGCCTTTGAAACTTAGGCCCTTTCCACATGGGGGACGGGGAAACGGGGCAGCGCACGCAGGGACGGATCTTACCTGAAAACGGGTTGCTCCGTCCCTGCGGGGAGCGTGCATTCGCCGCTCCACACGCTGGCGAATTTCAGCGGTGTTCGGCGGTGCCCAAAATGGCAGCCGGCGACTTCTGGCGGCGCCCCGCCAATTAGGACAATGCGCCAGCCAGAAGCCCATCCCCGGGCAGCTCTGCAGGGACGCGCTAGCACGTCCCTGCAGTTCTTTACCGGGGGCTGCTATGGGGCAGTGCGGGTAAGTTTTATAAAAACCACTTTTGAAGGTGGTTTTTATAAAACTCACAGTGCTACCCCCGGGGCTGCGCTAGAACAGTTTGAGGTCTAGAATCTCACTATTTTTTAACTGCTCTAGCACAGACCCCGGTGAAGAAGACCTCCTGGAGAGGTCGCTCTAGCGTGGGCAATATGCCCATGTGGAAATGGCCATAGATCTGGAGCACTTATACTATGCCATTGACATGGGAGTCCCCAGCTGCCAGTGCTCATGCATTTTTTTTCCTGTGTGTTTTGAGAAATGAAAGAGATAGTAGTGGATCTCTCAAGCAGTGTAATCAAACTGATATGTCAGAAGCTGAATAACAACCAGTTCCACACCCACACCCCTACATACAGAAAGTATAGCAGAGAAAAGAAACGAGCTTCTTTGTAAAAAAAACAAAAAAAAAACAGAACAAAAACATATAAAACCCTTACAAATACTTGCACATAGTCAAATATATAGTCTAATGGAGGTAATAGAGGGAAGAGAAAATGGCTACAGGTTAGAGTGATGCAGGAAGAGAGAGGATGTGATAAAATAAACACAAATATGTAGCTGTGCTTAAATTCCTGTGGAGCAGCATTAAGACTAGCAAGGAGTGAGTACAGGCATGCAAACATTGCTAACTATGATGCCCCCATACCACTTGAGAGTTCTTCATCATCAAAAGATGAACCAGACTTACTGGTGGAGGAGTAACAGCAGAGGCCTGATAGCCACTAGCCCCTTTTTTGATCAGGTGCAGTGCTGGAAGAAATGCTTCCTAGTCCTAGAAAAAGGAGGGAGCTCAGGGATCTGGCCCAGATAATTCCCTCCAGTGATAGTGGACTTGCAAATGTCTCTCAACAACTCAACCGCCAGAGACAATGGAAACCGAAACTAAACGAACAATCTTCAACTCCCTTCCCATTCCCTGGCAAAGTTTTCTTTTATTCGCTTTCCTGCCCAGCAATCAAGTAGCTACATGTTTCCCATCAGTCCTTTGTCACGTAATGCTAAGACTATTTACATATTCTGGACCTCATTGTCCACTTTGTAGACTTCGTTATCTACTCTGGCAGAGAGCAATTAACCCCTTCATTCCCCGGGGAGAAATGGGATATTTAAACCCCAATTCTGAATTAGCGAACTCATAGTACTTTTGGTGTACTGACTCAATCTACTGCTCCAATTCCTGATCCAATACTACACCTGGACCCTTGGTCTGAGCCACAGCACCTCCTTTCTTCATTTCTGTGTAGGTAAATATCACCCACATCACCCTAAACTCTTGCTATCCAAATCTTTCCTGTCTTTTCTTTCAGTTAGCCTTGTGTGATTGTGAGACTGCTTGGATCTGGTGTGTGTGCATAATTGTTAATTTGCTCAATTAAACTTTTGACATTAAAGCTTACTTTTGAATCTGCAACTGGTTCTTCCCTGCATTAGTACCAGTATATAGAGGTGCAAATTATCTCGTAAGGTTACTGCCTTTACTGCCCTCTTTGAACTAATATTCCCCACTGTTTCACACAGAGGCACCTGTGGTACATGCAGACTTCTGTGTCACTCATGTTCTGGAGTAACAATTCAAGCTGCTGTTGATGGCTTTATGACCTTGTCATGGACTGAGATTGCTGTTTTCTTAATAAAGGTATTGATCACTGTTGAATATTGTGAATTCATGAAGGTGGGTGAAACATAAAGACAATCAAAGAAGATATGCATTGTAGGCAACATCACATGGCAATTAAGGAAGCCACACTGCTGGATCTGTGCATCTCAAGAGTACATTCTGTTGGTGCCAAGTCCTTATTGTTTTGCAAACTTTCTTCTCAAGCCAAATCGGCATTCCGTGTGTTCTCAATTTCACAGTTCAAGGAATCCTCGCTTCACAATCCAAACCCCTCCTTCCAACAATGCACTGCGCGCGGCCATTTCAGTTTGGTTCAGGACCGTAATTTTCCCCTCTGGAACTCATTCGTTCATCACATACATGACCCTTGGCTGCAGCAGAGGGCATCCATACCTTCGAGGACATCTGGCCAATGTTCGGCGAAGGACCGCCTTGTGAGTATGTAGAATGAATGTGAAATGTGAATGTGTGAGTGAAAGAAAGCTCTTGATACGGAAATGTGATTTTTGTATTTCATGTCTTAATAAATGTTACATGCATAGTGGTTAAACCCAGATCTGGTTTCCTATGTGTCTTCTGTTGGGATCCTATAGTCTAGGGTGGCTGAACTTCTCTCTGGATCAAACGTACCAACAATCTCGGTCCATGACAACCTTGGGCTGTCTAACTACCTAGTCACAGCTAATCCCTGGAATCCTTTCTTGATTCCAGATTGCTTGACACCAGCTGCCTCTTGTTCCTGACAAAGGTTACTAGGTCTTGACTCCCAAGTAACAAGGACTTATAGACTTTGGTCTTCTGAATCTTGTTTACAGTTAAGAGAAGGACACTAACTCTAACATTTTGTTGCTTACATTAGCACATGTCAGGATGGCTAACAGAGAGGGAAGGAACTCTCTTCTTGCACTGTTCCCCATCTTTAAGACTGAAGGGCAGTACTTGATTTTGGAGAGTGGCATGATGGACAAGAGGGAGAAGAAATAAAAATTCATTGACTACAGGCCTGCTGCAAGACATCTTGCTGTACCGAATGCTTGGTACAGTGGAGCAGGTGCTTGCTGTGGAATGTGAGATACTTGATATAGTGGGGAAAGAGGGAAGCGATTGAGAAAGCTGCCTTCTGCTCAACGAGACCATTAGTCTATCTAGCCCAGTATTGTGTGCCCCAACTGGCAGCAGTTCTACCAAGTCTCAAGCAGAGACTTGGGTGGCCATGGCCAGTCACACTCTCCCAGTCTCAGAGGAAGGGAAAGACAACTCCCTCCCCACACTGAACAAATTTTTCCAAGAAAATCCATGACAGGTTCGCCTTGGGTCCATCATAAATCAAAAATGACTTGAAGGCATACAGCAACAACATGCTTTTGTGGTGCTTACAAAAGAGGATGACTATAGCCACCTTGTGCATGCCTGTTCAGTAAAAAGTCCCACTGGATTCAGTGGGTCTTATTCCTAGATAAGTGTGTACAGGATTGCACTCTTACTTATTTTGATTGTTTAAGGAATTTTAAATTGTCATATTATAAATATTATATTTATATTTTGTGGTTTGGCTGTTGGACTAGGAATAAAGGAGACTAGAATGTGATGATTCAGTGCTGCTGGTTCAGTGCTGACAATTCAGAGTTTTTTACACTTTCAATTTACATTGAAATCCTCTTTTAAATTTATATTTCCCCTTAATGCCCTCACTGCCATCTCGACATCATCTTTACAGGAAAGATGGCTAGAGAAGAAAGTAGCACAATGCATCCTGGTAGTTGTAGTCTACCATTCTGAATGGCTTATTGGAATTGTTGGGATGCTTTGGGAATGAGAAGGGAAAATGGGAGAAGCCATGATTGGGAGGGGGGAGAAGGAAGAGGAGGAGTCTGGCCACAGAAATACTGAAATGGCTGCAGAAGAAGGTAGCACAATGCATCCAGGGAGTTGCAGTCTACCATTCTGAAGTTTCTGGGATGCTTTGGGGATGAAAAAGGAAAAATGAGGGAAGCAATGGGAGGGAAGGAGGGAGGGAGGGAAGGAGCGGAGAAGGGGGAGGAGGTGTCTGGCTGGAGAAAAATTGAAATGATTGTGCTGAATCATCCAAGACCTGAAGGAGACCAGCTTAAAATTCCCACTAAGCCATGGAAACTCACATTCTCTAGGCCTCAGAGAGAGGCAATGACAACCCCTCTCTGAACAAATCTTGCCAAGAAAACCCCATAATAGGTTTGTCTTAGGATCCTCATAAGTTGGAAATACCTTGAAGGCACACAGCAACTACTTGTACTTATATTCCACTCATCAAAGAAATGCTTGCATGTGAGCAATCTACATTTTGGCCCTTTCCTCACGAGGGGGTGAAACGGGGCCGCACACGCAGGGGCGGAGCTTACCCGAGAGCAAGTTGCTCCGTCCCTCTGAAGAGTGCAGATCCGCTGTTCCATACGCCGCTGAATTTCGGCGGTGCTCGGCGGCTCCCGGCGGCGCCCAAAATGGCAGGCGGCGGCTTCCGGCAGCGCTCCACCAATTAGGACAGCACGCCAGCCGGAAGCCCGCCCCTGGGCAGATCTGCAGGGGCGCGCTGCCGCGTCCCTGCAGTTCTTGACCGGGAGCTGCTACGGGGCAGCGCGGGTAAGTTTTATAAAAACCACTTTTGAGGGTGGTTTTTATAAAACTCACAGCGCCACCCCCGGGTCTGTGCTAGAACAGTTTGAGGTTTAGAACCTCACTTTTCTTAACTGCTCTAGCGCAGACCCCGGTGAAGAAGACCTCCTGGGGAGGTCGCTCTAGCGTGGGCAATATGCCCTTGTGGAAATGGCCTTTGTCACATTCCCTCCTGAGAATTTCCATGTGAATTGTTGTTCCCAATGCTTAAAATTCAGTA